>OY757942.1:11455657-11498502 GCA_963585895.1 Sepioteuthis lessoniana
ACTGCCATATTTTTTTCAAGTAAATTAATAATATTTTATTAAAATGCATATTTAGAATTTAAAATAGAACGAAATATTGATTTGAATATTAAAATATGCAAAGGTTTTGACATATACAGCGTTTTTAAATTGTTTTTTCAATGATTCATTTAATTAGATATGAGAACTATCTTTCTGAAATGCATAAGGTTTTAAAATATTTTGTACGTTAAATGTGTAGTAATTATTTGAAAGAATAATTGCATGTTACTGAGATATTTCTATAAGATATATTAATTGATTTATTGAAAATCTATTGGATTATTTGATGGTTATAGATATATTAAGAATACTATTTTGTTTTAATAGGTTTCTACCCCAAGACTCCTATGGACATCTTCAGATGTGATTACATCTGTGACTGCTTCTATGAAATCATGCACGATTACATGAGGTACTACCACTGGAAGAACGGAAACTTCAGGGTGAGCCATTTATTTCGATTCTCTTCACCATTTTGTATCTTCATTTTTCAATGAAATATAAAAAAAATAGTACTCAAAGCAAAAATATTGTTGTTTGGTTGGTTGGTTGGTTGGTTCTTTGGGTTTTATGTCATATCAACCTTTGTAGGTTATTTAACGCCAAATCCGTTTTTTTCAAATAGTTCTATTTCAAACAATTCAGTTTAGCATAAATACGCAGTTTAAATGTAAGTACAGTTTGATTGGGAAAAACATTTCTATTTCAAGCTATTTAGTTTAGTCAAAGAGTTCTAATTCAGGTAATTCGGTTTATTATAAGTACAGATCTTATTTACACACAGTTGAATATCAAAACAGTTCTATATTAAACAAATCAGTTTGATGTAAGTACAATTTCAATGTCAAAAAACAGTTCCATTTCAAATAATTCAGTTTAGCATAAGCACGCAGTTTAAATGTAAGTACGGTTTAATTGTCAAAAACATTTCTATTTAAAGCTATTCAGTTCAGTCAAACAATTCATTTTAGCATAAGCATGTAGTTAGTTCTATTTAACCCATAGATAGGGCCCTATCAAGTGATAGTCCGCCGGGACGGAGAGGACCTGGGAGCAATGGCAATGAAGGGGTGCTCCGCATTCCCCAAAGCTCCTGTATCACTGGAACCTCACCATCAGAATTTATAGGGTCATATCCAGGACAGTCATTGGGGTGGGGCGGTCTTACACCTCTGCAGAGGTGCAGTCGCTGTATTCTACTGCCCCAGCCGACTGGGCAACAGAAATATTGTCGAAGCAATAGAAGAAGAACCTTATCAAAAAGAAAGAAAAGTTATCACAAACTTCTGTTATTCATCGTGATGACATGTTCTTATGTGGATCAAAGGTTTTGCAATATTTTTGTGAGGTGAGACACAATTCGGCAGCCCGGGATATTTTTGATAAAGTGATGAAGGAGACGAACCACACCGAACTTGTGTGATGCCGATACTCTCTGATTGCTACTCACTGAATTTTTTATAATTTGGATCACGGTCTCAGAATTCACTCTTTGAGACTTGCTACAAATTTCTTGATCGTTGAGGATCTTTTAACCAGAGCGAAATTTCTTTGACAATGTGGGTACTGTAATGTGATCCACTGCGCCCTGGCCATTGAATAATGTTCCCGATAACATCATATGCACGGCTTTTTAAATCAAACAGACTGAAGCCTTATGCAACGTGTTAGAGCACCACCTACCATGATACTATCAAGTATAGCAGATATTCTTCATTGCTTGAAGTGATTTAGTCATTTTTGGTTGCGTTTTATGGCATATCAACCAATGTAGTTTATTTAATGCCAAATCTATTTTACACATATTAACTTCTATTTAAAACAATACAACTTTGCACAAGTACACCTTTTAAACGAGAAAACTACTCTATTTCAAACAATTCAATTTAGCATAATTCGCAGTTTAAATGACATAACAGTTCTATTTCAAACAATTCCGTTTAACATAAGCACGTAATTTAAATGTCAAAAGCAGTTGTATTTCAAACAATGCAGTTGAGCATTAGTACACTGTTTAAATTTAAGAACATATTTATTTCAAACAATTCAGTTGAACATAAGTACACTTTTTAAATGTAAAAAAAAAAAACAGTGCTATTTTAAACAATTCAGTTTAGCATGAATACACTGTTTAAATATTTAAAAAAATTCTATTTCCAACAATTCAGTTTAGCATAAGTACACAGTTTAGTTCTGTTTAACCCATAGATAGGACCCTATATGGTGGTATTACTCCTGGTCACTGTGGACCTGGGAGCGATGACAGGAAAGGGATACTCCACATTCCCCAAAACTCCAGTATTACTTGAGCCTCACCATCAGATTGTTCAATATTTAATATTTATTCGTTGGAGGCGAGTCTTACCCCTGCGCAGAGATGCAGTCGGTGTATTCTAAAGCTCCAGCCATTTGGACCGCGATTTAATCACATAATATCATTGAACCAATCTAGCACGTATCTTAACCTTGCCAAACACTTTATTCACGTTAGTTTTCTCGATTACAGCTTAGAATGAGTGCTTTCTGAATTCATTAACTGTTAGATAAGGTTGTACCAGTGGAAGAACAGACACTTTCAAGATAAGTCAGTTAGTTTGAATCTGATCAATATTCACAAGAACCCTTTTGATTATTAAATCTCTATGGAAATGGAATCAAAAAAGATTTTTATAAAAGTAGTGCTAACACCCACAGACTTCAGCTGATTGGACTGTTAACTGCTCACTAAATAATGAATGCTTCGTTGAAAGCATGTCCAGTAATATAAGAAATTTTCACGAAAAAAAAACAGAAAAACGGTCAATTCAGGAAGAGATAGATATTTTGAATAAGCCAAACATTTATTATCTAAAACATTTATCTCTTTCAACGTTCAATTTTGAATTTCACGATGTTGTGATCAACCCAAACATAAAACACGATTATCAACATTTATATAAATGTCAAGCCAATATCTCAATTCACAATTTTGAGTTTAATCCTTTGAATTAAGACTTTACAGTGGATCAAGAAATTGTGAAACCTTGTTATATATATATATATATATCTTCAAGAAAAACCACACTTCGGTCACTTTAGGATCATAAATTTATTTCCATCCTGCTAAGAGCATTGATATGAATCAAAAACGATTTAACAGGACTTCTTCAGATCCGACATCGAGATTATGAATACAGTCTGAAAAGGGGTGGTCACATTGGAATTATTGATTCATATCAATGCTCTTAGCAGGATGGAAATAAATTTATAATCCTAATGTGACCGAATTTTGACTTTTCTTGAAGGAATCCTTGCTCTGTGATATCATTTAAATTGAGCTCTTTACGAGGAATGTTTACATTTTCGAAATTTAAATAATTTAATAGTTTGACAGAATTGTTCCCTACTCAGGGATTACTGAACTGAAGAATACATAAATATAGAGAGGGAGGGAAAGGTAGAGGAAGAAAAATCCAAATAAATCCGATGGTAAGAGAATTTGCAAAATGAAAAAAGAAAATAATCAGTCGATTTATTTTTTTATATATGATGATAGTGTCCTATCTATGGGGGAAATAAAACTAAACGCAATTAGTGAATAACTTGAAATGGAACTGTTTTGATATTCAAACTGCTTACTTAAGTCATACTCAAGTGTTTGAAGAAGAACGGTTTTTGACATTGAAACTATACAATCTTAAACTGAATTGTTTGAAATGGAATAGTTTTGACATTTAACAATATGTAAACAAAAACTATACGAAACTGAATTGTTTGAATTAGAACTGTTTGACAAAACTGAATAGCTTTATATAGAAATATTTTTACAATTAAACTGTTTGATTTGGTTTCTTTGTTTAATGGCATATCAACCTTTGTTGGTTATTTAATGCCAAAACCATTCTCCTAGAATTACAGTAGTTGTACTATATCTAACCCAGAGCTGAGAGGATAAGGGCGTTCATACCTTTCCCAAGGGTATTTGCCTGAACGTGAACCTTTTAGCGCGACTGGAGAATGAACTCGCTTACTGCGATTCCACAGTCCATTGCTTTAACCATTATACCACGAGGACAGCTCCCAATTAAACTCTGTACTCATGTTAAACTGAATTTTTTAAATAGAACTAATTATTTGTATAAAAATGGATTTGGCGTTAGGTAATCTCCAAGGTTGATATGCCATAAAACCCAAACCACCGGCCAACCAACTAAAAATGAAACAATACTATTCATTCTTTTCTCACAGTAAATGGACGACACTATATTAATCATACAATATAATTCACGACAATATTGATTCTACATTATAATTTACGACAGGATATTAATTGTTTACAATAATTTAAAACAGAATTAATTGTATATTACTCCAACCATTGAACAATCTTTTTCTTTTCTTTTATTCACAGTACAACATGAACGACTATGGCTTTGGAGGTGACAGCAATTGCAGCAACTACGATGTAAGTCTCCTAAGCACTTTAACAGGTTTTTCTTCATTTCCTTCCCAGAACTGTGCAATTTCCCGATACAAAGTTCTTAAAAGCAGAAATTAACTATTGTTATTCATTTCTTCTTTCAGAACTACATGTATTGGAGATACATGAACACCTTCAACAGGATTATGCCCTTCATGGAGAGGACTCTGGGCATGCGCAATGGTGGAAGTAAATTTTTCATGGGTGATATGGTAAGTTTCTTTTTTAATGATGTTTACTATCTATGTTGAAAATTGTTTTAAAACGAAGAGAAAGATATATGAAAATACATTCAATACTGAAAAGTATTTATCATCGACCAATACACAAGTGTAGAGAAGCAATATTAAACAGAGACACAAGGGAGGTGAAATAATAACATATACAATTATGAGATGTGCCCGTGGTGTTACGGTTATCGTCATAGGAAATGGAACCGGCGACACGAGTTCAAATCCTGGACGAGACTCATTGCATTTCACATCGCACTAATACCCTTTGGAAAGGTATGGATCCAATTATTCTCCATCCAGCTATAGGTAAATAGTAGGGCAGACTAGATTCTTCAGTCTTGGTGAGGCAACTAGTCTAGGGGAATGATAACTCTGAATTCAAATCTGTTAAACTCCGCTTTAAAAATTGACATTGTGTCATATCCTGCCTGAGTGGAGGGGTTGGGTAAATATGTATGCCATTATGAGAGGGTGGTTTCTTACAGTAAGCACCAAAAATGTCCACCTTTTTGATCTGCCAAGATTTGTATGTCATTTGATGAGGAACGAAACGATAAAAATCTTCGTCTTGATCTATTTTCTCATATGTTCATATGACTTCTGTCATTGGCGTCTTTTTTTTGTGAGGTGGGGTTCAACTTATCACCTTTCTGTCCAAGACCTAGTGAAGACGGTGGCCATTGAAAGACTGGGTCATTTAAAACAGAAATAACTTTGACAAATACTTAAAACCTCTTCTTAAATGATAGCCAACTGATCCAGATCTTTGAAACCGGGTTATTAGTTTCCGAATTAAAAAAAAAATCTTCTTAACTGTGTATACGTTCATCGTTGTGTCTCCATTCATTTTAACCAACTTATGACCACAGTGTTTTGACTGTCGAAGAGAAATCCCCTTTTAATTTATTAAAGTTTCTTTTCTTCCTGTTATAAAGCTTTTTTTCCAGATCTTCACGTTAGTGTTGTTTGTAGTTGTTCATAGTAGCTTTTACTTTTAACAGACCGTTTTTAGCTCCAAAATTCAGCTGCTGCTACAGTCAGAGCCTGGCTTTGAAAGTTAGTGTTGTAAGCTAACAAAAAATTACTGAAGGAGAAATAGCCAAAACTGAAGTTTAGAATGAAATGGAAATCTTTATAACATTAAACAAATACAATACTCGTCAACAGCATGAAAAAGTACCATTGCTACTGGTAAATATTAGTAAGCAAAAATACCCACCTTCACAATAGTATCCTTCCAGTTGGGTATATAAACGTTAGTCCGCTATCTTGTTTTAAATATTAGTTTAGCAGGAGGAAAGGTTCGTACAACAATGATATTTTCTCATTTTTTTGCTTTAATTTGACTACTAATCTACGATTTTACAATGGACTTATTAATTTAAAAGTTGGAATTTCAGCACTTTTTATACAACGGTGTTTAAACAGTGTTTTAGAGAAAGTACGGGGGAACGGGTCCGCACATGAGATGCTTAGGAGATGATTCTGCAAAAAAGAGTTACTTTAAGATCAGAGTATATACACGTTTTTAAATTGTGTTTTTCTATCCTTTTTTCTGTATTGCAGGTTTTAGAGACTCCTTATATGTGTATCTATGTGTCTTTAAATATTTTCTTGAATATTTCAGCTGATGTGGTGTGACATGATGTTCTACTGTTGCATGGAGAGCATGTTCAGGGAGAACCAGTCAATGTTCAGCAGCTACCCGAAAATGATGGCCCTCTTCAACCGCGTCGCTGCTCACCCCAAGGTTGCTGGTTATCTGAAGGGTCGTTGCAATACCCCCTGGTAATTTGAACTGGACAGAGACTCGTTTCATCCTTTTAAATGAAAGCAAGTTTATTAAAATATGACATTTTCAGGGTTTCAGTCATTAAGAATGATTCCTACTGCTTCGTTGATTTAAGGATGTAAAAACTTTTAAATACAAAATAAATAAAACATTTTATTCACAAAATATATTGTTTTTTTTTTCTTTTTTTACACCAGCCATGTTTGGAAATTGAAACGACAATCAAAACGTGTTTGTTGGACAATTTGATGAATGATAAAATGTCAGCTGATACAAAATACGGATGTACTTCGACAAATAAGTAAAATCTAATATAAGATATATATATATATATATATATATAATCAAGATAGATAGATACTCGTGTCGGATAATATATATATATATATATATATATATATATATATATATATCGTCATCCACAGACAGACTGTTTCGTTCTATCTGAACTCTTCAGTGTCTCTAGACACGTAGGACGATCTTTTTTTAAAAGATAATATATCTAAAAGATAGGAACATTTAAAGAAAGTTCTTTATGAATGTTATCCATGACTTTTGAAAATTTTCCAACTAAAGATTAAAGAAGTGTTTATGGAAACTGGAACCATAATTGCGGCATCTTCTTTCGCCAATAAACAACAATATATATATATATATATATATATAATCAAGATAGATAGATACTCGTGTCGGATATATATATATATATATATATATATATATCGTCATCCACAGACAAACTGTTTCGTTCTATCTGAACTCTTCAGTGTCTCTAGACACGTAGGACGACTGATGCCGGGATCGAAACCCGTCAAACTTAACGTTAGACTTTAGTATCAGACCGCTCAGCCAACAAACGTACCACATTGGCAAAGGGAATTTATAAGGTATTATTTAGCAACTGCAGCGTCCGTTTGTTTACATCTTTTATACCCTATCGACTACCAGAGTGCTCAATTCTTCCGACGAGCTTTGCATTATGCAAGCAGCGGCCAAAAATTCCTTCGCCAGAGTGCTCAACCTCCATGGGCGAGCGTATATATTGTCATCCACAGACAGACTGTTTCGTTCTATCAGAACTCTTCAGTGTGGCTAGACACGTAGGACGCTGGAAGCCGGGATCGAAACCCGTCCAACTTTACGTTGATGTGGTGGTTAAGGAATATACTTGTAAAAAAATTACATCCTTAACGCATAGACTCGTAGACACACACACACACACACATACACATACACACACACACACACACACATATATATATAATAGCATAGACGCAGTGGACTGTCAAAGATATTCTAATTCACAATTACACACACCCTTACACACACAAATATATATATATATATATGTGTGTGTGTGTGTGTGTGTGTGTGTTTTGTGGTTTTGTAAGAGGCCAGAAATAAAGACCCAAGAAAAGGACTGAGTTACAAAAATATATTAACGAAGGACAGTAATACGATACAAATAAATGAGAAGGTTACCAGCGAGACTATTCGGTCCGACTGTCAAGGGTGTCTGCTGAAATATTGCCTTCTGCCTAAGAGCAGAACCTGCCGCTAATTATACCTTGGAGAGTGCATGCGTTCGTGGGTAAATTGCCTTAACAATATACACATATATGTGTATATATAAACACACACACACACACACACACACACACACACACACACACACACACACACACGCGTAAGTGAGTATACATTAAAAGTAGTGTAGACAGAACCCTTTAAACTTTGAATATGTGTGCGTGTATATATATATATATATATCAATGCACTCTCTTCTAATAGCCCTTTCGGCAGGTGCTGTAGAATACCCCAGCTGCTTCACTTCAGAGGGGTAAGACACCCCGATGAATGTCCTGTTATGACACTAAAGAATCTGTTGGTGAAGCTCCAGTAATACTGGAGCTTACGGGAATGAAGAGTATCCCTCCAAGGTACACTTTGGCCCGGCGTGGTAGTACCTGATTGGGTCCTATCTAATTGTGAAATAGATTTAAACTGCGTATTTTCACTAAACTGAATCGTTTGAAATAGAACTGTCTTGACACTTAACTGTTTAAATAAAAATCTGTCATTTCACTTGAGCGAATTGTTTGAACGTTTATCAAAATAAATTGATACGGCGTTACGTGACCCAAAGAGGTTGATACGCCGTAAAACTTTGTAAATAATCACTAATACTATTATTTCAATCATACATCCTAGATGCATCAAGGAGGTCTTCATTGATGCAACTGTTTCATCACCGATTTCGGGTTATTTTTGCATCATATCGGCTCCGACAGAAACTCCGGCATGACTCTGAAAGAGCCAAGCCGCCTCCTCAATCGCGACGTGCGACGCTCGTGCCTCTACCAAAGCAAAAAAAAAACTCTAATAAGGCCGGACTTCGGCCGTTCTTATATACATCTGTCCTTCAGCAACAGCCAATGAAAAACAGGGCATTCCACACTCCTCTACTATATATAATACCATTTTTACCTCATCCGGTTTCGGCTGACTACTTCAGCCGCGGTCCAAATCATTCTGGCGACAGATTGATTTTGGACTGGACCTCTCCAGGTGCTGGGTAGCGCTTTGGCCGGCCGTGTTGTCGAGGCACGGATCTGGCCGAGTGTGTCTCGGTGCCTGGGGATTTCCTTCGGTCTCAGGGGGCCTTCCCGTCAGGCTTTTACTCCCTTCGGGGAGATTGGGTTAATCGCCCGGCACCTGAGGCCGACGGGGCCGTTGGTATTTTTGGGAAATGCCGGGCGCGTGTGGGCTACGGCCCTGCGCACGGACCCACCGAACAAAGGCCTTGTGCCACACTTGCCCGTAAGGTGGGGCGTGCAACAAATACCTCGGCTGACTACTTCCGGATTCGGTATCGAGGTAAGATGGTATTTTCAATACTCGTCCACGTCCACTTAACAAGTCTTACACAAATCCCACCCCAAATCTATCCTATATTAATATTTCCAAACTAACATGAAATAAGCCCCAACTCAAACTATTCAGTCAGTCTTTTACTCTAACCTTATACCCTTATTCGAAGCAAAAAGAAAAAAGAAAAAAAGAAAAGGAAAATCTCCCATTTATTTGCCTCACGAAATCATTTGCTACAGATTAAATTATTGATGATTTCATGTGGTATTCCCACAGGAAAAAACTAAATTTTAGATCATTCATCTATTTCAAAATCAACCAAATAGTTTATGTCTATAAGTTTCAATTCACTCCCTAGAAAAAAGATTGACGAATAGACGATTATAAAACAGTTATGAAATCGAAAGAAACCCTTGTCGAAACAAGTGTTGATTACAAAAAGATTATAGCAAAATGATATTTGTTTGTAAAAAGCACTAGCTGATACAAGGGTTTGTAAAGTTGTATACAATGGTAGCTTTTATGAAATAATTTGTGAGACCTTTCACGATGAAAGGTCAAACAAATTATTTCTATAATAATAAACTAAGAATATAATTTGTGGAAATAAAATCAGGAATCTGGTCTTGTATATTTCGATGGCCCAACCAACTGCATCTTTGCAGAGGGGTAAAACTACCACAACGACTGTCCTAATTATGACATTAACCAATTTAATTATGAAACTTCAGTAATGCTGAAGCTTTGGCGAATGTGGTGTGCCCCTTTACTTTCATCACTCCCAGGTCCACTCTTGCACAGAGTGGTACCAAAATCTATTGGTTAAATAGAACTAAACAGTGTACGTATACTAAACTGGATTGTTTGAAATTGAAATGTTTTGACATTTAGAGTGCGAACTTATGATAAACTGAATTGTTTGAAACATAATTGTTTTTAACATTTAAATTTGTGTACATATGCTAAACTGAATTGTTTTAAATAGAACAACTTTTGACATTTAGACTATATACTTAATTGTTTGAAACAGAAGTTTTGATATTTAAACAGCAAACTTATGTTAAACTTGATTGTTTGAAATAGAACTGTTCTGACATTTAAACTGAGAATTTATGCTAAATTGTATTGTTTGAAATAGAACTGCTTTAGATTATTAAACAGAGAACTTATGTTAACTGAGTTGTTTGAAATAGAACTGTTTTGACATTTGAACAGTAAACGTGTGCTAAATTGTATTGTTTGAAATAGAACTTCTTTAGATATTTAAACTGCGAATTTATGTTAAATTTAATTGTTTGAAATAGAACTGCTTATTTGTATAAAAATGGACTTGGTACTATTTACCAACCCCTCCGCTCGGGCAGGATATGACACAAGGTCAATTTTTAAGCGGAGTTTAACAGGTTTGAATTCAGAGTTTTCCTTCTCCTAGACTAGTTGCCTAACCAAGGCTGAAGAACCTAGTCTGTCCTACTATTTACCCATAGCTGGAGGGAGAATAATTGGATTCATACCTTTCCCAAGGGTACTATGTGAAATGCAATCAGTATCGTCCAGGATTTGAACTCGTATCGCTGTGTTCATTTCCTACAGCAATAACGACTACACCACAGGCACCTCCAAAAAAGGACTTGGTATTGAATAACAAATTAGTTGATATTCCATAAAAGCAAACCAAAGAAAACCAAGCTTGTATACTGAGGGAGGATTTTTGTCGAGGTCCCCAGGTTTTCTACTTTTTTTTTTCAGAAATATATGAATTTTTTCCTCGGTAAACCATCCAAAGTTGATGTAAATTTGGTAATCAAAGATTTTTTCAGAAGTTTTATTTAGAAGGATGTAATGTGATGGCCGAGGGATTATGCCTTTGGGTTTAGTTAGGCTGAGAACCTTTCGGCTCAATGCAGAGCGGACGTGTCACTCAGAGATGTCACAATAGCCTGAGCTGGGAAACGGAGTCTAGCAAGTGCGAATGACGTCATGCACCGGAAGCGCGCGGAGGATTTTGGGAGATTTTGAAAAAGTCAGTTAGTTGAGATGAGACCTGCTTCGGGGGAAGACGGTTGTTTTTTGCTTGCTCCCGGAGACCTTTATGGCGGGTGCCACACGTGTTGGGGGTGGGCAGATGAAAAAGCCAGAATAGAAAGATTGTGCCTCTCTCTCCTTATGTCGAAAAACCTTTAAACTCAAAGGTAATAAATGGTTTCGTACCTGAACTGAGAATTCGTTACGTTTTGTTTTTTTTCGAATTTCGAGATTCCTATGTTCTATCTTTATGGGCATTCGATGTACATTTCACACATAGCCATATCATAGCTATGGTACAAGGTTTTCCAAGCAGATATACATATCTTTTCCACTGCAGAAGATTTCTTTTAAGCTGGCATCGTTTACTTATAGATTTTCCTTCCACTAATTGTTCATTTTGATTTTTTACTCCAAAATTTTACACAAGAATGTTGTGAGCAATATTGAACAAGTCATGGCGGCAACACCCCACTATACGGCCAACTGCCTCCCATCACGAAAACTATCCAAGTTAGACGAACCAGATACGCAGGACACTGTTGGAGAAGCAGAGACGAGCTCAAAAGTGATGTACTCCTATGGACCCCCACATATGGCCGAGTAAAAGCAGGACGACCATCTAGATCATACATTCAGCACCTATGTGAGGATACGGGATGTAGCCCTGAAGACCTGCTAGAGGCGATGAACGATAGGGAGAAGTGGCGAGAGAGGGTCAAGGATATCCGTGCTAGTGGCACGACATGATGATGATGTTATGTGTGTGTGTGGTTAGACAGCAGTCATTCATTTAAGCATGTTTCATTAAAGTATAAAGACAAATTTTGTCTGTATAATTTAATTAAGATCCTTTCAAGTTTTCTGAATTTGTGTCTTATTTTAAGGTTGGAATTGGTAGATGAATTCCCAAAATTCTCCCGAGCGCTTTCGGGCCCTTCATAGGTCATCATCAGGGGTTGATTGCTTGTGTAAGGTGTATTTGTTTAAAAAAAAGTTTTTAGAAGTTTATACCATAACAAAAATATAGGAACGCATAGTTGGATAAAACAGGGTAACTGCTGTATTTCAAAACGAGGGCACTATCAACGTAAATAAAATACTATAGGAATAAGAGATTAAGAAAAAAAATAAAATAAAAGCATTTCAAAACATTATCGCTATTTTCAATATTAATTTGATTATTTTTATTTTTTTGTTTTTATATGTAGGGCTTCAAGGACTTGAAGTCGTACCTTATCAATTTCTATCAATTTCATCCGTGATTATAGTGGTATTCCACACTGAAGAGTTGTGATACAACGAAACAGTCTGTCTGTGGATGACAATATGTTCGATCCCCTATGGGGGTTGAGCACACTGGCGAAGGAATTTACGACTGCTGATCGCATAATGCAAAACTTTTCGAACGAATTGAGCACTCTTCTATCTGGTAAGGTATAAAATGTAAAAAAACGAACGCTACTGCTGCCGCTGCTACTTAATACCTTCTTAATTACCTAGCTGACGTGGTACGCTTGTTGGCCGAGCGGTGTGATACTAAAGTATAACATAAAGTTGGGTGGGTTTCGATCCCAGCTTCAAGTGTCCTACGTGTCTGGCCACACTGAAGAGTTGTGATACAAACAGTCTGACTGTGGATGACAATATATATATATATATATACTGGGCCATTGTCCTAATGAGTAGAGTGTTCGCCAATGGTCCCGGAGACTGAGGTTCAATCCTAGGTTGAGTCATACCAACGACTTTAAAAATTGTACTTGATTTCACCTTGCTTAACACTCACAATTTTAAGGTAAGTATCAAGGGTAAAGTTAACCAATCCAGGGAATGGTGTTGCGCCCCCCAACACCTAGATATTGTAGCTATTGAAAAGGGAGCCTTTGGATCACCCTCGACTTTGGTCGCTAACTTTACTTATATATATCGTTACGTGGGGTAGAAAATAGAAATATATTTTTTATATACATTACAAGGTGTGTTTCATTCGCCCGTATTATTCCGAGACGAAGAATAAAATTGGGAGGGAGAATGGTTTGCTCGGTGGCTCACGAGGCTAAAGGAGTAAGAGAAAAAAAAGACAACGACAAGAAATGGAATTGCAAGTCAACCCCCTTTCCACTATCTACCCATCTCAGCTAGCTTTGAACTCTTGGAGTGAACTTTGGGTGACCTTATCAACCACGTGTTCGGCTCTAAGAGTCAAGGAAGGACCCTTTTGGTTTTTGACTGGCAAAGTGACTATAGTAGTAGCGGTTTTGACTTCGAGGCATCCACATTCATCCCAGAGCTCTGTTTCACCACACCCGAAATGTGATTAAGAAAAAAGACAGCAGAAAATTAACTCCTTGTGGCAAGCTTTTTCGAGAAAAAGGAAAGAAAAAAAAAGAGAACGAAAGAGAAAAAGAACGAAAAAAAAGAGATTATTAACAAGTCCTAAACCCTCCGTGAGTTTCGTATTTCTTTTGCCTCTATGTGTCTATCGTGCAAATCTGTTTGAGTTAAGATTCGTCTCGGACTTCATATATACATAGTAACATTAGTTTCCCCCCCCTTTTGTTCTTAAAGCCTTTTTTTAATTCTTATTTTTCCCTAATTTAGTTATTAATGTTATAATAAATTTTGTTGTTATATCTTCAAATCGTGTTGTGTTGGTTTTGTGAGTGCTTGTCGCTTATTCTGCTGTGATTTACCGAGAGTCTTCGATTGGAGAAATTCCCTTCCCATAGTTCACCCTTTTTTTTTATCGAACCTTGGGACATTCTCGCAATTTTATATATTTTTTTATTATTCTCGTTACGTGCCTGTTTTCACAGTCCCAGAGAAATTCGGTTCGTAACAATATATATATATATATATATATATATATATATATATATATGTCAATAATGGAACAATATCGACAGTATGAGGAAAAATTAAAAAAACCAAGTAATCTAAAGTGATGAATTCAAAGTGAAAGAAAGTCGACGTTATTACGTTTCGGTTGTAATAAACCTTCTTTAGGACTTTAAAAATGACGATAGAGACCATTGTAAGGTCCATCGCTGATCTTACTGTACTCAATATAATTCTTTTTAAACTCCTGATGAGGGTTTATCAAAGCCGAAACGTTACAGGGTCGACGTTCTTTCACAATAAATTCTTCGCTTTGGATTACTTTGTTTTTCAACTTCTCTCCTAGCACAAATATATATATATATATCTATAGATCATCAAGTCCTGCTTATAACACAGAGTTCCCTGATTTTCCTTCGCTATATGCCTCTATCGTCTATCGCATCTTGCAAGTCTTCTTGACAGTATCAAATGTCTTCACAGATCTAATGTTTATAATTTCTTCCTGGTCATCCAATACAGGCACATCTTTGTGCTAGACTCTCTCTCTCTCTCTCTATATATATATATATATATATAAACCCTCTCAGACACACAGACACACACACACACACACACACACACACACACACACACATATATATATATATATATATCCTCATGTCGTGCCGCTAGCACGGATATCCCTGACCCTCTCTCGCCACTTCTCTTAATCGTTCATCGCCTTTGGCAGGTCTTCAGGGCTACATCCCGTATCCTCACATAGCCGCTGTATGTATGTTCAAGCTAGTCGTCCTGCTTTTGCTCGGCCATATGCGGGGTTGCATAGGAATACATCACTTATGAGCTCGTCCTTGCTTCTCCAGCAGTGTCCTGTATGTCTGGTTTGTCTAACTTGGATAGTTTTCGTGATGGGAGGCAGGTGGCGGTATAGTTGGTATCTTGTGGGGTGTTGCCGCTAGGACTTGTTCAATATTGCTCGCAAGTTTCTTGACATGGAGGCCAATACCTGCAGTGGCTCGTTCCAAACTATGCAGTAGTGTTTCGCCTTGGTTGGGTGTATTTGCCAGTATCGCTATATCATCAGCGTAGTCGGCGTCGGTAATTGTTTTTGCAGGGTACTTTCTGCTTCTTTTCTTTGTCAGCTCGAAGCCGTTTTCTGATTTTTTCAATCGAAGTTCTAAGCACGTAGTCTAGACAGATGATAAAGAGGTATGGGGCTAGTGTGTCCCCTTGTAGTACTCCTGCTACAATGTCGAAGTATTCAATCGTTCTACGTACATAGAGACACACAGAAATGAATAATAATAATAACAATAGTAACAATAATAACAATAATAATAATAATAATAATAAGAAGAAGAAGAAGAAGAAACCACACCAAATAATAATCAACAAAAAGAAAGAGAATTTGCAAAATTGTTGACTTTACTGTCCCGGCTGACCACAAAATAAAGCTGAAAGAATGTGAAAAGAAGGATAGGTACCTTGCTAGGAAATTGAAAAAAACTACGGAACATGAAGGTGACCATTATACCAATTGTGATTGGTGCTTTTGGTACAGTAACTAAAGGATTACAAAAGGGACTGGAGGATTTGGAGGTTGGCGGACGAGTGGAGACCATCCAAACTACGATATTATTGAGAACGGCCAGAATACTGGGAAGAGTCCTTGGGACATGAGGAGACTTGCTGTCACTCAAACTCGAGTGAAAGACCATCAGCTAACGCTGACATCAAAAACTCAAAGGAGTAAATAATAATAATAAAACGGTAAATATTTAAACACCTGTCAGCTGAGAGATAGAGGGTGGGGGGAAACTCTACTGCTTACTATCTGCTTCTTGATTCTTAATGGAATGTGTGCAGAAATTCTTGTATTATAATTGAGGAGGGATTTCGTTTTATATATCTTGCCTTTCGGATTAGTTAGGCTGAGATCTTTTCGCTGAGCATGGGTTAGTTAGGTGCACACATTGAGTGCAGATGTTCACGCGCGCGCGAGGTGGATGTGACAATCAGAGATGTGACAATAAAAACTCCAGATTGGAAATGAGGCCGGGGACGTGAATGACGTCATGCCCGGAAGCGCTGAGGATTTGGGGAATTTGAAAAAAAGCAGTGAGTTGAGATACGAGTCTAGAGGAAGGTAGACGATTTTCGGAGCTCGCTGAAGGGGAAACAAGTTGGGATTTACGAAATGTGCCGCACGTGGTGGGGTTCAGATGGAAAAGTCAGTATAGAAAGAAATTGTGTCTCTCTCTTCTCATGTCGAAAAACCTTAAACTCAAAAAGGTAATTAAAAGTTCCGAGTGTTTTTCGGATTCCCCATGTATATTTCACGTATTTATATCTGAGTCGTATTTTTGGACGTGGATATGTTACATTTTGTAATCTAAATGAGGACAACGCTTATTTAAAATGTACGTGTTAGATTTGAGCCTTTTTACTTTTCGTCCACCCTTAATTTAGAGGTTAATTAAGAGGATTGGAGGCGTTGATAAGGTTAAACAAATTACAACCACAATTAGTAAAATTGATCGGAACAATTTTACTCTCCATTCTGAAAGAGCTACTTTTATTAGTAACGTGACTCGTATAAGCTCGAGGGTATCCTCGTGGTGTAATGGTTAAAGCGACGGTCTGCGGAATCGTAGTAAGCGAGTTCGTACGCTATTACGTTCCCTTGGGAAAGGTATGAACCCCCTTAGCCTCCCAGCAATGGGTTAAATAGTACCACTACTGTTCTTCTAGGAGAATGGCTTTGGCGTTAAATAACCTACAGAGGTGGATATGACATTAAACAAAGAAAGCAATAAAATAACGATACAGGACGACCTATAAATAGCTAAGGGGGAATTATAGGAAGCTGATTATAAAAATAATCTATGGACTTTAACTAAATTTGAATATAGCCATTTTAAAATGCATCTTTTATCTTTTCTATTTTTTTCTTAATTTTTTGTGACCCACTAAAATGTATTCTCTTACAATGACAAAGAAATATAATTCAAGATGGGGCCCAGACGACAGGTTTGGGTGTCAAGATCGACAAGTGCTCCCTTGATAGCCAACATGGGGGAGCCAATGGGCATCCTGCGAATGTTGGCTATTCTTCTTTTAGTTACACAGACAATTTTTCCAGGTACACGAACGATGAACAAATTGACTGCTCAAATCAAAGACCACAGCGTAGAAAGTGGACTAGGGAAGATAATAAACAAGCATTATACTGTTATTTTAAGAGTAACCTAAAGGAAAGACGTCACTGACCACGTTAGGACAATAACAAAGAACGGTTGGTTTTCTGACCTTGAAATACTGTAATACCACCAAAAATATAAAGGTAAACATATCAACAGAGCCCTAACACAGTAACCTAGACACTATATACAGAAAGACCAAAAACTCTTAACTAAAACCAAACGTTAAATGATAATAGCACAATCGACGCAAACACAGCGACACAAACACAGAGTCGAGAAGGAAAAATGAATGTAGAAATCCGAACAACTAAAAACCCATAACGTGCCTACTGATGATGTGGAACTTATTAATGGCACAACTTAGGGAGGAGATATACTATTCGCTGATAAACAGAAAGAATGCCGCAAGGAGACCAGAAACACAGGAGAACAACTATATATAGATAAACACAACGAGAGTTTAAACGAGACTGAAAAATATAGCTATGGCCTAGATGGACTAAAATTATACAGCTGTGTGCAAATTGTTAGGTAGGAATAATTAATAGATAGAATTACTAAGGTTAAGTAGCAATACTTGAAACCATTTAACTGTGTGCAAATAAATATTTAATATTAAATAGAATTATTAGTATTTGATAGAAATACTTGAAATCATTTAACTGTATGCAAACAAATGAGTTCTGACTCATTCAAGAATAATATTACCTACAAACTACTTGCGTACAAATCATAAGTTTGCCAACCATAGTTGAGGGGGAGACTTGAAGGCTCCCTTTTCAATAGCTACTACACAGCAGTCTAGTTGTCTCAAAATATATAAAATACCCGACGAAGTCATAAAGTTAATTGAGAAAACTATTATAACCTGGAGAGTAGAATTAATAGCAACAGGAAAAAGCTTAACATAGTTGAAGATCCAGAGAGGTATATTCCAGAGATATGCACTAACACCATTACTATTTGTAATAACGATGGTTCTACTCAATCATATTCCCAGGAAATGCACAGCTTCGTACAAACTGAGTAAATCCCAAGTTCAAGCACTTAATGTACATCGACGATATCAAACTATTTGCCAAAAACAAAAACAAAAAAAATTGGAAACCCTAATACAGACTGTTACAAAATTCAGTCAAGACATAGGGATGGAATTTGGCATAAAAAATGCACTATGTTAGAAATGATAATGGAGAAACGACACATGACAGAAGAAATCGAACTACCAAATCAAGAAAAATCAGAACGCTCAGAGGGAAGGAAACGTTCAAATACTTGGGAATATTGGAAGCTGAAACCATCAAACAAAAGGATCTGAGAGAAAAATTAAAAACGGTATCTCGGGAGAACGAGAAAGCTACTCGTGATAAAACTAAATAGCAGGAAACTTGTAAAAGGAATAAATACTTGGGCTGTCTCCATTGTAAGATACTCGGGACCATTCTTGAAGTGGACCAGAGAAGACCACAAGCATATGGACCAGAGAACAAAAAATAATAATGATCAAGCATAAAGCCTTACATTCCAAAGACGACATCAACAGATTATATATGTTAATAAAAGAAGGAATAAGAAGACTTATCAGCATTGAAGACTACGTTGACCTATCGATACAACGACTCAAGGACTACACTGAAATCTACGGAAGAAGACGGATCACAGCCACCAGAAACAATACTGACGATATAAGAATCAGCGGATCAGATATAACCATAAAACAAAAATTGGAAGAAAAACAATTCTATGAACGTTTTAAGCTTCTAACAAGGTATATCTTACATGAAAAAACGCGGACATAGCTAAGAAAAGGAAACCTTAAGAGAAAAAAATGGTTCTCTTCAATTAACAGCAAAAAACAACGCCATAAATATCAACCATATTAAAGCGAGATTAGATAAGACAACAAAACAGCCGATGTAGGTTATATGGTTAGGGTGACGAAATGATCAATCACATAATAAGCGACTGCAGCAAATTAGCACAGAAAGAGAGTAAGACTAAACACGACTGGGTGGGAAAGCGATTTTTCAACGCGACTAGTTTAACCGAATTATTCGAAAACATCAAAATAGATGACGTTCTGTCCTTCTTGCGAGAAACAGGGTTGTACGAAAAAATATGACGAATTAAAACTGATTAATCATGTGCAAACAAGTGAAATCCTGCTTATAGAAAATTTTACCTACAAAGTATTCATCGGTTAAACGTATATACATATAGACAACATTTGGCGTTAAATAACCTACAAAGGTTGATACGCCATAAAACCCAAACAACCAACCAAACAACCAAAGTGGAAAAGGTGATCCACTGTGAACAGTGCAAGAAATTTAAATTTGGCCATAAACATATGAACAACTCTGAATCTGTCCAAGAGAATGAGATGTACAACCTTCTGTGGGATTTTCAGATACAAACGGATCCCCGCATCTCGTCCAGACTGCCAGACCTTACAATAATAATAAAAACAAAGAGAACAGAGTAAAATTGAAAGAATCTCTACAAATATGTGACGCGATGGATAAACCAATTTTATTTCATTTTTAGTAGCAATATCATTATATTACTCAGCTTTCGTTTCGCTTACAGTAGAATATTTTACTGATTTAAGCAGTAACGTTATTATATATGTATATATATATATATATATATATGTGTGTGTGTGTGTGTGTCTCAATCTGTCTGTCTGTGTCCATAGGTATATGTGTGTTGATTTCGTTGGTTTGGAACGTCAGTGCAACCGAATTGGCATTTAAAAAAAAAAAACCAAACAAGCATGTTATACTAAACTGAATTGCTTGAAATAGAACTGTTTAATCGTTTAACTGTGTGTAAACAAATAACTAATTTTTATCGAATTGTTAGCAATACTTTGAGCAATCCAAAACAAT
Organism: Sepioteuthis lessoniana; assembly: GCA_963585895.1. Classification (NCBI taxonomy): domain Eukaryota; kingdom Metazoa; phylum Mollusca; class Cephalopoda; order Myopsida; family Loliginidae; genus Sepioteuthis; species Sepioteuthis lessoniana. Next base: position 11,475,997 of record OY757942.1, read on the forward strand.
GAATAATTTTGAACAGAATTATTAGTTTTAACGAGGAATACGTGAAAGTTTTTTAACGATGTGCCTAAATTAAAATATTTGTATATGATAGTACTTGGAACAATATGACGGTATGCAAATTAATTAATTGTATTCAATAGAAGGATTTCTGTGAAATGGCAATACTTGTACCTATCTAACTGTCAGTTGACAAAGGATTAATATTGAATAGAAAATTAAGCGTTAGATAGCAAAAATTGAAATATTTAACTGAGTAAAAAACAATGGTTGAACTACGCTTCAAACAAATTACTTCTAATTCATTAAGAAAGTAAATTACCAACAAACTAATACTCGCCCGGTCGGCAGGGGCTGTAGAATTCACTGAGTGCACCTCTGCAGAGGGGTAAGAACCTCCCTCCAACGAGTGTCCTGTATATAACTCTAAAAAATCTTATGGTGAGGTTTCAGTAATGCTGGAGCTTTGGGGAATGCGGAGTACCCCTTTATTGCCATCGCTCCAAATTCCACACTAATCCGGAATGGTAACAGCTTATAGGGCCCTATCTTTGGGTTAAATAGAACCAACGGCATATTAATGCTAAAATAAATTGTTTGACTAAACTGAATAGCTCGAAATAGAAATGTTTTGACAAATAAACCATACTTACATTGAAACTGTGTGTTTATGCTAAACTGAATTAATTGAAATGGAACAGTTTTTTTAGATTCAAACTGTACTTACACAAAACTTAATTGTTTAATATAGAACTGATTTGACATTTAACTGTGTGTAAACAAAATCTGTACTTATACTAATCTGAATTAGCTGAATTAGAACTGCTTGACTAAACTGAATAGCTTGAAATAGAAATGTCTTTCACAATTAAACAGTACTTACATTTAAACTGCGTACTTATCATAAACTGAATTGTTTGGAATAGAACTATTTTCATAAAAATGGATTTGGCGTTAAATAACATACAAAGGTTGATATGCCATGAAACCCCCAACAACCAACCGACAAACCAACCAACTAAAAATGTGTTTAGATATCATTTGATATGTATCTATAGAGGATTTGGCATTAAAGAAACTAGATTGTTTGATATGACTTAAAACCAAACCAAACACATTAATATTATTTTCTCTATTTATCAAATATTTCTATCTCATCTTATTCTAATCATTTGTTCGCAAACAAAGGGTTTCAAGTATTGCAATTTATTTTTTACACACAGTAATAGTTGATTGGTAGAGTCTATGGCATATCAACTACTATAGGTAATTTAATGCCAATCCTATTTATACATATTTAACAACCCCTCAGCTCGGGCAGTATATGACACAAGGTCAATGTTAAAGCGGAGTTTAACAGGTTTGAATTCAGAGTTTTCCTTCTCCTCGACTAGTTACCTCATCATAACTGAATTGTTATATATAACTGCTTGAATAGTTTTAAAATAAAATGTTTTTGACTATTAAACTGTATACTCATGTTAAACTGAATTCTTTGGATTAGAACTATTTTCATAAAAATGGATTTGGCATTAAATAACCTACAAAGGTTGATATGCCAAAATATCCAACCAACCAACCAACCAACCAACCAACTACAAACTAATCGCTTACATTATTATCGTGTATATATATTTAAATGTGTGCAAACAAATGACTGATGTAAAATAGTAACTGTTATGTAGCATTATTTAAAACCACCAACTGTGCAGCCACCTGCCTCCTGTCACGAAAACTATTCAAGTTTGACGAACCAGACATGCAGGAAACTGCTGGAGAAGCAGGGACGAGCTCATAAGTGATGTACTCTTATGGACCCCCACACATGGCCAGCACGAACATACATTCAGCAACTACGTGAGGATACGGGATGTAGTCCAGAAGACCTGCCAGAGGCGATGAACGATAGGGAAAAGTGGTAAGAGGGTCAGGGATATCCGTGCTACAAGCACGACATGATGATGATGATGATGATGATAATGATGATTTAAAACCATTTAATTGTGTGAAAAAGAAGGCTCGGTTAAAAATGTTATCAAGAATAATGTGTTAACAAGTCATATATATTTAACATATATGTCCAAATAGAATTTGGCCAGAAATAACTTACAATGGTTGATATGCCATAAAACCAAAGTAAACACAGCCAAATCAGTTCTAGTGACGAACCAGATATAAACACTTTTTCGACAAATGGAACATTCAAATCATTGGCGGATCATTAAATAAGTTTCCAGACTTTTTTCGTATGGGCACTTTTATTGATAGTCCCTTTCGAAGTAATCTCCTCCGACTGCAATGCACTTGTTGTACCGTTCCAAAAACTTCTGGAAGGCCCCATGGAAGTCCTCTTGTGTGAGCGTGTCAATGACCTTCGTCAAAGCTTCTTTCATCTTCTCAATTGTCTCATAACGACAGCGTCTGAGCTTAGGGAATAACCAAAAGTCACAGGGAGCAAAGTCTGGACTATTGGGAGGGTGAGGAAATGTCTTGGTGCCCATCTTGGTCAAATAGTCTGTGACAAGGATGGAGTTTTGGACTGGTGCATTGTCCTGCTGGAAATGCCACTGACCCGATTTCAAGAGTGCTGGCTTCTTCCGACGGTATCTCTTGCTGAACTCCCTTAAAACCTCAACATAGTAACCCTGACCCTAACCCTTTGGCCAATAAGCTCTGGTGTACTGACTTCCTTACTCCTCCCACACCTCTCATCATTCCTCACAGACTCCCTTCCTTCTTTGAATCTATTATGCCACTCAAAAACTGATCCTCGATTCATGCAAGATGGTCGAAAAGAAGTCTGAAGCATCCCATACGTTTCTGTGGCATTTTTTCGAAGTTTAAAACAGATTTTTATTGCATATCGTTCTTTCAAAGTGTCAGCTTGCATTTTTGAAATTCACCAACTGTGACAATCAGTCTTTAGTAGGGTGTATTCCAATTGCTGCTGTAGCTGTTCATTTAAAGTTGAAATCCTAAAAATTGTCTGTTATCTCGTAAGATGTATAGCAATCATCATCATCATCATCTTGTCGTGCCACTAGCACGGATATCCCTAACCCTCTCTCGCCACTTCTCCCTATCGTTCATCGCCTTTGGCAGGTCCTCAGAGCTACATCCCGTATCCTCACATAGCTGCTGTATGTTTGTTTTAGCCGGTCGTCCTACTTTTGCTTGGCCATATGTGGGGGTCCATAGGAGCACATCACTGATGAGTTCGTCCTTGCTTCTCCAGCAGTGTCCTGCGTGTCTGGTTCGTCTAACTTGTATAGTTTTCGTGATGGGAGGCAAGTGGCCTTACAGCTTGTGTCTTGTGAGGTGTTGCCGCTTGGACTTAAAAAAATATGTATAGCAATAACATACTGAATTTTCAAGAGTCTACGACAATTTTAAATGTCTGTACAAAAAAAGGCTGGAAACTTATTGAACTAATATAGATAATTTAATAAAAGTGAATAAAAAGAATCTACAATCGAATATATGTTGGCAATATTTTGCACAAAAGAATATAAAACAGCAATCTGGAATCTGATCAAATGTGTCCGCAAAATTCAATCAGATCAGCAAGTGCACTGGTCTTTTGACGGTGTGCACCTTTTGTGTGTGCTATGAGGGAATAGCGTCATAGCGCAGTTTTTTATTCAGCAGCACTCGACTGACTCGAGATAATTTCACACTAAACAAAATCTGTTACTAAGAAAGTTGTTGCGGAAAATTAAAACTTTAGTTTGGTAACAATTTAGCCATCGAATCCTGTTTTTACTGATAGAAACATAAAATTTAACATAGTTGATTAGTTATTTGGTTGGGTTTATGGCATGTCAACCTTTGTAGGCTATTTAATGCCAAATCCGCTTTTATACAAATAATCAGTTTAGCATGAGTACGCAGTTTGATTGTCAAAAACATTTCTATTTCAAGCTATTCATTTTATTCAAACAGTTCTAATTCAAACAATTCAGTTTAGTATAAGTATAGATTTCGTTTTCATACAGTTACATGTGAAAACAGTTCTATATAATATAATTTCAGTTTAGTTTCAATGTCAAAAACAGTTTTATCTCAAACAATTCAGTTTAGTATAAGTATGCAGTTTGAATGGAAAAAGCAGTCAACTCTCGAAACCACAGCTCAGGTCTATTTGACACATAGGCCCTATCTGGTGCTATCACTTTGGGCCAGAGTGGACCTGCGATCATTGGCAATGACGTGGTATTCCGTATTCCTCAAAGCTCCAGCATTACTGGAAAAGCTCCAGCATTAGTGTCATATCTAGGACACTTGTTGAGGGATTCTTACCCCTCCGCGCATAAGCAGTCTTCTGCTCGGAAAACCCGTCTTCCTTTTGACTGCAGTCTATCTGCTGTGTGGTTGTATTTTCCAAATCGCGATGAAATTATGCATATTTAACATGTCATTGCCCAATTAAGTAGAGTGTTCACCAATAGCTCGGGACACCGGGGTCCAATCCCAGGCCGAGTCATAGCAAAGACTCAAAATGATATCTCCTTGATTTACACTCAGCGTTATAAGATACGTATCAAGGGTAAATTTGATCAATCTAAGGAAAGGAGTTGCACAGTTAAAAGGTCACACAGATCTATTCGACCCATGTATGGTAGGTTGGTTTTGGTTTCTTTGTTTAATGGCATATCAACTCTTTTTAGGTTATTTAATGCCAAAGCCATTCTCCTAGAAGAACAGTAGTGGTACTATTTAACCCATAGCTGGGAGGATAAGGGGTATTTGCCCGAATGTGAACATAATAGCCCGACTGGAGTACGAACTCGCGTACTATGATTCCGCAGTCCATCGCTTTTACCATTTCACCACGAGGACACCCCCATGTATGGTAGGGTAACAGATACTACCACTTCAAGTTAGAATTGACAAGGGAATAGGGGCAATGAATGCGTACTCTATATTCCTCAGATTTTCCGAATATGAACTTCACATTCAAATATCGAGGACACTCGTTGGGAGGAAGGGTCCTTCTCTGCTGAGAGGCAGTCGGTATATTCTACTGCAACAGCAGACTGGGCTGTCCCTGACTCAGTATCAAAATGTTCAAAGGCCAATAGCCTATTTACCTATTTACCTAACCCCTCTGCTCGAGTAGGATATGACACATGGTCAATTTTTAAGCAGAGTTTAACAGGTTTGAATTCAGAGTTTTCCTTCTCCTAGACTAGTTGCCTCACCAAGGCTGAAGAACCTAGTCCGTCCTACTATTTACCCATAGCTGGAGGGAGAATAATTGGATTCATACCTTTCCCAAGGGTATTAGTGTTATGTGAAATGAAATCAGTCTCGTCCAGGATTTGAACTCGTGTTGCCGTGTTCATTTTCTACGACGATAATCATTAGACCACGGGCACCTCAAAGGCCAATATAACCCAATTTTCTTTACTTTACGATAAAAGATTTCATTGTTTGTAATTTGATTTTAGACTACTGTTGTATAAGATTACTAACTGCCTCTATGGGTCGTAAAAGAATGGTTGCGTCCATCTTATTAATTAACTGTCAGACAGATGGCGAGTTTTTCTGTATATGAATTCCTTATCGAATAGATATACTAGGACCAAGTATTGACATCTTCTCATTCGCTATTATTATAAATCTTTTACTCTCTCATTGTGTGGGTAATTGGCCGCCTCCCGCTATGTGTAAATAGTAGGACGGACTAGGTTCTTCAGCCTTGGTGAGGCAACTAGTCTAGGAGAAGGAAAACTCTGAATTCAAAACCTGTTAAACTCCGCTTAAAAATTGACCTTGTGTCATATCCTGCCCGAGCGGAGGGGTTGTTAAATAGTACCACGACACAAAACTACTATACACAAAACCAAAATAAATTCAGCTTCGTCATAAACGACATCAACATATTGCTTTGACGTGTCCTATATCGATTTTATACTTAGCTTTTCGATAAATATCCACAGCTGAGAAAATAATATCTAATCACAGACTATTTCATTAACGTCAATGCCTTGTGAAAATAACCCTCATTTACAATTATATAACAAACTTCGATATTCTCTACAAGTAAGCGGTCTCGTTACTGTCATGTCATACCTTACCTCTTAAAACAGGTACTTACAGAAATTCAGACACCTAATTTACATTTGCATGATTATATTTTGATTACAGGCCCATTCGCCTGTTGGGGAGAGTGTTCACCAATAGCTAGGAAGATCAGGTTTGGTTTCTTTAGTTTCTTTATTTAATGGCATGTCAACCTTTGTAGGTTATTTAATGCCAAAGGTATTCTCCTTGAAGAACAGTAGTTGTACTATTTAACCCATAGCTGGGAGGATAAGGGGGTTCATACCTTTCCCAAGGGTATTTGCCCGAAAGTGAACGTAATGTGCGACTGGAGTACGAACTCGCGTTCTATGATTCCGCAGTCCATTGCTTTAACCATTACACCACGAGGACACCCCTCGGAAGATCAGGGTTCAATCAAAGCTCAAGTCATACCAAACACTCAAAAAAAAAATACTTACTTCCCCCTTGCTTAACACTTAGCATTATTAGGTAGGCAACAAGGGTAAAGTGGAGTAACCCAGAGAAAGAAGTAGCGTCCTCCTCTACACCTCGGTGTGATAGCTAGTAAAAGGCGCCATCGAGTTGCCCTTAACTTGGGTCACTAACTTATATGGGTAAATAAATATTCAATTGCGAGGTTTGACTCAACAAATCTAATGTTAACTTTTTCTCAACCAGTAAAATATCACTGAATTTTCAAAGTTTAATTGTATGTTTGTTTGAGTTTTATGGCATATCAACCTTTGTTGTTTATTGCATGTCAAATCGGTTTTTATACAAATAAACACTCCTATTTTTTAATTAAGGCCTCCAAGCTGAAACACAACTGCATATTTTGGAACGAGCCACCACAGGCATTGGCCTCCATGTCAATGCACACAAAACGGAATATATGTGCTATAATCAAACAGGCGACATCACCACACTAGATGGAATCCCTCTTAAACTAGTTGACAAATTCACCTACCTAGCAAGCACCGTATCATCAACAGAAAAGGACATCGACACGCGGCTAACGAAGGCATGGACAGCTATCGATAAGCTATCGATCATATGGAAATCAGACCTAACCGATAAAATGAAACGCAGTTTCTTCCAGGCAGCGGTCGCATCGATACTGCTGTATGAATGCCCCATATGGACGCTAACAAAACGGATGGAGAGAAGCTAGACGGTAATTTCGCAAGAATGCTGCGAGCAATATTGAATAAGTCCTGGCAGCAATACCTCACAAGGCACCAACTATACGGCCACCTGCTTCCCATCACGAAAACTATCCAAGTTAGACGAACCAGACATGCAGGACACTGCTGGAGAAGCAGGGACGAGCTCATAAGTGATGGACTCCTATGGACCCCCACATATGGCCGGGCAAAAGCAGGACGACCAGCTCGGACATACATCCAGCAGCTATGTGAGGATACGGGATGTAGCCATGAAGACCTGCCAGAGGCGATGAACCATAGGGAGAATTGACGAGAGAGGGTCAGGGATATCCGTGCTAGCGGCACGACATGATGATGATGATAATGATTCGGTTAAGCGCGAATACACAGTTTAATTGTCAAAACATTTCTATTTTGAGCTATTAAATTAAGTCGAACAGTTCTAATTCAAACAATTCATTCAGTTTAGTAGAAGTTTTTGTTTACACACAGTTAAATTTCAAAACAGTTCTATTTCAAACATATCAGTTTAGCATACAAAAACACTTCCATTTCAAACAATTCAGTTTAGCATAAGTACGCAGTTTAAATGTCAAAATATTTCTCATTCAAGGAATTCAGTTTAGCATAAGAGCGCAGTTTAAATGTCAAAACAGTCATATTTTAAGCAATTCTGTTTAATATAAGTACACAGTTTAGTTCTATTTGATTTATTGGTAGGAACCTATCAGGTGCTGCCACTCCAGGCTAGAGTGGACTAGGAGCGATGACAATAAAGAGGTACACAACATTTCCCAAAGCTCCAGCATTACTGAAATCTCACAATCAGATTGTTATATGTCCAGGACACTCGTTGAGAGTGTGTCTGGCCCATCTGCAGATATGCAGCCGGTGTATTCTACAGCCCTAGCAGACCGGGCAAAATTCTCAAAGTAGCTGTTTTCTCTATTTTTAAATAGAACAGGATTTATTTTTAATTTATTTTTCTTGAACTTAACGAATGTATTTCTATTTAAAAGGATCTCTCTCTCTCTCTCTCTCTCTCTCTCTCTTTCTCTCTCTCATAAACAAAAGAAAATAGGACAATAACAAAGTCTATTCTAAATTTCAGCTTCTTGAGTAAGTAAGTTTAAAGTTTTCAAATTGTTTTTCTTTTGATTTTTTTTCGTTTTGGAAATTACAAATTTGTTATTCGCGAAGTATCTTCACAGATCAGTTTTCTTAGAGTCAGCGTCTAATTTTTTTCAGAATCAAGAACAGGTCTCAAATTGTAGTTGTCCTTGTTATTTTATCAGATAATTGAAACCAAAATAGTCAAAAGTTCATAAAACCAATTTAACGGATGAGTAAGGCTAAAAAAACACACGTATTCATAGATTATTTTATTTTGTTTGAACAATGACATTCTATAAAGTAAATTTACGATGTTAGCTTTCGGCGCCAAACTCCCAGAGTAAGTAATGGAATGGAATGTTTGATTAATCAACAAAATAATTATTCTATAGTTCTCGACTTCTTTAGATAGGTAACGTAAAACTAAAATTAACCATTATCTGCTAGTGAATATTAAATAGGTGGCCTTGAATAGGTTAGCGTCAACCTATTCATGGGTGCTAACGACTTGATTACCCTGACTGTATAAATACCGAACTGATCTACGCTGAGTCGTCAGAGAAGACTCGCAGTCACTCAAGCCACAACGTTCCGTTCCCTATTGTTTATCGACGAGCAGAAAGCAAAATCACCATGCCTAACTACACTCTCCATTACTTCAATGGCCGCGGCCGTGCCGAGATTCTCCGTATGATGATGGCCATGGCTGGCGTCAAGTACCTGGACAAGCGATATGAATTCTCTGATTGGGATCGTTGCAGGAATGGTAAGAAACTAATAAGACTTTGAGATTTTCTTCATGATTAGGAATTGTTCTTAATTTTTTTTTCCGTTACTAAACTTATTTTAACCTAGAATAAAATGTAAATTTTTGGGGACACATTACGAACCGAACACACGAACAATATGTCATCTTAGCTATTTAACTATAATACCAAGCAAGAATGTCGTAAACATGTGGTCAGTTTAGTTTAAGGTGGATTGAGAGAATTGAATTTCAAATCGTTACCTACAGATCGGAGAGATTAACTCGAAGACGGATACATCAGCAGACAGTTACCGGTTCCGTATAAGTGTTGGTTATAATCTGCAAGTGCTTCTAAGTTATACGACTTTGCATCCGATGTTGACTAGCCATAAAACATAGAATTATTGGCTTAATATCCTCTACTTAGATTAATTTCTAGCAAATATTCTTTTGAATAGTATTGTGAAGTTGTAAGTGGAGCTATAATGTTTTGATATTTAATTTCCATTTTTTAGTGGTATATTTAATTTGTTGTTATATGTGGTTGCGTGTTCTCACAAGTCGGAAGGTCACCATTTATAGCGATGGGGAATAACATTATTATTATTATTATTATTATTGTGTTTTTAGGTCTAAGTTGCGTTTTGCGTTGGTTATGTTGGTATTACATTAGTTGCATTGGTATTACGTTGGTTGCGTTGGTATTTCGTTGGTAGCATTGGTATTTCTTTGGTTGTTATCTCCTCGCTAAATGTTGACGGAAAATAAAGGTGGTGGAGAAGAACAAAGATGTCGTTAGGTTTTTGTATCAATAGGAGCATGAATTAAAGGGTTTTACCCTGGTCTGCTGCGAGATCACGAAGTAAGGAAAGAAGGTAGGAAGTTGTTAGAGTGTATCATCTAATTTGCTTTTAACTAGGGTCCCCTGGTCTAGAAGAGTAGACCCAAGGGGTCAATAAACTAGATTGCTCTCCTCATAGTGTATGATGCTGCTACTGCTATTTTGGAGCAGACGAATAGACGTCCGTGCCCATTGAGTATTTCTGAGGGAGAGAGAGTTTCTCGGGCTTTCTACAATTTTTAATGCTGCTAGGAAATATGGTTCAGGCTGAATAGGACAGGTCATCCTGATTGAGTGAAAATGTTCAGCGACTCTAACGGTCAAATTAAATTACGCGCCAAACAAAAAATACAAGTTTCTTTCTGCTACAAAGTGTTACAATGTAATAGATGACTGTTTTGCCGTTGCCCGAGGCTACAGTTTGATGTGGTGACCAGAAAATTATCACGATGTCCTCGGGTCAGAAAAAACAAAGTGTACATATCATCAAAATGCAAATTCCTGTTAATAAAGTTGGTAGAAGATGGAGATGTATTTGCAAACACTGCTTTTGTGTATGTTTGTGAGTGTGTGCGTATTTTATGTAATTTTAGAATGATTTTGAGCAAACCCAAATTCACTCTTAATGTCTACTGGTAATGTCTTACTGCACACACACACACACACACACACAAACACACATATATATATATATATATATAAATTTCCAGCCACGCTATTTATTCATGATTCATTTGATTGAATAGTTATTTCCACAACGCATGTATGTGTTAATATCTCTATATGCATGGATTTATAACCAGGGAAAATTTAAAAGCAACATCGTTAACTAGAAAATTCGTTTATTCTAAAGATAAACGTGAATATTTCTCTTTTCTCTTTTTCAGATTTCCCCTGTAATTACCTCCCCTGTTTGCAAATGGACAATGGTGATATGATGCCGGAGACCATGGCTATTTGCAGGTATTTGGCCCGTGAACACGGTAGGTCATACAAACTGACATAATCTTTTGTTTTTTAAGTTAGTAAATAAATAATACGTTGAAATTCAATTTTGAAATTCAAAATCCAACACTTTTAAAGTGTTTGTCAATGCTTCACATAATTACATATCAAAACTATCTTTCTGAACTTGTTAAGGTTTTAAAGATATTTTGTACCATAAAAGTGCTGTACGTATTTCGACGAATTGTTGCTTTTTAATGAAAGTTTTCTTTTTATAGATATAGCAACAGATAACTAGAAAAATATTTGATATTTGTTGATATATTAAGAATACTATTTTCTTTTGATAGGTTTCTATCCCAAGACTCCCATGGACATCTTCAGGTGTGATTACATCTGTGACTGCTTCTATGAAATCATGCACGATTACATGAGGTACTATCACTGGAAGAATGGTAATTTCAAAGTAAGTCATTTTTTAAAATTATTTTCTGCATTTTATAACTCTATCTTTCTACACACTATCAATAAAACTAATAGCAGATATAATGTAAGGAATATGCATGCACCAGGGTCCATACTTAGTTATATGATTGTCTGGTGCCAGCCATAAATATATACCAATGTAGAGGTACATTGTGTACCACTACGACTACAACGTCGAATGTCCAGTGTCGATGGGAACACACGTCTAGTACCAGAACGATGACCTACCTGCTCGATTGTACTACACCTGTTACAGTAGCCAAACCACTCAGTTACTTTGATTAGATTTCGGGACATATCAAGATTGAATAGTGCTCAAGGCAAAAATATCTTTGAAGAAACCGAAAAAGAATGTTATTAAAAAAAAGAAAATCATAAACTTCTGTAATTAATTATAATGACTTATACTTGGGAGAGTCAAATATTTTGCAAAATTTTTGTAAGGTGAGAGACAGTTTGGCAGCTCCTGATACTTCTGTCGAAGTTGGGAAAGTGATGAACTACAGTGAAATACGAGAAGACGAGTTCGTCAAATACTCTCAGAATGCTACTCAAAGGAAACGATTCTATGTGTTATCTAATTGCGAAAGGATTAGTTTTTATATTATCATTTTTCGTTGGTTATATCTTATCATTCGGTCTGGTTAGGCTTAGAACTATTCGGCTTAGAGCACGTGCAGGTGCACACAATAAGTGCAGTTCACAGTCACGCGCGGAGGATGTGACAATCACAAATGTCATAATAAAAACCCCAGATAGGAAATGGGACTGGGGTATGAATGATGTTGTGCCCGGAAGCGATGGGCAGGGAATTTTGGTGATTTTTGAAAAAAGCAGTCAGTTGAAATTTGTCTCTGGGCGGGGCTAGTTGAAATTTGAAGCTGCGTGAGGCGAGTCCGGTTTGTGGGCTACGGGATGCACGCGCGGTTGTTGGGTCAGTGAGTTGAGATTCTGACTATGAGCCGAGAGTTCATCTGGGGAGTTGACTGAAGAACGATGTAGAAACAGTCAGCATAGTAAAAATTGTGTCTCTCTCTTCTCGTGTCAAAAAACTAAAAGTCAAGAAGGTAGCTTATTTACCAACCCCTCCGCTCGGGCAGGATATGACACAAGGTCAATTTTTTAAGCAGAGTTTAACAGATTTTGAATTCAGAGTTTTCCTTCGCCTAGACTAGTTGCCTCGCCAAGGCTGAAGAACCTAGTCTTCCCTACTATTTACCCATAGCTGGAGGGAGAATAATTGGATTGATACCTTTCCCAAGGGTATTAGTGCTATGTGAATTGCAATCAGTCTCGTCCAGGATTTGAACTCGTGTCACAGTGTCCATTTCTTGTGACGATAACCATTATACCATGGGCACCTTCTAGTCAAGAAGGTATTAAAGTTTCGTACCTGATCTACCGAGAGTCGTCAGTGTTTCGGTATTCCCTATGCATATGAACATTTCACATATTCGTATCATGGCTATATTACATATAGCTTCGACCATGGCTTCGGAATTCTACTCTTTGAGATCTGATTCACATTTGCAGATCCTCTAGAATTTTTTGAAAACATCTGGTTAATGTATAACGATCAACTACGTTAATGATAACGATCAACTACGCCTTCACCTTTTGTACCACAAATATTTTCGGCTACAGCACCATTGTAATGACTCAGGTCGAAATCACTAAGTATAATTTCCGATACCTGTTAATCTTAACGACTTTTGAATTATTAACAGAGAGAAGTAATGCAAAAAATGTCAGCGCACTAACTAACATGATACTATCTAACATAACGGATATCCTTCATAGCTTGAACTGCTTCATGCATATAATATAAAGTAAGAGAGTAAAGTTGGTTATCATAGAAATGTTTTTGGCGATTCAACCGTGTACTTATGCTAGACTGAACTGCATGAAATAGAACTGTTTTGACATCGAAACTGCAAACTCATGCTAAACTGAATTGTTTCAAATAGAAATGACTATTTGCATAAAAATGGAGTTAGCTTTAAATAACCTGCAAAGATTGATATGCCATAAAACCCAAACAACCAACCAAGTAAGACTGCTATTGAGGAGGAATGGAAGTAAATGTCAGAAGAATTTAGTTTGAAGGCATGCAAATCGTTGCGATGGAGTGTTGATACAGTAAGGGGGAAAATGGTAGCCATATTGAGTAAATTTACTGTCTTGTGTCAATATTTTTATTGAGCGGTTCTTATTTCTTTAAATTAGAATTAATCTTGTTTTATGATAAAGTCGTTTACTATAATCAAAGAATATTTTGTTTCGGCAGCTTGTACGACACTATTGATTGCTCATCATAGTGTATATACTATATTGATTGTATATTATAAATTACAATACCATATTGATTTTACATTACTCCAGCAATTAGGATCCTGTTTTTTCTTTTATTCACAGTACAACATGAACGACTATGGCTTTGGAGGTGACAGCAATTGCAGCAACTACGATGTAAGTCTCCTAAGCACTTTGACAAGTTATTTTTCATTCCCTTCCCGTAATTATGCAATTTCTCGATACACAGTTCCTAAAAGAGCAGAAATTAACTATTGCTATTTATTTCTTCTCTCAGAACTACATGTACTGGAGATATATGAATACCTTCAACAGGATTATGCCCTTCATGGAGAGGACTTTGGCCATGCGCAATGGTGGAAGTAAATTCTTCATGGGTGATATGGTAAGTTTCTACAATAATAATGTTTAGAATCTTTTGTTGTTTTAAAACGAAGAGAAAAGTAATTATAGGCAAATATAGGCTGGAATTCATTTTTCAAAAGAGTTCTAGTTGTATTCGTAAGACATTTTGCGTTTTCCCAAATATCCTTACTGCCACCTGTTGAAGAATATGTCTTTGGTAATTGAAAATACCGAAAATGTATGAATATTTTTTGTTGCATGTATCTACGGGTGGAGATTTATAAATAAATGTTTCTTCGCGAATACTATTAAGTTTTTCCACGCAGGAGCTCATATATTGCATCCAACAATTTTCTCTAGGGAAATGCTTTAAAAAAGAGATCTTCAAAGACTCGACTATTGTTATGTTTTGACCCTCGACCCGCCCCCCCCTGCTATTCCAAGGTGATACACCGAAAGGAAGTGACACATTCCAATGGCAAGTAATCGAAAGAGATCGCGTGGGCGGATTAAGGTTTACAATATGGGACAAGGTGAAGGGCCCACCGTGCCAATACAGACTGATGCACCGGAAGAGAGTGACCTCTGAACTGCATGAGAGTTATTTCCGCTTGATGACGATTAAACATTCGATTTCAAAGATACTGTGGGCGATCGTGTGGGCGTTGAATTATTATTTAACTCAGTTGAGTTCGAGTCCAAGAAGCAGTTGCCAGTAGTATTCCAGACAGCTAGAGACCAGATGTGGTAGGGAAAGCCACACCCGACCGAGGGGGCCCTCGGGAACCCCGATGGATTGGACCCCATCATCAAGAGAACAAGAAAGACACAACGTGACGGTCATAACAGTGGGGTCAAAATGTTACAGTTTATGTTCGGTCTCAGCTCCCTCTCACACGCAAACCTTGAACAACCCTTTCGAACCCTTGCAATAAAGTGTGAGGTATATATTTTTGTTAAGAGGGTCTTCTTGTGCCTTCCTTCTTGCGTCTTCCTTCATGCATCTGTCTTTGTCACTTCATGCGTCTTTGTCACTGCGTCTGTTATCATTGCGTCGGTATGTATCCAGCATATATATGTATATGTGTATATAAGCATATTTATTATGTGAGTATATAACACTATGTGTTATCCTGCAATATGGAAGGTTTTGTTTTTGCGTTTTTCGTTTTCTTTTTTCAATCTCTAACTGTGTCTCGACGTTCTATTTTTTTTTGTGTATGTGTTACTTTCGAATAACTGCTGAAAATCATCTTTGGACTGAAGAACAGGAGTCTCCTACTTATTGAATTAAGTCAGGGATGTTTCTTTTCTTCTTATTATTAGTTTCTTCTTTTTTGTTGTTTAGTCTCCATGTTACTGTTGATTGTCTCTTAACTGTTGCTACTCCCTGATTTATAGCAATAAAACTAAACCACTGCCATCGTTATCCTATTTACCCAACCCTTCTGCTCGGGCAGGATATGACACATGGTCAATTTTTAAGCGGTGTTTAACAGGTTTGAATTCAGAGTTTTCCTTCTCCTAGACTAGTTGCCTCACCAAGGCTGAACAACCCAGACTGTCCTACTATTTACCCATAGCTGGAGGGAGAATAATCGGATTCATACCTTTCCCAAGGGTATTAGTGCTATGTGAAATGCAATCAGTCTCGTCCAGGATTTGAACTCGTGTCGCCGTGTTCATTTCCTACGACGATAACGACTACACCACGGGCACCTCATCGTTATATGTAGATTCAATATCTGCATTAGAAAATTTAGTTTCCAGTGTAACTTTCGATGATGGCTTCATACAATTCATTAGCTTATATATTCATTGCATCAAATTAATCTCTAAACAAATTTCGGATAGCTCTCATCGCATACTTGATAATGTAATAGATTGCAACATTGTAGTTAGTGGGTTCGAACTCCAGTCACGCAGGTACGTTCGGACTGAGAGGAATGGACCCCTTCATTACTCCAGCTACAAAATAAATCGTACAACTACCGTTCTTCTATGAGGATGAATTTGGCAATAAATAGAAATTGGAGGTTGATAGGCCATTAAACGAAGAAAGAGAACCACACATTTAAAAATTTTCACCATACAACGTGCCTTAAGATTTAAAAATACGAATTTTAACCCATTAACCCATAACTCAGAACAAAAATCTCCCGTCTGCGGACATATCTCTTTCTTCAATAACTCTTAAGATTCCACGGACTCATTACATGAGACGCTGACAGTTTATACACAAATCAAGTAGTAACGGCTAATCTGAGACACCCTCTTCTAAGTCTATTATTTTTATCACAGATGAAGAGTTTATTTGTCAGATGCCTTGACAATATATATATATATATATATATATATATATATATATATATATATATATATTATAAAAGTGTCTGTCGTCTCTAAATCACTTTGTGGGTTTCTATCGAACTAAGTGCAATATAATATGGAGAGTGCTCAATATCTAGGATAGAGCTATTAGATAATAATAATAATAATAATAATAATAATAATAATAATAATAATAATAAATAAATAAATATATGTTAGATATATATATTTAATTCAAGGAATTTAGACTGCGACCCCTGGGTTTCATGGAGTTTTTTGCAAAACAACAATCATCAGGCAGTTAAGAAAATTAAAATCGAAAAAATATAGTAAACAAACTGTTGGGATCTTGTTGAAATCTTTATGCGTAATTGTGAGTGAGTTCCTACAAAATCCCAATAGTTTTTTTACTGTATTTTTTCGATTTTCGATTCATTTAATTTTCTCAACTGTTGTTTAACAAAAAAACTCCATGAAACCCAGGGGTCACAGTCTAAATTCTATGAATTAAATATACATTGCTAATATATATATATATATATATATATATATATATATATTATTCAGTCCAGTTAAGCCGGAGTCGGGAATAATTCTGTCAGGACAAAATTCATTCAACTATGAACATTTAAATTTTTTCTGGTGTAGAGCTCAATGTAACAAACATCACAGAGCAATACTTTCTTTAAGAAAAACAAAAATCCGTCACATTAAGACTATAAGTTTATTTCCATCCTGTTGTGGGTATTGATATGAATCAATAACACCAAAAATAACAGTACTTCTTCAGATCTAATGGATAAATTAATTACATTCAGATTAGACACAGGAAGGAAAGGTTGGAGGGGGTAGAAGAGAGGTGAAGAGTTTTCTCCCCATTTCGCCCACTTCCGGTTTTTATTTTTTTTATTTTTTAATAACGGTTGGAATCACAGTAAATTAAATCTTTAAATTTTTTAATTCTAATTATATTTCAACGTAAAACTCTATACACACACACACACACATACACACACACACATATATATATATATATATGTATATTTATATGTGTGTGTGTATGTGTGTGTGTGTGTGTGTGTGTTTTGCAGACACTTGTATCTAAGAAAACAATTGTTTTCAATAAACGTATACGTAACCAGTATATATCTGTCACTTCTCTTACAGCATATCAACTCTTTTAAATCTTTCAAAAAAGCTTACTGAAAAAAGAACATACTTTCTACATAAATAAATTAAAAAAAACCTTATAAAGTTTGGTCATTGTCGGAAATAGTTGAGAACAACCAAAATACAAAGAACACAAAAGATATTTTTATTTCAATTTTTTCCAACTATGTCTACATATATTCTTTAGTTAAATTTACAAATGTTATATTTTAACATATTTTAATATTTGCTTCTAAAATAATATATCCTCAAACATGACTAATCTTATAAACTATTCTTAAATCTTTCAGCTGATGTGGTGTGATATGATGTTCTACTGTTGTATGGAGAGCATGTTCAATGAGAACCAGTCCATGTTTAGCAACTATCCGAAAATGATGGCCCTCTTCAACCGTGTCGCTTCTCAACCCAAGGTCGCTGGTTACCTGAAGGGTCGTTGCAACACCCCCTGGTAAATTGACCAGTTCTGAAATTAGTTCAATCTTTTTTAAAGCAAAATAAAAACGTAATCAAAATTTGAAGTTTTCAGGTCTTCAGTGTTCAAGGAATGTCAAAGCTGTGTCGTTTTATTGTAAGAATATAATTAATACCAAATATTGAATAAAGAAAAAAAATTCATTCACAAAATGTATTTGCTGTTTCTTTTTGATGCAAGACATGATGTTAATTCTAACAGTTTCTGTGCGTATTTTTTGGACAAATATTAGCTTATATGACAAAGCCGATCTTCTTGACAATGACTTATAGATATTGAATATTCTCAAAATAAAAGAAGGGCGAAAAGTTTCTTATTGAAATTCGATTCATTTTTATTACAGCTTCGTTAATAAACTACAATTAATTTACACACACACACACACACCCACACACACACATATATATATATATATATATATATATATATATATATATTTATATATATACCGTACGTGTGCATCAAAATTATATATATATATATATATATATATATACATTGAGTTGTGATGAAACAACACAGTCGGTCTACGGATATATATATATACATATATATATATATATAATTTTGATGTGCACGTACGATAATTTGGTTAGCAAATAAAACAGAAAAAAAACGATATACAAGAGCACTGGCATTGACACATGCCCAAATCGATACTGGCACAAAGACACACAAAGACAATTACATATACGTACATTCATGCACAAGACAGAAAAGCACATATTTACGTGGACAGACATATGCTCAAGCACACAGACACACGGTATCAGTCAAAATCCCAGTGCCGTTATAGTTTAAAAAAACTGAACTGTGACCTCAAAGGAAGTGAGTTCGAACTTCAGTCGCGCTATTACGTTCACTTTTGGACTAATGTCCCTTTGAGAAAGGTTTGAATTCCCTTATTCCTCAAGCTATGCGTTAAATATATGACTGCTGTTATTAAATAACCCTCAAAGGTTGATAGGCCATTAAATAAAGAAACACTACACATACACACACACACACACACACACACACACACATATATATATATATATATATATATATATTAATTGAATTACCAGAAAATCCAGCAAATATCCACATACAACATACGAAACACTGAACAGCTGTTTCGACCTTATTGGTCTCTTCAGCAGTGAATACCGTAATCTCCGCCACTAAAGATCGAACCAGCAGCCCCAGAATGCAGAAACCGAACTTTTGCCAATGGGCCACCAATTCTTACCACACATAAACGATGCCAAATCAACTAGTCATAGTAAGAATTCGCAACCACATGAAATATGTATCTTGAAAGTATGTTTTTATTTATAGAGGACACGACCACCCCTAGGGCCACATCTGCCCAAGTAGGTGTTATGCATCCGTGTAACTATAACCAACAGGGCAAGAATTAGATTATATATAATAGAAGAATTGATATTTTATTAATTAAGTTTCCATCGTATCAATTAATTAATCCCACAAATCTGAAATGTGAAGAATTAGGAAGCATATACTGGATAATATAAACATGCAGCTCAAGGATAAACTACAGCTCAACCAGTGGAAGAAAACCAAAGCCGTCACTAAATGGTTCACTGCTATAACTGATAAAAACCATGCAGCCTTCATCCAATTCGGCATCTTAGACTACTACCCCTCCACCATCAAATACACACTTGATATAACTCTGGAATTATCAGCCCAGCACGTACCCGTCCCACAAGATGATATCAGGATCATCAAGCACTGTCACACATCACTCCTCTTCCAAGACAGCAAACCATGAATAAAAAAACCTTATAACCAACTATTCGACGTAACCATGGGTAGCTTTAATGTACAGAGGTGTGCGACCAGGTCGGTGCCTTGATACTTTCTCAACTATCAAACATAATCAAAAACACAAATATGGGGCTATACAGAGACAACATCATTAGCAACCCAAACGGACCAAAACTAGATAGCTACAGGAAAAGGATATCCAACGAATTAAAATTGCTGGGATTTAAAAGTAACCTATACACATATCTAAAAATTGTAAATTTCTTAGATGTAACTCTAAACTTAAATAACATTTGAACCTTTTAAAAAAAATCACGATACATCTACATACACATCTTTTCAGACTCTCCGCCCTCAATTATAAAAGAAATACCAAAACCAATTAACCACAGGTTGGAATCATTTTGAGATGAGGCTTTTTTAATCTGAGAATTAATTTTTATTTATTTCTTGCGGACTTTCCCCCCTCATCTTGGTAGTTTTTTTTGTGTTGTTTCTTCTTTCATTACGTTTCGGCCAAATTTCACCTCTGTCCTTCTTCAGGTGTAGGATTACCTAGCCGGCCAGAGGTTTACTTGGTCAAAAACGTGGTGCGATAGACAACAATTATGGAAGACAGTAATTACTGGAGATACGGTTAAAAGACTCAGCATTCCTATCCGAGGTCGCGGTAAAATCACCTGAAGAAGGACAGAGGTGAAATTTGGCCGAAACGTAGTGAATTAATTTTTATTTATTGCGGACTTTTCTCCCCTCATCTTGGTAGTTTTTTTTGTGTTGTTTCTTCTTTCATTACGTTTCGGCGAAATTTCACCTCTGGCCTTTTTCAGGTGATTTGCCGCGACGTCAGATAGGAATGCTGAGTCTTGTAACCGTATCTCCAGTAATTACTGCCTTCCATAGTTGTTGTCTATTGCACCACGTTTTTGACCAAGTAAACCTCTGGCCGGCTAGGTAATCCTACCCAATTTGGCCGAAACGTAGTGAAATAAGAAACAACACAAAAAAACCTACCAAGATGAGGGGGGAAAAGTCCGCAATAAATAAAAATTAATTCTCAGATTAACCACAGGTTATTCGATAATTCTTCCCACATCGACGTTTTCAACAAATACAAAAACATATATAACAACGCACTAAAAACAGCAGTTATAAACAAATATTACAATACACACTTCCAAAAAGCAAACAAAGACACCGAAATAGAAATATAATTTGTTTCAAACCGTCTAACATCAAACGTCGATAGGGACTTCCTAGTTCTAATAAGCAAGCACTTACCCAATCATAGTCTTCTAGCTAAATTTTCAACAGAAATAATATACAGTTGTACAAGTAACATATCCCAAATCATAAAAGGTTACAACAAACACATTGAAATCATCCACCACATCACCCACTCGACGAACAATGTAACTGTAGAGATAAAGAAAGATGCCCCCTATTACGAAATTGCCTACAGAAAAACGTAGTGAACAGAGCCACTGGAAAAGCCAGCAGTTCAGTCAAGCAGTATATAGGTGCAACAGAGGGTAATATAAAACAAAGAATATATAACCATAAACTTACCTTTACCAACTGAAATTATTTAACTAACACTTCTTGATCCACACACTTCTGGCACCTGAAATAAATGAACATCTCACCCACCATCACCTGGTAAATTCTAAAAACAAGCACCCGCCTAGAGCAAGACATCAAAAAATGCCTTCTTTGCTTCCAGGAAAAGCTAGCAATTATTACCCACCCATCACCAAACACACTGCTAAAAAATCAGAAATTCTATCCAAATGCAAACATGAGAACAAACTTCTCTTACATTTCGACCCACACACATAACTCTTCCATCTTACCTATACAACCTCCACTACTAACCTTCACAAATAACCCCACAACACACCCGAGGCACCGTAAATACCACTTTCCACTTTCCTCCATCAAATAACATACCTAACGCACAGTGAGTACAATCTTCCTTTATTATATCTTTATATCCTTCTTCATGCACTTCCATAACCAGTGGACATTATGTTAGTCAAGTTTTCATGAGTGTTATAAATAGGTCACCACACAGTATATCTAACATATCCCCCTACGCACACATCATCATATATCAGAATAACGTATTCGTAACATAACATTAACACCACATAGATAGCTAATAAAAGATTATTGTAACTCAATACAACCCCCTACCTATTACCCTTTCGTCCAGGACCTATCATGCGGACACGTCAAATTATATATTCATTTCCTTAATTATGCAATGATGATAATTTGCTCGTTAATTAAAATCATCACCATACAAACTCACACACATTAAAAAAAAATGACATAGCAAATACAAACAATTATTTCAACGTCTTAACACAATATATTCCTTACGTAGATACAATCATGGATTACAATAATGTATATGCAATATATCATTAAGACATCCTAACTAATAAAAATTATTTTTGCAATCTAACACGAATCATAATCAAGTATAAAATACCGTGGTGTAATGGTTATCGTCGTAGTAAATGGACACGGCGACACGAGTTCAAATCCTGGACGAGACTGATTGCATTTCACATAGCATTAATATCCTTGGGAAATGTGTGAATCTAATTATTCTCACTCCAGCTATGGGTAAAAAGCAGGGCAGACTGGGTTCTTCAGCCTTGGTGAGACAACTAGTCTAGGAAAAGGAAAACTCTGAATTCAAACCTGTTAAACTCCGCTTAAAAATTGACCTTGTGTCATATCCGAC
>OY757942.1:11498702-11721202 GCA_963585895.1 Sepioteuthis lessoniana
GAGGTGGCCGTGTCCGCTGTAGGGAATACGTACCTATAAAAAAAGACACATTCGGTCAAAGTGGTCGCAGAATTTCCGATGATTTGTTAATTCGGTATCGCTTATATGTGGCATGAACCAGTGGATCAGTGGTTGAGTTTCGGCTTCTGCATACTGTGGTTGTTGGTTCGATCTCCAGTGATGGAGGCCACGGTGTGCACTGCTGATGAGACCTAATAAGGTCGAAACAGCTGTTCAGTGCTCCGTATGTCACGTGTAGGTGTGTGCCAGATTTTCTTGTCATGGCAATTTCTAACTTAATATATCAATTCCTCCATTCATAAGTATATATCATATGCATGTTTGGTTTAATAATAAAGACACATTTTGTTTAAATAATTTTCAAATTCTTGCACAATTCCTGGTGGATCACTTTTCCCACTCATTTGTGTCTAGTCTTATATTCTTGGATACCAGACATTGGCATAATGGTTAGAGTGTTCGCCAATGGCCCGGGAGGTCTGCGTTCAATCTCCAGGTCGAGTCACACCAAAGACTTTAAAAATGATACTTGATGCCTCCTTGCTTAACACTCAGTATTATAAGGTATTGATCAAAGGTAAATTGGAGAAATCCAGGGAAAGGAGTAACACCCTCCCCTACACCTTGGTGTAGTAGCTATCGATAAGGGAGCCTTCGGGTCACCCTCGACAATGTTCGCCAACTTTACTTACTTATATTCTTTCTGTGCTGCTTAGCTGCATTCGCTTATTATATAACGGATTGTTTCGTCTCTATCATCACTTAAGTACATCTGCTGTTTTGTTGTATCTTATCTGTTCTTGCTTTGATATGGTTGGTCCTTATGGCGTTGCCACGATTTACATGAAACCACATAACAGATATGATTCGACAGGAACATTTGAAGCTATGTAAATTGGCCGACTGCAGTCGAGGGTGACACGAAAGCTCCATTTTCAATACGTATTACATGGAGATGAAGGGGGGTCACAACTCCTTTCCCTGGATTGCTTCACTTACCCTTGATCCTTACTTTATAATGCTAAGTGTTTATCATGGATCTATCAAGTACCATTTTGGAGTCTTTGGTATGGCTCGACCTGGGATTGAACACCGGCCTCCCGGGCCATTGACGAATTCTAAGTAGTAGTATCGTCCAAAATATCTGATTAAATTTCTTCCCAACACCCTTAATTTAACAATCTCTGGTTACAAATATAGAATTATGACACTATTATCACTAAATAAACAAATGTCATATAGAAATACTTGAAAATATTTACTCGTATGCGAGTAAATGAGTTGTTTGGTTTTAGTATGGTATCATTAAATTATATGTTTACAAACCGTACATATGTGTAAACAGGCTTTGGCATTAAATAACCTATAGATGTTAAAATGCCAATAAACCCAACCAACCAACATGACTAAATGTATGGAGAAAAAGCTTGACGGCCCTTGCAAAAGAATGCTGCTTGCTGTATTGAACAAGCCCTGAAGGCAACATCCCACAAAAAAATTCTGTACGGACACCTACCACCCATCTCAAAAGCCATCCAAATTAAACAAGCAAGACATGAGTGACACTGCTGAAGTAGTAAACGCGAGCTTATATGCGATGTACTCTTGTGGAGACAGAGTAGAGCTACCAGCTAGAACCTAATTACAAAAACTCGGCACTGATATAGGATGTAGCATTGAAGACCTTCCTAGAGCGATAGACGATAAGGACAAGTGGCAGGAGAAAGTCTGGGAAATCCGTACTAGTGGCACGCGATGATGATGATGATGATGATAGTGACATTCTTCTTTATTTCCTCTGTTTCGTCTGAAGAATTTGTATCGCGAACAAAGAAGGTTTGGTTGGTTTGTTTGGTTTTATGGCATATCAACCTTTGTAGGTTATTTAACGTCAAATCCATTTTTATGTAAATAATCAGTTCTATTCAAAACAGTTCAGTTTATCATAAGTATACAGTTTAATTGTCAAAAACATTTCCATTTCAAAGTATCTAAGCAGTTATATGTAATAATTCAGTTAAGTGTAAATACAGTTTTAATGTCGAAAAACAGTTCAATTTGAAATAATTCAGCTAAGCATAAGCATGCAGTTTAAGTAAGTACGGTTTAATTGTCAAAAACGGTTCTATTTCAAGCTATTCAGCTTACTAAATTCATTTTAGCATAAGTATGCTGTTAGTTCTATTTAACCCATAGATAGGGCCCTATCAGGTGCTACCACTCCGGGCCAGAGTGGAGTTGGGAGCGATGGCAATGAAGGGGTACTCCGCATTCCCCAAAGCTCCAACACTGCTGGAACCTCGCCATCAGATTGTTTATTGTCATATATCCAGGACACTCGTTGGGGGGGTCTTACCCCTCTGCAGAGAAGCAGTCGGTGTATTCTACAGCCCCAGCCGACTGGGCAAGCAAAAAAAGAAGGAGATACACGTGTGTGTACACAGCACTTAATGGACACACAAAATCCAGGTCATATGAATTAAAATAAAGTCAAAAAGTGGGAAAAAAGAACGAAAACCTTAACAAATTCTAATGAACAGACGGAGAGAGAAAGAGAGGGAGAGAGAGTGGGTGAAAGAGAGAATTGCAAAGAAAAAGTAAAAATAATAGAAAAAGATAAAGAAAGAGAGAGAGAGAGAAGAAGAAGAAGAGAGAGAGAGACAAAGAGAGAGAGAGGGAGTAAACAGTGAGATAATGAGGAAGGGATGAAGAGAGAAAGAAAGAGAAAACTATGAAATATATAAAGATGATAAAGGGAGCGAGAATGAGAGAGAGAGAGAGAGAGAGGGAGGGAAAGAGAGATTTGTAAAACACGGAAAAATAATAGAAAAAGATAAAGAAAGAGGTAGAGAGAGAGAGAGAGAGAATGAGAGAGAGAGAGAGATTGTAAAGAGTGATAGAAAGGGGGTAAGTGGAAGAAAGAGAGAACTGTGAAACAACTAGAAATATTTCAGAAGGATGAAGTACGAGAGGGAGAGAGAAAAAGCAAGAGAAAGAGAGAGAGATAGATACATACAGAGAGAGGGGAAGAAAAAAAAGGAAGACATGCAAATATTAAGACAGAAAAACTTCAAAGTGTGAATGAAAGAAAGGACACACAGTATAAACGCCAAGATATATACAGTATATTCAACACCAAGGTATACTGAGAGTATAAAAGCCAAGACAAACAGTATTAACGCCATATATATACAAAATATTAAATACCAAGGTATACTGAAAGTATAAAAGCCAAGTCACACAGTATAAACGCCAGGATATATACAGTATATTAAACACCAAGGTATACTGAGAGTATAAAAGCCAAGACACACAGTATAAACGCCAAGATATATACAGTATATTAAACACCAAGGTATACTGAGAGTATAAAAGCCAAGACAAACAGTATAAATGCCAAGATATATACAGTATATTAAACACCAAGGTATACTGAGAGTATAAAAACCAAGACACACAGTATAAACGCCAAGATATATACAGTATATTCAACACCAAGGTATACTGAGAGTATAAAAGCCAAGACAAACAGTATTAACGCCATATATATACAAAATATTAAATACCAAGGTATACTGAAAGTATAAAAGCCAAGTCACACAGTATAAACGCCAGGATATATACAGTATATTAAACACCAAGGTATACTGAGAGTATAAAAGCCAAGACACACAGTATAAACGCCAAGATATATACAGCATATTAAAAAAAAAACAAGATATACTGAGAATATAAAAGCCAAGAAACACAGTGAGTATGAAATCAGAATACACAGAGATTTTGAAAACCAGAGAGGAAAAAATTCAAGACGAGCCGGGAGTATAAAAATTCTAGATACTCAGCGGAAATAAAATTTAAGACAGTGAACGTATGAAAGCTGAGGCACTTAAAGAGATTTAAAACCGGACTGAAGAGAGATTGAAACCCAATTCACGCCAAGAGTATAAAAGAAAACAGAAATACACCGAAATTATGAAAGCCAAGAAATTAGTGAGTATGACTGTCGGGACACACAGCGCGACAGGAAATGTAGACGTACAGGTAGAATGAAAATCTAGATATAAAGAGATTATAAAACCTGAGTCACACAGGGTGGATAGAAATTTTGACACACAAATGAAATAAAAGCCGGGATGCAATAGGAAAGTCGAAAAGGAAAGAGAAATAACGAAATAAAAGAGAGAACGGGGAGAGAATGAAAGTGTGTGTGTAAGACTGAGAAAGAGAGAGAGAGAGAGAGTGAGTGAGATAGAGATTCCACTCTGAATATCTGGTCTTGGAGCCAATTATTTGTTTTGAATTAAAAAACATAAGATTTCAAATTACAACTCTTCAAGCAAGCAAAGTCATTGTTTTCACAATCGTGGCCAAAAGTCCACAAAAAACTAAAAAAAAAAAAAAAAAACAAAATCAAAGAAACAAAAGAAAACAAAAACAAACAAACAAACAATTTGACGGCTGACGAAACCTGAAATAACTGTTCGTTTATATCTTAATGCACCGGTTTTAACAAAGCTATTTTGGAAAGGAAATCTGCAATATTAACTTTCTGTACCAATCGCCATTCGTAATTTTTGGTAAAACGAGTAAAACACCCCAAGTGGCAACAAATGTTTAATTAATTAACTAAATAATTATTCTACACAATCTTTCTTTCTTCCAGTTGGTAAAGTACAACTAAAATTAACCGCTATCAACTGGGGAATATTGAATAAGCGACCTTGCATAGGTTAGCGTCTGCCAATTCATTGGAGGTAACAACTTGATTACCTAGGCTGTATAAATTTCGGCTTGATCTGTGCTTGGTCGTCAGAGAAGACTTGCAGTCACTCAAGCCACAACACTTTGTTCCCTTTGGTAGAAGAAAGCTAAGTCACCATGCCTAACTACACTCTCCATTACTTCAATGGCCGCGGCCGTGCCGAGATTCTCCGTATGATGATGGCCATGGCTGGCGTCAAATATATGGACAAGAGATATGAATTCTCTGACTGGGACCGTTGCAGGAATGGTGAGGAATTAAGTCTTTTTAATTCTTAATTATTCTATGAAAATATATCTTGATCATAATCTGTCGTCTCTTGCCTTAGTAACTGTTAATATTTTATTTAGGACATCAAATTGAAATCTGTAAAAGAGAAACAAACGTGGAGATTTCCCTTTACGAATGCCATCAATTTATCGGTTGAAAAGTAAAAAGGAATTCGCATACAGTTTGATTTGGTTTTATGGCACATCAACCATTGTAGGTTATTCAATGCCAATTCCGTCTTTATACCTAAAACAGTTCCATTTCAAACAATTCAGTTCAGCTTAAGTACAGTTTTTTGCTTACACACAGTTAATTGTCAAGACAGTTCTATTTCAAAGAATTCACTTAAGCATGAGGGTACAATCTAAAAGTCAAAAACAGTTCTATTTCAAAAAATTCAGTTGAGACTAAGTTCACAGTTGATTTCTATTTGAGTCATAGACAGGACCCTATCATGTGCTACCACACCGGTAGCGATGGCAATAAAGATGTACTGTGTATTCTCTAAAGCTCCAGCATTATTAGAGCTTTACCATTAGATTGTTTAGTGTCATATCCAAGATACTCGTTGGGGGAGTCTTACCCCTCTGCGGAGATGCAGTCGGTCTATTCTACAGCCCCAGCCAACTGGACCAGCACGTAGGAAAATACAATGAATCACCCATGCAATGGCCCATACACACATAGAAAGTAAGAGGGATAGAGTGATATATATATAGAGAGAGAGAGAGATAGAGAGAGAGAGAGAGAGAAACACACACACCTAAACTCAGACACATCGTCATATATATATATATATATATATATATATATATATATATATATATATATATACCTGCAGGAGGCTTCCCTGGCGTATATGTAAATTATCGTCCTTCGTGGTCGATCTTCCAGTGAGAGCCGCGTTGTTAAATCATGCACCACCCGAGTGGGTATTTACCTGTTGAACAAAAAAATAAAAAAAATAAAAAAAGGAAAAGAAGGAAGAAAAAAAAGAATAAGAACGAATTTGATATTGCAAACCCGTAAGAAAGTGAGGTCTGCGATATCTTTGCCAATCTTTGAGAGTGTACATGTGGCTAACACAAGAACTTTGTGAAAATCATAAACAGCCAAAAAAAAAAAAAAATGCTGACTCATCACGTCCCTTACTGCTCGACGTCCTGTCTCTGCTTGATCAATGTCTTCACTGAGCAAGTGCTGCCTCCTGGCCGGCATCACTCTTAAATCCTAACGCTGTCCCTGCTGACTCTCAGACTGCGAGTCTCAGACTGACCAACGTGCCTTGGTCCTTTCCACTGTTAATTTGGGTTTTGAAGCTTCACTCAAGTTCTTAAGGGTTCACGCGGGCACAGCTTTTGGTCTATTTTTTGCGCAAAGACCACCCACAAGTAATTTACACAAAGAACGCCCTCAGACCATTCGACACCGTGATGCTGAGCTAAAATTCCCTTTTAGCCATCTATCCACGAACAGCCTCACACACACAACCCCCCACACACACATGCATATATATACATATATATATGTGTGTATGTGTGTGTGTGTGAATGCACATTATTGTTCCACATAGAAGCCAATTTTCTTCGACTGTGACATTGTATTACGCGTGTTCGAATTCTATTCCCACTATTACATTCAATTTCAGACTAATATTCTTAAAAAAGAATAAATCCACTTATCCCCTTAGCCATTAATAGTAATTTACAAAGCTCTTTGCTTTGATGTGGCGCAAGGCCGAATGAATGGGGCACCCAATGAGACTCGAACTCACTCGTGTAGGTTTGCTAGTCTAGCTTGCTAACCGTTACACCACCAGAGGTGCCCCTTAGCCATTAATACTCCTCCTGTTCTTCTGCATATATGTCTTTGGCATTAAATAACCCATCATATTTGATATGGCATTTAAAAAAGAAAATTGAATGAACACCTATCTCCTCTTCTCTCGTAGACCCTCTTTATCTTTCTGTCTGCCTGTCTATCTCTCTCCCTCTCTCTCCCTCTCTCTCTTTCTCTCTCTCTCTCTATATATATATATGGGTCTGTTCATATCTATTTATCTATTTGTGGAATAATTTAATCTTACAATCGTTCCACTTACACCCGCCCTCCTAAAATTTGCCACTTGGGGTGTTTTACTCGTTTTACCAAAAATTACGAATGGCGATTGGTGAATATTGCAGATTTCCTTTCCAAAATAGCTTTGTTAAAACCGGTGCATTAAGATAAAAACGAACAGTTATTTCAGGTTTCGTCAGCCGTCAAATTGTTTCGGGTTTTTTTTTGTTTCTTTGGTTTTGTTTTTATTTTAGTGAGCTTTTGGCCACAATTGTGAAACAATGACTTTGGTTGCGTGAAGATTTGTAATTTGAAAGCACACTCACACAAACGTAACGAGAGAGAGATAAACTCTAAGAGAGGGAAACCACTTGATGCCTGTAGGGTATGCATGTCCTTGATCGTCCGATATAGGGTACGCTGGCAATGTAATAAGAAGATTGAAAAGGAGAAGAGAGTAGATAAATAAGTTTGTTTTGGTTTCTTTGTTTAATGGCATATCAACCTTTGTAGGTTATTTAATGCTAAAGCCATTCTCCTAGAAGAACAGTAGTGGGACTATTCAACCCATAGCTGGGAGGATAAGGTGGCTCATACCTTTCCCAATAGTATTTGCCCGAAAGTGAACATAATAGCGCGACTGGGGTACGAACACGCTTACTACGATACCGCAGTCCATCGATTTAACCATTACACCACGAGGACACCCCCAGATAAATAAGTAAAATAAACCTCAGATTAAGCGGGTGGAGGGAAACGATGAACCCTTTATTTATCTATCAATATGTTTGTATTTTTCTACTTTGTATCTCATTTCATATCATTTTATATAGGTACATCTTTAAATGTGCTCTAACTGGTTTGATATGTTTTTACCATTGATGATACCCTTCAACTTGGGGGTGCCCGTGGTGTAATGGTTATCGTCGTGGGAAATTCCCCCTCCAGCTATGGGTAAATAGTTGGACAGACTAGGTTCTTAAGCCTTGGTGAGGCAACTAGTCTAGGAGAAGGAAAGCTCTGAATTCAAACCTGTTAAACTCCGCTTAAAAAATTGACCTTGTGTCATAATCGGCCGGAGCGGAGGTGGGTGGTAAATATGAATACCGTTGAACTTGTGTTTTTTTTAACACACAGAACAAAATCAGATGAATTAGAAAGTTCTTCTAGAACAGCGATGTTCTTCTCACCCGGTTGGCGTTATATAACCCACAAAGATTGATATGCCTTAAACCCAACCAACCTCTCATCCGGTAACCATTTTTACCAAACCCTCCGCTCGCACAGGATATGACACAGGGTCAATTTTGAAGCGGAGTTTAACAGGTTTGAATTCAGAGTTTTCCTTTTCCTAGACTAGTTGCCTCACCAAGGCTGAAGAACATAGTCTGCCCTACTATTTACCCATAGCTGGAGGAAGAATAACTGGATTCATACCTTTCCCAAGGGTATTAGTGCACTGTGAAATGCAATCAGTCTCGTCCAGGTTTTGAACTCGTGTCGCCGTGTTCATTTCCTACGACGATAACCATTACACCACGGGCACCTCTTATTCGGTAAGGGTCAGAAGCACTGCCTACCCTGTCACATTACTCGACAAACATGTCCGAGTCTTCGGTAATAATCTTCTTATCATTGTTTTTTTTTTTTTCATGTCTAGCTGACTTGTGATCATTCAAACAGTCATCTTATGATCGCCACGCACCACCTACTTAACTGTGACCTCAGTCGTGCTTGTTAAATGCCTCCCGTGTAATATAGCCATAATACGGATACGTAAAATATACGGATATCTAAATCGTTCACATGCATAGGAATCCCGCGAAACACTTGACGACTTTCTTTAGTTCAGGATTGAAACATTTATTGACTTCGTGAGTTTAATCTTTCGACACGAGGAGTGAGAGACACAATTTTTACTCTGCTGACCGTTCCATCTGATCCAACAAACGCTCGGCTCAATCCATAGGCCACGAACTGTATTCGCCTCGTCTAGCTTCAAATCTCAACTCGCTTCGTCCAGCGTCAGCTCTCAACTCACCTCGTCCAGAGGCAAATCTCAACTAACTGCTTTTTTTCAAAATCACCAAGAACCCCAGCCCGTCGCTTCCGGGTATGACGTCATTCGCACCACAGTCCCATTATCTACCTGGGTTTTTTATCATGGCATTTGTGATTGTCACATCTTCCACGCGTGAGCGTGAACACCAGCGCTCAATGTGTGTACCTGCACGTGCACTAAGCCGAATAGTTCTAAACCTAACTAAACTGAATGATAAGATATAACCAACGAAAATTGATAATATAAAAACAATCCTTCCGCAATTGTATAACACCTACTCCAGAAGTAATTTTATCTCCTTGCGAGCTTTTTTGAACCTTTTGTGTCACTCAAATACACACGTGCGTGGTATGGTGTTATCTCGATACACTTGGCGAACCTTTCAAGGGCCTGTGTGATAGGTTCGCCAAGCGGCTCAAAATTTCCAGTTTATTCGCTGGTTGGTGATCTCTGTTATCTCTTAGCACTCATCGCTGAACGACATGAAAGAAAAGGTAGAAAATACAATGTTTTCAGAAAGCTAAGTTTAAAATTATATATTCCCAAGATATTACATGAGATTATAACACACTCCACTTATCCCTCTTTCGCCCATAGCTCGCAAAGCACATTCAGTTCAATTACCTTCCAGTCTGACTTCGGACATATTGTAGTTCAAATGTATTTGATGAAATCCAAAGTTGACATGTCCTGTCAATGTTTTATTAATTGGGTTAGATTATATTGCGGTAATAAAACAAATAATTCATGTATATATTTACCTACCTTTCCACACGAGTAGGATACGATACAAGGTCAGTGTTAAGCAGAGTCTAATAGGGTTGAATTCAAAAGTTCCCTTTTCATACCATTATACACTACTATTCTTCTATAGCTGTAATACAAATACAAGCGGACTCTGTTGTTTCAGACACGAACGGGCTTATTAACTTCTGACTTCGGTTCATGACTACACGAGGAGAGAGACACAATTCTTATACTATGCTGACCGTACAATGCTGACCATCCCAACGCGCGGTGCATCTTGTGATATTTAAGATCTCTGTCGGTAGAGATCCAAAAAAGGCAACTACATCTTTTTACAGTCAAAATCCAACTCTATGGTTCAACGGTCCAACCTCAACTGACTCTTTTTCAGAATCCTCAAATTCTCAGGACCATCTCCTCTGGGGATAACGTCTTCCACACTCCACACTCATTTCCTGTCTGGGGGTTTATTATGACAAATGGTGTTCGTTATATCTTTTGCGCACGAGCGTAAACTGTACCAATTGACTATTCCCCTGGGTTCTTAACTCAAATAATTCAAAGCCCAACCAAACTGAATGATGAAATACAATTAACAAAAAATGATTAATATAAAAAAAATCATTAATTATATAACACTATTTACGATAGCTTGAGAAAGAACAATAGGAATCATAGCTTTCCTAAGGATATTAATGCTATATGAAATGCAAACTGTCTTTTCCGGGATTTGAACTCGTGGCGCCGATATCAAATACACCATAAACGCTCCCTGTAGCCAGTGTGGAGTACCCCTTCATTACTATTAAGCTCATTAGTAATTCTGCATATTTGTAAAACCACTGAACTCTCTGGAGGCAAGTTCTTGTTTAAGAAATTCAAGTAGTACATCTATAGTTAATCTATCCGCTTCCTTTTTTTCTTATTAAAAGAAAGAATCAATTTAATCTATTTTATCTAATTCATAACTTTGTTTAGTCATTAGGAAAATTCTTTCTGATGTCTGCAAGGAAAGCAAAAGATATTTATTATTTCTTATGATGGTAATTTCAATTCCTGCATGTCTCGTAAAAGACCAATGCAAGAAGAGGCAACTTAAGCCACCATTTTGATCTCAAAGAAACAGTGGTAGAGTAACACTATTTCGTTGTTGTAGAGTCCTCAGATCTAAATATACACACTTAGAATACATTGCAGTCTTTTGATAAACCATCAAACAGGTAAAAAAGATAAAATCTTATTTCCTAATCATAATTACTGATATCCTCATCGGGTCAAAATTAGATAAGCAATCAACATGTTCTTTTTGTAGGGTCAACCACAAAATTCCCTTCTGAGATAAAACATATGGAATAACATGGAACTTATTACAAAATATGAAATAATGAGTAACTTATACTCTCTTATTCAGATTTTCCCTGCAATTACCTCCCTTGTTTGCAAATGGACGATGGTAACATGATGCCTGAAACCATGGCCATTTGTAGGTATTTGGCCCGTGAATACGGTAAGTTACATAATCTGCAATTTTTGCTTTGTGAGTATTAAGAAAATTAGTATTATTTTTTTTATTCGATAACAGTTTAATGTTTATTATACAAAAAAGGCCGAATTAAAGTTACTGATGTGTTACCGTATACAGTGGTTTTGCATTATTCATAATTTCTGTCAATTTAATATTGAAGGTATCAGTAAAACTTTTTCTTGCATATTGTAAATTGTGGCGTATGAGTCGATCTTTGAGCCCCCCAAAAAGTCCTAACGAAACAAGAGTTCAGCTTATAAAGGAGGGCTAAGTTTGAAACCATCACTACAGAGTTTTCGATCAGCGGAACATTACTCCTAGCAATCGAAGTATACCATTTACCGTAATTTAAACTGATAGAAACAAAATTATTTAACTTAAACCTGTGTTTGGTGAACATATTTGATAGATTAACGGAAGGATTAATGTAAAACAATACACTTGAAATACGAATTTAGAATCATATTAACACGCTATCAAACTCTGTTTTCAACAGCAGTTATGCAGGGTCAGGAAAAATGATCTGACACATTTGTAGGTTTAATAAAAGACAAATAAAGTAAAGAAATAAAAAAGTGTTTTTATTTTCGAAAAGTACATATAATGCCATTCTGTTTCATTAGGTTTTGAAAATTAAATCAGTCAAATGGGATCCGTTATTGTCTACACACTGTCAAAGGCGTTCACGAAAGTTGTCTATAACTCGGCGGGTCATTTCATGTGGAATGGCAGTAATTTCTTGACGAATTGCATCTTTAATTTGTTCAATAGTTTGAGGGCGATTACTGTATACCTTTGACTTGAGGTATCCCCAGAGAAAAAATCGCACGGTGAACGGGCGGGCCAACCGATCTCACCACGCAATAAGATCAAATGTCCAGGGAACATCGCCCTCAAAATCAGATCCCTGGCCATGTACTGAGTGTAAGTACTTACCGGGACGGCATAGCACCCATGTGGCCAGTCAGACAGTTACGGTATATTGTTTACCTGTGCTATTTCATGATAGAGTAGATTTTGAATTCATATGAATATTATACTAATATGTAAGATTTGTAAGTTTCATATATGGCTGATGTCCTTCTGATTCCAGAGAAAAATTTATTTCTCCATACGTTAATGGATTAATCACAGTTTAATTAGAAAAAATGGTATTTTATTGAATATACAACCATTAACATTATTACTATCCTTATATAGCTCGACATTTTAAATAAATATTATCATAGCCTATCTTCGTTTTGGCCTACCGGGTTAGTTTTGACGTACCAGTAGCCTACTGTATATTTTAGGGTATACAACGAATATAGGCATAACCCTGAATTTTGAGCTAAAAATCAAAAAGTCGATTTATATGACAGATCGACTTGTACACCGAAATTCTCGTTAAATTTCCATTTAATTTTTGTTAAAAGAAACTCATGCTAAGGAAATTAGATAATGATTTGCTGTAGACATGGCACAGAATTTAGAATAAAAATTGTCATGGCCTATCTTCGTTTAGGCCAACTGGATTCGTTTTGATTTACCAGTTGCTTACTGCGTGTTTTAGGGTCGTTCTATAAAACAGGTAAAGGACTAATCCAGAATGTGGAACTAAAAATCTTGAGGTCGATTTAAATATAGCTGATTGACTTGTACGCTGAAATTCTCGTTAAATTTCCATTTAATTTTTGTTAGTAGAAATGCATACTAAGGAAATTACATGATGATTTACTGTAGACATAAATGGATTTATAAAAATTATTCAATTTTTTTATGTCAATATACAAATTCCATTTTTGTAGGTTTCTATCCCAAAACTCCCATGGATATCTTCAGGTGTGACTACATCTGTGACTGCTTCTATGAAATCATGCACGATTATATGAGATACTACCACTGGAAGAACGGACGTTTCAGGGTGAGTTAGCTGTTTCAAATACGGTCTGTATGTCATATATTTGCCAGTCACCGGGGGCTGTAGAATACACTGACTGCTTCTCTGCTGAGGGGTAAGACTCACCCAAAGAGTGTTCTAGATATGACAATAAACAATGAGGGTAAACTTCAGTAATGCTTGATCTTTGATGAATACAAAGTACCCCTTTATTGTTATCGCTCCCATGTCCACTCTGGCCCGGAGTGTTAACACCTGATAAGGTCCTGCCTATGAGTCAAATCGAACTCAACTGTGTATTTGTGCTAAACTTAATTATTTGAGATGGGAATCTTTTGACATTTAAATTGCATACTTATGCTAAAGTGAATCATTTAAAAAGAACTCTTCTGAAATTTAACTGTGAGTAAACAAAAAAAATTATATTTATAGTATACAGAATTGTTCGAAATAGAACTGTCTATATATATAAAATAGATTTGGCATTTATAACCTACAATGGTTGATGTGCCATAAAACCAAACCAAACCAAACCAAATCATATATATTTAATATATATGTATAAAGAGGATTGGGCATTAAATAACCAACAATGGTTGATGTGCCATAAAACCAAACCAAACCAAATCATATATATTTAATATATATGTATAAAGAGGATTAGGTATTAAATAACCTACATGGTTGATGTGCCATAAAACCAAACCAAACCAAATCATATATATTTAATATATAAGTATAAAGAGGATTGGGCCTTAAATAACCTACAATGGTTGATGTGCCATAAAACCAAACCAAACCAAATCATATATATTTAATATATAAGTATAAAGAGGATTGGGCCTTAAATAACCTACAATGGTTGATGTGCCATAAAACCAAACCAAACCAAACCAAATCAAGCCAAACCAAACCATGTCATATGTATATTTTTCAATTCACTATCAATAAAACTTGAATATTTGTTATTTGTGAATATTTTTTATTTCATTATTTAATGGCATATCAACCTTCTTGAGTTATTTAATGCCAAAGCCATCCTTGTAGGACAGAAGTGATACTGACATACATTTTATATCTATAGTAGTGGTACTACAGTTTTGGCTCTGTATTCTGTGGTCGCGAGTTCGATCTCTAGTGGGCGAGATCACGGTATAAACTGCTTATGAGACCCAATAATGTCGAAACTCCAGTACACTTGTTCCGTATGTCGCGTGAAGTTCTCGTCTGATTTTCTAGTCATGGTAATTCATTTTATAAGGAATGATACTGTTCAACAGATAGCCCGTGGGATAAGGGGGTTCATGCCTTTCTCAAGAGTATTAGTAAGAAAGTGTATATATTAACACAACTGGAATACGAACTTCCCAGCTGCAATCAATTATTGTAGTTACTACGATACGAGTAACCTCCACCTAAACCTTCGTGGGTTATTTAATGCCAAATACAATCTGGTATAAGAATGGTAGAGGTTGCTTTTTAACATATAGCGTGGGAGAAGTGGGTCCATTCATTTCTTCTGAATATGTGTCTGAAAGTGAACGTAAGAGCACGACTAGAGTTTGAACTCGTAAACTACGATGTTGTAGATTAGTATACTAGCCACTACGCCTCGGTGACTCTGCTAGGAAATCAAAAACGATTTCTTCTAGGAAATTTTGTTGGGGGTACTTTAACTTAACGACAATAGCATACCCATACATGCATTCATTTACTAAGGTAAATAAAAGCCCAATGATGAAAAAGTTCTAATTTTACAAAGAAAAATGTTAATTTCTAATATCATTCCTCGTCTCATAAATAAGTAAAGTTGGCGACCGTAGTCGAGGGTGACATGAAGGCTCCCTTTTCAATATCTACTACACCGAGGTGTAGTGGGTGCGCTACTCCTACAGTTTGGTTCAGTTTCCTTTGTTTAATGGTATATCAACCTTTGTAGGTTATTTAATGCCAAAGCCTAGAAGAACAGTAGCGGTACTATTTAAGCCATAGCTGAGAGGATAAGGGGGTTTATACTTTTCCCAAGAGTACTTGCCCGAAAGTGAACATAATAGCGTGACTGGAGTACGAACTCACATACTACGATTCCGCAGTCCATCGATTTAACGATTACAACACGAGGACATCTCTGCTACTCCTTCAAGGGTGGATATTATGAATTGAACATTGTACAGTGAAAATTTCAGATTTAATTAACCGACTATATATGTGTCAGCGTGATGACTTCTTGATGCACTCCTCTTTATATATATATATATATATATATATATATAATCTATCACTGCTATTAAGTACTTTCAATAAATATCAATTTCTGAAACGATCACATATTTTCTTTCTTACAGTACAACATGAACGACTATGGCTTCGGAGGTGAGAGCAATTGCTGCAACTACGACGTAAGTCCCTTTTGAATTCTTACCTTCATTTCTTTTCGACAATTTTTCAAACACTCTAAACAGCATGAAATTTCCCTGTACATATTCTTAAATGAAAGTAATATAAATCGTTGCTGTTGATTTCGTATTTCAGAACTACATGTACTGGAGATACATGAACACCTTCAACAGGATTATGCCCTTCATGGAGAGGACACTGGGCATGCGCAATGGAGGAAGCAAATTCTTCATGGGTGATATGGTAAGTTTTCATTTCGTTTGCTTTATCATCTTTTTTATTAAATTCAAAGTCCTCTGAGAGAGGGGGAGCTTACAATACTGTTATGTAGAAGACGGTGCCAATACTGGCCCTTTAAGCTTGAACACGGATCTCCAGTCATGTTGAAATGGATTGTACCAATGGGGTCACATGAATAGAAGTGGTGGATATATAATTCAGTCAGACTGAAGTCTGTGATAGGTTTAAGATTACGAGTTGCATTGGAATATTGCATTGTGAATCAGTATTGTAAATACTGGGTGAGGTCTCCATACTCAGTTTTGGCATTGTATGATAATGAAGAGATTATAATGAATTCCTTCTTAGGAACATCGTGAAAATTAAGCTAACTTTATCCTCTGCAGAGGGGTCAGCCCTCTAGAAAGACTTGCTCTGGGAATAACAATAAACAACATTTAGTGGTGAGGTTACATTAAATAAACTGATGCTAAAACTTCAGAAAATCTGTAGTTTTCGCGAATGTGGAGTACCGCTTTATTGACATTGCACCCAGGTCTACTCTGGCCTGGAGTGGTTGCACCTAATAGGGTACTATCTATGGGTTAAATAGAAATTTTAACGGAGTGCAAACAAATTACTAATGAAAAATTGAATTGTTAGAAATATAATTAATTTATCATTTAACAGTATGTAAATAGATGAATGACTGATCTCTAATTTGGAAGCAAATGACTTAAGCCGAAATTGAATTTCCTAGAAATAAAATTATTTTATTATTTAACAGTGTGTAAATAAATGAGTAAGTTACATACATACATACATACATGCATACATTATTGATGCACGATAGGTTCATATTGACATATATATATATATATATATATATATCATCATCATCATGTCGTGCCGTTAGCACGGATATCCCTGACCCTCTCTCACCACTTCTCCCTATCATTCATCGCTTCGAGCAGGTCTTCAGGGCTACATCCTGTATCCTCACACAGCTGCTGTATGTATGTTCGAGCTGGTCGTCCTGCTTTTGCTTAGCCATATGTGGGGTTCCATAGGAGTACATCACTTATGAGTTCGTCCTTGCTTCTCCAGCAGTGTCCTGCGTGTCTGGTTCGTCTAACTTGGATAGTTTTCGTGATGGGAGGCAGGTGGCCGTACAGTTGATACCTTGTGGGGTGTTGCCGCCAGGACTTGTTCAATATTGCTCGCAACTTTCTTGTGTAATTGCCGGCTAGTTTCTTCTTCAGCCGTTTAGTTAGCGTCCAAGTAGTGCATCCATACAGCAGTATTGATACGACAGCTGCCTGGAAGACACTGCGTTTCATTTTATCGGTCAGGTCAGATTTCCATATGATCGAGAGTATACATACCTAAATAAAATGCATACATATTTATACATATATACATACATAAATTATTGATACACGATAGCTTCATAGTGACATACATACATACATACATACAATACATACATATTTATACATATATACATGATGATTGCAGCATCTCCACAGATGATTGCCGTCTCAAGTTTCATGTTCCGCATCAAATAGCCCATCATGTGTCCCCGGGTGGCTCTGAAGGCCGGCATCTGATTTACAAGGACAATGACAGACATGACACACAAAAGTCAAAGTCTTAACAGGGTTGATTGGATCCGCATCAGAAACACTGTCTTTGTGCACAACCATATAACTTTTCAATCCAGATGCAGACCTTAGCG
Organism: Sepioteuthis lessoniana; assembly: GCA_963585895.1. Lineage (NCBI taxonomy): Eukaryota > Metazoa > Mollusca > Cephalopoda > Myopsida > Loliginidae > Sepioteuthis > Sepioteuthis lessoniana. The sequence continues at coordinate 11,516,381 of OY757942.1, forward strand.
CACCTTACATACATACATATATACATACATATAACGTCGTTGCATGAGAGGTTTATAGTGAGCGACAAACATGCTGAAATGGGAGGCTTTTTCTAGTGTCATGATTACCGTTGTAGGAAATGGGCTCGGTGAAACGAATTCAAATCCTCTGTTAGACTGTTTGCATTTCACATAACGTTAATACCCTCGGGGAAAGGTATGAATCCAACTATTCTCTCTCCTGTGACAAGTAAATTGCAAGGTAGTCTTGTCTCTTCATATTTGATATGGCCAACGTTCTAGCAGAAGAAAAACACTGAATGTCAACCTTTTAAATTGCGCTTCAGAATTGACCTTGTGTCAGATCCTACTCGTGCAGAGGGCTTGGGTAAATACATACATACTGAGATGGGATTTATCCTTTGCTGACCTCCTATCGCTTAAAATTTTCTTTATTGGGTATTGTCAGCGTTTTGACGAAATGTTTTTCTTCATACAGGATACAAAGAGGTGTGATTACTTATTCGACTTGATATCATAAGACCTCTTTTGGAGCTGTTCAGAACGTTTAATGAAGTTCTATGGTTTTCTAATTTGTCAACTAGTTTTAATATTTCCAATGTCGATTTAAGTCTTAAAAGCTGTATAGTTTTTATTCAATTCTTTTGTTCTCTTTAACTTAATTAACACCGAAAACGCGCTTAAATTTCAGACTTCTGCATTTTTTATTGATTTGGCTTGTCTTTAAATACACCGGCGCAGAACTAATTTACTTTTGTCAACATTGCGCAAATAGATATCATTCACCACTACACCTCAAATTCGACTTTTATTTATTGGTAGACATAAGTTAACTAATAATATAAGATGCAGTATATATATATATATATATATACACAGAAATATATATATATATATATATATATATGTATATATATATACATATATAGTCATCCACAGACAGATCTGTTTCATTCTATCATAACTCATCAGTAAGCAGACGAACACACACACAAACACGCATATATATATATATATATATATATATATATATATATATATATAAACACATAAAAGCATACACACACCTTCACACACCTACACTCCACACACACACACACACACACACATATATATATAGACGTGGTTTATCCAAACATTTGCTGGCCTAATCATCTGGGGCTACAGAATACACAGACAGCATCTCTACAGAGAGAAAAGACACTACTCAACGAGTGTCATTGATATGACACTAATCTGATGATGAGGATCCAGAAATGCTGGAGGTTTTGGGAAAGTAGAGTACTCTTTTATGGCCATTACTTCCAGGTCCACTCCGGCCCAGAGTGGTAGTACCTGATGTGTCCTATCTATGGGTCAAATAGAACTAAACTGTATGCTTATTCTAAAATGAATTGTTTAAAATAGAACTGTTTATTTGTATAGATATAGATTTGATATTAAATGACTTTCAATGGTTGATATACCATCAAACAAAAAATAAATCAAACATTCCTAAGCCTTACCTCTATTTTAGATCTGCCGCATACTGTTATATAATAGCCGAGGGATTTCGGTTCATGCCTTTGAATTTAGTTAGGCTGAGAACCTTTCGGCTCAGCACATGGGTTAGTTAGGTGCAACATTGAGGCAGGTGTTAACGTGGGTGCGCGCGGGCGGATGGAGGTGTCACTCAGATGTCATAATGGTCCGAGTCGAAACGGGGTGACTGGGTGCGGGTGACGTCACGCACCGGAAGCGCGCGGAGGTTTGTGTGAGAATCTGAAGAAAGTTAATGAGTGGAGATTAGACACTGGACGAAGACGGTCGACTTTTGGAGCTCGCAGACACGAGGCGAACTTGCACCCTATCGGGGCCGCTCGAGACGGGGCCCAAATGAATAAGACAGCATAGAAGATTGTGTCTCTCCTTTGTACGTCGAAACCTTTAACTTAAAGTTAATAAAAAGGTTTCGTACCTGAACAAGAAGTCGTTACGTGTTTTCGAATTTCGAGATTCCTATGTTCTATCGTTATGAACATTATATGTCCATTTCGCACATGGCGTTAATTATGAATATGGTACAATACCTCTAACCATCACTTTTACTGAAATTACGACAGAAATATCAATTTGTCTTTTTAGTTTTCTTAAATAGTAGTACTGCGTTACTACCACAAACATCTTCTGTTGTAGCTCTTCTTTCTGAGTATATATATATATATATATATATATACCTATGTGTATACACACACCCGGACACACAAATATACATATATAAATATGTATATTTTGGCAGCATTTCTACATTGATACATTTTTTTCCACATATTTTTTGGTTAATCTTTCGAATTCTCGTATTGATCTAAAGATTTTCGGCAGTTATTGGTTGATAAACCTTCCATAATTAGTTATTTCCCAAGTACTTTCTGCCCAACTTTGGGCCATCATCAGGGGTGGATGTATTACAAAAGTAATGATTGCAGGGGTGGATGTATTACAAAGGTGATGATTGTTTTACTACTTTGAAATAATGAGCGTCTGTTCAGTTGTATTTTGTAGCGTTTACTTTTCAAATTTTTTTCTATAAATAGTATCAGAAGCTAAAGGCATTTAAGTACATTAGCACTGGTTTCAAAATTAATTCTATTAAGTTTGCGTTGTGTGTTCCTAATAAATAGTGTCTCGAGAATCTGTAGTTTTGGCTAGTTATTTTGTTGTTCTAATATTATTATTTTTTCGGTAAGAATTGTCTGTTATTCTGTTGTTAGGCATGAATGTTTTTTTAAATGCTGTGCTATGGAACTTGTACCAGAAAGGTGCATTGTAATTCTTCTCGATAGGGTAGTTGAGGTGAAACCAACACATATATTGTTTTTTTCAGGGATACAATCACCTAAAGTACATTTAAATTGATATATAACACTGGTCTTTTGCAAAACATCAATCGAGGGAGAGGAATTATTTTTAATGACTAAGTTGGAGGTTTTAAATTTAATATAGTCTATGCTAAGTTTTATTTTTTTTTATTAGGATCAGTGGTGAGTATGTTTCTTTGAATCAATGTATTTAATATTCTAATAAAAGTATGAAGAAAAATGTCTATTATGTTCAATCAAATATATAAAAATGTATATGTGGATGTGTGTGTATGTATGAGCGTACCTTTATATGTGTGTATGTGTGTCTGTATTTTACTTTCAGATGCTGTGTTGAAATATGACACTATATTTTTCGTTAAATTACGGAACATAGGGGGAATATCTTACCATGATTCTTTGTATATTTCAGTTAATGTGGTGTGACATGATGTTCTACTGTTGCATGGAGAATATGTTCAGGGAGAACCAGTCTATGTTCAGCAGCTACCCGAAAATGATGGCCCTCTACAACCGTGTCGGATCCCACCCCAAGGTTTCCGTTTATCTGAAGGGTCGCTGCAATACCCCCTGGTAAATTGAATTGGTCTGATATTCGTTTCATCTTTCAAAATAAATAAAAGACAGACTCTATCGAAATGTTCTCTGAAAATATGAAACTTGCAGGGACATATTTCATCTAGAAATATTCGATCGGCTACTTTATATTTTATTGATGTGATGAATTTAAAGAAAAATTGAAAGAATGTTTATGAAATAGATTTGTTGTTTGTTTTGAAAATGTAAATTTCTAGCACGAAAACACTCACACTGTCAGGGACACGCATGCGTACACTAACACATTCACAAAGTTTTGTATGATGGATTTTAATGCGAATTCTAAAATAAATAAAATAATTATAATTGAAAATATACTTGTTTCTTTTTATTTTGTTTTCTCTCGTATTTATTGTTTTGCAAACATGTTATAATTTACGAAGCTCTTTGCTTCGATATAGCAAGAGGCCGATTGAATGGGGCACCAATGAGACTCGAACTCACTCTTGTAGGTTTTCTAGTCTAGCTTGCTAACCATTACACCACCACAGGTGCCCTTGTTTTGCAAACATTTTATAACTTTTTTAAAAGCCTCATTATACAATTACTGAAAACAGATAGGCAAATATTCATGAGTATTGGATAATGACCAATGATTCTAAAAAACTACTCCAGCTATCAAAAAAAGTAAACAAATGTTTGCAAAATTTTTTATGGACACATTCTTCAATTGTAGTATCCCCAGTTAAAAGAAACCTTTCTTTCTCTCTCACTGGCATGCTGGTTAGAGTATTCGCCAATGGTCCGGGAAACCTGGGTTCAATACAAGGTCAAGTCATACCAAAGACTCAAAAATGGTACTTGATGTTTCCTTGCTGAACACTCAGCATTATAAGGTGCGGATCAAGGGTAAAGTGGAGCAGCCATGGAAAGAAGTAACGCTCTTCCCTTCATCTTGGTGTAGTATCTATCGAAAAGGGAGCCTTCTGGCCAACCTCAACTAACGTTGCTAACTTTACTTTAATAAACATAGTGTCATCCACAGACCGACTGTTACGTTGTATCATAACTCTTTAGTGTGGCGAGACACGCAGGACGCTTGAAGCTGAGATCGAAACCCGCCCAACTTTATGATAGACTTAGTATCATACCGCTTCACAGACACACTGTTTCGTTGTATCACCACTGCTCAGTGTTGCTTGACGTGTAGGACGTTTGAAGCTTTGATCAAAACCCGCCGTGGAACCGATATATTCAAAAGTCAACATCTTAATGTTATATGTCTATATCAAGAAACCAGAGAAGATGCCAGATACAGTGGATATGTAGTTTTTATTTTTTATCTGTATCTGAATCTGTTCATATCTATCTATCTATCGATCGATCTATCTGGTGTTCTTTCTAAAGTGCTGGACTGCGATGTCGTTGCCAACCAGTTGGAACTTCAGTCACCCTATTTCGTTCACTTTTCGACTAATAAACTTGGGAAAGCTAGGACCACATTTATCCCACAGCTATGGGCTGGATAATATCTCTACTGTTCTTCTACCAGGAAGGTTTTAGCATTAAATAACCCACAGAAATATATATGCCCTTATGTTGTATCGTGGCAAGGAAGAGATACACAGTGAAATGGAGTTAGTTATTTATTAACTGAAGCGGTACAGTCCAAAAATATTGTAAGTCTAGCGCTGTGGGTGTTACGTTCGAAGTTGTTCCTACTACTGACCGGGATCTTTCAGTACCCACATCCTTAAGAAACATGACGTCTTTTATACCTCCGAAATACCGGAAGTCACGTTGTACGAGCCACTATACAACACATTGAACAAGGGAATCTAAACATATTTTACACACGCTCTCTCTCTCTCTCTATATATATATATATATATATATATATCTTTAGGAACAAGAACATTAATAAATATACTCTATTATGATTTTATTCCACCAGTCTATTGACTGGATCTTCTGATAGATTTGCTGAAATAGTCGATGTACCCTGATGAGTAAAGTGTTCGCCAATGGTCAGTGAAACCAGGGTTTAATCCCAGGTTTAGTCATACCTAAGACTGAAAAAAATAGTACTTGATGCTACCTTGCTTAACACTATGCTGTATAAGGTACGAATCAAGGGTAAAGTGAAGCAATCCAGGGAATGGAATAGCATCCTCCCCTGAACCTGTAGTAGCTATTGAAGAGGGAACCTTCAGGTTATAATGTTTATTAATCTAATATAAAAAATGTACGAGGTGCCCGTGGAAGGAAATGGACATGGTGACACGAGTTCAAATCCTGGACGAGACTGATTGCATTTCACATAGAACTAATAGCCTTGGGAAAGGTATGAATCCAATTATTCTCCCTCCAGCTCTGGGTAAATAGTAGGGCAGACTAGGTTCTTCAGCCCTAGTGAACCAACTAGTCTAGGATAAGGAAAACTCTGAATTCAAACCTGTTAAACTGCGCTTAAAAAATTGACCTTTGTCATATCCTGCCCGAACAGAGGGTTTGGTAAATATGCATATTTATCAAATTTCTTTTTTCAATGATATTCTGCATAGGTTTCTTTATGAATATATATATATATATATATATATATATATATATATATATATATATATATATATATATATATACATATTAATTAGCGCTGTATTGAGCACTCTTTTTGGATTATTATTTTTAAGTCTATTTGCAGACTTAATTTATGTATCATCATCATGTGCCGCTAGCAAGGATATCCCTGACCCTCTCTCGCCACTCGTCTTTATAGTCTATCGCTTCTGGCAGGTCCTTCAGTCCAGAGCTGCTGTAGATAAGTTTTTGCGAGTCACTCTACTAATGCACGTCCCTGTAAAGGGCTCCACCGGATTACAAAGCTTATGAGTTCGTCCTTACTTCTCCAGCTGTGTCCCACATGTCTGGTTCGTCTAACTTCGACGGTTTTCGAGATGGGTAGTTTGTGACTGTGCAGCTGCTTTTTTTGTCAGATTTTGTTTCAAGGTCTCGTTTAATACAGCTCGCGGCATTCGTGTCGTCAAGCTTTCTCTCCATGGGCTTAGTCAGCGGCCACGCGGTTCATCCACATTGCAGTATTGACTCGACCGCTGCTTGGAAAAAAAACTGCGTTTTATATTATCAGACAAGTCTGACTTCCATTTGACCGATAGCCTATCGACAGCTTTTAATGCCTTAGCTAGTCGTGTGGTGATGTCATTTCCGTAAGAGGAGACGCTGCTTCCTAGGTAGGTGAACTTATTCATCGTTTTCCGAGGAGCGTAATTTAGTGCAGAGATGTCGCTCTGAATTCGAAAATGATTCTATTGTATTTAGGTAGATTCTTTCTGATATGGAGCGCTTCGAAAATCTGTAATTTTTGCTTGTTATTTTGTTGTTCTAATATTGTTGTGTTGTTTTTGGTTAGAATTTTCCGAAACTCAGTTTTAAGGCAGGAATTTTTTTTTTTTTGATGTGCTATTGAACTGGTGTCAGAGAGATGCATAAGTGATTCGTCACAATAGTATTGTTGAGATTAAACCATGTATATAACTGAAAAAATAAGAAAAGTAATAAGTATATTCCGTTGTTAATTTATTCAATCCGTTCTTGACGGAATCTTCGGATGGATTTGAATAAACTAAAAAAAATTCAAATCCATCCGAATATTCCGTCAAAAAGAGATGAAATAAATTCATGATACCATATACTTACTGATTTTCTTGTTGCTCATCGATATACGATGAGCATACGATAAGTGTCAAGACTTTTTTCGTATGGGCATTTAAAATTGCCGTAGAAAATTCAGTATGTTATTGCTATACATCTTATGTGATGACTGACAAATTTTTATGATTTCAGGTTTAAATGAACAGCTACAGCAGCAATTGGAATACACCCTACTAAAGCCTGATTGTCACAGCTGGGGAATTCCAAAAATGCAATCAGACACTTTAGAAGAACGATATGCAATAAAATTGTTTTAAACTTGAAAAAATGCAACAGAAACGTATGGAATGCTTCAGACTGCTTTTCCATCATCTTGCATGAATCGAGCATCAGTTGTGAGTGGCATAAGAGATTCAAGGCAGGGAGTCTGTGAAGGATGATGAGAGGTGTGGGAGGAGTAAGGAAGTCAATACACCAGAGTTGATTGACCAAAGAGTTAAGGTTAGGGTTACTATGTTGAGGTTTTACGGGAGTTCAGGAAGAGATTCCTTGGGAAGAGGCCTGCACTCTTCAAATCGGGTCAGTGGCATTTCCTCCAGGACAATGCACCAGTCCGCAACTCCATCCGTGTCACAGACTATTTGAGCAAGATGGGCATCAAGACAGTTCCTCAGCCTCCGTGTAGTCCTGACCTTGCTCCCTCTGACTTTTGCTTATTCACTAAGCTCAGAGGCTGTTGTTATGAGACAATTGAGGAGATAAAAGAGGCTGTGACGAAGGTCATTGACACACTCGCACAAAAGGCCAGACAAATTACTTAAAAGATACTATCCATATGGAGGAAGATGAATAAAAAAATACTGAAACAGATAGAGCGACGGGCAGAGAGACAAATAGTTAAATAGAAAGCAAGAGAGAGAGAGAGAGAGAGAGAGAGAGAGAGAGAGAGAGAGAATGAAATTAGATAAAATTTACTTACAATTTGCCATCTATATAATGAAAGGAAAATAGATAGCCAGACATAGATAGATAGATAGATAAGAAGACACTGTGATAGATAGATAGATAGAAACAGAACGAGATAGATAGATAATTAGATAGATAGAATCAGAATGAGATAGGTAGATAGATAGATAGAAAGAAACAGAACGAGATAGATAGATAGATTATGTGAATATTTGAGAATCAGAGAGAGATACAGAGAGAGAGAAAGAGAGAGAGAGAGAGAGAGGGGGAGAGACCGGAGGGGTTGGTAAATATGAGATAGATAGATAGATAGATAGATAGATAAAAAGAAAGAGGGAGGGAGAGAAAAAGTGAATGAAATTACATAAAATTTACTCACAATTTGCCATCTATATAATGAAAGGAAGACAGACAGACAGCCAGACATAGATAGATAGATAGATAGATAGATAGATAGATGTGAACAGACTGAACGAGATAGATAGATAGATAGATAGATAGATAGATTGTGTGAATATTTGAGAATCAGAGCGAGATACATAGAGAGAGAGAGAGAGAGAGAGAGAGAGAGAGAGAGAGAGAGAGAGAAAGGGAGAGAGAAAGTGAATGATTGGTAGTTGCGTCAATTAATTGCAAAAAAAAAAGATGAGTATAGATTTAACATAAGTTTATCCTCCACGGCGTATTTTCCCGACTTCAAAGAAATTCTCTGTCCTTCGTGTTAGGTTTTTTGTCCGGAATCAAAAAACAAAAAAGAAGCTCAATACTGAAATCATCAAATTCTCTAGCAGTTATTGTTCTTCTATTGAAATAGTCTCTCTGTCAACACAATGAAAAGTCCACAAAAAACACATTTGATTGGTGAGAAACCTACAAAAATCTCCAGCATTCACAGATTTCCTAAAGTCCTTAGTTAAAAAAAAAAAAGAAGAAAGAAATTTTCGAAAATCCATTAGCGGTATTCTTTTAATGTTTGTGTAATTTTAAAGAAAAGTCATGAAATATTTTTGCTAAAGGTAGATTAATTAACTGAATACATTATTTTTCTTTTTGTTGTTAAAGTATTACAAAAATAATTCGCTGTGACCAGACGAATATAGAATAAGTTGGCATCTACCGATTCACAAGAGCTAACAACTTGATTAAGATGAAAATATAAACTCAGGGTAAATTTGTGCTTGGTCGTTAGAGAAGAGGTGCAATCACACAAACCACAACACCTTGTTCTTTTCGGTAAAAGATGTGTTGAAAGCAAAGACCCTATGTCTAACTACACTCTCCATTAGTTCCTTGGGCGTGGTCGTGCCGAGATCCTCCGTATGATGATGGTTACGGCTGGCTTTAAATACATGGACAACAAATATACTTTTTCTTACTGTGATCATTGGAGGAATGGTAAGGAATTTTTCGGTTAGATTATGGTTTTGCCAATTGGTCTATTTAGACCTCAGGGATGGATTGAATTTTGGCATAGTCAATAAGTGCATAGGTCTTCGGACATAGTTTGATAAATTTTAACACTGCAGTCCCAAGTGCGACATCCGTATTTATCTATCTATCAATCTATTTCTCTCTCTCTCTCTCTCTCTCTCTCTCTCTCTCTCTTTATATATATATAAGCAAAAGAAAAAAACGGAACAAAAAGATACCTCATTATTTTTTTTTTAAATTTCTGCGACGAAGCTTGATGATTTTTGTCATAAAGGGTCTTCGGACTATTGTCTTCATCTTCATTGTTATTTCCATACGTTTCGGCCGATATGTCCTCCGGTCTTCATCAGGTGTTTGTCGAACTCGAGAACCGACACGGAACTTTGAACTATGTATTTTATTGAATCCACGGGGGTCGCCTGTTCTGATTCCGTTGGCCATAACCGGGTACAAGTCTTAAGTATTCCCGTATTGTTCTCTCAACTGCAGTCAGGATTGAAACTGCAACTTCCAGATGATTGCTTAGGGAACCAACGCTATAACCGTTACGCTATGTTTAGACAGTTTAGAATGAATTTTTGGGACTTATAAACTTAGTGTTCTTACTTTACTTGGATTTCTACTGTTATGTATTATTTTTTACCTGTGCTTATATTCAGATTTTCTTTAGCTAACCTTTTTAATTATCGGTTCTCATATTGTTTTCATCTCGATAATTGGTCTACTCAGCAGGTCATTGTAGCCCAACATATGTGTTGATTCTATTAGGCGTCTAATCCCCCAATGTTCAGCTCTATCAATAATTTCAACTTGATCCCATAAGGGCAAATGGTTTCAATTTTCCTTCCACATATGATCTGCCATACCCGACTTTTGAATCTCACCTTGTACTACTGCCTACGGATGTTTTTCTAGCCTTACTTTTATTGGGCGACCTGTTTTACCTTTGTATATTTTACCACAACTGCAAGGGATAGAGTAAACACAGTTCTTGATCATGTTGAATTCCGTTTGTGGCTTGAACAATGGCTAGTGAATTCGAGCTTCCGTGTAGGTTCCCGGAGGACATATCCGCCGAAACGTTGTGGAAATAACAATAAAGATAATGAAAAGATACATCATATTCTTAAATGTCCGTCTTCCTCTTGTCTTTCCCCCACCGCCCGACTATAAAACAACGGTTTTTAGATTAATCGATAGGAAATACAGGAGAGGAAGATTTCGTAAGAATTGGTTATCATCTCGTTGAAAGTTCGTTCAGTGACTACTTTTACGACCTCTAAATTTTTGTTTTGATATTTAATGCCGAAATCAGTCGAACCTTTTATCATATATTCCCATCACAAATATTTTCTCTTGTCACGAAATTTATCAGCTTAAACTTATTTTAATTAATATTGTCTTCTCAGTTTTATTAAGTTTTTAATGCGTGGTGAATTCAATACGTTTCCAGATTTTTTTTTTTTTTTTGTACAGGCATTTAAAATTGTCGTAGACTCTTGAAAATTCTGTATGTTATTGCTATACATCTTATGAGATGACTGACTAATTTTTATGATTTCAGGTTTAAATGAACAGCTAAAGCAGCAATTGGAATTCACCCTACTAAAGCTGGGGAATTCCAAAAATGCAATCTGGACGTGAGGAAACTTTAGAAGAACGATATGCAATAAAATTGTGTTTTAAACTTTGAAAAAATGTCAGAGAAACGTATGGAATACTTCAGACTGCTTTTCGATCATCTTGCATGAATCGAGCATCAGTTGTGTGTGGCACAAGAGATTCAAGGAAGGCAGGGAGTCTGTGAGGGATGATGAGAGGTGTGGGAGGAGTAAGGAAGTCAATACACCAGAATTGATTGGCCAAACGGTTAGGGTTAGGGTTACTATGTTGAGGTTTTACGGGAGTTCAGGAAGAGATTCCTTGGGAAGAGGCCAGCACTCTTCAAATCGGGTCAGTGGCATTTCCTCCAGGACAATGCACCAAACCACAACTCCATCCTTGTCACAGACTATTTGAGCAAGATGGGCATCAAGACAGTTCCTAAGCCCCTCTATAGTCCAGACCTTGGTCCCTGTGACTTTTGCTTATTCCCTAAGCTCAGGGGCTGTCGTTATGAGACACTTGAGGAGATGAAAGAGGCTGTGACGAAGGTCATTGACACTCTCACACAAGAGGACTTCGATGGGGCATTCCAAAAGTTATTCTGTTTTGATTTAGTTTGATTTGGTTTGGTTTTATGGCGTATCAACCATTGTTGGTTATCTAATGCCAAATCCTATTTATGCATAGATTAAATATAGCATTGATTTGTAAACACATTTTTTGAATAAAATTTTTAAACCAGCCTGAGCTGTTTTTCTCACACAGTTTAATGGTTTCAAGTATTGCTATACAACATTCACGATTTAACAACAGTTATTTGTTTGCAAACATAGTTTGTTCTATTTACCCATAAATAGGACCCTATCCGTTACTACCCCACTCAAAATAGACCAGGGGGCAATGGGAATGAAGAGGTTCTCCACACACCCCAAATATCCAAGTCTGGAGCCTCGTTGTGAGATGACTTTGTGTCATACCCAGGAAACTCCTGAAGAGGGGTGTGACGATACCCCCTCGGCCCCCCGATACGTCAACCTTTTCGAACCCTTTCTCTTTAAGGCTTGTGAGCAACTCGTGGCTCCGATACAGGCAACGCACATTTCTTTACCGCTACAAGAAATACAATCGAGGGAGTGGGAGAAAAAAGAACAAACGAACAATATGCTTGGGTTAACTCAAGTGCAGAAGGGGTGTTATGTAACATTGTGCATGAGTAGACTAACGCAAGCGTGGATTACTAGCGAAAATTCTACAACGCTACTGGAATGCCGACTCATCTTCCCTCACTGTGGCTGGACCCTATCTCATTCCGACTGGTCTCTCTGCTGTCCCGTGTCGACTGGTCTGTCCGTCGTCCGGCGCCAACTGATTCCTCGAGCTCCTTTGTCCAACTCTCTGTCCGGTGTTCCCTTCCTACCTCCGGTCACCCGATATCTCGAGTCCAGAACCCTTTGTCTGGTTTTGCACCAAAACAGACAAAGGGATCGTCTGCTTGGCGGACCACCTACATAGTGTTACAGGGGCTCTTACCCTTCTGCAGAGATACAGCCGGTGTATTCTGGGCTGGTCGTGTTTTGAGAAGAGATCAAAATATTTGCCTCTGAAGTCGGCAAAATGAATGTGGTCCAAAGTCATGGTTGGTATTGAGGTAGTTTCTATTGGGAATGGATGCTATTCATTTTATTCAATCTTAAATATTTCTAAGGATATAAAGTAATCAGAAAGTGAGAAACTCTCTATACATGTAAATGTGTTTCACGTCAGGGAAAGTTTCTTCTCTTCCCTATAATAAATGATACTATTACTCTTTTCTTATTTCCGTGTTCATTGATATTCAAACAAACACACACACACACATATATATATATATATAGTGTAATGGTTATCGTCGTAGTAAATGGACACGGCGACACGAGTTCAAATCCTTGACGAAACTGATTGCATTTCACATAGCATTAATACCCTTGGGAAAGGTATGAATCCAATTATTCTCCCTCCAGCTATGGGTAAGCAGTAGGACAGACTGGGTTCTTCAACCTTGGTAAGGCAACTAGTCTAGGAGAGAGAAAACTCTGAATTCAAACCTGTTAAACTCCACTTAAAAATTGACCTTGTGTCATATCCTGCCCGAGCGGAGGGGTTGGTATATATATATATATATATATATATAAGTAGAAGGCTTATATATTATAAATTGAATTACCATGATCAGAAAATCCCACAAGCACTTCTGTTACATTTACAGGGTCCACGATGCGGAAAAACGTTCATAGTTGTTCATAAACATAGAAATCCCGAAAATACAAAATTCACAAAATTAGTTTAGGTACGAAACTTTATTACCTGTGAGTTAAAGGTTATTAAACATGAGGAGAGAGAGACACAATCTTTCTATGCTGACTGCTTTTACATCGTCAGCTCTCAACCCAACCAACGCGCGGCGCCCGTAGCGCACAAAGTTGTCTGGCCTTGCCCAGATCTGAAAGTCAACCTTCTTCCGAGGCGGGAACTCAATTCACTGCTTTTTCTCAAATCTCAGTCCACGCTTCCGGTGCATGACGTCAACCAAATACCCTGGTCCAATTCCTATCTGGGATTTTTATTTTGACATCTCTGAATGACACATCCTCTCCGCACGCGCGTGAACACCTGCGTTCATGTTGCACCTAACTAACCCATGCGCTAAGCGAAAGGTTCACAGCCTAACTAAACGGAAAAGCAAGATATATAAAACGAAATCCCTCGGCAATTATATTACACTTTGAGCACATACGGAACCACTGGACAGTTGTTTTGAACTTATTAGGTCTCATCAACAGTGTATACCATGATACCCACCCCGGGAGATCGAACCAGTGACTACAGAATGCAGAGTCGAAAAATCTACCACTGAACTACTGGTCCACATCGCACACAAGCGATTCTAAATTAACAAATCATGATAAATGCACGGCCACTTAAATTGATGTGTTTTGTTGGTACATCCGTAGTCTTACAGAAGAGATGGTCAACTTCAGGGCTACATCTTTCCAAAATGGAGTAAACTTAACCTTTTGAGTTAAGAAAAAGATATACAGTATAACTCGGATATAAGAGAGTTGTCAGAGCCGGAGAAAAAGTCTCTTATATCGGGGTGTGGCCTATTTTGTTTAGGTAAGTATGGGAACACTCCATATAACGCTTTTTACGTACAGAACACTAGTTTATTTAACAGTTATTGACATGAAAAAAAAACACAAAAACACAGACAAAAATACATTTTCAATCAGTTTTCACAAATAATTCAATCAAAAATTACTTTTTCTTAAAAAAGTCTGTCAGCTGACTAGTCATCCAGGTTTTACGATTAGCAAAGTAACAAAAAGGCAGAGTTTTGACATTTTTAAAGCAGCATGGTTTTGCCGACTTACCAACAACTACAGCTTGCTTTTCACTGCCGTCCATGTTTGTGAAATGAAGCATCGTGAGTCTGTCTGTACATTCTTTCAGTGGTGGAATTATATATTATAAATTGAATTACCAATTACAATATATATATATATATATATATATATGTGTGTGTGTGTGTGTGTGTGTGTGTGTGTGTGTTCGTTAATCATGTCGACTCTAATATTTATTTTTTCAATCTTTCAGATGATGTGGTGTGATATGATGTTCTACTGTTGTTTGGGGAACATGTTCAGGGAAAACCTATTTATTTTTAGCAGCTATCCGAAAATGATGGCCCTCTATAACTGTGTCGCTTCCTACCCCAAGATAACTTCTTATCTGAAAAGCCGGTGCAACACCCCCTGATAAATTGGACTCGTCACAGATTCGTTTCATCTTTGTAAAATAAAAATATTATCTGAGTGATTTCTGCTAATGAGTTGGGATTTACTGAAGAAATATTTTGTCAACAGATTTTTATTTATTTATATGACGTAACAGATTCAAAATATTAAAGAAAGAAAATATTTCCTTCTAGTTCTTTATCACTTTTGAATCTTTTTAGAACACAGAACGAAATTTCTTTTTAACAAGTCAGTTTCCATTGCACTGAATGACGGTAACACACACTCTCTCACTCTCTCTCTTTCTTCCCCCTCTTTCAGTAATACAATGGCCGAGGGATTTCGTTTTATATATCTTGCTTTTGGGTTTAGTTAGGCTGAGAACCTTCAGCTCAGCACATGGGTTAGTTAGGTGCAAACTTGAGCGCAGGTGTTAACGCGCGCGCGGGGAGGATGTGTCGTTCACAGAGGTCAAAATAAAAATCCCAAAGAGAGGATGTGACCAGGGATGTGAATGACGTCATGCACCGCAAGTGCAGATGTGACCAGGGATGTGAATGACGTCATGCACCGCAAGCGCGTGCGCGGAGGATTTGCGGGGATTTTGAAAAAAGCCAGTTAGTTGAATCTTGCGGTCCGAAGAAGAAGGGTGACTTTCGCTAGCTCGCAGTGGCCTTGTGGCGGGTGCCACACGTGTTGTGGGTTGTGAGCAAATGGAAAAGTCAGCATAGAAAGATTGTGTCTCTCTCTCCTTATGTCGAAAAACCTTTTAAGTCAAGGTAATAAAAAAAGTTTCGTACCTGAACTAAGAAGTCGTAAGTGTTTTTCGAGTTTCGGGGTTCCTATGTTCTATGTATATATGTTATGAACATTCTATGTACGTTTCACATATCTGTATATAGCTATATTACATTTCTCTCTCTCTCTCTATATATATATATATATATATATAATGAAATTCCTTTGTGTGATCCATGTACATTAATGAATAAATCAATATATATATTATGTAATTTTCCTTTTTTTTCTCCTTTACGTTATAAACAGTTAAAGTATTTTGTTAAAATAGATTTTTGTTTTTAACAACTCCTTCTCCAAGGCCAGTCGCCATACAATTTGAGAGAACCCAATCTGCACTACTATTTACCCCAAATTGACGAGAAAAAGCCAAAGGTACATATTTAGTCAAACTTAGCTATTTAAACTTGCTTATGACAACGAGTTTAGGAAAAAGAAAAATCTGAATGCAAACTTGTTAAATAACACTTAAAAATTGACCTAGTGTCACATCCTTCAAGTGCTGAGGAGTTGGGTAAGTACATATATAACTTTCCCAAGGTTATTTAAGGCATGTGAAATGTAAACAGCCTCACCGCAGGTTTTGAACTCGGGTCACCGTACCAATTTCCAACGATGTTAAACCGCGTCCGGCTCCACGTGCTGTTAGAATTGAACCTGCAACCTCCAGATGATTGCCACTTAGAAACTTAGCGTAGCAACGCCTATTCAATCCTGACTACAGTTGAGTGATAATACAGGAATACCTAACATTTGTACCCTGGTATGGTTAACGGAATCAGAGCAAGCGACCCCATGGATTAAATAAAAGACGTGGTTGGAAGTTATGAGTAGGCTCCCGAGTTTGCCAAGAACCCCCTAAAAAGACCGGAGAATATATATATATATATATATATATATATATATATATATAGTATTGTTTGGTCCAGTTAATCCGGAGTTGGGAGTAATTCCATCTGGACAAGAAATTATTCATGAGTGAATATTTAAATTTTCCTGGTAAAGAGCTCAATGTAACAATAATACAGAGCAATAAATTCTTTAAGAAAAACAACAAAACCGGTCACATAGGATTATAAATTTATTTCCATCCTGTTACGCATTTTTGAAATTTTCAAAAATACGAAAAAAAATTAACCGGATTTCTTCAGATCTTTTAGATGAAAAAACTAGAATAGACACAGAAAAAGGTGGGAGGGGATAGAAGAGAGGTGAAGAGTTATCTCCCCATTAAGCCCACTTCCGTTTATTTATTCATTTACATTAATTCTCAATTAAAGATTTTTATATTAAATAAGATTTAAACTTTATACAATAACTTTATGTAATGATACAGAAGTAGTTATATTAAATTAAACAAGCATTTGATTTATTTTAAATTGTTTTAAAATTTCAAAACTATTTAGAACCTATTAATCAGTTACACGTTTTATGAGTAGTACATTCATACGATATGCTTTTTCACAATTTTCTATGTAACATTTTATTTTATTTATTCATCTACATTGATTCTCAATTTAACTCTATGCTTTAAAAAAAAAAAAAATTTGTTAATTTTTTAGTTAATTTTTTAGTTAATTTTTTTCGTATTTTTGAAAATTTCAAAAATGCGTAACAGGATGGAAATAAATTTATAATCCTTTGTGACCGGTTTTGTTGATTTTCTTAAAGTATATATATATATATATATATTTATATATATATATATTCATTTGTTTAGAAAATACTGTCCTATTTAAGTATGGGCTGTTTAAATTCTGTTCTAATATATTATTACAATTGTAATTGGATTATAAATTTACATTCTTAATGATGAAAGAGACGGCTTTGTTAACTTTTAATCAGTTCTTGAAAATTTGAATTTGAATTGTATATGAAGGTTAAATCGGACAGCTCAGGTGATTTAATTGTTAGCAAGCTAGATTAGCAAACAATCACGAGTGAATTCGAGTCTCATTGGGAACCCCATTCATATGGCCTTGTGCTACATCTCAGTAAAAAGCTTGGTAAATTACTATATGAAGGTTGAGTTTGATTAATTGGGTCAATAACTTATACACGATTGTTGCATAGAAATTATCAGATTTAATTATCTTATCTTTGATGAGATGCTAGTTTATGCCAAATCCAGTTCACACACACACACACACACACACACACACACACACACACACACACGCACACACAGGTGCCCCGGGGAGAATAATGGTTAGCGGGCTTGACTTGCAAACCTACACGAGTAAGTTCGAGTCTCATTGGGTGCCCCATTCATATGACCTTGTGCCACATATAAGCAAAACGCTTAGTAAATTACCAAAGACGCACACACATAATTGTGTGCATGTTTTCATCACTGTGTGTATGCGCGTGTGTGTATATGCATACGTGTATGCCCGTGGTGCAATGGTTATCGTCGTTGGAAATGGACACGGCGACACGAGTTCAAATCCTGGACGACACTGAATGCATTTCACATAGCACAAATGTCCTTGGGAAAGGTATGAATCCAATTATTCTCTCTCCAGCTATGGCTAAATAGTAGGGCAGACTAGGTTCTTCAGCCTTGGTGAGGCGACTAGTCTAGGAGAAGGAAAACTCTGATTTCACACCTGTTAATCCCCGCTTAAAAACTGACCTTGTGTCATATCCTGCCCGAGCGGAGGGGTTAGGTAAATATAGTATGCATGTGTGTGTGTGATTTTTTAGTGAATAGTTCGTCGGTAAACTTATTTTTAAGCTAGTTAGAACTCATCATTCTGTTCGATACTTTCAAGTATTGCAATTATTTGCTTGCACATTGTTAGATAACATCAATATTGCTGTTTTCATTTGTTTTTATCACTAAAACAATTCCGATGTGACAAAACATATTAGCAACGTAATTTAAAAATGTTATTTCTAATATTTATTAGGAGAATCCCTCAGATATAATGTTGTATATTGAACTCCGACCCGGCCAAGCTGGCAAAATAGGAAATGCACCTGTGTAAATAACAGGTGCGTACAGTCGAGGAATATCAGGATATACCCTTGACTGTCGAGGGGTTGAATTGAGTGCGAAATTGTGACGCTCGCAGGAAGAAGAGTGGGCGTCAAATTATTATATAACTCAGTGCACAGGAAGTTCAATCAGTTGGAGATAAGATGCGGTAGAGAAAACCAGCACCCAGCAGAGGGGGCCCTCACACCCGCGATTGACCAGTTGTAGTTGCAGAGAAGATGCTGGAATGAGGAACATGTCCAAGAGAGGCTGGGCCCTCAGGCCCGCGGTTGAGCAGCCCAGGAGAACGGGAAAGAAACGCTGTTATGGCCATAAGAGTGGGGGTCAATATGTTGCAGTCCTGTTCAGTCTCCAACTCACCTCTCACACAGTAAAACCTTTAGTAACCCTTTCGAACCTTTTCAAATTAAGTGAGAGGTATATTTTTCTCACTGTGTCACTCGTCTTTATTGTGTCGTCGTTATGTTTCTGCATGCATTTGCATGTGAGTATGCAACAATAAAACCCCATTACAGTCGCTCCGACAGGAACATTTTCTAGAATTGAAGGAATGGCTTTCTTCGGTAAAGTTGCAGTTGATACACACACACACACACACACACACACTATATATATATATATATATATATATATGTATGTATATATATATATTTTTTCTTTTTTCATCATACAACGTGTGAAAGTATGTGCAATACCCTGCCTTCATCAGTCTCTAACCAGGGGTGATAACACAGTTTCGGTTTTTCAATGTGGTACTGCCACTCCTGGCGCTACCAAGCAGCTTTTGCCACCGGAAAGGGTATTTAGAGAATTATATATATATATATATATATATACGCCAGATCAATTAATAACAGAAACTACCTTGGACGTTAATATTCATTTTTAGTGTTCAGCTTGTGATTTTTAAAAAAACGCGTTTACTTTCGGCCGTTGATGTTATTAGGCGTTTAAAGAAACTATTTCTTACGTAATCACACGGGAATGGTGGTTCCGTCTGTATTACCTTCATGCTGAAAACTTCTCGCTTTTGACCAAATGCAACTTGATGCATATGTTGTATAGCCGTAATATATATATACAAATATACATGGGAACATAATCAACTGTAATGACGACTTCAATAACGAACGAATACACCTCTTTATATAAATCTCTCACACTTTATTTTCAAAAGGTTGATGTTTGTTGTGTGTGAAAATTGAGTGGAGACAAGGCCGGACTGCTATATTGACCCAAGTTCTTCCTCGCCCATAGCAGCACTTCTTTCGCATCTTGGCTTGGGTTATATATTGTCTGTCGTCCACCTGCTTCCGCTGTTCTTCCGCTTATTTACACAGGTGCATCTCTTGGCTCGGTCGAGGGTCAATATATAACAATCATCCCATTCTTATTTTTCAAAATTACACATGTGGACATTCTTTCCACGTCCGTCTCCATCCCCCTCACACACACATTTTACAAATTATTTTCAAGGACAACAACAGCAAAAATACAAAAAGAAATTACTTGAACAACAGCAAAATACAAAAATTTTAATTAGAAGGTTACCTTCTCACTATGTAACACTTGCCCAGGCTAATTATTATCTTAATTTATTTCTTACTATCTTTGCACGGTTGGCTATCCTGATATGCGTGCATCAAAGTACAATACAGATGCATCTTTCATCCTCCCAAATACAATAGGGCCCTCAGCAATTTCATGAAGAATCTGAAAATCATAAAAGGACCATACTCTGGTCCTAGATCCTGGTCACAAACCTAGTGACCCTGGTCATTCCAGCAATACATTTTGCCTGGATTCCTTATGACCACACTCCAGTCCTTCGCTCAACTGGTTCCTACCTGGAGTTACTGGAGAATTCCACAAACTAAAAAAAACAATATCGTCAAGGCCCAAAACATTCCTCATAAATCTACAAAAATAATGGCCCAAAACAATGCATCACAATTCTAAAAAAAAACAATACATCCAAATGTATCACAATCCGACACGCATGCAGTAACCCACCTAAAATAGACCACGCAAAATATTTATGTAACTCATTTTTTTCATTATTAAGTGTCCGTTACCGTGCCCATTGGTCTGTAAACCCTTGAGGCACATGCTTTACCTGATCACACCCACGCCGGGTTGCTTTTCAATTTAATCAGGAACCCTCGTGGCTACTAAGGTATAGGCACCTCACCTTTTCTAGATTCATTTCACTTCGCCAAATCATGCACGAATCCAAAACATCATCGGGACTGAAAGATTGAGACATCATACACAAAATATTGGTGCAGTTCATGCCTTTCTTTCCTTTATTCCATCAACATGGAACTCCAATTGGAAAATTCTGGCCACCACAGGCCTTCAATAAATCAATGGGACGGTGAATTCCTCTATAGAATTACTTCTTACCGTATGCCCCAAACAATCTGAAACACAACTTGGATGAATCTCACGTCAGCCCATGATTCGCTCGAAAACAGAAATTAAAAAATATGTATTTCCTCTTCCACGAAAACCCAATTTTCCAAAAAGATTTAGAATCAACATAATTTTAAGATCTTCATAAACCTAATATTAAATCACCTGTTAATAGTTTTCGTCAAATTTCATAATATGAAACAGAGAGAGAAGAAAATTTCTAATGTCGCCTTTAAACTTATGCAAGTTTGTTTTTCTTCACTAATTTTTTATTTATTCTGAACAAATCAACAATATTTACAATATGTCCACTATCAAAGTTCACAAATGTTCAGCTTTTTTCTTTTTTCAATCTATGCACAGTCTATTTTTCCTAAAAATGTTCGTTTTTTGTTGTTTTTTTTTCTGCTGTGTTCAACAGTGTTCAAGTTTTTTTTCTACTTTCCTTTTTTTGTCTTTTTCAATTGTCCTGTTGTCCTTTTTTGTTTTTTTTATAATAAATTTCTCATTCACTATTTTTTAAACCTTATATCTGCTTCTCTAGTCTTTACCTTAATACAATAACTATAGGTTCATGCAGCCCCGTTTATTCAATTTCTAACAAGTATATCCATAAAACAAGCATGGTTCATTAATCAAACTTTTTCAATTATATTATTTCTTCTTTCAGCAAATATCTCTACAAAAGCATGGCTCGTATCCCACCATCATTTCTTCATTTTCACTTGTTCCGAACACAACACAATACTTGTTTCTTGCTTACTTCCAAATATGATTTAAAACATCCCGGGGGCTCTCTCCTAAGCAACCCAAACCCGCTACTGTCTTTTTCAATAGTTAACCGGGGACTTTATTTATTTATCGATTCGGCCAACAACATTTCCCTCTCAAGAACAATCCAAAACCGATTCCACAAATCTTCCGGCACATCAACAGGATCGTCAAGATTTTTCATATATACTTCCTCTCTCCCATCCCATTTCAAATATACACCTCAATAAGATTTCAAACCTTATTCCAGGGGTACCTTCACAACTAAGTCTGGCAATTAACCAGTCAGCACTTCCATAAAATTTTAAACCCATTCTTAGGGGAATTCGCACTCCCAGTGCCACAAGACTCTCAACCCCTCTCTAGTAGGAGACCTTCACAAAATCTGGTATGCTTCTACCAGTACCCAAGATATCGATCCTATTCTTGAGAGACTTCACAGAACACTTCCAATTTCCACAACATTTCCAAACTAGAACCTGTCCCACAGCCTTAACTACGGATCCAAAGATATATAAGCATTCTCCAGACAACATCATTGATGCCCCGAAATCCTCCCAGATCTCGAATTAAAATCCTAATTTCAAATTACAATGCGTTAGGACAGCATTCACAAATTACTTCAAATTTTCATTTATTAAAAATTTTGTCTACTGTCAAATTCATTCATAAAAATTAAAACTCAAAACCCAAGTGGGAGTTTACATTCTGACCTGTAAATCATTTTAACACAGGAACAGTATGTCCACAGGGGCGATCTTTCTTTCTTTTCTTTCTCTTTCCCTTACTCCTTTTCATCCTTTTTCTATGCTTTATATGAAGGGCTCAGTCGGTTTTTTATTCTAAAATCATTTCCATTCTATCTTTTAGAAGGGCCAAATAGCATTAATACATAAGCCTACAATACTCATTTTACTTCCCACTGGTCATTATTTTTTGAAAAATCATTTCAAATTCTTTCAGCACAAAACGCTAATGTGAACGACAGAGAAAACAAATTACAATATTCGAATAAGCAATTTACTTACAATCTTTGAAGTAACTTTTTTTTTTCATGTTTTCGTTGTTGGTCTGTTATGGTTTTCTTTTTCATTTCTCTTTGTTTTCGTGTCTTGTTCGTTCTGTTTCGCCATGATGTGTGGAATTCTGTTTCCGATTTTCTCTTGGTTTCTCTTCTTTTTCCAAGGTTCAAAATCTTTATCGGCCGTTTCTTTGATTGTCTAGTTCAATTCTGGTTCAATACCACGCCATGTGGGCGTGAACTGGCCTTCGGCACCAAATTTTAATATATGTTGTATTGTATACTATATTACAACTATATTGTTTACAGTTGTTTACTCGTGTTGAAACACGGCAAAAGGAAAGCTTTTTAAAATTGAACTACAAACAACAAAATAAGATATAATCTAACAATCTTACAAAATATAAAAATATGATATATTTCAACTAAACAACAGAGTACATCCAACAATATAATTTAACAAACCAACAAAGTACAAATTATAATACAATTTAACTATCTTACAAAATATAAAAATATGATATATTTCAACTAAACAACAGAGTACATCCAACAATATAATTTAACAAACCAACAAAGTACAAATTATAATACAATTTAACTATCTTACAAAATATAAAAATAATGATATATTTCAACTAAACAACAGAGTACATCAAACAATATGATTTAACAAACCAACAAAGTACAAATTATAATATAATTTAACAATCTTACAAAATATAAGAATATGATATATTTCAACTAAACAACAGAGTACATCAAACAATATAATTTAACAAACCAACAAAGTACAAATTATAATACAATTTAACTATCTTACAAAATATAAAAATATGATATATTTCAACTAAATAACAGAGTACATCAAACAATATAATTTAACAAAGTACAAATTATAATACAATTTAACTATCTTACAAAATATAAAAATATGATATATTTCAACTAAACAACAAAGTACATCAAACAATATAATTTAACTAACCAACAAAGTACAAATTATGATACAATTTAACTATCTGACAAAATATAAACATATGATATATTTCAACTAAACAACAAAGTACATCAAATAATATAATTTAACTAACCAACAAAGTACAAAATATAACATAATTTATTATCAAACAAATTACAAGATTCAATGTATTTTGATTAACGTACAGAGTACAAAACATAATATAACTAAAATACTAAGTACAAAGTACAGTAAAATTTAGCTCTCACATAAAGTACTTGAAACAATATATCTATTTGTCGCTGCCTCTCACGAGACAGGGCCTGACATAAGGTCAATGATTTTAGTGGGGATTTAGGGGATGGGGAATGTCGGGCACGAGCTGAGGCTCGAACCCTGCTGATCTATGCTGCTCATTGACCCACTTAGTGCAATGTAGATCTAATGAGCCAAACAGTTTCACGAACCCAAATCTAGGTCCGGGCACGTATGCCGGGTTATAGCTTGTACGAGACAGCAAGGTCTAGTGCTATACATAGGGAACAAAGGTTGCAGCTCGCCCAGCCGAAGCTGGGGACTCTTTGGCCTCGAATCTGCCATTGATTTCGATACCCCATCCGGCACGAATGCCAGACAGCCCAGCTAAAGCTAGGGAAGCATGATACAATATATTTTAACATACAAAGTACAAGATATAATGAAGTTTAATCATTATAAAAAGTACGAAATATTATTTGATTCAATTAATATATAAAGTTCAAGACACAATGTATTTTAACCATCATTCAAATACAAGCTACAAATATTTAATTGACATACAACGTGCAAAATATGATATAATTCAACTAACATCATCATTATCATCATCATGTCTTGCTGCAAGCACGGATTTCCCTGACACTCTCTCTCGTCATCTGTCTCTATCGGCCATAGCTTCCGGCAGGTCCTCTAGAGCAGATTATCTGTTCATAAAGAATGGTTGTAGGAAAGTTCTTGATTATCGTCCTGCACCTGCTCGTCCATGAGAAGGGGTCTATAGGGGAGCGTCGATTATGAGTTCGTCCTTACTTCTCCCGCTTCTCGGCCTTTTGGCTGGGCCGTCTCGCATTCGTGCCGGATGGGTGATCGAAACCAAGAGCAGACTCGGGGCCGAATAGGCCCCCAGCTTCGGCTGGGCAACCTTCGGGTGGGCGAGCTCCTTTTTCAGATCCGTTTGCACGCCTTGTATAGCACTAGACCTCACGGTCTAGTTCAAGCTATATTCTGGCATACGTGCCCGGACCTAGATTTAGGTCCGTGATACAGCTTGACTCATTAGATCCACATTGCACTTAGTGGGTCAATGACTAGCAGGGTTCGAGTCTCGGCTCGTTCCCGACCTTCCCCTCCCCTTTATCCCCACTTTAATCGGCCTTCGGGCTTTTGACCTTGTGTCAAATCGTGTCTGGTGGGAGGCAACGACAAATATCACTTCTCCAGCAGTGTCCAGCATGTCTTGTTCGTCTAATTAAGATGGTTTTTGAGATGGGAGGTAGGTGGCCGTACAGCTGTTAAAGTATAAATGTAAAAATACAGTACAATTTAATTAGCATATATTTCTTAACAATTGAGTCAGAAAAAATTTCAAAAGATAAATTTTGATTTATTAATTTAATTATTTTAAACACCCTTAACAATTCTAATATATCCAAATATTCCACAAAATACTACAATGCTTATAGCAAAAATTTCTTATTTAAAAATATATTTTTTGTGGTTTGGAAAGCAAAACTACTTTATATATATATATATATATATATATATATATATATATATATATTTATTTAGTATTCTGTGTCTCTTCGACATTGTAGCAGGAGTACTACAAGGGGACACGCTGGCTCCGTATCTCTTTATCATTTGTCTAGACTACGTACTTAGAACATCGATTGACAAAATCAAAGAGAATGGCTTCGAACTGACGAAGAAAAGAAGCAGAAGATACCCCGCAACAACAATTACCGACGCCGACTACGCCGATGACATAGCGATACTGGCAAATACACCTGACCAAGCCGAAACACTTCTGCATAGTTTGGAACGAGCAGCACCAAGCATAGGCCTCCATGTTAATGCACACAAAACGGAATATATGTGCTATAACCAAACGGGGGACATCTCCACTCTAGAAGGAACCCCTCTTAAACTAGTAGACAAATTCACGTACCTAGGAAGCAGCGTCGAATCAACCGAAAAGGACATCGAAACGAGGTTAACGAAAGCATGGACAGCTATCAATAGGCTATCGACTATATGGAAATCAGACCTAACCGATAAAATGAAACGCAGTTTCTTCCAGGCAGCGGTCACATCGATACTGCTATATGGATGCACTACATGGACGCTAACAAAACGGCTGGAGAAGAAACTAGATGGCAATTACACAAGAATGCTGCGTGCAATCCTGAACAAGTCCTGGCAGCAACACCCCACAAGACACCAACTGTACGGCCACCTGCCCCCTATCACGAAAACTATTCAAGTTAGGCGAACCAGACATGCAGGACATTGCTGGAGAAGCAGAGATGAACTCATAAGAGATGTACTCTTATGGATCCCCACACATGGCCGCGCAAAAGCAGGACGACCAGCACGAACGTACATTCAGCAGCTATGTGAGGATACAGGTTGTTGTCCTGAAGACCTACCTGGGGCGATGAACGATAGGGAGGAGTGGCGAGAGAGAGTCAGGGATATCCGTGCTGCCAGCACGATATGATGATGATGATGATGATATATATATATATATAAGTAAAATTGGCGACTGGAGTCGAGGGTGACCCAAAGGCTCCATTTTCGAAAGATAGATTGTAGATTGAGAAATTTAACAAAAAATAAAATTATAAAGTTTTGTCATTTTTTTTTTATTAAGAAAATATCTTTTTTTGTGATTATGAAATCAAAAACTCTTTCAGAAAGTATTTTGTATATAGTTACAAATATATACTCACATAAAGGCATATATATATATATATATATATATATATATATATATATATATATATATATCATCATCATCATCATGTCGTGCTGGTAACAAGGATATCCCTGACCCTTTCTCGCCACTTTTCGTTCATCGCCTCTGGCAATTCTTCTGGACTACATCCCGTATCCTCACATAGTTGCTGAATGTATGTTCGTGCTGGTCGTCCTACTTTTGCCCGGCCATATGTGGGGGTCCATAAGAGTACATCACTTATGCGTTCGTCTCTGCTTCTCCAGCAATGTCCTGCATGTCTGGCTCGTCTAACTTGAATAGTTTTCGTGATAGGAGGCAGGTGGCCGTACAGTTGGTGTCTTGTGGGGTGTTGCTACCAAGATATGTTCAAGATTGCTCGCAGCATTCTTGTGTAATTGCCGTCTAGCTTCTTCTCCAGCCGTTTTGTTAGAGTCCATTTAGTGCATCCATATAGCAGTATCGATGCGACCGCTGCCTGGAAGAAACTGCGTTTCATTTTATCGGAACGATAAGGAAAAGTGGCGAGAGAGGGTCAGGGATATCCGTGCTAGAGGCACGACATGATGATAATGATGAAAATTTATGAGAGTTGAATTATACTGTAATTTATATTTTGTGTGTTGGTTCTATCACATTGTTTTTATACATTGTATCTAATATTATATTTTGTACTTTGCTCGTAAATCAAACTATATTTTATTTTGTACTTAGTATTTCTATTTAAGTGTGGGTCAGTTTGACGGCAACTGTTATATTTTCACCTTCGACCCAGCTCAAAAATACTATTCCAAGGTAATACACCGGAAGGAAGTGACACATTCCAACGGCCAGTAATCGAAAGAGATCACGTGGGCGGATTAAGGCTTATGATATGGGACAAGGTGAATGTTTCATTGGGCCATTACAGTCATGCACCGGAAGAGAGTAACCTCTGAACTGCATGACAGTTATTTCCGCTTGATGACGATTAAACATTCGATTTCAAAGATCCAGTAGGCGATCGTGTGGGCGTTGAGTTATTATTTAACTCAGTTGAGTTTGGGTCCCAAAGCAGTTGCCAGAAGACTCCCAGGCAGCTAGAGACCAGATGTGGTAGGGAAGACCACACCCGACCGAGGGGGCCCTCGGAAAGCCCCGACGGAGTAGACCCCAACATCAGGAGAACAAGAACGACACAACGTGACGGTCATAACAGTGGGGTCAAAATATGAAGTTTATGTTCGGTCTCCGGCATCCTCTCACATGCAACCCTTCAACAACCCTTTCGAACCCTTGCAATAAAGTGAGAGGTGAATATTTTTCTAAAGAAGTCTTGATGCGTCTTCCTTCCTGCATCTTAATTCTTCTTGCGTCTTCCTTCCTTCATGCGTCTTAATTATGGTGTCGTTGTGATGCTGAATGAACGTGTAAATAACTATATAACACAACCACATAAGAACGCTGCGAGAAATATTGATCAAGTCCTGGAGGCAGCACACCACAAAGCACCTGCTGTACGGCCACTTATCACCCATCACGAAAACTATCAAATCATATTATTGAGGAACTTGAAACTCTGGTTAAATTGGTTGGTTGTTTGGATTGATTTTATGAGACATCAAACATTGTAAGTTATTCAATGCCAAATCTATTTTCTATACACTAACAGTTCTACTTCAAACACTTCATTTTAACCTGAGTATAATTTTTTGTTTACACACAGCTAAACATAAAATATATTCTATTTCAAGCAATTTAGTTTAGCATAACTACATAGTTTAAATGACAAAAATAGTTCGATTTTAAACAATTCAGTCAAGAATAGTAAAAGTTGGCGACCGTAGTCGAGGGTGACCAGCCGGCTCCCTTTTCAATAGCGACTCAACCAATGTGTTGGGGAGGGCGCTACTCCTTTCCCTGGATTGCTCTACTTTACCCTTGATACATACCTTATATTGCTGAGTGTCAAGCAAGGATGTATCAAGTACTATTTTTAAAGTCTTTGGTATTGAACTCAGGTCTCCTGGACCATTGGAGAACATTCGACTCACTTCTATTTGACCCATAGATAGGAGAATATTAGGTGCTACCACTCCGGACCAGAGTGAACCTGGAAGATATTGCCATAAAGAGGCAGTCCACATTCCCCAGAGCAGCATTACTAGGGCTTCACCGTCAGATTATTTAGTGTCATATCAGGACACTCAATGGGGGTTTTCTTACTCCTCTGCTGAGATGCAGTCAGTGTATTCTGCAGCCCCAGAATCATCATGTCGTGCCACCAGCTTGGATCTTCCTGACCCTCTCCCACCGCCCTTCTCTATCGTCCATCGCTTCCAGTAGGTCTTCCAGTCTACATCCTGTATCGGCACAGAGCTGTTTTATACAGGATACTTTTTGCTAGATATCTTACTGGCATAGATGATATAAGATCACCTAAGCAGTTGCTTTACGGAGATCTGCAACATGGTAAACGTCTGAGATAATCTTAAGAAACGTTTAAAGTATATCATCCAAAACATCCTTAGGGTGTTTTATATAGATATCGAGAAATGGAAGTAAATGACGCAAAATCGATTAGTTTGGAAAAAAATAAACTATGATGGCGGTAAAGAATTTGAAGCAAATGTAATTGAACACTTCATCTTAAAACAAACACTTTGAAAATAGGATTTGACTTCGGTTTCAGACATTTTTCGGCTTGAATATGTTTGTAACAGGCTTATGTGAGAAGTTGGACTTGCTAGCCTTATGATATATCGTAACGCCGAGCAATCACCTCTTGATTTTTACATAGATCCATCCGCTGCAAACTACAATTCGTACAGATCAGCATCATCATGATGTCGTGCCAGCAGCACAGATATCCCTGATCCTCTCCCGCCACCCTTCTCTATCGGTAGGTCTTCCAGGCTACATCCTGCATCGGCACGGAGCTGTGGTACAGACGCTCTTTTTACAAAGTAGTAATGTACATACATCACTTTTTTAATAGATCCACCCATGATAATGACCCAAATTCGGGTAGAAATTACTTGGGAAATAACTTATTATGGAAGATAAAACAACATGGATGTCCTCTTGTATGAACGTGTCAATGACCTTCGTCACAGACTCTAGTTCGAGCTGGTCATCCTGCATTTGCTCGTCCATGTGATGGGGTCCACAGGAGTACGTCACTTATGAGCTCGTCCCTACTTCTCTAGCAATGTTTCTTTCGTCTAGCTTTGGTTGATTTCGTGATGGGTGATAAGTGGCCGTACAGCTGCTGCTTTGTGGTGTGCTGCCTCCAGGACTTGTTCAATATTGTTAGTAGCATTCTTGTGTAGTTGCTGTCAAACTGACCCACACTTAAATAGAAACATGTATGTCAGATAGCAATGCCTGAAAACATTTAGATCTGTGCAAACAAATCTATTTTCGCTCGTTTAAAAATAATGTTACCAATGAAGTATTAACTATATTTACCCAAACCCTCCGCTCGGGCAGGATATGACACAAGGTCAATGATTTTAAGCGGAGTTTAACAGGTTTGAATTCAGAGTTTTCCTTCTCCTAGACTAATTGCCTCACCAAGGCTGAAGAACCTAGTCTGCCCTACTTTTTACCCATAGCTGGAGGGAGGATAATTGGATTCATACCTTTCCCAAGGGTATTAGTGCTATGTGAAATGCAATCAGGATTTGAACTCGTGTCGCCGTGTCCATTCCCCTACGACGATAACCATTACACCACAGGCACCTCCAATAAAGTATTAACACACACACACACACACACACACACACACACACACACACACACAGACATATATATATATATATATATATAT
Organism: Sepioteuthis lessoniana; assembly: GCA_963585895.1. Lineage (NCBI taxonomy): Eukaryota > Metazoa > Mollusca > Cephalopoda > Myopsida > Loliginidae > Sepioteuthis > Sepioteuthis lessoniana. Next base: position 11,546,993 of record OY757942.1, read on the forward strand.
ATATTGGCAGCATTTCCTTATTAATACAAATTTCGTTGAACATAATTGACATGTTTTGTCTACATACTATTTTGTTGATCCTTTCATATTGCCGTATTGATTTTATAATATTCGGCGGGAATTGGTTGATGTATCTTCCATAATTATTTATTTCACAAGTACTTTCTGCCCAACTTTTGACCATCATCAGGGGAGGATCTATTACAAAAATGATGAAACTTCTGTACCGTTGCAGCGTGTAGCGTTTACTTTTAAATTTGTTTCCATAGATAGTGTCAGTAGGTTAAGACATTTACGAACATTAGCACTGGTTTGAAAATTAATTCTGTTAAACTTGGGATGTATGTAAAGAACATACAACCCAATATATCCTAGATAGATAGATAGATTGATATTGTCATCCACAGAGAGATCGTTTCGTTGTATCACAACTTTTTAGTTTCGCTGGATACACGAGTAGCTTCAAGCGGGATCGAAACCCGGCTGACTTTATATATATGTAATGTCTGTGCGCAACAAATGTATCTTTCTCAGTCTGTTTAAATGACGTTAAGAATGTATTTCTGATATTGTTTTCACGTTCTTTGTTTGGAATAAAAAGTACACATTTCAAATGACACATTTCCCGGCAGACATTGTTCTTCACCCGTTGTAGTCTCTGCCAAAACAATCAAAAATTACTGCAAAACAATTTGACGGATGAGTAAGCCACAACGATCTCTTGTGTCCATACATTTCTTTAGATCTTGATTAAAAAGAACAGAGATTTTTGAAAGTACATTTGCCGTACTATCTTTCAGAGATAATTATCCACGAAAGTAATTTTATAAAAAGAAAAAACACAAAACAACAAAAACATGAAAAGAATACCACAAGTTTGATTAATTTGGGTGAATACCTACAGTTCTCGTTTTAAGTTATTATACAATCTTTAAACCATCGTCAACCGGGGACTATTGAATAGTCAGCCTTGAACATGTTAGCATCTACCTTTTCTTTGGAATTAACAACCTGATTATCCTAATAGTATAAATACCGAACAGATCTCCGTTTGGTCGTCAGAGAAGTCTTGCAGCCATTCAAACTACAAGCCTCCGTTCTCTTTGGTAGTTAACAACCAGAAAACAAAGTCACCATGCCTAACTACACTCTCCATTACTTCAATGGCCGCGGCCGTGCCGAGATTCTCCGTATGATGATGGCCATGGCTGGCGTCAAATACATGGACAAGAGATATGAATTCTCTGACTGGGATCGTTGCAGGAATGGTAAGGAGCTGTTAGATTTATTTACTTAAATATTTTCCATTCTTGGGAGTTCTATCAGTAGTACCAGCCGATACATACTACTGGCTTCTTTGTCTCTGTAATTCTGACTTAAATCATACATTCGAATACACTGAGGTGGTTGACGAAAAGTTATCTTAGGAAACGGCTGGGGTTAGCAGATTTCAAAGCTTGTGCAATAACTTACATTTCACTTAGCGCTAATGCCATAAAGAAAATGTTTAATTGACCTTTTTTTTCTCTTAGTTATACGGTCAGATGGGGGCTTTTTCGGCTTGATAAATGTAAACACCATCAGAGACTGAAAATCTGTGAATTAGAATGGTTCCTCTGTTTTATGCAAGTACAAAAAACGAATGTACTCATCTTTGTTTGTAATATTTCTGAATTTCCCGCCAAAACACTTTACTGTTTTTTCCGGATTTATATTCTCTTTAGTTTCATCAGTACGTCCAAACCGATAGGTACATCAGTCTTCTCCAGCAGTGCCCCACATGTCTTGTTCGTCTAATATGGATAGTTTAAGAGATGGGAGATTGGTGGCCGCACAGCCATACAAATTAAAAAATAAAATAAAATTTAATAAAAATATATTTCATATGACACTGACTTGAGTTCAGAAATTATTCCAAAAATAACGTCTTAGTTTGTAAATTTAATTTTTTTAACATTCTTAACAATTTATCCAAAACTTCTCCAAAACACATCTATACTTTTAGCAAAAATTTCTTATTCAAAGATATATTTTTGGTGGTTTGAAAAGCAAAACTTCTTTTAGAATGTACTTTGCATATATATATATATATATATATATATATATAAGTTAATTTGGCGACCGTAGTCGAGGTTGACCCAAAAGCTCCCTTTTCGATAGCTACAACACCAAGGTGTAGGGGAGGGTGCTACTCCTTTCTCTGGACTGCTTCACTTTACCCTTGATCCTTACCTTATAATGCCGAGTATTAAGCAAGGTAGAATCAAGTACCATTTTTTGAGTCTTTTGTATAACTCGACCTGTGATTGAATATATAAATATATATATATATATATATACTCTGATATTTTATGAAACGATTAGATTCGTTCTTGAAGAATTCCTAATTCAAATATATTTGGTTTTATACCAGCTCCATCCTAACAGTAACATCTTCATCATTTTTCGAAATGTTGTCGTGTAGCTTCCAGTTTTTACACTGGAATCAAACAGCTGATTCTTTCAGACAAGTTGCGGTAGGTATTTACGTACCTTGAATTACCAAGTAACCTATGGGGTCAGCCTTTATATCATCATTATCATCATCATGTTGTGCCGCTAGCACCGATATCCCAGACCCTCTCTGGCCACCTCTTCCTATCATTCATCGCCTCTGGCAGGTCTTCAGGGCTACATCTTGTATCCTCACATAGCTGCTGTATGTATGTTCCCGCAGGTCGTCCCACTTTTGTTCGGCCATATGTGGGGGTCCATAGAAGTACATCACTTATGAGCTCGTCCTTGCTTCTCCAGCAATGTCCTGCATGTTTTGTTTGTTTTACTTTGATAGTTTTCGTGATGGGAGGTAGGTGACCTTATAGTTGGTGCTTTGTTGGGTGATACCGCCAGGACTTGTTCAATATTGCTCTCAACATTCTTGTGTAATTGAATGTACTAAAAATACTGTCCTTGGCTTTGGATTTGATATTTATCTCCCGGAGTATTACGAACTAGAATAAACATAAAAATAGCATTTCATTATAGAAGACAAGCTGATCTTAAAAGAAATTCTGGGGAATTCAAATCCATTAAATAGTAAAAATAACTGTAATTTCATTAGAAATATATATATATATATATATATATATATATATATATATGTATATATATATATATGTATATATATATATATATGTATATATATATATATGTATATATATATATATATATATATATATATATAAGCCTATTTGGCAGGAGCTCTAGAATACACCGATTGCATCTCTGAGGAGGGGTAAAACTCCCTCAAAGAGTGTCTTTGATATGTCATTAAACCAGCCAACAGAGCTCTGGGGAATGTTGAGTACCCCGTCATTGCCATCACTCCCAGGTCCACTCTGTGCTGGAGTGATAGCCCCTGATCGGCTCTTTACAATGGGGCAAGTTGAACAGTTTGATATTTAAACTGTCTGCAGAAAAATGACTTACATTAAGATGAAATGTTAGAAATAGAACTGTTCAATCATCTAACTGTGTGTAAATACATGATTGTTAAATTGAAATGTAAGCAATGCATAGCAATATTTGGAACTATGTAAATGTGTGTCTAAATTGAATTATTGGTTTTCATAGAAATACTTAGGACCATCTAACTGTGTTCAACGAAAATAATAGTATTCAATAGACTATTTAGTGTTAAAAAGCAATGCTTGTAACCGCTTTATTATGTGCAAACAAATGCTTAGTATCGAATTCATCTATTATTGTTAGATAGCAAGAATTAAAACTATTTAACTGTGGAAATACTAACAATACTAGTGTGCAAAAAAATTACTTCTAACTCATTTAAAAACTAAAATTTCAATAAATTATGTGCAAACAAATGACTAGTTTTAAATTCTGATTGATAAATAGCAATACTTGAAACTATTTAACTGTGTGCAAATAAAATAAACCCAGGCTTGTTGAAAAATTTTGTTAATGTTTTTAATCTTATCAAATACATATTTTTTTGTTAATCCTTTCGATTTGCCGTATTGATCTTATGATATTCGGCTGGAATTGGTTGATAAATCTTCCATAATTAGTTATTACTCAAGTACTTTTTGCCCAGCTTTGGGCCACTATCAGGGGAAGATGTATTACAAATGTGATGTAACTTTTGTATGTACATTACTACTTTGTAAGAAGAAGATCGTTTGTACTGTTGTATTGTGTAGCGTTTGCTTTTCAAATTTGTTTTTTATAAATAGCGTCAGTAGCTAAAGACATTTAAGTACATTAGCACTGGTTTGAAAATTAATTCTATTAAGATTTGGTTGTATGTTCCAAATATGTAGTGTCTAGAGAATCTGTAGTTTTTGCTTGTTATTTTGATGTTCTACTATTGTTGTGTTTTCAGTAAGAATTTTCCGTCATTCTATTGTTGGGCATGAATGTTTTTTTTAAAAATGCAGTGCCATGGAACTTGTATCAGAAAGGTGCATTATAAGTTTTCTAGATAGGGTAGTTAAGGTTAAACCAACATATATATTATCATTTACCGAGATACAATCTCCTAAAGGACATTTGAATTGATATATAACGTTGTTTTTTTTTTGCAAAACTTCAATCGAGGGAGAGGAATTATTTTTAATTTTTAATGACTAAGTTGGAGGTTTTAAATTCATAATAATACATAATAAATTTTATATTTTTTTTAGGATCAGTGGAGAGTATGTTTCTATGAATCAATGTTTTTTTAAATATTTTTTCATCTGATTTATAATTGTAGTGCATTTAGTTACGGTAAAAAAAGATGTATATCTCTAAACTGATTGAAAAATATGCTGAAAAACAACACTACAAAATCTTTTATTGTGAGCAAAGATAATATTAGTTAAAGCGTAAACATTCTAACTAGAGATAGTTAAGATTCATTAAATGAATTATAGCAGTAATTGTTAGCTTGCAACAAAGGGACATATTTTGTGTGTGCATAAAAAATTTGTCTCTTTGCCCAAGAGAAAATGTATTCATGCCTGAACATATATGTTGCTGATGTGCACGAATTACTGTAGATTTTATTAGCTGGGGACCGATGGATATTTTTAACAAAGTAAAAATGTAAACAAATTTTCGTTGAACTTAAGAAAAATAAATCAAGTTGAAACCAAATGAATTCCAGAAATAAAAGAATATAGATCTTCACTCGAAAGAAATAATGGAAATTTTGAATAGAAAATGGAATAAATTCCCTTCCTACTGTTCGTTGCGTAAGTAATAATTCCTTACTTTCTGAGGAAATATTTTATGGCCTAATGAGCAGAATGTTCGCCAATGGTCCGGGAGACCGGGGTTCAATCACTCAAAAATGGTATTTGATGCCGCCTTGATTAGTATATTTGGTTGGTTGTTTGAGTTTCACGGCACATCAACCACTATGGGTTATTCAATGCCAAATCCGGTTTACATATATGATTTGAAACCATTTTTATAGGAACTCACTTTTTCGATGCCTTGCTTATCACTCAGAACTATAGGGTAAGGATCAAGGGTAAAGTGGAGCAATCAAGGGATATGAGTAGCACCCATCCCTACATCTCAGTGTAATAGCTATTGAAAAGGGAGCTTTCAGGTCACCCTCGACTAAGGTTGCCAACTATACTTACTTTACTTACATTCTTAGAGAGAAAAGAATTTTTTATTCATTGACGGTTTTGAACTTTCAAAATTTTTGCGGCTGTGTTATATAAATAAAGAATGCCTTTTTTAATGTTAATCATTTTACATTAATTATATTTTATCATTCAGTTTAGTTGGGCTTTGAACTATTCAGGTTAAGAGTTCAGGTGTTTAGTCAATCGGTGCAGTATACGCTCGCGCGCAAAGGATGTGACAATCACTATTGTCAATATAAACGCCCAGACAGGAAATGAGGCTGGAGTGTTGATGACGTCATGCCCTGAAGAGATGGGCTGAGAATTTGAGGTTTTTGAGAAAGTGTCAGTTGAAGGTTGACATTAGACCATGCCAGCAGAAAGTTGAGTTCTCTGCCACTGAGGCAGACAGTTGAAGTTGAGAGTTGGATTTCGGGCCGTTGAAGATGCAGTTGGGTTTTTCGGATCTCTACCGACAGATATCTTAAACATCACGGGATGCGCAGTGCGCTTGATGGGTAACATAGTATGGTTAGCAAAGTATGATAACGAAAGACTTTTAAGAATTTTGTCTCGCTCTTCGTGTCGATGAACTGAAGTTAATAAAAACGTTCGTATCTGAACAACAGGGTCTGCCTCCATTTGTACATGCATTTGTGTTGTATATTTGACTGTATTTGAATATGTATTTGTATTACCGTTGTTATTGATATCATAATCGTTGTGAGTATAAAACAGCTTGTCAAATACGAAGTATGCCGAAATTTTTAAAGTAGATCAGAAGCTCCCTTTGGTAAAAAAAATGCAAAAATTACAGCTACAAAATTATAGGTTCTGGATCCTATGTTTTGCAGAAAAATGAATATTTTATAGGGAGAGGGGTATGAAAATTATTTGAGTTCTCAAGGATATGAATATATAAAAATGTTCCATCTCTCTTCTTCGAGAAGGATCCAAAACGTCAACTGGCAGTTTCTCTGTTCTTCAAAGAGCAAAAACATCCTGTACTGAGATGTTCCTTGTGCAGAATCAGATACTCTTCGTTAGATATCTTACTGAGATAGATCATGTAAGGTTTCTTCTTTTTCTTTTTTTGGTTTAATGGCAATCAACCTTTGTAGGTTATTTGATGCTAAAGCTATTCTCCGAGAAGATCAGTAGTGGCACTATTTAACCCATAAGTGGGAGGATTAGGGGGTTCCTACGTTTCCTCCAGGGTATTTAACAAAAGTGAGCGTAATAGCGGGACTAGCGTACGAACTCGCTTACTACGATTCCAAAATCCATCTCTTTAACCAATACACCACGAGGACACCCCCAGATTATGTTAGATCACCTAAGCAATTGCTTTACGGAGATCTGCAACATGGTGAACGTCCGAGATAATCCTAAGAAACGTTTTAAGGATATCATCCAAAACGTCCTAAGGGTGTTTTATATAGATATCAAGAACTGGAAGCAGATTGCACTACATGGACGCTAACTAAACGGCTGGAGAAAAGGCTTGACAGCAACTACACAAGAATGCTGAGAGCAATATTGAACAAGACCTGGAGGCAACACCCCACAAAGCAGCAGCTGTACGGCCACCTACCTCTCATCACGAAAACTATCAAAGTTAGACGAACCAGACTCTGCAGGGCACTGCTGGAGAAGTAAGGACGAGTTCATAAGTGATGTACTCCTATGAACCCCTTCACGTGGACGAGCAAAGGTAGGCCGACCAGCTCAAACCTACACACAGCAGCTCTGTGAGGATATGGGGTGTAGCCCAGAGGACCTGCCGGAAGCGATGAACGCTGGGGAGGGATGGCGAGAGAGGGTCAGGGATATCTGTGCCGTTGGCACTACAAGAAGAGGAAGAAGGAAGCTGATGACGTAAAATCCATTTGTTTGGGAAAAATTGTCTACGATGGCGGTAAAGAATTTGAAGCAAATGTAATTGAACGCTTCATCTTGAAACAAACACTTTGAAAATAGGACTTGACTTCAGCTTCAGACACTTTTCGGCTTGAATATGTTTGTAACTGGTTTATGTGAGAAGTTGGACTTGCTAGTCATATGATATATCATAACGCCAAACAATCACCTTGATTTTTACAAATATCCATCCGCTGCAAACTACAAGTAATTTGTGCTCATACCGTGACAAAATATGTAGGTCCTCCGAAGGTCGGAGAATTCATAAGAGTGCGTGGAGGTATTGTCAATTCTTGTCACCTATGTGGCATGGATTGTAAGGATAAATACAGCAACAGAAGTTATTTGGTTTTCTAGGGGTGTTTTTTGTTCGATTGAAGAAATGACCTTCCGATGTGAAGAAGTGGTTATCACAATGTATCCATAGTCACTGAAGTCAACCGGGGAAAATTAAAAAATGAAAACATTCAAATTGCAAATATTAAAGTAATTCATTAATATTTTTTCTTTTCAGAGTTCCCCTGTAATTACCTCCCCTGTTTGCAAATGGACGATGGCTGCATGATGCCTGAGACCATGGCTATTTGCAGGTATCTGGCCCGTGAATACGGTAAGTTAATTATCATTGAGATATTTTTATTCAATTGTTGTGAGAAAAAATTAGGAATATTGTTCTGTCAATTCAACTTTTAAAATTATCACTCCATCGACGTGGCTTGGCCTCTACTAAATACTTCCTCTACAAAGACCTCCTAAAAACAATGGTATCCTGGGTAGGATTCTAAACTGCATGCTCTGGTGAGGCTTTTGTTCTTGCATTCTGCGGAATGTGGAGAAGCATTTTGTAGTCATTATTCCTAGGTCCACTCAGACCCGGAATGGTAGTACCTGTTAGAGTCTCATCTGTAGATCACATGGACCTGTATCAAAATTATTGGTATTTGTAATAATAATTATTGATAATAATAAGTTATACCATATTCATGTGCAAATTATTTTAATTAAGAATACTTACATAAAGCTATTATCATTATTATTAGAGTTTTTCTCATCAACGTTAGCTGATGGTCTTTCACTGGAGTTTAAGTGACAACAAGTCTCCTCAAGTCTCCAGAACTCTTCTCAGTATTCTGGCTGTTGTCAATAATGTAGTATTTTGGATGGTCTCCACTCGTCCGCCAACTTCCAAGTCCTCCAGTATCTTTGATAACCCTTTAGTTATTGTGCCAAAAGCACCAATCACAATTGGTATAATCGTCACTTTCATCTCCCACTACTTTTTCAATTCTCTAGCAAGGTCGAGGTACTTATCCTTCTTTTCACATTCTTTCAGTTTTATTCTTTGTTCAGCTGAGACAGCAAAGTCGATAATTTTGCAAGTTCTCTTTTTTTTTTTTTTTGTTATTTATTATAAGGTCTGGTCTTCTGGCCCAGATTAGGTGATTCGTGTGTAAATCCCATAGTAGTTTATGTGTGTCATTTTCTTGGACAGATACTGGGTTGTGCATATACCATTTGTTAGTATGGTCAAATTTAAGTTTCTTGCACATTTCCCAGTGGATCCCCTTGTCGACCCAGTTTTATACCCCTTATGTGCCAATTTGCTCCATTCTCTCTCACTCCATAATCAACATATTATTATTATTTAACTCATTTAAGTGTTTTTCACACCAACCTTAGCCGATGGTTTCTCACTGCAATTGGAGTGACACCAAGTCTACTCAAGTCTCCAGGACTCTTCTCAGTATTCTGGCAGATCTTTATAAATCTGTTGTTTCAATTGTCTATACTCGTCTTCTTGATTCCAAATCGTTCTGTCCTTGTACCAATCCTTTGGTGACAGTACCGAGTGAGCCAGTTACAATTGGTATCACCATCACTCTCATGTTCCATAGTTGTTTTTTTTTTTTAGTTTCCTAGCAAGGTATGGTTACTTATCTCTCTTTCCGCATTCTTTCAGTTTTACCCTGTGGCCAGCCGAGACGGAAAAGTTCACTACTCGGCAGGTTGTCTTCTTTTTTTTTTATTTTTGGCTATCACTTGGTCTGGTCGTATGGCACAGATTAGGTGATCTGTTTTTATCACAAAATCCCAGAGAATCTTGCACGTCTCATTTTCTAGGACGTATTCTCGGTTGTGCATATACCATTTTTTCGTATGGTCGAATTTAAACTGCTTGCAAAATTACCAGTGGAACACCTTCCCCACCGAGTCATCTCTAGTCTTATATCTTTTGCGCTAATTTACGGCATTCATTTATTATGTGACTGATAGTTACGTCTCTGTCACTAAATAATATATATCGGCTATTTTGTGGCATCTTGTCTATTTTTGCCTTGACGTTGTTAGTCCTTATGGCGTTGTTTTGTGCTGCGATCAGAAGAGATTTAGTTTCTCTTTTAAAGTTTCAATTCTTCTTCTTATTCTTATTATTATTTCACTCCTTTTGAGTTTTTTACAGAAGAGATTGCTGATGGTCTTTCACTGCAGTCTGAGTGAGAGCAACCATCTTCAGGTTTCCAGGACTCTTCTCAGTATCCAAACTGATCTCACCAAAACTGTTGTCTGGGCGGTTTCAATTCTCCCACTGATTCCCAATTCCACCAGTCGATTTTCTAGGCTTGTGTTAGCCGTTCCAAATGCACCAACTACAATTAATATCACTTTCACCCAGATGTTGCACAACGTTTTAGGTCCTCTGGCAAGGTCCAAGTATTTTGGGGGTTTCATTTATTTTCACACTGTGGGCAACCGGAACGGCAAACTCCCCAAGACAGCAGATTTCTCTCATTCTCTAATTAGCACTACGTCTTGTCTTCTGCGCAGGATTAGATGATCCAGCTAAATCTCAAAATCTAAAAGATCTTAATCTTTATTTTCTAATTGTTTCAATCTTTTACTAGGTACAGGAAGGTAGTGATCATATGCTTCATATTTTTTTAAAATTTGTTTGCCTCTCTGGTGTGTAACTTTATCGTGGACAGAGAGGTTACTTTTCAAAAAGGTAATTACGCAAAGTACCTTTTTTGAATTTCATATAGCCTGGCGCAGTTATCTTGATATATATATCTTTATCAGTCTCTTTCTTGATCAATCTAGGGCTCCCACCATTACTAGCTGTCAGATTTTTTTTCAATTTCTCTTTCCTAGTATTTGTATTAGCTAATATATTACTCTTTGTGTGATTTTTTCACACCAGCGTAAGCTGATGATCTTTACCGTAGTCTGAGTGACAGCTAGCCTCTTCAAGTCTCCAATGGCCTAGTCAGCTGGGGGGTCTGTAGAATACACCGACTGCATCTTTGCAGAGGGGTAAGCCCCTTCGAACGTGTGTCCTATATAGGACAATCTGATAAGGAAGGATAAAGCGGAGTACCTCTTTATTACCAAGGCTCCCTATCTTTTGCTATCTGTTACTATCTTTTGCTAAATTGAATTGTTTGAAATTGAACTGTTTTGACGTTTCACTCTGTGCAAAAAAACTGTACTTATGCTGAACTGAATCGTTTGAAAGTGAGGAGTGGCGAGAGAGGTCAGGGATATCCATGCTGGTGGCACGACATGATGATGATGACTTAAGATATATGCAAAACGACAAGAGTTTGAGCTAATATTTATCATCATTTCGATTCATTGAAAAAAGAAAGAGAAACGGAAGCTGAAATATGCTGTTGTTATATAGTCATATGCAGTATCATAACGACACAATAATAAAGACAGACGCAGGGATACTTCTTTAACAAAAATATGTACCTCTCACTTTATTCCCAGAGATCGAAAAGGTTATTCAAGGTTTGCGTGTGAGAGGGAGTTAGAGACCGAATATAAACTGTAATATTTTGACCCCCACCCTTATGGCCGTCAACGTTGTGTCTTTCTTGTTCTCCAGATGCTCAACCAGAGGCCCAGAGGCCCACACTGCTGGGTGATGGCTTACTTTACTGCATCTTATCAGCATCTTCTCTGGACGCCAACTCAATCGGGGGCCTCGAGCCCCTTCGGCCTGGTGTGGCTTTCCCTATCACATCTCGTCTATAACTCCGTCCGATCTCCAACTCTAACTCATCAGGGGCCCCAAGGCCCCTTCAGCCTAATGTGGCTTTACCTACCACTCTTGTCTATTTCCGTCTCTAACTCTAACTGGAATCGTCTTGACTTCTGTCTTGAGTGAGTTATATAATAGTTCAACGCCCACTCAGTCGCCTACTCGATCTTTGAAATCGCATGTTTGATCGTCATCAAGCGGAAATAACTGTCATGCAGTTCACAGGTCACTCTCTTCCGGTACATCAGTCTATAAGTGTACCATGGGAATTTTTTACCTCGTCCCATTTCATCAGCCAATTTCCGCCCACGCGATTTCCTCTCCTAACTCCCATTAGAATGTGTCACTTCCTTCCGGTGCATCACCATGGAATGGCATTTTTGGCCGGGTCGAAGGCCAAAATACAACACTGTAAGTAAAATAAATAATTGATCTTAGAAGAAATTAAAAATGATTTTCATTAGACATTCTCAGATTATCATTTCGATTGTCTAATAGATAAAAACATGTTATCAATATGAATTCGTTTTGTAGGTTTCTACCCCAAGACCCCAATGGACATCTTCAGGTGTGATTACATCTGTGACTGCTTCTATGAAATCATGCACGATTATATGAGGTACTACCACTGGAAGAACGGAAACTTCAGGGTTAGTAAGTTATTTCAAATCTGCCCAAAAAATAACCTGATCTCAAGATGGAGCCATTAGAAAAAAACTACTTACAATGTTAATTTGCAACTAATTTTACATTCATTCACAGGGTATATTCCTGTTACAAAGCAAGATTAAAAATTGAGAGGTATAATAATATATACTGGCATACTTCTGTTTCTACATGAACATGAAAAAATTATAGAGCTTTTTTTCGTTAACATTGATGATTAAACTGAACATGAGCTTTTTTTTTTTCATTTTTACAATTTGAATTTATGTAAAAACAAACGAAAGCTACTACATAAGGTTTAATAATTCCCGAGCTGATGTGGTTCGGCTGCTGGCTGAGCGGTATAAGACAAAGTCAAACTTAAAGTTAATCGGGTTTCGATCCCAGCTTCAAGTGCACTCCGTGTCTAGCCACACAGAAGAGTCGTGATACAAAGAAACATTCTGTATATGGATGACTAATTTTCATCATACAACGTGTGAAAGCACGTGCGATACCCTAGCCTCATCAGCCGCCAACCAGGGTGATAACACAGTTTCGGTAGCTCAAGGCGGTACTGCCACTCCTGGCGCTACCGAGCAGCTTTTGCCACCGGATAGGGTATTTAAAAGAAATATCTATGTATACACAAGATCAACTAAAAGCGGACATTACACTGGACGTTCGTTCATCTTCATTTTGGTGCAGTTTGTGATTTAAAAAAGCGTTTGCTTAAAAAAACACTGAAAAGTCGTGATACAAAGAAACATTCTGTATATGGATGACTATATATATATATATATATGTATTTATTTATATATATTTCATAAAATGAAACGAAAAAATATTAATTTTGTAGTTCCATCATAAATTTATTTCACCCATATCAAAAGACATTTTTCACATGGACTACTTAATAGAGAAATCTTTAGACTAATTTCCTCGAATTATTCACACATATAAAAGTTGGCGACCCTAGTTGAGGGCGACCAGAAGGCTCCCTTTTCAATAGCTACTACACCGAGATGAAGGAGTGGGCGCTATTCCTTTCCCAGAATTGCTCCACTTTACCCTTGATACATACCTTATATTGCTAAGTGTTAAGCAAGGAGGTATCAAGTACCATTTTAAATCTTTGATACGTCACGACCTGGGATTGAAACCCAGACCTCCCGGATCATTGGCGAACACACACACACACACTTATATATATATATATATATAGGGCGTGGAAGCAAAACTAGGAATAATCTAGTATAATAATAAACGTCTCTATTATAAAACAAGATCAATTTATTTTTTAAAAAATCAATAAAATAAAAAGTAAATTTACTCCATGCGGTAACCATTCTTTTCAATTATTGTAAAAATATACCTTCGATACGGTTTGTCTGCCTTGAAAATAAATTCTTCAGACATTTTATTCCATTCCAACTCAATAGCAGTCTTAAGTGAACAAATATTTGATGGGAAGTTGCATCTGTTTTTTTTTCTAAAACGCCCCATATAGAGTAATCATAGGGTGTTATGGTTTGGACTTAATGGAAGCCATAAAAAAGACATTTATTTCGGAATTTTTTTTTTTTGTCTTGGTTTCGGCCTTAAGTAAACCATAGATTCTTGGTGGTTTCTTTTTTTGCTCACTCATATTGGGCTGAATTTTAAGAAAACGTGCTTGAATAATAGAGCTAATCATAAAAATTTAGATTTAGCATGTTTTTTTTTAATCGAACTAATCATGTAATATATTGACCCTCGACCGAGCCGTCAATCAAGAGATGCATCTGTGTAAATAAGCGGAAGAACGGCGGAAGCAGGTTGACTTCAAACAAAAATATAACCAGGACACAGACGGCTTGAGTCAGTTGGAGTTGGATTCAGTTGGAGACAAGACTCCGAACTGAGAGCCAGCGGCAGACAGAGGGCTTTGAGCCCTCAGTGACCCACGGTTTAGCAACCCCAGCCAAGATGAGAAAGAAGTGCTCCTATGGTCAGAAGAACTTTGGGTCAATATGAAACAGTCTGTCCCCGTCTCCAACTCACCTCTTACACACAACTAACATCAACCCTTTCGAGAATAAAAAGTGTGAGAGATATCATTTTATAAAGAATTGTGTTCGTTCGTTCATTGAAGTTCGTCATTATGTTTGATTATGTTCCGCATATATTTGTATATGTATTTGGCTATACAAAAATCCGACTAAAAGAATATTTTTTGCAAGCATTCTATATTTTGCTTCCGCACTCTGAATATATTCATCCTGATGTCTTTGGTAAAATAAGATTGGAATTCTTACAAACTGGAATCGTTTCAGTATAACTGTAGACTCCTACCAATTGAAACGCCAGGAAAAAAACCCAGTTGCGAATTATACAAGGATGCTCTGGGCTCTTTTGAACAAGTACAGAGAGTTACACCCTACAAAGCTACTGCAGTACTGTCCTTCACCTTCCACCACAGACATTATAACTGAAAAAGAGTACGGATGTGTATATCCGTGTGTATGGGTACTCCATTTAGCCATTGATCAGTCTACCAACAAATTTGTTTGACATCCCTTTCTTTTAAAGAATTTACTATGCTTATACTTTATTTGCCGACTTGCATGTTTTTCAATGAAGACAATTATATCATATTGTTATATTTTCTCTCAGAGGAAGCAATGATCCCACTATAACTTATATTTTCACTTCTAATTCACAGTACAACATGAACGAATGGGGATTCGGAGGTGACAGCACATGCAGTAACTATGACGTAAGTCTTCTTTTTATTTTGATGTCATGATCCAAATTTATTTCTAGAATTTTCCTAACATCGTTTAAATCTAAAGTTTCTGGACTGAAATCACCTAACGACTCCAATTGTGGAATTTATCAATACAATTTTTTTCATAAAAGCCGGAACGCCATATAACTTAAATTGTTTCTTCTTTCAGAACTACATGTACTGGAGATACATGAACACCTTCAACAGGATTATGCCCTTCATGGAGAGGACTCTGGGCATGCGCAATAGCGGAAGTAAATTCTTCATGGGAGATATGGTAAGTCTCTGTTTATGGAGTTGAAAATCTATCTCTCAGGTTCGGTTTGGTTGGGTTGGGTTTTTATGGCATCACAAACGTTATAGGTTATTTAATGTCGAATTCAGTTTATATGTAAACGATTCTTAATCTATTATAACTGAATTCTTTTATTTTCTGAGTTATCCGAGGTGCATACAATAAGTTTCCAGACTTTTTTCGTATGGGCACTTTTATTGAGAGAACACACATGAAACTCAAGTCCCCTTCAAAGTAATCTCCTCTGGCTGCAATGCACTTGTGCCATTTCAACAACTTATGGAAGGCCCTATTGAAGTCCTCTTGCGTGAGCGTGTCAATGAACTTCGTCACAGCCTCTTTCATCTCCTCAATTGTCTCATAACGACAGCCTCTGAGCTTAGTGAATAGCCAAAAGTCAAAGGGAGCAAGGTCTGGACTATAGGGACGGTAAGGAACTGTGTTGATGCCCATCTTGGTCAAACAGTCTGTGACAAGGATGGAGTTGTGGACTGGTGCATTGTCCTGGTGGAAATGCCACTGATCCGATTTGAAGCCTGCTGGCCTCTTCCGACGGAATCTCTTCCTGAACTCCCTTAAAAACCTCAACATAGTAACCTTAACCCTAACTCTTTGGCCAATCAACTCTGGTGTATTGACTTCCTTACTCCTGCCACACCTCTCATCATCCTGCACAGACTCCCTGCCTTCCTTGAATCTGTACTTGTGCCACTCAAAAACTGATGCTCGATTAATGCAAGATGATCAAAAAACAGTCTGAAGCATTCCATACGTTTCTCTGGCATTTTTTTCAAGTTTAAAACAAAATTTTATTGCATATCGTTCTTCTAAAGTGTCAGATTGCATTTTTGAAATTCACTAGCTGTGACAATCAGGCTTTAGTAGGGTGGATTCCAATTGTTGCTGTAGCTGTTCCTTTAATCCTGAAATCATAAAAATTTGTCAGTCATCCCATAAGATGTATAGCAATAACATGCTGAATTTTCAAGGGTCTACGACAATTTTAAATACCCCTACGAAAAAAAGTCTGGAAACTTAACGCATACTCCTCGTATAAATAATTTGTAAAGTTATTATATTGATAACATTTTCAAAACGAGTTTAAGCACATTTTTTATTCACTGTAAATTCAAGTATTTCAATCAAATATTTATTTACTATTATATTTATTTATATATATCATATTATATTATATTTATTCTATATTATATTATATTATTATATTTATTTACTATTAATCCTTTTTGCCCAGTCGGCTGGGGCTGTAGAATACACAGACTGCTTCTCTGCAAAGGGGTACGAACCTCCCCGACAACGAGTCGGTGAGGTTCCAGCAATGTTGGAGCTTAGGGAAATGCAGAGTACCCCTTCAATGCCATCACTCCCAGGTCCACTCTGGCCTGGGGTTTTAGCACCTGATAAGGGTCCTATCTCTGGGTTAAATAGAACTAAAGCGTGCTTCTTTCACTATACTGATTTTTGCATTTAAACTGCGTACTTATGCTAACCTGAATTGTTTAAAATAGAACTGTTTTGACATAGAACTGCGTACTAGTGCTGAACTAAATTGCTCGAAATAGAACTGTTTTTGACGTCTAAACTGTGTACTTATGCTGAACTGAATTATCTGAAATAAAACTGTTTGACATTTAACTCTGTGTATTGCCAAGTCAGCTGGGGCTGGGCTATACACCGACTACATCTCTACAGAGGGGTAAGACCCCCCTAACTAGTGTCCTGGATATGACACTAAACAATCTGATGGTGAGGTTCCAGCAGTGCTGGAGCTTTGGGGAATGCGGAGTACCCCTTCATTGCCATTGCTCCCAGGTCCACTCTGGCGCGGAGTGGTAGCACCTGATAGGGCCCTATCTATGCGTTAAATAGAACTAACAGCATACTTATGCTAAACTGAATTGTTTGAGTAAACTGAATAGCTTGAAATAGAAATGGTTTTGACAATTAAATCGTACTTACATTTAAACAGCGAGCTTATGCTTAACTGAATTATTTCAAATAGAACTGTTTTTCGACATCAAAACTTTATTTACACAAACTGAATTGTTACATATAACTGCTTGAATAGTTTGAAATGGAAATGTTTTTTACAATTAAACTGTGTACTTATGCTAAACTGAATTGTTTTCAATAGAACAGGTTATTTACATAAAAATTGATTTTGCGTTAAATAACCTACAAAGGTTGATGGTGAGGTTCTAGTAACGCTGGAGCTTTATAGAATGCAAAGTACCCCTTCATTGCCATCGCTCCCAGGTTAACTCTGGCCTGGCCAAGTAGCACCTGATAGGGTTCTATCTCTGATTCAAATAGAACTAAACTGCGTTCTTTTTCTAAACTGAATTTCTTGAAATAGAACTGTTTTTGATAGTACAACTCTGTACTCATGCTAAACTAAATTATTTGAAATAGAACTAATTGTTTGTATAAAAACGGAATTGGCGTTGAATAACCTACAAAGGTTGATATGCCATAAAACCCAACAAACCAAACAAACCTATTAATCCTTTCTTTGCACAAAGTTAAATGTTTTCATCTCTAGCTAGGTAACAAGTAACCCTTTCATACCAATCCTTTCTTACACAAATTTAAATATACATATGTAATTTATGAGTGAATAATTTGTTCGTAGTTTCTTTTTTACATGAGGTAGAACTAATTTTTTGGTCACTAGTATTGCTATTGTTTCTACACAGTTAAATAGTTTCAATTACGGCCATCTAAACAAATAATTATATTCAATATTAATTATTTATTTACACACAGAGAATTTTATACAAGAATTGCTTTTTAAAAGTAATTGTTCTTTTCAATATATCTCATTAGTTTGCACACAGTTAAATGATTCCATGTATTGTTATGTATCACAAAAATTTTAATTAAACATCAGTCTTTTTTACTCATATCAAAATGATCATGCAGTTGTATTCAGCATACGTCATTTGTTTGCACTCAGTTTAAATGTCAAACAGTTCTATTTGACCCAGACATAGGACATATCAAGTGATACCACTTCTTGCCCGTATGGACCAATGAGCTATGACAATGAAGGTGTACTCCGCATTCCCCAAAGCTCCAGCATTACTGGAGCCTCACCATCAAATTGTTAAGTTTTAATATATAGGACACATTGCCAGGGTGTGTCTTACCCCTCTGCAGAGATTCAGTTGCTATATTTTGGGCTGTTATGTGTTTTATTTTCCTGATAGACGTCTTCTGAAAATATCCCAGTCATTTATCTGATATATCTTTAAATTTTCTACACTCAACGTCGCAATAAATATGAAAGCGAAAATCTTTACACATTTTTTGTAAATGGATCCCGTTGATATGAATCAGCTCAGAACCAAAAACGTACATTAAACTGAGCGTACATATGTCATATTAGATGCAATTCATGTAAATGTCATTCATCAATATTCCTTCTGATTCCAATCTTGAGTTCCTTCAAACAACTGAATCTGAACGAATGTGATTTTGTTTCTGTACTGCACACTGAACAGTGCACAATGACCTAAGTTTTTCAATCCGAGAAACATCACAAGAAGTTGATCGGCGGGAAAAACAATGACGTCATTAGTGGAATAACATCTTCATATTTTTGGAACCCCTTTTTTAATCAACAGTTAAAATTTAAAAAAAAAAGATTTCCTAGGTTAAATCATTTCTATGACGAGATAATCGAGGGATAAGGGAAGAAAGCTGGAGGATACAGCGGCCGAAATGTTGTTTTTCAACTAACAATAATAAAGATGAGAACAGTAGTTCAAAAAATTACTCAGAAAATATAACACGCCAAGCCTCATCTCTGAAATTCAGACAGAGAGCAAGTTTTGGGGTTTTGCCAGAAAAATGCAAAGCCCCATAATGCAATAAGAAAAGTGTCACGTTGAGTGGAAACATCAGTAACATCCTTTTTACAGTTCATATCTGATCATCTCTGATTTTTAGTTGTTCACGCCCACCTCACTGTAAAGAATTTCTGAGTGGATAACGTTTTCAAGCGACGTTGATTTGGTTGGTTGGTTGGTTGTTTGGATTTTATGGCATATCAGCGTTTTTGGTTATTTTACGCCAAATCTATATTTATGAAAATAGTTCTATTTCAAACAATTCAGTTTAGCATGATTACACAGTTTAATTGTCAAAAACGTTTTTATTTCAAGCTATTCAGTTTAGTTGAGCAGTTCTAAATCAGCTTTTTCTGTTTAGTATAAGTACAGATTTTGTCTACACACAGTTAAATGTCAAAACACTTCTATATCAAATAATTCAAGTTAGTGTAAGTAGAGTTTCAATGTAAAAAAAATTCCATTCCAAATATTTCAGTTTAGTATAAGCACGCAGTTTAAATGTAAGTATGCAGTTTTATTTTTCAAAAACATTTCTATTTCAAGCCATTCAGTTTAGTCAACAATTGATTTTAGCATTAGTATGCCGTTAGTTCTATTTAACCCATAGATAGGGCCCTGTCAGGTGCTACCATTCCGGGCCAGAGGGAACCTGGGAGCAATGGTAATAAAGGGATGCTCTGCATTCCCCAAAGCTCCAGCATCATTGGATCCTCACCATAATTTAGTGTCATATCTAGGACGCGCATTAGGGCGGGGTCCTACCCTTCTGCTCAGGTGCAGTCAGTGTATTCTACAGCCTCAGCCGACTGGGCAATCAAGCGATATTGAAATGAAACTAGTAGAAAATTACTATGCTAAAGGAATGTAAAACCTTGTGTTTTGATGAAACATGTTTTAAATAATGGAGATTATAATGAAAAACAAAGCATTTTTCCTGAGTGAGATTTGAGTCATTATATAGTAATATTTACCTTATTTACTGAATGATACTCAGAGAATATCTTTGATTTTTTTCAGATGATGTGGTGTGATATGATGTTCTACTGTTGTATGGAGAGCATGTTCAGGGAGAACCAGTCTATGTTCAGCAGCTACCCCAAATTGATGGCCCTCTACAACCGCGTCGCTTCCCAACCTAAGATCGCTTCTTACCTTAAGGGTCGTTCCAACAGCCTCTGGTAAATAGAACTGGTCAAAGATTCACTTCATCTTTTAAAATAAAAGAAATGTTCTCTGGAAATACGACGTTTTAATAACTTGTTTCATCGAGAAATATTCTCAGAATTTCTCTTTATTTTAATGATGAAAAACATTGGAAATATTTGATGAATAAATTTCTTTGTTACGAGAAATATTTTTGTTGTTTCTTTTTTTAATTACTTGCCGTTTAGGTTAATTGTAACAATTTTATTTTCTCCGGCTAGCAGATATACACTTGCGCACATAAACACACCATATATACGGTCTCTCATTGCATATATAT
This sequence comes from Sepioteuthis lessoniana, assembly GCA_963585895.1. Lineage (NCBI taxonomy): Eukaryota > Metazoa > Mollusca > Cephalopoda > Myopsida > Loliginidae > Sepioteuthis > Sepioteuthis lessoniana. The sequence continues at coordinate 11,567,641 of OY757942.1, forward strand.
ATATATATACAGAGAGAGAGAGAGAGAGAGAGAGTCATTCACTGACTGTTTCTTTGAATCATAACTCTCAGTGTAGATAAACTCACGAGAAGTTTAAAACTGGGATCAAAAGCAGGCTAACTTAAAAGCAGTAAGACATCTTACCTTAGAGTCATTATCATTCTATGTGCAGTTAGAGGAATTTATATATATATATATATATATATATATATATATGTGTGTGTGTGTGTGTGTGTGTGTCTGTCTGTCTGTCTGTATATATATATATATATGCGTATATATATACATATATGCGTATATATATATATATATATATATATATATGTATGCGTATATATATATATAAATATATATGCGTGTATATATATATATATATATATATATATGAATATATATGCGTATGTATATATATGCGTATATATATAGATATTTATATGCATGTTTACATATATACACACACACACACATATATATATATATATATATATATATATATACAAATATATATATTCATATATATATATACACGCACATATATATATACACATATATATGCACATATATATACATATACATACTTAAATATACATATATATATATATACATACACACCTATATATATATATATATATATATATATATATATATATATATATATATCTTTTTACATACATATTATCGGCCATCTGGTTTGCTCATTTCCCCAGGAAAACGATTCTATTTCATTGTATATGTCAGTCGCCATAGCTGTTCATCTATATGGTATACGATTTCATAAATAAAGGAAAAAAATTTGTAATTAAATTTAATGTAAACATTTTAAAATAAAATCTAATTGTTATATTCTATTATTATTTTTTGAAGATCTCACTTCTCAAATTAAGTAAGAGTCGTAGCAGTAGGTGTCAGCAGAAGATATACAAAGCTGTGAAATAACAAACGTAAAAATGTTCAGTGATAGGTGAATAAAAGTCACAATTGACACTTCCGGCGACCATCGCAGAATCAGAAGGATATATATATATATATATATATATATATATATATATATATATGAAGAAAGCAGAGAAGACGCAAATTTGCACATATCTTTCAGAATTTAAAAGTGTTAAGAACGCTATGTGCACGTTTGTATCTTTTCGTTGTATACTTTTCATTTGGTCCTGTTATATCAGCAAGCATCCATCGCTATGTGAACTATTCTGATATCCAAGTCCTGATGATGGTTACTGAAACCGAAACATTAAACGTCGACTTTATATCATAATAAATTTATTTAGATTATGTTTTTTTGCTCTCTTTATACTGTCGGATTTTGATCCATATTTACTTTCATATATATATATATATAGTCATCCACAGACAGACTGTTTCGTTCTATCAGAACTCTTCAGTGTGGCTCGACACGCAGGACGCTCTAAGCCGGGATCGAAACCCGTCCAACTTTACGTTAGACTGTGTTTCAGACCACTCGTCCACCAAGCGGACCAAGTTGGCTAAAGGAATTTTAAGGTATTTTTATTTTTAGAAACAGCAGCAGCAGCCTTTGTTTACATTTTTTTATACCCTATCGGCTACCAGAGTGCTCAATTCTTTCGAAGAGCTTTGCATTACGCTAGCGGCGGCCGGCAATTCCTTCGCCAGAGAGCACAACCCCCATGGGGGAGCATATATTTGCAGCATGTGTTCATTAATACCAATTAAATATAATTAATTACTGACGCTATTTATTGAAACAAATTCGAAAGTAAACGCTACACAACACAACAGTACAAACGCTCATTCTTACAAAATAGTAATGTTTATACAAAAGTTACATCGCTTTTGTAATACACATCCTCCTGATGATGGCCCAGAGTTGGGCAGAAAGTACTGGGGAAATAACTATTTGTGGAAGGTTTAGGAAACAATTCCCGCCGAATATCATAAGATCAATACAGCATTTCGAAAGAATTTCGAAAAAATATGTAGACAAAAAATGTCTATTATGTTCAATCAAATATATATATATATATATATATATATATATATATATATATATATATATATATATATATATATATAGGGTATAAAAATGTAAACAAACGGCTGCTACTGTTACTACATAAATACCTTAACAATTCCCTTAGCCAAACGTGGTACGCTTGTTGACCGAGCGGTCTGAGACTTAGTCTAACGTAAAGTTAGATGGTTTTCGATCCCGGCTTCGGGCGTCCTACGTGTCTAGCCACAATGAAGAGTTCTGATAGAACGGAACAGTCTGTCTGTGGATGACAATATATATATATATATATATATATAAGGAAAAATATACAAAATGCAGAGTAAAATTCTATTGATGTTTCGAGTATTCTGTTTATACAAAATACTCGAAACATCAATAGAATTTTATAGTTCTCATTTTTTCTATATTTGAACACACACAAACACACCCACAGCAACACACACACACAGAGAAGGAAGTGTGACCACGAGTAATGTGTGGACTCCCAGAAAATTATATACCAACAGAAAATTTTCCACCAAGAGACAACGAAGGAGCTTGAAGCGTCACAAAATGTCACACCGGTCGAGGCTCTGGCTTTGTGTTGGATGGCCTTGGGTTGAGTGTTTGATAAAGGCCTGAACTTTACGAATCTTGCAAAAGCCAATGAATCTAAGATGATCAAATGCCTTGAGATAATACTAGACACACGAATCAGAGAAGTGTGAAGAAACAGACTCGTGAAAGTAATAACACGGTAATGTCAAAAGTGGGTATGTGTATGATCCCGGAAGAAAGAAGAGAGTGCTTTGTGAAAGTCCTGGAATTGAAAAAAAAACATGTAGAAGCTGAGATAATTATGGTGTGAGTTGACCCTGTACCATTCTCGCGAAAGAAGAAGGAGGTAGCAGAAAGAATTAAATGTTTTAAGTTGGCCCTGTATCAGTCTCGTGAAAACAAAGCGAAGAAGAATCTGTTTACTAAAGATCGTGCTCGCTTAAGGAGCACATCTTGGCCGTTCCTCGACTTTCTCCTTTACTCCCCTATTTCGTACATTACGTAAAAAAACGAAAAGAAAAGAAGCAGATTAAGTTTTTGAATATAAGATTTGCTGTCTGTTTATGCCAATGTACAACACACACACACACACACACACACACACACACACACACACACACACAAATATATATATATACATATATATATATATATAAATGTTCATGTTGTATCGTCGAGGTGAATGATGCACAGAGAAGAAAGAATGCTTAATGTATTTATTCAGCACCAGTATACGGTGCTAAGACCTGCTTACAAATACTGAATAAAATAAGTCACAAATAATAAACAAAAAAGTTACAACGAAGAGACGTAGATTAAAAGCCATATAGCCAAACGAAGCAGGTTCAGTCCGAATGTTAATCAGCTTAATATCGACTTATTAATTACCTTTAATCAAATGGTTAAGTCCTCAGCTGCAAATTATTTATGACTATGAGTAGAGTGCTGAAGTTAATATATATATATATATATACTCTCAATAACCTTTGGACCTCCCACATGTGAATAATAAAAGATAGATATATAGATATATTAAAGTTTATGGGCTTAAATTTTACTAAAATCCCACCGGCTACGATGAAACTAAAACTGTTGACCTTGGGGTCAGCCGAAGAATGGTGCTCCCATTTCTTTAGGTCCTTAATTACTTCATTTTCTTTCGCCCTTTCTTTACTCGCCTGGGCATTCCCTTATATATATATATATATATATATATATATATATATATATATATATATATATATATATATTGTAAATCATATTCGCTAATCTCACCCAGAACGATGAACACCTTGAGCTTCCGAAACTGTGTTATCACCCTGGTTGGCGGCTGATGAGGCTAGGGTATCACACGTGCTTTCACACGTTGTATGATGAAAAATATATATATATATATATATATATATATTGTAAAACATATTCGCTAATCTCACCCCGAACGATGAGCCGAAGATAATATTTCTTCGTCAAAATAAATTCATAATGGCACTTTAACTGTTGTTATCAAATTACCTTATATATATATATATATATATATATATATATATATATATATATATATTATAAAAGTGTTGGTTGTCACGAAATCACTTTGTGAGTTTGTGTCGAACCATGTGCAATATAATATGGAGAGTACTCAATATCTATGATAGAGCTATTATATAATGATAAATAATTATATATAAGATATATATATTTAATTCTATATTATTTATATATCTATTTCCATGGAATTAAACATATATATCTAATAATATCTATTTATTATCATTATAAATACGTTTATATATTGTCATCCACAGACAGACAGTTTCGTTGTATTACATCTCTTCAGCGTGGCTAGATACACAAGACACTTTAAGCTGGGATCAAAAGTTTTCGCCAGACAATGACATATCTCTCAACCAGCTCGGGAATTCAACGTATATGTATTGTTTGTTTACATTTTACGCTATTGGATAAAAATAGAGAGAATATATTTTGGGAGGGATTTATTGTCTTGATAATTTTGGTTATAAACGACGTTACTTTTCTTTATATGATCATCTGTGTCTTTTCACAAGTTTTCTTGCATGTTTTTTTGGTTCAAGAGTCCAGTAGAAAGAGAATTTATCTTAGGTTCTATTCATGTGCACTTTTGAACAAAATAATTCTTATCAGGGGATGATACTTCGTTGTTTTTTTTTTGTTTTTTTTTGTAGGCATTGTTTGTTTTTGTTCAAATTGGGTGCGATATTCCTTTAGTTTGTTTTTTTTGGTACAAGAGTCCAGTAGAAAGAGAATTTATCTTAGGTTCTATTCCTGTGCACTTTCGAACAAAATAATCTTTACCAGGGGATGATACTTAGTTGTTTTTGGGTTTTTTGTTGGCATTGTTGATTTTTGTTCAAATTGGGTGCGATATTCCTTTTGTTGAAAAGTTTTATTTTTTGCAAATGAACCCCTAATTTTCTCAAGAATTTTGATATACAAACTGTCATACATTCCCCGTCAGAAGGCAAGAAATTGTGTTTATAAGCAAGAAAATAAAAACTTAAAAAATCATAGAATTAGAAAAATTAAAGTGAGCAAAATCATAGACAAATACTTTGATCTTATCAATGCGTTGGAAAAGCTATTGAATATAGAGGTGACTGTAATACCAATTACAGTTGGTTCACTCGGAGCGGTATAGAAGACCTTAGAAAAGAGACAAAAGGAATTGAAAATCAAAGGAAGAATCGAAACCATCTTGAACGCAATATTGCTTAGATGATCTTGGATGCTGAGAAGAGTCCTGGAAACCTGAGAAAACATGCCGCTATTTAGACCCTAGTGAAAGACCACCGATATGTCTTTCTTTTTTCATTTCGTAATTACTTTTTCTTGAATATATAACAAACATTACACCATAATCAGCTTCTTTGTTCACGTTTATTATACAAATATCTTTCAAAGATTAAAGAGATTAAACATTTCCACAACAATCGAATTCCAACAGCAATTACAGTTGGTTCACTTGGGACAGTATCGAAGACCTTGGAAAAGAGACAGAAGAAACTGAAAATCAGCTGAAGAATCGAAACCAATTCGAGCGCAATATTGCTAAGATGATCTAGGATACTGAGAAGAGTCCTGGAGACCTGAGGAAACTTGCTGCCTTTTAGAGAGTGGTGAAAGACCACTAAGAAATGAAATACTGAAAAGTTCAGAGACTGACCAAAATACTACGATGGAATGTGACTAAATAATTTTTAACTTTGAGGAAGACTCGAAACCAACTTGAGCGCAATATCGCTAAGATGATCTAGGATACTGAGAAGAGTCCTGGAGACCTGAGGGAACTTGCTGCCATTTAAACCTCGGTGAATGACCACTAAGAAATGAAATGCTGAAAAGTCCATAGACTGACCAAAATACTATGATGGAATGTGACTAAATAATTTTTTAACTAAGCCATCATTGTGCTTCACACACTTTTTTTTATAAGTGTGCCAATGCTTGTATACGATTGATCAAAAAGTAGTTGTTGTAAAGTTGGCTACCGTAGTCCAAGGTGAGCAAACGGCTCTTTTTTCAATTGCTACGACACCGAGGAAAAGGGGAGAGCGCTACTCCATTCCATGGATTGCTCCACTTTACCCTCAATACGTACCTTATATTGCTGAGTGTTAAGCAAAGTGGTATCAAGTATCATTTTTAAAGTCTTTGGGATTGAACCCAGGTCTCCGGAACAATTGGAGAACACTCTACCCACTAGGTCAATGAGTTGAATCATATGAATTTTCTAATTTAAGAACTTTTCAGCTCACCATTGTATTAAAAGATAAAATGCTAAAAAGAAAGTTGAATTAAAATTCCCTTTGGGGATTTGGGACCTAAATTGCTAAATTATGTGCCGGTTGATATCTAATTCTTTGGGATTCATGTATCGCACATGAACGTCCCATTGAAAAAAAAAAAAAAAAGAACAAGTGCCTATTTTAAAGTGTATCAATTTTGTCACGTGGTATTATATTCATACAAGGGGCAGAAGCACAATTAAGAATATTACAGAAATTAAATAAAAGTAAGTAAAGATGGTGACTGTAGTCGAAAGTGACCCGAAGGCTCCCTTTTCAATAGCTACTAGACCAAAGTGTAGGGGATGGCGTTTCTCCATTTCCTGCATTACTCCCTTTTACCCTTTATACGTACCTAATAATGCTGAGTGTTAAGCAAGGGGATATCAAGTACCATTTTTTAAGTCTTTGGTATGACTCGACCTGGGATTGAACCCGGATTATTGGCAAACACTCTCTCCACTGGGCCATAAGCTTAAAAAATAAACAAAAAATAAGAAGATAGACATAAAACAGTAAATTTACTCAATATGGCCACCATTTTTTTCAATTATTGTATCAAATTGCCTTCGAAACGATTGTCATGCGTTCAAAGAAATTTCTTCAGACTTTTGATTCCATTTCTCCTTAATAGCAGTCTTAAGCAAACCAATATTTCGATGGGAAGTTGCATTTGTTTTGTTTTCTAAAATGTCACATATAGCCTAATAAAAGGGATTGAAATCTGAGCTTAAATCTTGTTTATTTGTTGTCGTCACAGTTTTTTTTGTGGATTATCAATTCATTAGCCACCTTTCTTATTGACTTTTTAGGGTCCTTCTTAATCACCATAGCGGGAGCAGTTAAAAATGCTTCTTATCGTTTTTGTTCCATCCTCCACTCATTATTTTCCTTAAAATTCTCTTTTTCTGTAAAAAAAAAAAAAATCTTTCTTTCCTTTGTATATAGTAGACAAAGAAAATTTGGCTTGGTTTCAGTGTAAAAGAAATCATAGATTCTTATTCGTTTCCTTTTGTTTGCTCACTCATATTGGGCTGAATTCTAATTTTAAGAAGTCTTTGAATAATTAAGCAAATCATGGAAATTTAAATTCATCACGGTTTTTTTTTTTTCAAAAATTGAACTCATACTAAAAAAAAAAAGTTTTTGATTAATCCATATTTTGCTTCTGCACCCTGTACAAGCAACACATACACATCCAGTTATTATTTATTGATTTTTTACGATTGCACTGTCAAAAATCTATTTAGATATTATATCTTGAGATCAAGTGGTAAGTGACATATATATATTTGTTTATATGTCTACTCTTAGACATCAATTTATTTTTTCCTCAGTTGTTATTTTAAGATCAGTGTATTCAATAATAGTTAGTTTTTCTGTCAGACATAATTGGCAATTGTCAGGAAAACCTCACTACACAGATGAACTTGTTCAGTACAGTGTTGAAACTGTCCCTAAAAAAATTCAAACAGTCCGGAAATCAAGTTGTTTATTTTTTCTTATCAAAAATAGTTTTTCGTAGCATTTCAAATCACGATTAAAACGTTGAAATAAATAATAATTTTAGTCAATTTAGACTTGAAATTGTGGTCTCCATATTTTTTTGTTTAAGTAACAACGAATCGTCACTTAAACAAGAACATATTTTTATTTTAGAAAGTGAGGTAATTAGAAAAGAAAAGGGAATTTTTAGTCTGTATAAAATAAAGGTGAAATTTCCTCTCATGGAATAAATCGGAAAAAATAATGTTTTTAATTGACGACACAAATAATACAACGCGTAAGTAGAGGAATTACGAGGTGCATACGGTAAGTTTCCAGACTTTTTTCGTATGGACACTTTTATTGATAGTACACACATGAAACTCAGGTCACCTTTGAAGTCATCTCCTCCGGCTACAACGCACTTGTTGTACCGTTCCAACAACTTCTGGAAATCCCCATCGAAGTCCTCTTGTGTGAGCGTGTCAATGACCTTCGTCACAGCCTCTTTCATCTCCTTAATTGTCTCATAACGACGACAGCCTCTGAGCTAAGGGAATAAGAAAAAGTCACAGGGAGCAAGGTCTGAACTATAGGGAGGGTGAGGAACTGTCTTGATGCCCATCTTGGTCAAATAGTCTGTGACAAGGATTGAGTTGAGGACTGGTGTATTGTCCTGGAGGAAATGCCACTGACCCGATTTGAAGTGTGCTAGCCTCTTCCCAAGGAATCTCTTTCTGAACTCCCTTAAAACCTCAACATAGTAACCCTAACCCTAACCCTAACTCTTTGGCCAATCAACTCTGGTGTATTGACTTCCTTACTCCTCCCGCACATCTCATCATCCCTCACAGACTCCCTGCCTTTCTTGAATCTCTTATCCCACTCAAAAACTGATGCTTGATTCATACAAGATGGTTGAAAAGCAGCCTGAAGCATTCCATACGTTTCTGCGGTATTTTTTCCAAGTTTAAAACACAATTTTATTGCATATCGTTCTTTTAAAGTGACCTCACGTCCAGATTGCATTTTTGAAATTCACCAGCTATGACAATCAGGTTTCTGTAGGGTGTATTCCAATCGTTGCTGTAGCTGTTTATTTGAAGCTGAAATCATAAAAATAGGTCGGTCATCTTATTAGATGTATAGCAATAACTTACTGAATTTTCAAGAGTCTACAACAATTTTAAATGTGCATACGAAAAGAATCTGGAAACTTATCGCATGCACCTCGTTTATTATAAATTCAATTACCATGACCAGAAAACCCAGCAAACCTGCGAGTGACATACGTAACCACTAGACAGCTGTTTCAACCTTATTAGGTCGCTTCAGCAATGTATATTGTGATCTCCCCTATTGGAGATCGAATCAGCTACCACAGAATGCAGAGCCGAAATTCTACCACTTAAAAAGATATAGCCGCCGAGGTAACCGTGTCTTTGGTAAGAGTACGGACACAGCAGGTTAACTGGTCATGCATTTACCATGACTAGTTAATTTAGCATTTGTCGCTCAGTGTCAGAGTTTCAAATCTGCATTCTGTGGTCTCTGGTTCAATCTCCAGAAGTGGCTACCACGATATACACTCCTGATGAGACCGAATTTGGTTGAAACAGCTACCCAGTGTTTCCATACGTCACACGCAACTGTTTACCAGATTTTCTGGTCATTGTAACTCAATATTTAATAAAAAGTTATTATTGTTTCATTCTACTGTACTTCAAAACCTAACAGCATTATCAAACAGGGCGCCTCAAGTGGTATTATGGTTATCATGCTAGAGTAGCAAACCCTCACGAGTGAGTTTGAATCTCAATGGATGACCCATTTATGCGGCCTCGTGTCAAATCTAAGTAACAATCTTAGTAAATTACAACAGAAATTATAATCATATTTTTTTCTTTTAAGTCCAAAATAAGATTAAAAAATAATAAACAATAGAAATTAAGGAAAAGCGATGTGTTCTCTATTTCTTAACTCGTTATAAAAAGAAATTAAGATTTAGACGATTTAAAAAAATACCTCCAATAAAAATTATCCCTTTGGACTCCGTGTGAAAAATTGATTTCACAAATGTCTTTGTAGGCCTGTCAAAGACACACACTAACACACACACACACACACACACACACACACACACACATACATATATATATATATATATATATATATATATAAAAAATGTGCCGAAACATGATGTGCAGACCTTAAATCGATAAAAAATCTGACCTCTAGAATGAAAGAACTATGCAGCTCTGAGAAATTATCTTCCTTTGAAGGCAGATAATATATATATATATATATATATATATGTTAATATTTGCTTAAAACATGGCTCAAATTATTCTATTTTATAGTATTGAATTAATTTAGAGGGCTATTGCATTACGATATTATAATTATTTGTGTCAAATCAATTTCAAAGTTCAACCACATCATCAGATACATTTTTTCTTTTTGATAAAAAAAAACATGGTGTAGGAGGTTCAAAATTTTTGAATGTTGTAAACATGCAGTCACGTGGGATGTTAGAACGCTATGTTTATTTTATTTTTTAAAATAAAAGTTCATTATTTATTCTTTATTATTTAATCAAACATGGATATATATATATATATATATATATATATATATATATATATATATATATATATATATATATATATATATCGATTCCATTCTCAGAGGAAAGATGGAACAAATCCTACTAGCGTACGACATACCTAAAGAAACCGTAGCAGCAATAACGATTCTCTATAGAAACACCAAAGTAAAAGTACGATCACCAGATGGAGACACAGAATCCTTCGACATTGTAGCAGGAGTACTACAAGGGGACACGCTGGCTCCGTACCTCTTTATCATTTGTCTAGACTACGTACTTAGAACATCGATTGACAAAATCAGAGAGAACGGCTTCGAGCTGACAAAGAAAAGAAGCAGAAGGTACCCCGCAAAAACAATTACCGACTACGCCGATGACATAGCGATACTGGCAAATACACCCGACTAAGCCGAAACACTACTGCATAGTTTGGAACGAGCAGCTGCAGGCATAGGCCTCTATGTCAATGCACACAAACCGGAATATATGTGCTATAATCAAACAGGGGACATCTCCACTCTAGACGGAACCCCTCTTAAACTAGTAGACAAATTCACTTACCTAGGAAGCAGCGTCGAATCAACCGAAAAGGACATCGACACGGGGTTAACAAAAGCATGTACAGCTATCAATAGACTATCGATTATATGGAAATCAGACCTAATCGATAAAATGCAACGCAGTTTCTTCTAGGCAGCGGTCGCATCGATACTGCTATATGGATGCACTACATGGACTCTAACAAAACGGCTCGAGAAAAAGCTAGACGGCAATTACACAAAAATTCTGCGAGCAATATTGAACAAGTCCTGGCGGCAACACCCCACAAGACACCAACTGTACGGCCACCTGCCTCCTATCACGAAAACTATTCAAGTTAGACGAACCAGACATGCAGGACACTGCTGGAGAAGCAGAGACGAACTCATAAGTGATGTACTCTTATGGACCCCCACAAATAGCCGTGAAAAAGCAGGACGACCAGCACGAACATACATTCAGCAACTATGTGAGGATACGAGATGTAACCCAGAAGACCTGCCTAGGGCGATGAACGATAGGGAAAAGTGGCGAGAGAGGGTCAGGGATATCAGTGCTACCAGCATGACATGATGATGATGATGATGATGATGATGATATATATATATTGGTATCTTTACAAACAGAATAGAAACCTATTTTCATATATCAGTATTTCTTTTTATTAAACTTATTTTCGTCATTGCTAATGAATATGGTGACCCGAATTCATACCCTTGATGATGCAATTTCGATCGCACATAATGCTAATGCCTTTTGCGAAAGAATGAATTCTACTATTCTCCTCCAAGCTATGGATAAATTGTAGGTCAGGCTGAGCTCTTTAACCTGCAGTTGGCAACCTATCTAGAAGAAGAAATACTCTGAATTTAAACCTATCTATCAACTTCTTTGTTCACGTTTATTAAACTAATATCTTTCAAAGATTGAAGAGATTTAACATTTCCACAACAATCGAATTCCAAATAATTGCATAAGTCAAATGAGTGGAGTGTTTGCTGAGAGACCGGGGTTCAATCCCTGGTCGAGTCATACCAAAGACTCAAGAAATCGTACTTGATACCTCCTTGCTTATACTCAGCATTATAAGGTAAGGATCAAGGAGCAATCCTGGGAAAGGAGTCGCACCCTCCTCTGCGCCTCGGTGTAGTGTCTATTGAAAAGAAAGCCCTAGTGTCATCCTCGACTAAGAGCGCTAACTTTAATTTTTTACAATCATTCATGCCGCCAAAAAAAAAAAAACAAAAAAAAAATACTTCATTCGACAATCATTCGTTCACAATCTGCTCATCACAACATATTGGATATTTTCTGCCGTTTTGAACATTTTCTTACATTATCAAATCCGTAATTCCTGTAACATTTATACAAGTCAGTTTAGTGTAAGTACAGTTTCAATGTCAAAAAACAGTTCCATTTCAAATAATTCAGTTTAACATGAACACGCTGTTTAAATATAAGTACGGTTTAATCGTCAAAAACATTTCTATTTAGAGCTATTCAGTTTAGTCAATCAATTCAGTTTACGTGGTAGTAATTTACTAAGCTTTTTTTTTTTGCTTAGATGTGGCACAAGGCCAAATGAATGGGGCACCCAATGAGACTCGAACTCACTCGTGTAGGTTTGCTAGTATAGCTTGCTAACCATTACGCTACCCGAGGCACCCAATTCAGTTTACGTGGTGGCTTCAATAAGTTTTCAGATGTTTTTTGTACAGGCATTTAAAATTGTCGTAGACTCTTGAAAAGTAGATATCTTATTGCTATACATGTTATAAGATGACTGACCAATTTTTGTGATTTCATGTTCAAATCAATAGCTGCAGCAGCAATTGGAATATTCCCTACTAAAGCCTGATTGTTACAGCTGGTGAATTTCAAAAATGCAATCTGGACGTGAGGACATTTTAGAAGAACGATATGCAATAAAATTGTGTTTTAAACTTGGAAAAAATGCCGCAGAAACGTATGGAATGCTTCAGACTGCTTTTCGACCATCTTGCATGAATAGAGCATCAGTTTTTGAGTGGCATAATAGATTCAAGGAATTCAGGGAGTCTGTGAGTCATGATAAGAGGCGTGGGAGGAGTAAGGAAGTCAATAGACCAGAGTTGATTGGCCAAAGGGTTAGGGTTAGGGTTACTATGTTGAGGTTTTAAGGGAGTTCACGAAGAGATTCCGTCGGAAGGGCCCAGCACTCTTCATTTTCGATAGTATTGGAATGTTATCTCTGATCAATCAGAGAAGCACATAATTTTTTACAAGAGAGTACTACTAATCAAAGAAATGAATCTAGCACTAAGTACAATAGGAAATATCATCTGAAATTATAAGAAGTATGGCGACGGTACAGCAAACCTTCCAAGAAATGGAAGACCGGGAAAAATAAATGAGCGTACTTCAAGGTGGATCAACAGAAATGTGCAAATAAACCCCTTCATTATTCGTTCTGAAATTAAAACTGATCTTGAGGGTGCAAGAATTAATGTAAGTAAGGATACCATTTGCAGAGCTCTATATCGTACAGGCTTTTATTCAAGATCACCAAGAAAAGTGCCTTGACTGAAAACCAAACATGTCAGAGACCGATTAAAGTTTGTCGAAACATACGAAAAGAAAAATATGCAGTTTAGGGAAAAGGGAATCTGGTCGAATGAAATGAAAGCTGAACAATTCGAAAGCGGGTGGTTTCATTATGATATGGGGTGCTTTTCATCCGAGGGCACTGGTGAGTTACAAGTTATCCATGGCAGAATGAATGGTAGCATGTACAGGGAGATTCTTCAGAAGAGCCTTCAGAAATCTGCAACTTCTTTAGGACATGGTTGGAATTTCGTGCTTCCACACGACAATGATCCCAAGTATATCACAAAACTTACAAAGGAATGGTTTGAAAATAATGGTATTAGTACTCTCAATTGGATTCAAGTCTGTCTCTTCTCTTGAATCCAATTGGGAATTTGTGGAATACTTTGAAGGTTAAAGTTCATAATCCGAATCCACAAAATATTAAGCAATTAGAGGAATTATGCAAGGAAGAATGGGGTAAAGTAACGCTGGATCAGTGTGGAAAACTTGTGGCCAACTATAGAAAGCGACTGGAAGCAGTGAAACAAAATCGAGGCTATGCTACAAAATATTAAATTGATGTATCCAGTACTTTTGCATTGGGTAATTTTGAACTTTGATAAAAAAAATGGATTCAACCATGTGTTTTTAATTTTCATTCCACATACAACTAAAACAACTTTACTAGATATTACTGACCAAAGATCAGACATAAACTAGAGTTATAACAGAAAATACCATGTATCCAATACTTATGCTTGTCACTGTATATATATATATATATATATATATATATATATATAAGTAAGGAAGGAAATTAGATCCGACTGTATGAAAAGTAGTAAAACAAAATTATTCAAATTTCATCGACGATCTACGCTTCGGTTATAAAAGCCTTTTTCGGGACTTCAAATTCCTGAAAAGTATTGTTAGAATAACGATGTATCTTTGATGAAATATAAGATATTTTATCAAACATCCATCGCAATTTTAACAACACTTTATTATAACCCAAACGTTCAACGTCATCTTTCATAATAAGTTCATTAAACTTCGTTTTTTTTTTACTTTTCATTATATATATATATATATATATATATATATATATATATATATATATGTATGAGTTGGGTAAGTGTGGTAACCTCCATTGGACAATAGAAAACTCACTGGAATATGTATCTTTGATGCCAAGAGGACAATTTTGAAAAAATATAGTGTTTCTCTCATTGATCATTTCTTTCTTTGTAAGTGCTGCTCGTCTCAGTACTATTTGAGCAGTATTTTTGGTAAAACAGGAACTTGTACCCTCATAAATTATCAGTAAAAAAGTCTATGTAACCTTTTTTGTTTCCAAATGTATTTTAATATACGTGTGTGTGTGTGTGTGTGTGTGTGTGTGTGTGTGTGTGTTAGCTTTTACTTTTAGACTAACAAATCTATCATTTCCAGGGAATTTGTATAATTTCCGAGGTCTGTCAGATCTTCATGTTTGGCTCTTTGTTCAGAAACTTAAAAAAGTCTGTATTTGAAATAACAAATTCTCAAGTAGCAATTGTTCTTCCCTCGCGTTAGTAACTGCCAACACAATCAAAAGACCGCGCCAAACAATTTGACGGGTGAGTAATCCAGAACGATCCCTCGTATTCGTAGATTTCTTAATGTACCGATTTTAAGAAAGAAGTTTTGGAAAGTACATTTGCTTTACTCTGTTTCGCTGTTAATCACCGGCAAATGTAATTTTAATTTAAAGAAAATGAACCAAAACAAAAGAAAAAACAAAACAAAACAAAAAGTAGCAAATATTTGATTAATTAAATAATTAATTAATCAAATACTTATTTGTTCGCATCTAGCCTCTTTCAATTGGTAAAGTACAACTAAATTAAACTCCCATCAACTGAAGAATATTGAATAGGTGGCCTTGAATAGGTTAGCGTCTGCTTATTCATGAATACTGATAACTTCATTAACTTGCCGGTATAAATAAGACAATCTGCGTCTTGTTTGTCAGAGAAGATTTGGCAGTCATTCGAACCTCAACGCTCCGTTCTCTTTGGTAGTTGACAAGCAAAACCTAAATCAATATGCCTAACTACACTCTCCATTACTTCAATGGCCGTGGCCGTGCCGAGATCCTCCGTATGATGATGGCCCTCGCTGGGGTCAAATACATGGACAAGAGATATGAATTCTCTGATTGGGATCGTTGCAGGAATGGTAAGGAATTGTCGTTTCTATTTGACGATATGTACTTCAGCTTTAGGAAAAGTTGTGATACAATCTAATTTTAGTAGATTACACAAAACCCATGATTTTAGTCATGTTTACCATTTTCCAACCGAAACGTTCTCCGGTCGTTATCACGGATTGAATATCGGTGACATTCTTTATATAATTATTCACTTATTTTAGAATCTAGGATTTTCGTATTGACTTCATTTCAATTCACTGAAGAATAGTATTTATAGATTGGAATAAAACCATTTATATTTATTGATTGGAATGAAACCATTTTGTACAGGGTGGAACGATAAAATTCTCGCCCTAAAGAAAACAACACTACAGCTTTATTTTAAAACATTTTTTGAAAAAATCAATTCAGGTATTTGATTATGTAGTAGAGCTGACATCTATTCAATGTAGCCGCCTTCAGCCTCTATCACCACCTCGATACGGATCCGGAACTGGGAGCACGCCTTTTCTACAAGCGCCGGCGGGAGCTCAGCGAATACTCGGCGGATAGCGGCGATCAGGCTGGCTTTGGTGCTGTGAAAGGTCATGTTGGTGATGTTCTGCATGTATGACCAAATGAAGTAGTCCAGCGGGTTCAGGTCGGATGAGGAGGGGCCAGTGAGAGAAGGGTACAAAAACGTAGCACTCCTTCTGAAGCCAAGCCTGAGTCTCTTCGGAATTGTAGGCCGGCGCTGAGTACTGCTGCCACACCCAGGGTCTGCCACCGGCCACTTAATTGCACCAGGGGATCACCACACTCTTCTGCACATCCAGGTACACTTTGGTGTTGACTTTCTAGCCGACTTTGAAGATGTGAGATGGCATGATATGGCCCTCACTTGAAACCACACCAAAGATCATAACCGTAGCCGGAAACTTTGTTTTCATCACCCTGGGCACGTCCCTGTTATTCGTAGCAATCCAGATTTGCATTTTGAGGGTGCTGGCAATGGTTCTGTTGTCCCAACTTGGATCGGTAGAGAGCATGAGTTGTACAGAGGCGCATCTCCGATCTCGCTCGTTGAACATTGTGTCACTTTCAGACATGATAAAAGTCTCATATCGCTCTTGGGCTTTGTACACAACTGATCAACTAGAAGATAGTTTGCAACAACAAAAAAAAGAAAACAGGTTTTCATTAAACGGAAATGGAATCATGACGTCTTTTCTAGGGCGGCAATTTTATCGTTCAACCCTGTATATGATTGTTACCTTAACTGAAATAACGAAATACGAAATCAATTTTTTTCGCGTTGATTTGTATGGACCCATTAATTATTGGAAATCTCAAACTAAATATCACTCGGTAAAAATAATATATTTTTAGCAAAAGAACCTGTTTTCACTTGTGTCTCAGTGACAAGCACGTTTCGTCAGGTCTCAAGAACTCGTCTCAGTGTTCTGGCAGATTTCAACAAAATTGGTATCGATTCTTCCTATTCTTCTTACATTTAGTTCCCTCTCCAATCCCTTGGTGATCGTTCCAAATGCACTTACTACAATTGATATCACCGTCACTCTCATGTTCCAGCGCTAAGTTCTCTAGCAAGTTATCTTGAAATATTACTTACAAGTACTTATCTTGAAATATTACAGAGTTTACTTTATGAAAAAGATTAAGAAAAATATTAGAATGTTGATTTTTTTCACAAAAATCCTCCTTATTTATAAAATGAACCTCTGCAACATATTGACCCAGTGTAAATAAGCGGAAGAACAGCGGAAGTAGGTGGACTTAAGACAATTATATAACTAGGTGCCTGGGGGTAGTTCGAGTCAGTTGGAGACAAGATATCAAATTGAGAGCCAGCGGCAGACAGAAGGCTTTGGTCCCTCAGTGACCCACGGTTGAGCAACCCAGCCAAGATGAGGAAGAAGTGCTGCTATGGTCAGAAAGAACTTTGGGTCAATATAGCTGTCTATCTCCGTCTCCAGATCATTCTCTCACACGCAACGAACATGAATCCTTTCGAGAATAAAGTGTGAGAGATATATTTTTATAAAGAAGTGTGTTCGATCGTTCATTGAAGTTCGTATATTATGTTTGATTATATTTCTGCATATATTTGTATATGTACAGGTATGCATCTATATAACCCATCTTATGTGTGTTTGCAGGTACGTATAAAAAATTAATTTGAAAATATTTAGATCCTAAATATCAATATAACTTGAGATTCTCTCTTTTTCAGATTTCCCCTGTAATAACCTCCCTTGTTTGCAAATGGACGATGGCAACATGATGCCTGAGACGATGGCCATTTGCAGGTATTTGGCTCGTGAACACGGTAAGTAAAACATAACATAAAAATTAACTTAAAATATTTTTAATGTTCTAAAAAATACCTGAATGAAACATTTAAATTTGTTATAATTTTCTCTTATGTCATATATTAGAAATATAACCTGATTAAAATTTTCGAAAATCTCAGTTAAATTGGCAGGTTTTTAAAATGCAGTTATACGGGGTGTGACAGAAATACTTCCCCTATTTTAAACTGTCCCCTAAATGAGACAGGTACTATTTACCAACCCCTCCGCTCGGGCAGGATATGACACAAGGTCAATTTTTAAGCGGAGTTTAACAGGTTTGAATTCAGAGTTTTCTTTCTCCTAGACTAGTTGCCTCACCAAGGCTGAAGAACCTAGTCCGTCCTACTATTTTACCCATAGCTGGAGGGAGAATAAGGGGGTTCATACCTTTCCCAAGGGTATTTGCCCGAAAGTGAACGTAATAGCGCGACTGGAGTACGAACTCGCGTACTACGATTCCGCAGTGCATCGCTTTAACCATTACACCACGAGGACAACCCCCTAAATGTGACAGGTAAACATAGACAAAGAACCAAAGTAGCTCACTGATACCGTATCGGATAAAATTCTTAATCCTCGGCGGGATTTGGCCCGTGAATACGGTATGTCTCATATACTTCTGAATTATTTTACCTTCATTGATATTATATATATTTGTGCTCAGTTGCAGTGCATTGTAAAATAATTCTCAGCTTATAAAAAGTTGATGTAGAAAAAGATTGATAAAATGTATTCAACTATGATTGGCTCTAGTTACAGCTTTTTATTGCTTGGGCAGAAACATAATCATGGGAGAAAGGTTTCTCAAGTGCTAAATTAACTATTCTATTAACTATTATGGAATTATGGTGGTGAGACATTTTTATCAACATACTTTGTAATGTGAAAGAACACAGGAAAAACTAGACTCATACCTTCCGTATAAAAAAAAAATGCAGAGAGACTTGTATATTCTATGATTGCAAGTCCATTCTTTTTCACCTATTTACCCAACCCCTCCGCTCGGGCAGGATATGACATAAGGTCAATATTTAAGCGGAGTTTAACAGGTTTTAACTCAGAGTTTTCCATCTCCTAGACTAGTTGCCTAACCAAGGCTGAAGAACCTAGTCTGTCCTACTATTTACCCATAGCTAGAGGGAGAATAATTGGATTCATACCTTACCCAAGGGTATTAGTGCTATGTGAAATCCAATCAATCTCGTCCAGTATTTGAACTCGTGTCGCCGTGTTCATTTACAACGACGATAACAATTACACCACGGGCACCTCCACTTTACTACGACGATAACAATTACACCACATTATTTTTAACTGTTGTCAAAACTGCACTTCCAAAGCAGAACTTCTTTCCCTTTTGTCTTGCTAACTAGGGAACACTCTTAATGCTCCAGCCAAATATCACTCTTTTTCTCATTCTCCCTAGTTGTTGTCAAACTCAATCCAGTCTGACTTTGTACGAGTTCTTTTATACATGATGACTTAAGCATATTCTCATCCAATAACAAGAGAAGTACTTGAACCTGTGCATGCATGCTTCTCACATTACAATGATCACTTATATGAAAGATATGTGATACAGTATGTTCTCTTTGCTTCAGGAAAATGAAAATTGTCACACATTTCAAAAAGATATTAGTTGGAACTGAATATAAACAGCCTCAGTTTCAATCATTTAAAATTAAAAATGATTAACATTATTTTTAAAGTAACAGTCTTGTTTAAGAATATTTTCTGCTTCGATTTCGTTGTTTAATCGCATATGAAACTCCGTGGGCTATTTTATGCCAAAGTCAACCTTGTGAAAAAAATAGCAAGTAGTAGTATATGACCCACAGCTGAAAGAAACATGGTGGTCCATAATTTTCGAGAGGGTATGTTCGAACTAACTTACTATGATACCAAGTTCCTATGACATTAGTCACTTCACCTTGGAGCACCCCCTCTTTTCATATATTGTACTTTAAAATTATTTGTGTCTTGAGTGTAGTGTTGCATACTCATAGGCAGATGCATGCAGTATCATAACGACGACACTATAAAGACGACCGACACAGTTCTTTACAAAAATATGCCTCTCACTTTATTTGAAAGGGTTCGAAAGGGTTACTCAGAGGTTTTACTGTGAGAGGGAGTTGGATACCGAACTGAACTGCAACATATTGACCCCCACTCTCATGGCCACAACAGCATTTGTTTCCCGTTCTCCTTGGCTGCTCAACCGGTGGCCTAAAGGCTGGTTTTCTCTACCGCATCTTGTCTCCAACTGACTGAACCTTCTGTGCACCGAGTTATATAATAGTTCGTCGCCCACCTTCTTCTTGTAGGCGTCACAAATCGCACTCATTCAACCCGTCCACGGTCAAGGTTATATTCTGATATTCGTCGACCGGATGCACCTGTTATTTACACTGGTGCATTTCCTATTTTGACAGCCCGGCCGGGTCGGAGGTCAATATACAACAATAATACTAAGCTGTATCACTGATATGACTCCTAGGTCCACTCTGCTCTAGACTGGTTTGATCTGGTTTGGTTTTGTGGCATATCAACTATTGTAGGTTATTTTATGCCAAATTGTCTTTATACATATTTATTAAATATGTATGATTTGGTTTGGTTTGTTTTGGTTCTATGGCATATCAACTTTTGTAGGTTATTTAATTCCAAATTCATTTTTATACATATAAAGTTTTATTTCAAACAAGTCTGTTTAACATTAGGATACAGTTTAAAAATCAAACATTTTTATTTCAAACAATTCATTGCCCAGTCGTCTGGGGCTGTAGAATACACTGACTGCACGTCTGCAGAGGGGTAACCCCTCCCAACGAGTGTCCAGTATATGACACTAAACAATCTGATGGTGAGGTTCCCGGTATTTTTGGTCAAAATTTTTCAAAATTTCTTATTTGACTTGAATATTTGATATATATCAATATGCTAATTATTTGTATTAAGAATAAATAAATCAATCAATACATCATTAGCAAATTGTGGAGGTGCCCATGGTGTAATGGTTATCGTCGCAGGATATGGACACGGTGATACGAGTTCAAATCCTGGACTTGACTGATTGCATTTCACATAGCACTAATAACCTTGGGAAAGGTATGAATCCAAATATTCTCCCTCCAGCTATGGGTAAATAGTAGGGCAGACTAGGTCCTTCAGCCTTGGTTCGGCAACTAGTCAACGAGAAGGAAAACTCTGAATTCAAACCTGTTGAACTCCGCTTAAAAATTGACCTTGTGTCATATCCTGCCCGAGCGGAGGGGTTGGGTAAATAGTATCATTAGCAAATTTTAATCTTTTGCACAATTCCCATTGGGTAACCGTATCTAAATCTGTTTTTCTTTTTGTGTTATTTTCTGCATTCACTTTCTATATAATTAACTATTCTATCTCTTTCTTCGGATAACCTACAGTTGTTATTCTGTAACGTAATATCGATTTTCGCTTTCACATATTTGGTCCATTTGGCGTTGTTTTGCGCGGATATTAGAAGGGATTCAGTTTCGCTCGTCTACGTCTTCTTCTTCTTCTTCTTCTTCTTCTTATTATTATTATTATTATTATTATTATTATTATTATAATTATTATTATTATTATTTACTCCTTAAGAGTTTTTCACATCACTTTTAGCTGATGGTCTTTCACTGGGGTTTATGCGATAACAAATCCCCAGGACTCTTCTCAGTATTCTGGCCGTTCTCAATAACGTAGCAGTTTGAATGGTCTTCACTTGTCCTCTTCTTTCCATGTCCTCCAGTCCCTTTAATAATCCTTTAAAAGCAGCAATCACGATTGGTATAATTGTCACCTTCATGTTCGATATTTTTTTCAATTCTCTAGCAAGGTCGTGGTACTAATCCTTCTTTTCGCATTTTTTCAGTTTTATTCTGAGGTCAGCCGGGACAGAAAAGTTCACAATTTTGCAAGTTCTCTTTTTTGTTGTTGATTATTATAAGGTTTGATCTTCTGGCTGAGATTAGGTGATCCGTTTGTATGTCAAAATTTCATAGTTTATGTAAGTCATTTTCTAAGAGCAATTCTGGGTTGTGCATATACCATTTGTTTGTATGGTCAAAATTAAATTTCTTGCACATTTCCCAGTGGATAACCTTTCCCACTCAGTCATGTCTAGTCTTATACTCCTTCTGTGCTAACTTACTTAAAACCAAATAATTGTTGTAAACTATTTGTACTAGATGGGAATACTTGGAACTATATCAGTGTATACAAACATATGATACTCGTTAAATTCGAATTTAACCAGACAATTATATATAAAGTCGTAGAATTTAATAGGAATATTTAAATTCGAACAACTGTAAGCAAACCAATATTTACAGAACAAAAAATAACAAAGAGTATTTTGGAAATATCTTTCTGATTACAACGAGTCTTTGATAAACCAATATTTTTTTAATATCAAATAACCAATAATAAGTATTACCCAGTCGGCTGGGGCTGTAGAATACACCGACTACATCTCTGCAGAGGATTAAGACCCCCCACCAATGAGTGTCCTAGATATGACACTAAACAGTCTGATGGTTATGTCATAGTAATGCTTGGGCTTTGGGGAATACGGAGCACCACTTCATTGCCATTGGTCCAAGGTCCACTCTGGCCCAGCCCGATATCACCTGATAGGGCCCTATGGGTTAGATAGAACTAATGGCATACTTATACTAAACTGAATTGTTTGATTAAACTGAATAGCTTGAAATAGAAATGTTTTTGATAATTAAACCGTACGTACATTTAAACTGCGTGCTTATGCTAAACTGACTTATTTGAAATAGAACAGTTTTTTTACATTGAAACTGTATTTTCACTAAACTGAATCGTTTAACATAAAAATGTTTTGAATATTAATGGTAAACAAAATCTGTACTTATACTAAACTGAATTAGCTGAATTAAAACTGCTGGACTAAACTGAAATGCTAGAAATAGAAATGTTTTTCACAAACTGTACTTACATTTAAATTGCGTACTTATGTTAAACTGAATTGTTTGAAATTAAATTGTTTTTGACCCTGAAAGCGTACTTACAGTAAACTGAATTGTTATATACCTGCTTGAATAGTTTGATATAGAAATGTTTTTGACAATTAAACTGTATATTCATGCTAAACTGAATTGTTTTAAATAGAACTGATTATTTACATGAAAATAGACTTGGCGTTAAATAACCTACAAATCTTGACATGCCATAAACCCAACAAACTAAACAAAACCAATAGTAAGTAGATAAGACGTTTAAAATCTTTAAAACTGCTTTGATTGTTAAGCTTCAGAAATACTTATTAAAGATACATTTTTAGATATTTGCTAAGAGAAAAGAGGGTGACTTATCAATATGAATTCGTTTTTTAGGTTTCTACCCCAAGACTCCCATGGACATCTTCAGGTGTGACTACATTTGTGACTGCTTCTATGAAATCATGCACGATTACATGAGGTACTACCACTGGAAGAACGGACGCTTCAGGGTGAGTCAATTATTTCATATCTAAACCTTTCCACATTCTCTTGATAGAAACTGTTTAGAATTACAGGTTAAACTAAGTAGACATTAATGCAAACAGTCATTAGCTAATACGTAAATCATGTGCTATTTAAATAATGACCGCTTCTATGAAATCATGCACGATTACATGTGGTACTACCACTGGAAGAACGGACGCTTCAGGGTGAGTCGGTTATTTAGAATTTGTTCAAAGTATAAGCATCTTACATTTAATATTATGTGGAAGACATTAACAAAGGAGTCGCTTTTGTATTTGAGTCCGCCTGTGCTTTTGTATATGTATATGTACTGTTGTTTTTGATATCATTATGGTTGTGGCTATACATCACAAATCCGTGGACTTTGATATCATAGTAAGCGAATTCAAACTCCAATCACGTTATTGCATTTTCTTTTGGATTAATACCCTGGGGAAACATATTAACCCTCTTATCCCCACAGCTTGCATTATATATATATATCCTGCCCCCGGGGATTGAACTCTCTCGCGAGGAATTGCCGGTTGCCACTCATGCGTAATGAAAAGCAGTTCTAAGGAATTAAGCACTCAACTAGCTGTTTCGCGTATATGTAAAAGAAATATAAATACACAAAATTCCTTCGCTTACGCTGAGATTGACGATGGCTCAGTGGTACAATATCCGTCTGGCGTAAAGTTCGCCGGGTTTTGATCTCGGCTTGAAACTTCTCACGTGTCTAACTACACTGATGAGTTGTAATACAACGAAACCGTCTGTCTGTGGATGACAATATTGATATATATAAATAGTTTATTTTTACCAGATTTAGGACTGATTTTATTTCTTTAATTTATAGCAAATTAACATTCGTGGGATATTTAATTACAAAACTATCTTTGTAAAAGAACAGCAATGATACAATTTAATACCTAACTGAGGAGATAAGGAAGCTTATACTTTTCCTAAGGGCATTATTCCGAAAGTGAATGTAATGGCAGGATTGGAGTTCAAAAATACTTACTATGAGGCCACAGTTCAAAAGAGATTAGTTAAGGGTTTAGTAAATGGCTGCTTCAATAAAATTATTCATGTTAATTTGTTTAAACGCATATAAATCTTCGTGGCTTATCTAATGCCAAAGCTATCTTTGTCGAAAGACAGCTGTGATACATTCACCGGACAGTACCTCAATTTCAAGTCCCATCATCTATATACGGTAAAGAAAGGAATTGACCATTGCTTACAACATCGAGTAAAAACCATTAGTAGCGATACTGATGCATATCAAGAAGAAATTATAAGTCTGAGACACAATTTCCATCGTAACAACTACCCAAAGCGCATAACATTGGCTCCAAGAAACCTAGATAAAAGAATAGAGGACACTACCCGAAAATTCCCCACCGTATGTCTGCCCTATGTAAAAGGACTAGCCGAAAGGATCCAAAAGATATGCAGTCAATATGACATTAGGACAGCATTCACAAGTTATTCAACTCTCTGGAGATATCTCTTTCGGGTCAAGCCACCAATGGAATTCATCATGACCAAGAACTGTGTTTACTCCATCCCTTGCTGTTGTGGTAAAATATACAAAGGTGAGACAGGTTGCCAACTAAAACTAAGGCGAGAAGAACACCGGAGGGCAGTGGTATGTGGTGAGATTGAAAGTCGGGTATGGCGGATCATATATGAAAGGAAAAAGGAAACCATCTGCCCTTATGGGATAAAGTTGAAATTATTGATAGGGCTGAACATTGGAGGATTAGACGCCTTAAGGAATCAGCCCGTAAGTTGGGCTACAATGACCTGCTGATGAGATCAAGTATAAAGTTGAATACAATATGGGAACCGATAATTAAAAAAGGTAGATAAAAAGAAAAGAAAAAAAAACTGAATATGAGCACAGGTAAAAACAATCATGAATAATAGTTGTAATTCTAGCCAAGTAAGAACATTAAGTGTATAAGTCCTAAAAAAATCACTCTGAATTGTCCAGCAGGACATAGAGTAACGTTTATAGGTGTTGGTTCCCTAAGCGTCTAAGGAGACAATCATCCGGAGGTTGCAGGTTCAATCCTCACTAAAGGGGAGTAACAATACAGGAATACTTAACACTTGAACCCGGTTATGGCTAACGGAATAGGAACAGGCAACCCCCGTGGATTCAATAAAAGACGTAGTTCCGTGATTGTTCCCGAGTTCGACAAACACCTGAAGAAGACCGGAGGACATTTCGGCCGAAACGTTGTGGAAATAACAATAAAGATGAAGACAATAGTCCAAAAACCCTTAATGATAAAAATCATCAACTTTCGTCTCAGAAATTTAGACAACTAACAACTGTGATAGTATTTAATACATATTTGGGAGGATTAGAGGGTCCAAACCTTTCCCGAGGATTAATAATCCGATCTTGAACGCAAAGAGCAACAGGAGTTCGAACTCATGTACTTCGAGGCTACAGTTTAGATCTTTAGCCACTTCACCATTTGGTAAAGTTATATTGGTTAACAATAGAGTCATAGTGAAATGACAACCAGGATTAGCGTTAAGAGATATTTTGATTATTTTCGGATTATTGTCTTCGTTTTTATTGTTGTTTTTTTTTACAACGTTTCGGCCGCTGTATCCTCCGGCCTTCCTCGGGTGTTCCCAGTTTATCTGGCCATAGAAAGGATTCAACCTGGGAAATCATTTTTAAAGTTTTACTGTTGATAAAACAAGGCGTTGAAGAAATATGAAGATCTTTCGTAAATAATGACGTCATTGTTTTTCACGCTTATCCGAGAAACATTACAAGAAGTTTTACGAGATGATTTTTATCTGTAAGAATTTTTGAACTATAATCTTCATCTTTATTGTTATTATTTTAATCTAATCTTTTTATTTATCGCTTCCAATATTGTATTCATCTCTCTACTTGGTTTACTCAGCAGGTCATTGCAGCCTACCATATGTGCCATATTTGTGGATTATGCAATCTATGTCTCGTTAAATGCATATGTCTGACAATTTTCTTTTTTTTTTTTTACCCCAGTACAACATGAACGACTACGGCTTCGGAGGTGACAGCAACTGTAGTAACTACGACGTAAGTCTCTTTTTTTTTTAACTTCATTTATTTCCGCCATTTTCCTGAATTTTTTTTTTAATCTAAGGTTTCCGTGTCAAATCAATCAATGCTACACATTTTGGAATTTTATTGTACACTTCTCTTCGGCGAGTGAAGTTGTAATATTATAAATGATTTCTTTCTCAGAATTACATGTACTGGCGTTACATGAACACCTTCAACAGGATTATGCCCTTCATGGAGAGGACTCTGGGTATGCGCAATGGTGGAAGTAAATTCTTCATGGGGGACATGGTAAGTTCCTATGTTAAAGACTTTTGCCCTCTATGCTCAAAATTGTTTTCGATGAAACAAAGTAAAATATAGTTACAATCATAATCCGCTGACGTAATTAATCGGTGGTAAAAGCCGTGAGGTAATCTGGTTTTAGACACAAACCTGTTGTAATCTCGAAAAACGGTTTAAAAAGAGAACAGATATCGTAAAACTAGCGTAAATAACTCACCAAATACTAGAATTGTCACTAAACATTAAAAAAACCCACTGAAAACACAATTTAGATTAAATGAGATTGGTTGGGTTTTATGGCGTATAAACTGTTGTGGGTTATTCAATACCAAACATTGTTTGTGCATATATTAAATTAAGATTTGTAAACAAGTATTTTGTTGGAAAAAAATTAAACCAGCGAGAGCTTATTTGTTTGCACATAGAGGATTTGAATTATTGCTATCTAACACGAATGATTTAATTTAACCTCAGTCATTTGTTTGCACACGTGTTGTATTCTACACTTATACATATGAAAACACAGGCACAAATGCAATGGTTGGTTGGTTGGTTGGTTGGGTTTTATTGCATATCAACGCTTGTAGGTCATTTAACGCCAAATTCCGTCTGTCTGTCTCTCTCTCTCTCTCTATATATATATATATATATATATAACCAAAGATTTGTAAACGAATACTAAGGTAGGTAAAATTTTCTATCAGCAAGATTTCATTTGTTTGCACAAGATTAACCAGTTTTAAGTCGTCATATTTTTTTGTGCAACTCTGTCTCTTTCAAGAAGGAGAAAACGTCATCTATTTTGACGTTCTCGAACAGATCGATTAAAGTATTTACTTTGGAAAATCGCTTTCTGATAACAGCGAAAGCTCCACATTCTATAAGAATGTGTTTAACCGTGCAAGTTGTCTGACAGGTTAAACACTGTGGTTGTGGTTCCTGTTTCAGAATGAAAGAGTGAGTAAGCCTTGTATGACCAATTCGCAATCGGGATATAACAACTTGTTCTCTTCTGGATTTTCTCAATGCTGGTCTCCTATCTCCCAACGTTGGCTGAACTTTGAAGAGTTTATTGTGGATGTTATTGTTCCATTGTTGTTGCCATTTTGTGTGAAGGAATTTATTAATTGTTGGTTTCAGGCCAGTATATGGAATCCTGGATTTATCGGGGGTCAGATCTAAGGCTAATTTGTCTGCCGAGTCTACTCTTTCATTCCCTCTCACTAAAAGTGGCTTGGAGACCAGCATATAATTATTTCTTTACAATTTGACATAGAGTCTAATCTACTCTATTCACAAACACAATAAAGGCGAAAACAGGGGGACTCTGTCATTTCAGGTACGAACGGTTTATTAATCGCTAACTTCGGTTCTTCGACATGAGGAGAGAGACACAACTCTTAAAAGTCTTTCGTAATCATACTATGCTTACCCCACCCCCAACGTTCGGCATATCTTGTGGTGTTTAAGATCTCAGTTCATCTCTGCCGCAACAGTAGAGAACTATGGTAGAAACTCACTTGTCTGCCTTCATGGTCCAATGTCAACTTTCAACTGACCCTTTTTCAAAATCCCCAAATTCACTGGACCATAACTTCCGGGCATCACGTCATCCACACTCCAGCCCCATTTCCTGTCTGGCGTTTATTATGACAATGGTGATTGTCATATCCTTTGTGCGCAAGCATAAAACTGTTCTCAATGACTATGCACCTAAACTCTTAACCGGAATAGTTCAAAGCATAACTAAACTGAATGATAAAATATAATTAACGAAAAATGATTAATATAAAAAAAAAATCATTCTTTAATTATATAACACACGGGTAAATGATTATACATGTATGATATTAAATGAATAGTTTATAAGTATTTTTAATAATTTAGTATTAATTATTATAAATCTTTAAATGAGTGCTAATTTGTTTGCACACAGTTAAATGCTTTCAAGTATTCTTATCTAATACAAATAATTCTATTTAATATTAATCATTTGTTTTCATAGAGTGAAGTTGTTTAATACGAACTTTTCTGATTTTCATCCAACATATCAGATACGAGGACTTATTCTTGTCTCTCTGGAATGTTTATATGACTACACATGAAACGGACTGTCTTCAAATTTATATCATTCGAAGATATTTTCTTTTTTTATATAATTCTATCATATTTTCCTATTTTCTTTCACGTTAGTTTTACGGGAGAATAAGATTCACGAAGATGCAAAACTTGTCATAACGATTCATTCTTCCTAAAAGAGTACCTGTTACGAACAATAGTAACCGGGCCGGCAACAACAAACTAGCTAAAAATTCCAAAAATACGCAATATCTACGCAAACAACCTGTGGAATCATAGTAAGCGACTTCGAACTCCAGTCGCGCAATTACGCTCACTTGCGAGAAAGGCATGAACACCCTTATCCTCCTAGCTTTGGATTAAATAGTACTTAAACTGTCCTTCTAGAAGGATGCATTTGGCATTAAATAACATTCGAAGGTTGATATGCCATCAAAATCAACAAACAAAATTTAAGATTCTTGAATTAATAATTTTGTTTCTTATTTCAGCTTATGTGGTGTGATATGATGTTCTACTGTTGCATGGAGAACATGTTCAGGGAAAACCAGTCTATGTTCAGCAGCTACCCAAAAATGATGGCCCTCTACAACCGTGTCGCTTCCTACCCCAAGATCGCTTCTTACTTGAAGAGCCGCTGCAACACCCCTTGGTAAATTGAACTGGTCGGAATCTTGTTTCATCTTTCAAAATAAAAGAATCATCTTGCTGTCTTTTCTAAACAAGAATTGTTTTCCCAAACTTGTTTTAATTAAGAAATACTCGTAGGGATTCTTTTCATTTTCATGATGATATTAATTGGAAATGCTTAATAAATAAATTAATTTGTACTTAGCATATACTTGTTTCTTTTTTTCTATCTCAGTAACATTTATATCTTTTTTGAATTGCTAATTACTTCTGGTAAAGTTTTATTGTAATTCACTTTTGTGAGACGTATATGCAACCCATATATATATATATATATATATACCATTCTGAAACTGGTAGACAAATTCACCTACCTTGGAAGCAGTGTCTCATCAACCGAAAAAGACATCGACACGCAGCTAAAGAAGGCATGGACAGCTATCGATAGGCTATCGATCATATGGAAATCAGACCTGACCGATAAAATGAAACGCAGTTTCTTCCGGCAGGTGTCGTATCGATACTGCTGTATGGATGCACTACTTGGACATTAACTAATCAGCTGGTGAAGAATGTTGCGAGCAATATTGAACGTTCTGGTGGCAACACCCCACAAGGCATCAACTATACGGCTACCTGCCTCCCATCACGAAAACTATCCAAGTTAAACGAACGAGACATGCAGGACCCTGCTAGAGAAGCAGGGACGAGCTCATAAGTGTTGTACTCCAATGAACCCCCACATGTGACCGAGCAAAAGCAGCTCGAACATACATACAGCAGCTATGAGGATACGGGACGTAACGTTGAAGACCTGCCGGAGGCGATGAACGATCGGGAGAAGTAGCGAGAGAGGGTCTGGGATATCCGTGCTAGCGGCACATGATATATATATATATATATATATATATATATATATATATATATATATATATACACCAACCTTTCCGCTCGAGCAGGATTTGACACAAGGTCAATTTTTTAAGCGGTGTTTAACAGGTTTGAATTCAGAGTTTTCCTTCTTCTGACAAAGGCTGAAGAAATCAGTCTGTCCTACTGTTTACCCATAACTGGAGCGAGAATGATTGGATTCATACCTTTCCCAAGGGTATTAGTGCTATGTGTAATGCAGTCAGTCTCGTCCAGGAATTGAACATGTGTCGCCGTGTCCATTTCCTACGACGATAATCATTACACCACGGGCATATTTATTCATTTACTGAGTATTTGGCCTAGTCAGCAGCAGAGAACACCGACTGCATCTCTGCAAAATGGTAAGACTCCACCAACGTGTGTCCTGGATATGACACTAAACAATCTGATTTTGAGGATCCAGTATTGCGGGAGCTGTGGGGGAATACGGTGTAACCCTCGATTGCTATAGCTCCCTTGTTCACTCGGTCCCAGCTATGGGTCACACAGAACAAAACTCTGCACTTAGGCTAAGCTGAATTACTTAAAATAGAACCTTTTGTATGTAAAGAAATGGATTTGGCATTAAATAACCTACAATGGTTGATATGCCATAAAATCCAACCAAACCAAACCAAACCAAAATGAGTAAGCTTTTTTTAATGTGTGAATATATCTATATATCTCGATGTATAAATACGTTCACACACACACACACACACACGCATACACACACACATACACGCATATACACACACACATACATATGTATAGATATATAGTTGAAGCTAGACGGCAATTACACAAGAATATTGCAAGCAATATTGAACAAGTCCTGGCGGCAACACCCCACAAGACACCAACTATACGGCCACCTGCCTCCCATCAGGAAAACTATCCAAGCTAGACGAACCAGACATGAAGAACACTGCTGGAGAAGCAAGGACGAGCTCATAAATGATGTACTCCTATGGACCCCCGCATATGGCCAAGCAAAAGCAGGACGACCAGCTTGAACATAAATACAGTAGCTATGTGAGGATACGGGATGTAGCCCTGAATCCCTGCCAGAGGCGATGAATGATAGGGAAAAGTGGCGAGAGAGAGTCAGGGATATCTGTGCTGGTGGTGTTAGTTAGAGAGAGAGAGACAGACTGACAGACACAGTGTGTGTGTGTGTCTGTGTGTGTGTGTTTCACAATTTTTGAAACAAAATGATCGGACACGATTCAGGGTCAACAAAAGTTAGAGAAAGTAAATATACATTTATTGAAAGTTAAGAAGATAACATATTAGGATCTGCGGCTATTTAGTTTCAAACATGAAGGAAAAAAATTCTAATAAAAAGAGTACATGCCCCAGATGTGTGCCATTCAGTTGAAGGCCAGACATATGGGGCTTGAATACTGCGTGCCAAATCGTTGACTACGAAGGCACATGGCTCTTTACTGATCAGAAGACCTGATATTGAGAAATCAAGTTAACTCGAACATCGGAAGTGTTATGAACTTCAAAGCTCTTGAACAATAAGAAAATTAAACTCATGTTGGGAAAGGTGTTGAAATTGAATTCCGTCTGTACCTTACTTGATCAATTTCGAAAAACGAACAAAAGATCAGTTATATTGTGGAAGACATGGTTTCGCTATATTTCGTTAAATATACGAAAATATTAACTGTTTTCCTCAATAATCTGATGTTGAAAACTAACTCATTTCAACACGGAAGATCTGAGAACATTTTATGCATACACTTGATTAATGATTGAAGTAAAATAATTATCCCATTAAGATGTTAAGAAGAAAATGCAAAATGTGGTCCATACCATTGTACTTGAGCTTGTTTGAAAATTTATGTGCATATATATATATATATATATATATATATATATATATATATATATAAGACGGGTTCAATATTGCTCGCAACATCTTAAGACCTGGAGGCAGCACCCAACAAAGCAGCAGCAGTACGATCACCTACCACCCATCACGAAAACTATCAAAATTAGATAAACTAGACATGAAGGACGAGCTCATAAGTGATGTACTTTTGTGGACTCCTTCACATGGCCGAGGAAAAGCAGGGCGACCAGCTCGAACCTACTTACAACATCTCTGTGTAGATACGGGATGTAGCCGTGAGGATCTGCTGGAAGCGATGGACGATAAAGAGGGGTGGCGAGAGAGAGTCAGGGATATCCATGCTGATGGCACGACATAATATATATATATATATATATATATATATCATGTCGAGCCGTTAGCACGGATATCCCTAACTCTCTCTCTCTTGCCACTTCTCCCTATCGTTCATCGCCTTCGGCAGTTCTTCAAGGCTACATCCCGTATCCTCACATAGCTGCTGTATGTATGTTCAAGCTGGTCGTCCTGCTTTTGCTCGACCTTTTGTGAGGGTCCATAGGAGTGCATCACTTATGAGCTCGTCCCTGTTTCTCCAGCAGTGTCCCGCATGTCTGGTTCGATTAACTTGGATAGTTTTCGTGATGGGAGGCAGCTGGCCGTATAGTTGGTACCTTGTTGGGTGTTGCCGCCAGGACTTGTTCAATATTGCACGCAACATTCTTGTGTAATTGCCGACTAGCTTCTTCTCCAGCCGTTTAGTTAGTGTCCATACTGCAATATCGATACGACCGCTGCCTGAAAGAAACTGCGTTTCATTTTATCTGTCAGGTCATATCTCCATATGATCAATAGACTATCGTTAGCTGTCCATGCCTTCATTAGCCTCCTGTCGATGTCTTTTTCGGTTGATGAGACACTGTTACCAAGGTAGGTGAACTTGTCTACCAGTTTCGGAGAGGTTCCGCCTTGTGTGGAAATGTCACCTGTTTGATTATAGCACATATATTCAGCTTTGTGTGCATTGACATGGAGGCCCATGCCTGCGACGGCTTTTGCGCTAATTATTCACTTCAACATTATTTACTAGTTTTCACTGAGTTAAATAGTTCCAAGTATTTCTATGTATAACTAAATAAAGCATTTAAACATCAGTCATTTGTTTACACACTTTTAAATGATCAAACAGTTCTTTATTAAAAGATCAATTTAACATATGCCATTTGTTTCCACCTAGTTTAATTGTAAAACAGTTCAATTTGATGCATAGATAGGACGCTATTAAGTGCTTCGAGTCTGGGCAAGAGTGGACCCGGGAGCAACGGCAATGAGGTGTACTCTGCATTCCCTAAGGCTCCAGCACATCTACAGCCTGACCATCAGACGTTTTAGTGTCATAATCAGTATCTTGTTGGGGGAGGGGTCTTACTCCTTTGCAGAAATGCAGTTAGTGTATTCTACAACCCCAGCCGACTTGACGAACTTAATTCTTATTTCTCGTTTATTATTTGCATTAGTCTGTAAGTTAATTTTTTAAAAATATGTTCAGAAAACACTACTTGAAGTTGGAAATCTTTGAAGGAATCTGCGGAAATTAAGCTAAGGAGTGTATACATTTGTCGCAGCCTCCCACCAGACAGGACACGGCACAAGGTCAATGACCCGAAGGTCGATTATAGTAGGGGTTTAGGGGAGGGAAGGTCGGGCATGAGCCGAGGCTCGGACCCTGCTGGTCTGTGCTGCTCATCGACCCACTTAGTGCAATGATGAGCCTCGCTGGTTTTGGATCCAAATCTGGATCAAGGCACGTATACCTGCTTATAGCTTAAACTGGACAGCAAGGTC
Organism: Sepioteuthis lessoniana; assembly: GCA_963585895.1. Classification (NCBI taxonomy): domain Eukaryota; kingdom Metazoa; phylum Mollusca; class Cephalopoda; order Myopsida; family Loliginidae; genus Sepioteuthis; species Sepioteuthis lessoniana. Next base: position 11,601,945 of record OY757942.1, read on the forward strand.
CAGGGCTATACAAGGGAGACAAATGTGTCGATGTTGCAGCTCGCTCAACCGAAGGTGGCCCAGGCGAAGCCAGGGGCCTTTCGGCCTCGAATATGCCATTGATTTCAATAGCCCATCCGGTACGAATGCCAGACGGCCCAGCTAAAGTCAGGTAAGTATTGTATTTGTCGCTGCCTCCCACATGACAGGACTTGACACAAGGTCAAAAGCCCGAAGGCCGATTAAAGTGGGGATAAAGGGGAGGGGAAGGTCAGGAACAAGCCGAGACTTGAACCCTGCTGGTCTGTGCTGCTAATCGACCCACTAAGTGCAATGTGGCTCTAATGAGGCAAGCAGTTTCACGAATCCAAATTTGGATCCGGGCACGTATGCCGGGTTATAGCTTAAACTAGACAACAGTGTCTAGTGCTATACATAGGGGACAAAGGTTGCAGCTCGCCCACCCGAAGGTGGCCCAACCGAAGTTGGGGGCCTTTCGGCCTCGAATCTACCATTGTTTGATACCCCATCCGACACGAATGCCAGACGGCCCAGCCAAAAGACCAAGTAAGTATGTAAGCTAACGAGTGTATATCTATTGTTAGGTGTAAATTTACACTGACTGAGGACTTTGTGGTAAAAGATTTGGTTTTTAGCAATGTTCTGATAAGTCGAGTCTCAGGTTTGTAGAGATGTTTTTAGAATTGAGTCAACTTGTCTACCGCAATTAACGGTCTATATACTTTCTTTTTATTTTAATTATTTATTTATTTATTTATTCATTTTAATATGTTTGTAGTTATTTCATTTAACGTTGAGCTATAGCTCAACGGTAAATAAAATAATAACGAATATTACATGATATATTTTATCAATTGCGAATATTACATGATATTTTTCTCTGTATGGCTAAGGAAAAAAACTTATATTATAAATTTACATAATTTAATCTAATTTATTTGATCTATATTTTATGGAGTACGGTAATTAAATAAAAATGTTTTGAATTTTATCTGCCGTTTAATTTACAGCTAAATAATAAAAAGACAGTTTAGGAGTGCTGGGTTTATCCTCGTGGTGTAATGGTTAAAGCGATGGACTACGGAATCGTAGCAAGTGAGTTCGTATTCCAATCGTTCTTTTACGTTCGCATTAGGGCAAATGCCCTTGGGAAGGGAATGAACCTCCTTATCTTCCCAGCTATGGGTTAAATAGTACCACTACTGAACTTCCCGGAGAATAGCTTTGGCATTAAATAACCTCCAAGGGTTGATATGCCATTAAACAAAGAAACCAAACCTATGTGTACTAACTTCATACCCTTTTGCTAAACGTAGTATCTGAGGGTTTCTTTTTAAGGAATTTTTCTCTTGAGTAGATTTTGCTAGTTTCGAAGAAAGTTGATTTTAGTTTTCGATAAAAAAAAGAAAAAAGAACGAAAGAAAGAGTAAAAAAAAAAGAAAAGAAAAGAACAAAGAAAAAAAAGAAACAATGATGAAAATAACCAAAATGAAAAAAAAAGTTGTTGAATAGTGATAGAAAAAGATTTACTCTAGTCGATAAACAGGATGTGCACCAAATTCCTAAAGTAAACAAAACACTTCTGAAATGCCACCTTAATTGCATGGGTAACATGATGGAAGTGTGTGTGACTACGAGGATTGCGTGGGCGTACGGCAAGTTATATAATCACTGAAGATTTTCGACCTAAGTGAGAACGAAGGCGAACGAAGGAGCTGGCAGAAGAGCCACTGGACGTCACACCACTATGGGCGCTGGCCTTGCTCAAGACAGCCCAGCGTTGAGAGGTAGAGAAAAGTGTCAGCTGTATGAAAATGAGGAAGCTAAAATAATTAGCTGCCTTTGAGATAACACTAGATGCACGAAGTAGAGAAGTGTGAAAATGTCTTGTGAAAGTAAAAATGAATGAAAAAACAAATAAAAGAAAGAAAGAAAGAAAGAAAGAAAGAGAAAAATACTAAAAAAGAAAGAAAGAAAGAAAGAAGGAAAGAAAAAATGTAAAACATAAAGAAAGAAAAAACATAAAATAATTAAATAATGAAAAAAATAAAAATAAAAGGAAAGAAAACGAAGTGTTAATTGAAAGGGAAGGAAATAAGCGAAAAGAAAGAAAGAAAGAAAGAAAGAAAGAGAAGAAATACCAAATCAAAGAAAGACAAGATAAATTAAATGAAAAAAGAAAAAAGAATTGAATGAAAGAATGAAAGAAATACACAGAAAGAAAGAAAGAAAGAAAGAAAGAAACAAACAAACAAACAAACAAACAAACAAAGAGTCGATGTTAGAAATAGAATGGGAGGCTAATTTCTGGGTAAGGAGAAGGAGAAGAAAAAATAAAATGAAGAAAAGGCAGAAAGCGAGCATACGGAACGGCCTGGTGACCTTTGAGATAATGAGGTCAAAGCACTCGTTGTAGGTCAGCCAGTCATGGGTAAATGACTAATGTAATTAAACATGACTAGAAAAAAATCTTCTACATAAGTGTGAAACCAGCGGAAACGGATATGTTCCTCCCTCCGACACAACGCTGAGTAAGGAAACGACTTGGGTTTAAAGTGAGTTGGGTTGGAGATTTGACGAGATAAAAACAAGTCAGTTGAAGACTAGATACGGCAAGGTGAAGATAGCCGAGGGTTGCAACCATCATTTTTGAGTTAGCTCCCAAAAGGGGTCTCAAACCAGATGCCAACTGTGAAGACGAAACCATCGAGCAATGATATTAGAACAGCAAGAGAAACCAAAAAGAAAATTCAAGCTCTGTTTCTGCTCTCTCTCTCTCTCTCTCGCTCGCTCTCCCTCTCTCTCTCTCTCTCCTCATGAAATGTTGTTTCTTTTTGTTCAGCAAACGCGGTCGACTCAGTTTTCATGCTGTTTCTTTCTTCCCAACAACAACTTAAAAAGTGTAGTAACAAAAAAACTTTTGTGTGGGGGATCCAGGACAGGGATTCAGTATGTTCGTCCTTTATTCCCACGGTGAGGTTACAAATGTACATTTGGTATGTAACGCTCGATCCAATTTGGTGCGGTAACAGTACACCCTTCCATTTGAGACCCATAGTTATACAATTGTAAATGTTTAAATAGTTTTATTTGACTCACTGATGAGGTACCGACATTCTGGATCAGAATAAACTTTGGAAGTGCTCCACATTCTCCTAACCTTCAGAACTGGAGCCTCACCCTAAGAGGTAGTTTAGTGTCACATTTTCTCCTCTGCAGAGTTGTAGTTTGCGTATTCTATAACCCTAGCTGACTGGGCTGTTTTTCTCTGGGATACTCCAAAAATTCACGCACACATTCCTACAACGTAAAAATGAACACTCTCTCGAACATAAAATGTCTCGTTTCTTAATTTCGAGCCAGATTCAAGGTCGATAATGGAGGCGCAAGATGACTTGACAATGAAAACATATTTTGATAATTACTGAATATTACGAAGTCAAAATCCCAGAAATTTGTCATATTTTCTCTTTTATGGATATTGCCGATAATTAGTGACATTCTTGGACAATTTTTATTATTTCTATTCAGCGTTGTTTTGTTGCAATTACCGAAACGGTGTGCAATGGGTGGAGAAAAGGGTAGGAATTGAAGTTATTCAATGTAAAACACATAACCGCTTTTTACACGATTGTTTTCTTTGGTGTATTTGCCATCGCAATTATTTGTCAGAGTAACATCAGCCGCAGTAGAAGGAGGAGAGGAAGGAGGAGAATATTTATTCAGAGATAGAGCAGATAAGACCATTGTCATTTTTGCTTCATTTATATGAAAAAACAAAAAAAACAAAACGATTTTGAAATTTAAATCACATGATTTTACTTTTGTCATATGAAACATGATTTTTGTACAAAAGTATTGCACATTTTTTTACTGCACAGATGAATCTTAAAATTAAATTGCATCGAATTTTGAGGCTTCAGTTTCTGAATTTGGGGAATGCGGAGTTCTCATTCATCGCCCAATCTAGTCGGCTGGGACAGTAGACTACACTGACTGCATCTCTGCAATGTTGTAAGACACCAATCCGATGAGTATCCTCGTTAAGACAATAAATCATTTGATTGAGAGGGCCTAGTTCAGAAGCGTTGGGGAATGAGGAATACACTTTCATTACCATTACTCCCAGGCCCACACAGAACCGGATTGGTAGCACCTGATAGAACTATCTGATATTTAATCTGTGTTCAAACAAATGACTAACGCTACTTTGAATTGTTAAAAACAAAATTGTTTTATGACTTATCAGTGTGTAAAAAAAATGACAGATGTTTAATTGAATTGTTCGTGATACATATGATTACTTTTAAAGCATTTGACTATATGCAAACAAATGAGTAATGTTGAAAGAAACTATTAGAGTTTGATAGCAGTAACTAAAGCCATTCTGGGTTGTCCTCGTGGTGTAATGGTTAAAGCGATGGACTGCGTAATCGTAGTGAGCGAGTTCGAACTCCAGTCGCGCTATTACGTTCACTTTCAGGCAAATACCCTTGGGAAAGGTATGAACCCCCTTGTCCTCCCAGCTATGGGTTAAATAGTAACACTACTGTTCTTCTAGGACAATGGCTTAGGCATTAAATAACCTACAAAGGTTAATATGCCATTAAACAACCAAACTAAACTAAAACCATTTCACTATGTAGAAACAATAGCCATACACGAGTGCAGACAAATTAGTTCTAACTCATTTAAAAAGGAAATTACCTACAACTGTTTGATCAAGCAAATGGCTGATGTCAAATTGTGACTGTTTTTTTAGTAATAATTGAAATAATTTTACTGTGTACTAAGAAATGATAAATAGTACAGAGACATTCTTAAAAACATTTAGCTGTGAGCAAAAAAAAAAATGAACTCAGGCTAGATAAAAAATGTTATCAACAAAATATATTTACAAATCATGTATATCTAAAGTAAATTAAGTAATGTTGTCTTCCTTAGACGACGGCGACCAGAAGGCTTCCTTTTCCATAGCTACTACACCGAGGTTTAGGGGAAGGCGCTACTCTTTTCCCATGATACGTACCTTATATTGCAGAGTGCTAAGCAAGGAGATATCAAGTACCATTTTAAAAGTCCTTGGTATGATGCTCCCTGGGATTGAACCCAGGTCTTCCGAACTATTGGCGACCACTCTACCTACTAGACCAATAGACCGGTCTTAGGATTTGGCATTAAATAACCTGCAGTGGTTGCAGCTTCTTCCAGGCATCGGTCGTGTCGATACTGCTATATGGATGCACTACATGGACGCTAACAAAACGGCTGGAGAAGAAGCTAGACGGAAATTACACAAGAATGCTGCGAGCAATCTTGAACAAGTCCTGGCGGAAACACCCCACAAGACACCAACTGTACGGCCACCTGCCTCCTATCACGAAAACTATTCAAGTTAGACGAACCAGACATGCAGGACACTGCTGGAGAAGCTGGGACGAGCTCATAAGTGATGTACTCTTATGGACCCCCACACATGGCCGTGCAACAGCAGGACGACCAGCAAGAACATACATTCAGCAACTATGTGAGGATACGGGATGTTGTCCAGAAGACCTGCCTAAGGCGATGAACGATGGGGAAAAGTGGCGAGAGAGGGTCAGGGATATCCGTGCTACCAGCATGACATGATGATGACGATGATGGTTGATATGCCATAAAACCCTACCAAAACATACCAAATCATCATTGACATTATAATTATCAAGCAGAATTCAACATTTCCAATAGCGTTATTACGTAAATGATTCTATTAATTTTATTTGTATTTTATTTTTCATTTCATCAGTCATTATTATATAATAATTAAAATGAGGGATATAAATATATTCATCATCATCTGTTGGCGTCTGTTAATACATTAATTTTTGTCTTGTTCTCCGAATGTTGCATATTGACCCTTGACCAATTTGTCAAACAGAGATTTCTCTGCTCAGGATGCACCTATGTGTATAGACCGAAGCTGCATACGTAGGTGTAAGTAGATCACGTGTATCACTGACTGGAGATGCTTAGGTGTTGTGAAATCATATATGCAGATACCGCCGTCAGATTCTGCCAGTCCTCGCTTCATATATATATATATATATATATAAGGACATTGGCATTCATATATATATATATATATATATATATAAGGACATCGGCATGAGTGTTCGCCAATGGCCAGGAAGATTCTGCCAGTCCTCGCTTCATATATATATATATATATATAAGGACATTGGCATTTATATATATATATATATATATATAAGGACATTGGCATGAGTGTTCGCCAATGGTCAGGAAGACAATATTGAATTCAATCCCAGGTCGAGTCATACCAAAGACTCAAAAAATGGTAGTTGATGCCCCCTTGCCTTACACTCAGCATTTAAAAAAGTACGGATCAAGGGTAAAGTGGAGCAATCCAATGAATAGGATTTGCGCCCTCCCCTACACATTGTTGTCGAGGCTATCGAAAAGAGACCGCTCGGTTCACTCTCAACTACGGTCGCCTACTTATATATATATATATATATATATCTTTCATTTTCAATATAGTTCCTTCCTTTATCGTGTTATGTAACACAAAGCCTCAAGGAAATTCGTGATACTAATTAGAAATGGATGACTATATAACCATAAACTCTCGCTCAATAGAATTTTTATAAATAAATTTGTGATTTTCTTTATTTCGATGTAGTCAGCCAAAAAGAAATATATCAAAGAATTAAAATGTATCTAAACTAAAGTAAAATGTATCTAAACGATACATGAAAACAAATCTTTATTTGACACTCGTCGTCAGTCTACTTGGCAAAGAAAAGAACATCATCTGTTAATGATGAACCAGGTTGGGATGAAAATATCAGTAAATAGAATAAACTTCTCTTCGCATTTTGGTGTTTTATCAGAAGCGGGATAAACCTATCCTTGACCAACCAAGACTATCCCTACAACCAATAAAAGAAACTTCAGAAAAAAACAGTGAAAATATAATTGATCATCGTCATCATCATGTCGTGCCGCTAGCACAGATATCCCTGACCCTCTCTCGCCACTTTTCCCTATCGTTCATCACCTCTTGCAGGTCTTCAGAGCTACAATCCGTATCCTCACATAGCTGCTGTATGTATGTTCGAGCTGGTCGTCCTGCTTTTGCTCGGCCATATGTAGGGGTCCATAGGAGTACATCACTTATGATCTCGTCTCTGATACTCCAGCAGTGTCCTGCGTCTCTGCCTCGTCTAACTTGGATAGTTTTCGTGATGGGAAGTTGGTGGCCGTATAGTTGGGGCCTTGTGGGGTGTTGCCGCCTGGACTTATTCAATATTGCTCGCAACATTCTTGTGTAATTGCCGTCGAGCTTCTTCTCCAGCCGTTAATATAATTGATAAGAAATGTCATATTCTTTTATGCAATTAATAAAATCATCAAGAAGCAGTATAATTGAAATAAGCGACCACAAATGGCGTTAGAGGAATAAATATATAGTTAGATTTCCTTAAATAAACAAACGTGAGCAGAAAGCGCTTTAGATATGCAGAACAAGATAGTATGAATGAATAGACAAGTTACTAACATCCAAAGAAATGAAAGGGTAGCAAATGAAATAAACGCAATTCATGAAACGCATTAAGACAATCGAACAAAAATTCTATGAAACCATCAATAGAAATTTATGAAACGTATTAAGACAATCGAACAAATTAAGACAATCGAATAAAAATTCTATGAAACCATCAATAGAAAATGAATCGTACAAATTAAAACTAAAAACACTCAGCTAGAAAAAAAATCTGAATATGAGCATAGGTAAAAAATCATACATATTAGTAATCCTAGTTAAGTAAGAATATTAAGTTTATAAGTCCCAAATATTCACTCTGAATTGTCTAGCCGGACACAGCGTTAGTTCCCTAAGCTTCTAAAGAGACAATCGTCTGAAGGAAAGATATAAATTTCTTTTAAATATAGGATATGAAAACTTTTCCTTTTGAATGATAATTTTTTAATAATACGCAATTTTACTATTTTCCTGCCGGCAGGTGTAGACTTTCTTTTGTTGAAACTCAAAGTATGTGCCCCTACTTGAAATAGGCTATCTCCTGTTATATTTGTTTGGTTTACATCCAATATATGTATATATATATATATATATAGAGAGAGAGAGAGTCACGCATACCTATCTAATACTTACATCCAAAAAAGTACATATATATCTGCTCATACAACTCAAACACATATATAATCATATTCAGTAATAAAAAAACATGTGCACATATCTCAATACGTGCCTGAATGTTTCAGGTTCAATCCTGACTGCACGTGGTACCCAGTTATGACTAACGGAATCAGAACAGGTGACCCCCGTGGATGCAATAAAGGACGTAGTTCGAAGTTCCGCAAAGGTTCCCGAGTTTGACAAACATATCGGCCGAAATGTTGTTGAAATAACAATAAAGATGAAGACAATAGTCCGAAAACACTTCATGATAAAAATCATCAAACTTCATCTCAGAAATTTAGACAACTAAATTAAAACTAGCCAACCTGAACGAGAAAACTCAGTAGAATAAGATTACAATCCATAAAAAATGAAACGAAATAAATCAGAGAAACCACTTGGTTAAGTAATAATGATATGAAAGATAGAACTCTTCCCCAAATTATTACATCAATGCCAAAAACAAGTCAATGTTATAGAAGATCTTCAAGTAGACTTTAAACCAAATATTTCGCTTTTAAATAAAATAATATATGTTACTCGTTTTGTAATAAGTCCTGTAGCCATAACATAAACAAATAATTAAATTGAATATTCGGATACAGAGTATGCCCATCCTTGATCAAATGAGTAAAGGCTTGGTTTAGTTTGGTGATTTTGGCATATCAACCATTGTAGGTCATTTGATGCCAAATCCTCTTTATACATATATATTATATATATATGATTTGGTTTGGTTTGGTTTTATGGCATATCAACCGTTGTAGGTTATTTAATGCCAAATCCTCTTTATACATATATATTAAATATCTATGATTTGGTTTGGTTTTATGGCATATCAACCATTGTAGGGTATTTAATGCCAAATCCTCTTTATACATATATATTAAATATATATGATTTGGTTTTGTTTTGTTTTATGGCATATCAACCATTGTAGGTTATTTAATGCCAAATCCTCTTTATACATATATATTAAATATATAGGATTTGATTTGGTTTGATTTTATGGCATATCAACCATTGTAGGTCATTTAATACCAAATGCCCTTTATACGTTTATATTGAATAAATATGATTTGGTGTGTTTAAGTTTTATGGCATATCAACGATTGTAGGTTATTTAATGCCAAATCCTTTTTATACAACTATATTAATATATATGGTTTGGTTTGTTTTCATGACATATCAACCATTGTAGGATATTTAATGCCAAATCCTCTTAATACATATACATTAGACACGTAGAGTTTGGTTTGGTTACGTTTTATGGCATATCAACCATAGTAGGTTATTTAATGCCAAATCCATTTTTATCGATATAAACAGTTCGATTTCAAACAATTCAGTTAAGCATAAGTAAACATTTAAATGTCAAAATAAATTTAATTTCTAGACATTTAGTTTAGTCAACAAAGTTAAATTATTCGAAATATTGTGAGGTATCTCTAACACTTCAATAAAACATCAGACATTTATTTGCACATAGTTAAATGTTTAAACATTTCTATTTCAAACAATTACTTTAGCACAAGCACACAGTTTAGTTCTATTTGACCCATAGATAGGACCCTATTAGGTGCTATCCCTCCGAGTCCGCACTCCCCAAAGCTCCAGCATTATTGAAACCTCAGCATCAGATTGTTTAGTATCATATAAAGGACACTCGTTGTGGGGAAAGCCTTACCCCTCAGCAGAGAAGCAGTCGGTGTATTCTACAGCCTTAGCCGACTGGGCCAAAATGATTAAGGGTGTCAAAGTAAAATTGAGCAAAGCAACAAAATTGAAATAAAATACGTCAGTCAGAAGAGGAATATCAATGGAAGTAATTGAACGAAAGAGAAACAATAACCTAATTTCGAAAACAAAAGTAGTGAGAAAAACAATAGCATGGATATCTTAAGCGATAAACTTAGGAAAATGCACTGGAGATGACCTGAAAATGGTAAGAAGAGGATACCTGAAGAGAGAAATTTTACATTTTTTAATGAAAAATATATCTCAGCATACAACAAATTAACAGCTGAAATCGCTAATACACAGAAGAGTTACAAGTGTTGGCTACGTGGACAGAGAGAGAGAGATAGAGATAGAGAGAGAGAGAGATAACACACTTAGTGACATGAAAAATGAATATATCAACTTTGCGAAAAATGAATATTTTGGCAAATATGATTCAGTGGTGAAGTAAAAATGGCAAAAACGAAATAACATCGAAAACAAAAGCAGGAAGCAAAAACAACTGTACGGATATTTCAAGCAACAAATTAAAGAAAATATACCCGAGATGACTTGGACATGGTTAAGGAGAGAAAACTTGACTTCTTTATGAATTAAATCTTTCAACCACATACACGTGACATACAGAACCACTGGACCGCTGTTTAGACCTTATTAGGTCACATAAGCAATGTCTACCGTGATATCACCTGCTGGAGATCGAACCAGCAACCACAGAATGTAGAGGAGAAACTCTACCACTGATCGACTGGTCCACATTGCCCACAAGCGTTTCCAAACAGTTTAGTCATGGCAATTGCAGTGCCACTTAACCCGATGTGTCTTGTAAGCTACAACCAATCTCTTCCAGAGGACACGGTCACCTCCAGGGCCACGTCTTCCCAAGAGGATTGGAAATACGCATCCACGTTATTGTAACCTCATGGGCAAGGAAATAGTGGATATTTACTCTTTTTTATTTTGGAAAAAAAAAACAACTAAAAAATAACCAACATCAAAATCGCTTATACGCAGGAGAGTAACAAATGTTGGCTTCGTAGAGCGAGAGAGTGTGTGAGTGTTCGAGACAGAGATAGAAGCAGGAACAAAGAGAACTGTAACAGTGGTATGATGGGCAAAAATGTCAAACTAGAAGAAAAGGAATACATGAACAAACATTATTTTGTGGAAAAGTGATTCATTTGACATTAAAGAAGTTTCTTTGTAGTTTCTTTTTTACAATAATTATTATCTCTGTCGTCCAAATTTCTTAGAACATAAATGAAAAGTAGTCTGTCAATGCCTTAAAATGTTTGTTTTTAGTTCCGTTGTAAAGCTGCTATTTGAAAATTGGTTATCGAATCTAATCAACTATTTGCACGTTTTATACCATAAGGGTAACGAATAGAGGGTTGCAATATAACGGTACGAAGTAGACATTGGTACCTTCAGATGATTGAACATGTTAATGGTCGTATCGCTCCGTCTATTGTGGTTGTCGGACATTGTTTTTACACCACTGTGGTAAAAGTTGACGAACGCATGAAACTCTGGTTTAGTTCACTAACACACAGTTTTAATTTCTACTACAATTTGTAACGAGTCGCGGGGAGAAAGGGAGTATTAAAGTTCAGTCGACCGCGTAAGAGAAAAAAGCATGTTATTAAGAGAAAGAGAGAGCAGACATAGTCCTTGAATTTTCTTTCCACATTTTCTCGCTGTTTTCACGTGTTTTTTCGTTGGTTCGCGTCTAGTGTAAAGCCATTCTTCGGAGCCCACCCTCAAAATGGGGCTCGTAAATTTTTGTCTCCTTACATCTTCATGACTAGTGTTCAACTCACTGTCTATAACTCATAACATAGCACTAATGCCCTTGGGAAAGGTATGAATCTAATTATTCTCCCACCCAGCTATGGGTAAATAGTAGGGCAGACTAGGTTCTTCAGCCTTGGTGAGGTAACTAGTCTAGGAGAAGGAAAACTCTGAATTAAAACCTGTTAAACTCCGCTTAAAAATTGACCTTGTGTCATATCTTGCCCGAGCAGAGGGATTGGGTAAATAGGGTAGGAGACATTTCTCCGAAAGTGAAAGTAAAAGTGAAACTGGACTTCGAACTCGCTTTTTACAATTCCGCACTCCATTGCCCGTGGTGTAATGGTTATCGTCGTAGGAAATGGACACGGCGACATGAGTTCAAATCCTGGACGAGACTGATTGTATTTCACATAGCACTAATACCCTTGGAAAAGGAATCAATCCAATTATTCTCCCTCCAGCTATGGGGAAATAGTAGGGCAGACTAGGTTCTTCAGCCTTGGTGAGGCAACTAGTCTAGGAGAAGGAAAACTCTGAATTCAAACCTGTTAAACTCCGCTTAAAAAATTGAGCTTGTGTCATATCCTGCCCGAGCGGAGGGGTTGGGTAAATATGATAACTCATAATATTTCGCAGTGAACTCCCTGAAAACGAGTCGTTCCCACTCTTCCCCAGGTGTCGGTGAAAGGAACATCTGTTTCTGCTGGTTTCACACCTGCACAGAAGATTTTGAGACCTCAGGTTTTTTTTCGAGTCATCCTTAACTAATTTCGTCATTTACCCGTGACCGGCTGATTCCCAATTGCCTTAGCCTAAGTCACTTAGAGATAAATTACCGGCCTTCATATACTCTATATCTGCACTTTTTTTCCTCCCCTCTCTTTTAGCCTTTCATTTTCTTTATAACTTACCATGTGGTGTTACATTTTGGCGGCTGAAATAAAAGCCGAAACAATTGCAAGACGACAAAAGATAATGATAGATTAAAAAAAAAAAAAAAGAAAGAAAAGATATGGAAGAATGGAACTACGATTTGCATATACCAATATGTGCACACGGATATATGCTGGTGAATTTTATTTTAGGTTATAAATCTTTATTATGTAACAAATAATCACTTTATATTTTGTAATGATATGGAAGGTTGTTTGGATGGCTGTTTTGTTTTACGGTGTATCAAACATTCTTGGGTCATTTAACGCCAAATAAAATGTGAAACAATTTAATTTAGTATAAGTATGTTTTTTTGTTTACAAAACAGATCTTTTTCAAACAAATCAGTTTAGCATAAGTATACAGTTTAGTTCCGTTTCTCCTATAGATAGAATCCTATCAGGTGCCCCACTCCGGGACAGAGTGGACCTGGGAGCAATAGCAATGAAGGGGTAATCTGCATTCCCTAAAGTTCCATCATACTAGTGCCTCATCCTCAGATTGTTTAGTGTCATAACTAGGACACTCATTGGGGCAGTCTTACCCATCTGCATAGATACAATCGACGTATTCTACAGCCCCAGCTGACTGGGATAGATATGGAAGGTAGGAGTGTAGACTATTACGAGTGAGTTTGAATCTCACCAGGTGTCAATATGTCCCTTGTCAAAGAGAAGCTGAGTTTTGTAATTACCTATTATTAGGCATTGGAAAATCGTATTGCTTAATGGTTAATGGTTAGTCTGGTAAAACATAGTTACTTAATTTGATTCTCACTGGCTGCTCCTCCTGTATGTGCATATCAAACATCGCTTGTTTTTTCATGTCAAAGCCACTATTCGAGAATAATGGTAGTACTGTTATTTAAGTCATAATTTGCAGGTAAAAATTAGTCCGAATGAGTATTTTGCTTAATAAATGTCTCTTGTAGTTTCTTTTTTAATATAATTATTATCTCTGACGTCCAAATTTCTTAAAATATAAATGAAAAGTAATCTGTCAATGCCTTAAAATGTTTGTTTTTAGTTCCGTTGTAAAGCTGCCATTTGAAAATAGGTTGTCGAATCTCATCAACTGGTTGCACGTTTTATGCCATAAAGATTATAAATATAGATGTTATTTTTAATCCTGAACTAAGTCGGTCATTTACCCTAGACTGACTGACTCCCAACTACCGTAGCCTAAGTCATTTAGAGATAAACTACCGATCTCCATAATCTCTATATCTGCCTTTTTTTCCTTCTCTCTTTTCTCGCCTTCCATTTGCTTTATAACTTACCAGATGATGTTACATTATTTATAAAATACGTCGATTGTATCTATGCAGAGGGGTAAGACTCCCCCAATGAGTGTCCAAGTTATGACACTAAACAATCTGAGGATGAAGCCCTAGTATGATGGAACTTTAGGGAATTCAGATTACCCCTTCATTGCTCCCAGGTCCACTCTTTCCCGGAGTGGTAGCACCTGATAGGATCCTATCTATATAAATCTATATAAATGATTATAATGAGGCAAGTGGGGTTTGAACTCGCCTGCAACGATGTCACATCTAAGCTCTTTAACCTCTACGGCACGTCAACTCCCCCGTAAGTGACGAAGTGAATAAAGAATAAACAAAAGAAAAGAAATTTCAAAATATTTATCAAAAAAAAAAAGGAAAACATTTTAAAAACTTTCAATGGAATTTAGTTGAACAAAGAAAAAAATTTTAGTAGAATGTTGAAAATTTTAAACAGAATGAAAACCGAATAAAAATTTACAGAAATTATGCAAGATATTAAAGTTAGACTATGCTGACAAATCATAATCATCTGCGTCACTTGTGGCTCAATGGCTAAAGTCCTGGACTACAGTCTCGAAAAAAGAAAACGATGGGAAGCAAACTAAACGGCTGGAGAAGAACCAAGACGGCAATTACACAAGAATGTTGCGTGCAATATTGAATAAGTCCTGGCAGCAACACCCCACAAGGCACCAACTATACGGCCACCTGCTTCCCATCACGAAAACTATCCAAGCTAGAAGAACCAGACATGCAGGACACTGCTGGGGAAGCAAGGACGAGCTCATAAGTGATGTACTCCTATGGACCCCCACATATGGCCAAGCAAAAGCAGGACGACCAACTCGAACATACACCCAGCAGCTATGAGAGGATACGGGATGTAGTCTGAGGCGATGCATGATAGGGAGAAGTGTCGAGAGAGGGTCAGAGATATCAGTGATAGCGGCACGACATGATGATGATGATGATGATGATTAGGTTCTAATACTATAATAAAAAGTATAAACCCACCAATTTTCCAGGTATGGTTTAAATAATACCACTGATGTTCTACAAGCGTGGCTTTAGCAATGAATAACCCACGAAAGTTGACATGTTATTAAACAAAGAAACAAAACTGTAATCTATCCTAGAAAATTAGACGCTTAAATTCTCTCGGACTTTGAGTTATAAGCAGATCGCCAAATTCTGTCCAGAAAACCAAATCTAGTTTTAAATTACAAGAAGAAAATCACTTGTATTCTAATGAATTTTCCTGTTCAAGGAGACCAAAATGAAAATAAGAGCTAGCGAAAAAGTGGATAAATTAAACTGAATTAATTTGCACATTGGTAACATAAACAAGTAACAATACACATGTGATTACTCAACTAAATAATCACTCTATAGGACCTGGCTTCTTTGAATCGGTAAAGTACAACTAGAATTAACTACAATTAAGTGAGGAATATTGAATAGACGGCCTTGAATAGGTTAGTGTCTACCTATTCATTTGAGCTAACAACTTGATAAGTCTGACAGTATAAATATCGAACGGAACTGTGCTTGGTCGTCAGAGAAGACTTGAAGTCAATCGAACGACATCTCTCCGTTTTCTCAGGTAGTCGACAAGCAGAAAGCAAAGTCACCATGCCTAACTACACTCTCCATTACTTCAATGGCCGTGGCCGTGCCGAGATTCTTCGTATGATGATGGCCATTGCTGGTGTCAAATATATGGACAAGAGATATGAATTCTCTGACTGGGATCGTTGCAGGAATGGTAAGGAATTGCCTCTTGCACTATGCTTTTATTATTTTCTTTATACTTGGTTTCAACTGCATGTATCAGCACTTACGTTCTTCGGCCTTCATCGTTGACATTAATTTAGATATGATTTATCATTAGTTGTATTTAACAGATTTCCAATGATATTATCATCGAGTCCTGATAATATCATGGATTTCTTTTATTCTCTCTCTCTCTCTCTCTCTATCTATCTATCTATCTATGTTTCTCTTGCGATTCGTCTTTATCATCGATCACTCTTAGCAGGTTCTCTAGACGGCATTCAGTGTCTATACAAAGTTGATCAATATGTCTGATGGTTGGTCAATTCTGGTGTGCCTATGGGTAGGACTCATAGAAGGACCTCTCTTATGAGTCTGTTCCGGCTTAATCAACTGAAACCAGCGTGTCTTGTTCGTCTTATTCCAATAGATTTTAAAATAGAAATGAAATGGTCGTACTGCTACTTTTTTGTAGAGGCACGATGATATTTATGCAAGTGAAGTAATGGTTAACAAGCTAATATCACCAGAGGATAACTCTGTCTGAGAGGCTTACAAAAGACAGACTGTATCACCGCAACAAAAAGGGATGTGTCCTGGGTATGGTACTAAATTGAATTTGATCGTGATGTTCCAGTTCCGAAGGTGTTGTGCTGTGACAAAACGCTTAAAGAAAAGGCTGGAGGAGTACAACGGGTATTCTTTCAAGTTTTAGCTGTGTCAGTACTACTATCTGGTTTCACCTCATGAACTTGAACAAATCACTTGCAATACATTTAGCCTCATTTAGAAGTCCTTATCTTGCTTATTTTCCCAATAGTTTCATTAAAGTCCAGTAGGTGCAGCCATACAATAGTACTGATATGTATAAGCCTTGAATGACTTCCCGTTTTATATACTTAGAGAGATTAGATTTCCTTTGGGTCATTAAACTGTTGAAAGCCGTCGATGCTTTTCTAGTGTGTTTACAATGCCTTCTGTGGATAAGATATTGCTACCGATGTACGGGAAATGATCGGTTAACAGGACTTCAGATCTAATAATAAAATAATGTCACCCTTATGGGAAGGATAGTCAAGGATAGTCAATGAGATGGAAATTAAGGTTTCAGAAAGACATTCATTCTTTCTCTCGTGAACATTTGAAAAATCAAACAGCCTCGTCCAAACATTTTTAGAAATTGAAAAATAAGGGTTTAACCCCAGAAATTCAATGGAGTGTATTAAAAAGGTCCAATACTCCGAGCTGCTTTGATGGTAGAAAGATACAAATTGTGTTGTATCCTGATCCCGGTAACCATCAGAGATTTAATAGCTAGATGTAGGCATAGAAATAAATTTAGACTATAGTCGAAAATTCGAGTAGATTGTCAAAGTTAATATTTAACTGTAATTTATTGAATTTATACAGGGGATGTCCTCGTGGTGTAATGGTTAAATCGATGTACTGCGGAATCGTTTTACACGAGTTCGTACTCCAGTCGCGCTATTACATTCACTTTAGGGAAAATACCTTTGGGAAAGGTATGAACCCCCTTATCCTCCCAGCTATGGGTTAAATAGTACCACTACTGTTCTTCTAGGAGAATAGCTTTGGCATTAAATAACCTACAAAGGTTGATATGCCATTAAAAACAAAGAAAGAAAGAATTAAATTTATACAGATATTTTAACATTGTTAAAGAAGTCTTACCATTAAAGGCTGGAGTTGTGGTACATTTCAAAGAAAAAATTATGACCTATTAAATAAAAATTGGTTATTTTGTTAGAAATGGTTCAAATTTGGACGTGTATTACCGTAATTGCTAAATTGTAAATCCCGTTGGTTTTGTAGTTGTCATAATCTGAAACGAGAAAGGACCGGAAGTAGCCTTGCATATGTAAAGGCTATACATAGCTGAAATGGATTTCTTTTATCTCTCTCCTTCCTTCCTTCCTTCCTTTCTCAATCCCTCCCTCTCTTTCCTTCCTTTGACTACCCCTCTTATATTGTTATTTATTTTATTTTATTATTGGATCTAATGAAGTCCTGTTAAAAATTATTTTGTAGTCTTTGATTCATATCAATGCTCTTAACAGGAAGGAAATAAACTTATTTTACTAATGTGACCGAATATTGTTTTTCTCTTGAAATTATATATATATATATATATATATATATATATATATATATATATATTTATATATATATTAAGAATTAATCTACCTCGGTTTCACCTCACTGGATAATCAGGATAAATTCAGTTTGTTCTGTTCATAGACCATTCATATTTTATCTGGTAGACCGTCTTCCTGTAAATAGACATAATGTCTCCAAGGACTTAATATTATTTCAATATACTTTCCAATACAATAATTTTTCCTTCATCCTAAATATTTCCCGAATTTTTTTTTTTTCTGTTTTATATGATATTTTCCGCGATTTTGCTCTGTTCGGCGAGGAGTAAAACCGGCCAGCATCTTTTTTGGCTTTTTAAAGTTTTTATTCTTTAATGATATATATATATATATATATATATATATATATATATATATATATATATGTATATATATATATATATATATATATATATATATATATATAGCATTCAATACATAAGTCTAATACATAATCATTTATCATTATATATATATATATATATATATCGTAGCAAAAAATAGACTCAGGTTTAATTCGTCAAGGGAATAAATGTTTATATATATATATATATATATATATATATATATATATATATATATATATATATATATATATATAATTAACTTAAATCGCAAGTCGGAAATCTTCTACTAAAGTTTCACCTTATCGGATCATCAGGAAGTCTAAGTCCGACTAAGTATGACAGATGAATTCTGTCTCTTCAGTTGGGGGAATTACACACATATTTCTGTCTAGATACCGATTTTGTTGCAAAAGACACAGGTATTATCAACAGAACATCGCGGTAGTTGTCTTGTTTCCGATTGTGACCCTGAACTTTCAAATACTTTATATCATCTGCCCGTGGTGTATTGGTCATCGTCGTAGGAAATGGACACGGCGACACGAGTTCAAATCCTGGACGAGACTGATTGCATTTCACATAGCACTAATACCCTTGGGAAAGGTATGAATCCAACCATTCTCGCTTCAGCTATGGGTAAATAGTAGGGCAGACTAGGTTCTTCAGCCTTGGTGAGGCCTCTAGTCAAGGAGAAAGAACACTCTGAATTCAGACCTGTTAAACTCTGCTTAAAAATTGACTTTGTATCATATCCTGTCTGAGCGGAGGGGGCGGTAATTATGATATCATCTGCCTTATTGGTAGACACGTCGAAGGTGCATTCAATAAGTTTACAGACTTTTTTAGTACAGGCATTTAAAATTGTCGTAGACTCTTGAAAATTCAGTATGTTATTGCTATACATCTTATGCGATGACCGACCATTTTTTATGATTTCAGGTTCAAATGAACAGCTACAGCAGGAATTGGAATACACCCTACTAAAGCTGATTATCACAGCTGGTATTTATTGCGCTCTGTATTAGTAAATAAGTAAAAGTAAACTTTCAAAATCTGATTTTTAAAATTATTTTTCTTTCATCGGTATTTTTTTCTGCCTCTTCTCTTTCTTTCTTTCTTTCTTTCTTTCTTTTCAATTTTCCTCTTCCCTCTTTCTTAGAAAGGGCGAGGGAGAAAAAAGGAAGAATGAAAAAGAAGGGGTTGTGAGAAAGAGAAAGACAAAGTGAAGTGAGAAAGAGAGAAAAATAGAAAATTCTTTCTTTCTTTCTTTCCCTCATCTATTTGTCTTTCTTTTTTTTCTCTCTCTCTTTCTTTCTATCTTTCTTTCTTTCTTTTACCTCAGCTTCCTCTTTCTTTCTTTCTTTCTTTCTTTCTTTCTTTCTCAGCTTTATTTGTCTTCCCCTTTCTCTCTCTTTCCCTTTTTCTTTCTTTCTTTCCTTCTTTCTTAGAAAGTAGATAGTATTTCTTTTCCTATTTCCTCTTTCTTAGAAAGGGAGAGTGAGAAAAAGGAAAAGAGAGTAAGAGGGGGTTGTGAGAAAGAGAAAGACTAAGTGCAGTGAGAAAGTTCTTTCTTTCTTTCTTTCTTTTCTGTCTCTATTTGTCTTCCTCTTTCTCTCCCTCCGTCTTTATTTCTTTCTTTCTTTCTTTCCCAGCTCTATTTGTCATTCTTGTTTTCTCTCTCTCTCCTTCTTTCTTTCTTTCTTTCTTTCTTTCTTTTTTTCTTTCTCAGCTCTATTTGTCTTTCTTTTTCTCTCTCTCTCCTTCTTTCTTTCTTTCTTTATTTATTAATTCATTTCTCAGCTTTATTTTTCTTCCTCTCTTTCTTTCTTTCTTTCTTTCTTTCCCAGCTCTATTTGTCTTTCTTTTTCTCTCTCTCCCCTTTTTTCTTTCTTTCTTTCTTTCTTTGTTTATTTATTTCCCAGCTTTATTTGTCTTCCTCTCTTTCTTTCTTTCTTTCCCAGCTCTATTTGTCTTTCTTTCTTTCTTTCTTTCTTACCTCTATTTGTCGTCCTCTTTCTTTCTTTCTTTCTTTCTTTCTTTCTTCAGAATGGTATTTGGTGCACTTTTTTAGTTTGTGGAGATTTACAACCCGAAACCATTTATTAAGTTTAAAATAATGAAATGCAGTTTGTCCAATGCCGTCTGGCCTTCCTTAAGATTATCCTTAGACTTGTTTTGAGCCTTTTGCTGAGGACACATTCATGTCTTCATTTTCCTGTTGAAAATATTTTTTGTGTAAGCTTCCTTCTTACATCATGTAAGGGGTTTCCAGAGTATGGATCTCTCTCTCTCTCTCTCTCTCTCTCTCTCTCTCTCTTTCACTTTAGAAAGGATTATACACAAGATCTTTTTCATAGAATGGATTTTGAGGAAGGAGATTAAACTGCATCCGATAATGGGGTTCTACTTTTGGAGAATTGGGTGTAGAGAACCTGATTTATTGCCATTGCCAAAAACAACCACACAAACATATACAATCTACACAATTCCCTGAGTTTTAGGCATGAAATAACCCTAGACTAGCTGATATGCCATTAAAATCAATCAGTTACCGTTCAGATGTATATAAACATGTATATATATATATATGTGAATTTCTTGGAATTTTTTTCTATTTCATTTTCCTATAGAAATTTTCTATCGAAATTTTTCCTATTTCCTTTTTCTATAAAAATTTCATCAATATTTTTTGGTTTGTTTTGTTTTGTATTATTTATATTTTTATGGATTTCAAATTTTGAAAATATCTAAATCTTACCTATAAATATTTTCTTTTATCCAGATTTCCCCTGCAATTACCTTCCCTGTCTGCAAATGGACAATGGTGACATGATGCCTGAAACCATGGCTATTTGCAGATATTTGGCCCGTGAATACGGTAAGTTAATCTTATTAGCATATTGTATTTCCAAATTTAGATAAGTCGCATCAAAATTTTGAAATTTCAAAGAATCATGATAAAATAATCAATTGTAGCATCTCACAATGAACCTTAAAATTATTTATAATTTTTTTTATTTAGCCAGTTTTTTAAAGATAAAATGACACAGAGATATGTTTAATTTTTGTACAATGTTATAATGAAACAAAAAATACATTTAACCCGTCAATCCGCTAAGATACCGGCTACGAATTAAATGTTAAATAAAGATGGCGACCGTAGTCGAGGGTGACCTGAATACTCCCTTTTCGATAGCTACCACACCAAGGTGTGTACCATACCCATGATACGGATATATGAAACGTACACAGACTGTTTATATATATATAACATATGCATAGAACTTAGGAATCACGAAACACGAAAAACACTTACGACTTCTTAGTTCAGGTACGAAACTTTTTATTACCTTTGGGTTTAAAGGTTTTTCGAGATAAGGAGAAAGAGATACATATTCTTTCTATTCTGGCTTTTTCATCTGCCCCCCACCCATCTCGTGCGACACCTACCCAAGGCCTCGGCGAGCAAGCGAAAATCAACCGTCTTCTCCCGAGTCAGGACCCAACTCAACTAACTTACTTTTTCAAAATCCCCCAAAACCTCCACGCGCGCTCTTCCGGTGCATGATGTCATTCACATCCACTGGTCAACCTTTCTATCAGATTTTTATTTTGACATCTATGAACTAACTAACCCATGCACTGAGCCGAAAGATTCTCAGCCGAACTAAACCCAAAGGCATAAAACGAAATCCTTCGGCCATTATATGACATGTGATGGAGAGAATGTTACTCCTTTCTTTCACTTGATCGCTCTACTTTACCCTTGATACGTACTTTATAACGCTGAGTTATAAGCAAGGAGTTATCAAGTACAATTTCTGGAGTCTTTGGTATGACTTGACCTGTGATAGAACTCAGGTATCCCGGGCTATGGGCGACATTCTAACCATCATGCCAAGTTGAGTTACAGTATTCTTGTAGGAATTTAAGTGGAGTCACACGTTGTAGATGTAATTGATTGACTAATTTTTTGGCAATTTGTGGTGTATAGCATTGGCTTGGTACGAAAAGAATGAATTCTTATCATCTTCCTAGAGTTATGAATAATCAGCAGAGAAAAGAGGAATTGTTAACCTTTCTACGAAAAGCATAAATTGTCATATACTAGGGAAAAGAAAACATTGTATTCAAATTAGCTATACACTGGTAAAGATTATTCTTCCATGACAAAGAAGCATTCCTTGTGTGAGAAAACAATATTTGCTTCGTTCAACGAGGCTTTCCGAAAAGCAAGACCAAAGCTGTGTTTATCGACTGGCACATGAGGGGTCCTAAAATGAGGATCCCCACTGAGATCAAACATTTTTATTTCGCCATTGCATGAGTTTTGATTAGTGCGCACCCCCCAACACACACCATTCAATGATTTCATATCAAAACTGTCTTGTTGAGAAGTTTGCATAAAAATTGACCTTGCATTGCCTTCTTTGTTTATCAAACTGACACGGTAAAAGATACATAGTGGAGGTGCCCGTGGTGTAATGGTTATCGCCGTCGGAAATGGACACGGCGACACGAGTTCAAATCCCAGGCGAGACTGATTGCATTTCACATTGCACTAATACCCTTGGGAAAGGTATGAATCCAATTATTCTCCCTCCAGCTAGGAGTAAATAGTAGGACAGACTAGGTTTTTCAGCCTTGGTGAGGCAACTAGTCTAGGAGAGGGAAAACTGAATTCAAACCTGTTAAAATACGCTTGAAAATTGACTTTGTGTCATATCCTGCCCGAGCGGAGAGGTTGGGTAAATAGATACATTTTATCGATATGAATTCGTTTTGTAGGTTTCTACCCCAAGACTCCCATGGACATCTTCAGGTGTGATTACATCTGTGACTGCTTCTATGAAATCATGCACGATTACATGAGGTACTACCACTGGAAGAACGGACGTTTCAGGGTGAGTCAAACATTTCGATATTTCACATCTTTAAATGCACAAGATAACTGGATTAGCTCAGAGGTTTTCGTAAAATATCTTTGATAATTAGTTGATATTTTTTGCAAATAATTATTGCTTCTGTGAAATCACGCAAAATTACATGAGGCACTACCACTGGACGAACATATTTACCTTTTCAATAAACTATATTACTGAATTAACAAAGAGGTTTCAGAAAAATACATTAGCTACAACGTGTGTCGATTTTTTTTTTTTTTTTTTTTCCATATCATGACTGCTTCTATGAAATCATGGACTATTACATAAGGTTCTAATGTTGAAAAACCGGACGCCTCAAATGGAGTCACATATTTTGAATCTGATGAACATGTCACGTGTTCATCTTTCAGCAAATTATTTAGAAATGGATTCGCAAAAACTCCAAAATGATTGTCAACTCTCTCTCTCTCTCTCTCTCTCTCTCTCTCTCTCTCTCTCTCTCTCTATGTATATATATATATACTCTAAGAAGTAGAAGTTATTTGAAAAGCAATCGTTTGCAATTGCAGTAGTGTGTTCGGATGTTCCAAAGTATTTTACTGGTTCATACCACCTATTTCTTTGAGAAGAATGTTTGCTAGACACCTATTTGTGTAAAAGAAGGGCAGTCAAAAAGTAAATTTATGTTCTTTCTGCTGTCTAATGATTTTGGCACGAAAGATATAGTAACAGCAACAAGAAACTGAAAAACTGCTTTTTAGATTATATATATATATATATATAATAAAAATATATTAGATTTATATTTAATTCATGGAATATAGAGTGCGACCCTGGGTTTCATTGGAGCTTTTTGCAAAACAACAATCATCAGGCAGTTAAGAAAATGGAATGAATCGAAAATCGAAAAAATACGAAAAAATACAGACAAAAAACCGTTGAGAATTGGTATGAAAGTTTACGTTTGGTTGTAAGTGTGTGAGTGTATGTGGATGTGTGTGTATGCGGGCATGTGTTACAGTTACGTATGGATGCGTGTTTTTATGAGGTTAAGCCAGGCTACAAACGAAATGGAACTGGTTATTCACATAAAAATGGATTTGGCGTTATATAACCTACAAAGGTTGATATGCCATAAAAGCCAACAAACCAAACCAATCAGAATTAAATGAAAGGGTTAAAAAGAAACACTAAAATTTCCAAAATAAGGTATTATTTCATTTAATTATGGCACAAAAAAAACTGAACAAAAACTTGGTGACCTCTGTAATTTTATGCAATATGGATTGCTTTAACTTACGTCTAAAAACTTATGAGGGATCTTTTCTATAAAGGAATGCCCAATACGTCGATCGAGATTAATCGGTAGATAGCAAATGTTGTACGAATATCTCTAACTCCATTAAAAAAAAAATTCTACCTCCTGATCTTACTCGACTTATTTATGCGAGCCAGTCTTTTCCTATATGAAGATTATCAAGAACAAGTACCGTATCCTAATGGTAGATTATCATTTGGAACTGTGCTTAAGGTTGGCTACAAGCAATTACTGTTCAGACTATGCAACCTTTCCTGATTCTAATCCCTGCAAATCGAATAAGGTAGCGACCATAAATGCATTCAATTTTATTGTGCAGCAAGGATTTATGCAGTGATACATCATCATGTCGTGCCGCCAGCACGGATATCCCTGTCCCTCTCTCGTCACCCCTCCCTATCATTCATCCTCTCCGGCAGGTCCTCAGGGCTACATCCGGCAGGTCCTCAGGGCTACATCCCGTATCCTCACATAGCTGCTGGTCGTCCTGCTGTAACTGTTCATTTGAACCTGAAATCATAAAAATTGGTCTGTCATCTCATACGATGTATAGCAATAACATAGTGAATTTTGTCTGCGACAATTTTAAACGCTTGTACCAAAAAAAGTCTGGAAACCTATTGAATGCACCGCGTAATGTCAAGCCATTCTCCGAGAAGAATAGGGGTAGTACTATTTAAACAATAGCGGGGAATAAAGGGGTTCATATCTTTCCTAGTGGTATTTCTCTGAAAGTGAAAGTAATAACGCGACTGGACATCGAATTCGCTTGCCACGATTCCGCAGTCCATCGCTCTAACCATTACACGACGAGGACTCCTCTCGTAGGTATAAAGTAAAATCAGAGGTGCCCGTGGTGTAATGGTTATCGTCGTAGGAAATGGACACGGCGACACGAGTTCAAATCCTGGACGAGACCGATTGCATTTCACAGAACACTTATACCCTTGGGAAAGGAATGAATCCAATTACACTCCCTCCAGTTATGGGTAAATAGTAGGACAGACTGGTTCTTTAGCCTTGGTGAGGCAACTAGTCTGGGAGAAAAAAAACCTTTTAAACTCCGCTTTAAAAATTGACCTTATGTCATATCCTGCCCGAGCGGAGGGGTTGGTAAATATGATAAAGTAAAATCAGTATATATATATATATATATATATATATAAAGTAAGTGAGTAAAGTTGGCAACTGTAGTCGAGGGCGACCCGAAGGCTCCCTTTTCTATTGCTACTACACCGTGATGTAGGGGATGGCGCTACTCCTTTCCCTGGATTGATCCACTTTACCCTTGATACGTACCTGATATTGCTAAGTGCTAAGCAAGGAGGTATCAAGTACCATCTTAAAAGTCTGAACACGGTGACACGAGTTCAAACCCTGGACGAAACTCATTGCATTTCACATAGCACTAATACCCTTGGGAAAGGTATGAATCCAATTATTCTCCCTCCAGCTATGGGTAAATAGTAGGACAGACTAGGTTCTTCAGCCTTGGTTAGGCAACTAGTCTAGGAGAAGGAAAACTCTAAATTCAAACTTGTTAAACTCCGCTTAAAAATTGACCATATGTCATATCCTGCCCGAGCCGAGGGGTCGGTAAATAGGATCTTAAAAGTCTGACGTGACCTGGTTTTAAACCCAGGTCTCCCGGAGCAGTGGCTAACACTCTACCCACAAGGCCAATTAGCCGGTATATATATATATTTAGCATTTTTTGATATGCGCAGGCTATTTTTGACGTGGTCATCTTAAGAGTAGCTCGAAAACCGAAAACTTGTGGACACCTTTTTTTCTTTATGTTTTAAGAGATAAACCTCATAAGTATTTGAACTAATTGAAGATTTACTTGCTGATATCAAATACATGAAAGCATTATAAAATTCACGTCATTCTGACTATATATCACACAATTTTATTTCTTCTTTTTCTCTAGTACAACATGAACGACTATGGCTTCGGAGGTGACAGCAACTGCAGTAACTACGACGTAAGTCTTCTTATTATTTGAACAAGATTATCGAATGTTCTTTTTGGTATTTTTGCATCGTTTTAATAGAATATAATTCCAACACCATATTTTTATATCTCTACTTTTCTCAATACATAGTGAATTCTTTCTTTCTTTCTTTTTTTCTTAGAACTACATGTACTGGAGATACATGAACACCTTCAACCGTGTTATGCCTTTTATGGAAAGGACCTTGGGCATGCGCAATGGTGGAAGTAAATTCTTCATGGGTGATATGGTAAGTATCATGCGATCTTCTGCATTGGGTCTGAGGACGTGAGAGAAGAGGAATGAAGATATAACATTTACCATCCTTAGTGACACCCCAAACGGGGAAGTACGCATTATGTAATGGTTAAAGAGCTGTACAGCGGCATCGATGTAAGCAAGTTCGAACCTATTATGTTTATATTCGGGCTACTACCCTTCGGAACAGGGTAAACGTCAGCTATAACTCAAATGGTATGATTGCTTTTTTTACAAAGGAAACTTTAGCTCACTACGATCCCGCAGTGCATTGCTTTAACCATTACACTATAAGGACACCCCACCGTTGATATAAAGTAAAATTATATATATATATATATATATAAGTTTAAAAGTCCCCAAAATTCACTGTAAACTGTCCATCAGGATAGCATAACGGTTATAGGCGTTGGTTCCCTAAGCTTCTCAGTTGAAAATCGTCTGGAGGTTGCAGGTTCAATCCTGACCACAGACGAGTAGCAATACAGGAATACTTAAGAGTTGTACCCGGTTATAGTTAACGGAATCGGAACAGGCAACCCCTGTTCAATAAAAGACGCAGTTCGAGGTTCCGTGTAGGTTCCCGAGTTCGACAAACACCAGAAGAAGGCCGGAGGACATATCGGCCGAAACGTTATGGGAATAACAATAAAGAGGAAAAAACTTGTCCGAAAAACCTTTATGATATGAAATATTTGTATTCAATAACAATACTTGAAACTCTCTCATTGTTTTCCTAAATTGAAATATTCGTATTACACAGAAATACTTGGAACCATTTGACTGTGCGCCAATAAATAATAAAAGTTGAAAAGAATAGTTATTGTAAAATAGGTATTGTTGTAACTACTTCAATATGTGAAAACAAATAATTAATATTGAATAGAATTATAAGTACAACATAACACTAATTGAAATTATTTATCGGTGTAGTAACAAAAAAAAAATACTCGCAAGCAGACAAATTTGACCAAGATCATTTAAAAATTAAAGTAAATTCAGACTATGTTGACAAACGAACGACTGGTGTTAAATTGTGTCTTATATAAAAAAAAAAACAAACTTGAAACCATTTAACTGTGCCAAAAAGTGAGCTTATGCATTAAATAACCTCCAATGGTTGACATGCCACAAAAAAACCCCAAAAACAACCAGCACAACCACCCAACCTATTTGATTCAATGATGTTAGCCAAACAACTAACACCGATATAGGTCAAAATGACTCGGTGATTAATAGCCGTGAATGTGCTGCTCCACCTACGGAAGTGGAGACTCACCACCGGATATAATTGACTATCATATCCAGAACACTCTAAAATAATCCTTTATTGAAATTTATTAAAACAAAATGATTTGTGAACCTGTAGAGTTTTCGTCGCAACAGCGATCCATGATGGTATGGCTACTTCTATTCATCTCGGAGGAAAGGATTTTTGTTTTGTTTTTTTTTGTTTTTTTTGTTTTTGTTTTTATGTCATATCAACCATTGTAGGTCTTTTAATACGAAGTCCTTTTTGTATATATATATATATATATATATATATATATATATTTGATATAAGATTTCTAAACCGATCTTGAAGATAACATTGTAAAACAAAACTGTACACATTTAAACGATTTCACTTAATTTGTTGTACAGTCTCAACCATCATCATCATCATCATCATCATGTCGTTCTGCTAGCACGGATATCCCTGACTCTCTCTCGCCACTTCTCCCTATCGTTCATCGCCTCTGGGAGGTCTTCAGGGCTACATCCCGTATCCTCACATAGCTGCTGGGTGTATGTTCGAGCTAGTCGTCCTACTTTTGCCTGGACATACGGGGGCCCATAGGAGTACATCACTTATGAGCTTGTCCCTGCTTCTCCAGCAGTGACCTGCATGTCTGGTTCGTCTAATTTGGATAGTTTTCGTGATGGTAGGCAGGTGGCCGTATAGTTGGTGCCTTGTGGGGACTTGTTCAATATTGCTCGCAGCATTCTTGTGTAATTGCCGTCTAGCTTCTTCTCCAGCCGTTTACTTAGCGTCCAGGTAGTGCATCCATACAGCAGTATCGATACGACCGAAAGAAGAAGAAACTGCGTTAGACGGCAATTACACAAGAATGCTACGTGCAATCTTGAACAAGTCCTGGCGGCAACACCCCACAAGACACCAACTGTACGGCCACCTGCCCCCTATCACGAAAACTATTCAAGCTAGACGAACCAGACATGCAGGACACTGCTGGAGAAGCAGGGACGAACTCATAAGAGATGTACTCTTATGGACCCCCACACATGGCCGTGCAAAAGCAGGACGACCAGCACGAACATACATTCAGCAGCTATGTGAGGATACGGGATGTTGTCCTGAAGACCTACCTAGGGCGATGAACGATAGGGAGGAGTGGCGAGAGAGGGTCAGGGATATCCGTGCTACCAGCGCGATATGATGATGATGATGATTTGTTTACACTCAGCTAAATGCAAAAACAGTTCTATTTTAAAAAAAAATAGTTTAGCGTAGGTACACAGATTTTTTGTTTGCTCACAGTCAATTTCAAACAAATCAATTTATCTTAATTACAACTCAATTTATTACGATTTGACTACATAGAACCCTATCTGGTGCTACCTTTCCGGGCTTGGGAGCAACAGCAATGAAGGGGTAATCTGCATTCCCCAAAGCTCCAGCATTACTGGATCTTCATAAGATCGTTTAGTGTCATATCCGGGACACTCGTTAGGGAAGTCTTACCCTTCTGACGAGACGCAATCAGTTTATTCTCCTGCCACAGCCGATTGGACCAGAACGGATTATAATTCATATGTAGCACTATGTGGGTGGGCTGACAAAGCAGATGATTCCTTTGTCTGTTTTGGCGCGAAACCAGACAAAGGATTCTTGGACCTGAAATCTCGCCGTATCCAGAAGTGGAAAGGGGACGCGAAAGAGAGTTGACGACGCGACCCGGCAGAGGGCAGTTGACGACGGGGACCCGGACGAGGCAGTTGGCGGCTGGACAGCAGAGAGGCGAGCAGCAGAGAGTTGGCGTGGAACCACGGACAGGGGCAGTCAACACCGGACTCGGGAGACAGTAGCAGAGAAGATAGGATCCAACGACAGTGAGTCAAGATGAGTCTGATTCCAATAGCATTGTGGAATTTTCGCTAGTAACCCACGCTAGCGTTAGTCCATATATGCTATCAGGAATGCATATAGTGTTGCAATACCTCTTTTCTGCTCTTGGTTAACCCCAAGCTTTGTTCGTGTTTGTTCGTTTGTCGTTCTATTTTCTCCGTTCCCTCGATCGTATTCTTGTGGTGGCAAGAAATGTGCGTTACCCCCTCGAACCACTAGTTGATCACCAGCCGGCGTAAGAAGTGACATGGTTAGAAGAAAGTTAACGTGTGTGGGGGCGAGAGGGTGTAACGTTTACACATATTTCATAGTTAACTGCTTATATCATATCATATTATATTATGTTATATTGATGCTTCTACATGTGAAGGATTCTGTTTCGTAGTTTTATTGCTTACAGCTGACCATGGTGCTATTAATGTTTCTACAAAGAGAAGAGAAACGATTTAATGTTTTTAAGTTTTTACAATATTTATTTTTTCTTAAATTTCCAGATGATGTGGTGTGATATGATGTTCTATTGTTGTATGGAGAACATGTTCAGGGAGAACCAGTCTATGTTCACCAGCTACCCGAAAATGATGGCCCTCTTCAACCGCGTCGCTGCTCACCCCAAGATTGCTGGTTATCTGAAGAGTCGTTGCAACACCCCCTGGTAAAATGATCTGGTGAAAAACTTGTTTCATCTTTCTAAATAAATGAATCCTCTTCGGGTTCTCTGGAAACAAAACGTATTTTCACAAATTTGTTTTCTTTGAGAAATATTCCATTGGAATCTTTTTATTTTAATGATGTAATTAACTGAAAATATTAAACTAATAAATTCATTTGTACGGAATATATATGTTTTGTCTCTTTTTTGTTCGCCACTGGCCCGGGAGACCTGGGTTCAATCCCAGGTCGAGTCATACCAAAGACTCAAAAAATGGTACTTGATGCTACCTTGCTTAACACTCAGCATTATAAAGTAAGGATCAAGGGTAAGGTCGAGCAATCCAGAGAACGGAGTAGCACCCTCCCCTACCCCTCGGTGTAGTAGCTATTTAAAAGGGAGCCTTCTGGTCACCCTCGACTACAGTCGCCATGTTTACATACATTTTACTAGTATTCTGATCTTTGGAATTTTGTAATAACCTCTTATTAAATTTTTCTGTTGAATCATTTGCGTCAGACAAACAGAAAACAGAGAAGCATATGCACATACACATATGAAAAAAATATAAGGTCTTAAGAAGATGATTCTATTTATCGTTTGAATTATTTGTCAACATTGCCTATCATTATCACTATCAGCCGTTTGCTTGACTTGTTAAAAAGAAAAAAAATTCCAGATCTAGTTTCCAATATAACATTTATTGAACACTTTTCATAGACCCAACCAAGAACATAATCAAAGATAATCCTATTTACCCAACCCTTCCGCTCGGACAGACACAAGGTCAATCTTTAAGCGGAGATTGACAGGTTTGAATTCAGAGTTTTTCTCCTAGACTAGTTACCTCACCAAGGCTGAAAAATCAGTCTGTCCTACTATTTACCCATAACTGGAGGGAGAATAATTGGATTCATACTTTTCCCAAGGGTATTAGTGCTATGTGAAAATGCAATCAGCCTCGTCCGGGATTTGAACTCAAGTCGCCGTGTCCATTTTCTATGACGATAACAATTACACCACGGGCACCTCCTTAATCAAAGATAATGAACGAACTTCAATGAACGAACGAAACACACTTCTTTATAAAAATATATTTCTCTTATTTTATTCTCGGAAGAGGCACACGGTTGTGGTAAGTTTGAGAGATAGATGGAGACACGTACTTAGAGAGGGGACTTCTTTTTGTCCTATATCTTCTTCCTAGAGCTAGGGGGTGCAACTTTTGCACCCCCTTGCAAGCAGTATCGTCAGATACATCAGAAACGACTCTCATCGGTTGCGTATCCCTGGCTCGACTCTCGATTCTGACTGGACTGCCTGTCTAAATGTGGTTCTCATATCACGGGCTCTCCTTCCGGTTACACACCTGCTCGACCGGCCTACCTCGACGCACTCTCATTCCCCTGTTTACCAATCACAACGTGACAGCTTGTCAAAGCACATGGGGTCACCAGGTATGATCCTATATAATGAAAATAATTCCTGAATAATTCATTCGTAGACACGTTCTTGCCCATGTAGCAATTATTTTCATTATATATATATATATATATATATATAATACGCTATGTCACATTCGCCTCGACACGACGTTACCAAATTCAATTTCATTCAATCAAACGTCATTTTGTCCAATGTTACATAACTCAGAAACGTTGCCCACATCAAATGTGCCGAAATAAAATGACACGAAATGAATAAAACATCTTTTGAAAATGATATTTCAAGTATAATAAATGAAAAACATATAAAATAGATAAAAATTAAATTATCTAAAAGAATTTTATATAAATAGCACATATTAAACATGTATATAAAGCATTATTAAAAAATTCATGAAAGATTTGTTTGTTTGGGTTTTATGGTATATTAACCTTTGTAGGTTATTTAATGCAAAATCCATTTTTATACAAATAAGGTTGTTTGGTTGGTTGGTTGGGTTCTATAGCATATTAACCTCTGTAAGTTATTTAACGCCAAATCCATTTTTATGCAAATTGGTAATTCTGTTTCAAACAATTCATTTAAGCCTGGGTACACAGTTTATATGTCAAAAACATTTCTATTTAGCTATTCATTTTATTCAAACAGTTCTAATTCAGCTAATTAAGTTTATTATATGTACACAGAATTAAATGTCAAAAAGAGTTCTATATTAAACAAATAAGATTTGTGTTAGTACAGTTTCAATGTCAAAAACAGTTCCATTTCAAACAATTCCGTTTTGCATAATCACGCAAGTTAAATGTAGGTGCAGTTTAATTGTCTAAAACATTTCTATTTCAAGCTATTCAGTTTAGTCAAACAGTTCTGATTCAAACAATTCAGTTCAGCATAAATATATAGTTAGTTTTATTTGACCCATAGATAGGGCCCAGTCAGGTGCTACCATTTTGGCCAAGAGTGTACCTGGAAGCAATGGCAATGAAAGGGGTGCTCCGCATTCCCCAAAGCTCCTGCATCACTGGAACCTCACCATTAGATTGTTTAGTCATATCTAGGACACTGAATTGAGGGGGTCTTACCCCTCTCTTGAGTTGCAGTCGATGTATTCTAGAACCGAAGCCGACTGGGTAATCATGAAAGATTGAATAAAAATATATGTATATAAATATTTATATAAAAATATGTTTATATAAAAAAAGTAAAGGAATTGTGGCGTGATTTTATAAGATGTGCTTTTTGTTTGTAAACGATCTTATCCCTACATAACTTCACACATCTATTTGATCTTTAAATCGGACCTTTACACTCCTTTACTTCGTTTGCCTTTTCCAAATATCAACCAAACTTAAATGGTGGGGAAAATAATCAATAAACACCAACAATATACCACTACAAATTGGAGAAGAACAACCCTAAAAATGGGAGAGTAACATATCCACTAACCAAATTACATGTACCACTACAATCTTTACATCGGACCCTAACAAGTACAGCTATTTCAACTCAGTAGACGTGGGAATGACACACTTTACAGAGCTCCAGGGCTGGGGCCTCTCTATCATATATGTTTTAATCTCACACAGAAGACACCCATTTTTAACAGAATCGTAACACGAACCCTAAAATCACTAAATAGGCTTGAGAAAAAACTCCCTAGGATGATGGTAACTACTTTTAATGGCAACCCCAGCACAACAATCATCTCGTACTTCAGCCCTACCAATGTTAGTGAAGAAATTGAACTCATCGTCTTCTATGATTAGCAATCCTCTCTTATCCGTAGCATCCCCAAACACAACGTTCTCGTCATTGGCGGAGACATGAATGCTCAAATCGGGAAAAACGAAAATCACAAATTCGACCTACACAACTTGTTAAACAGAAATGGGTAACATCTAACAGATTGCACTATAGAAAATATATTAACCAGCCTCAATACAAACTTTCAAAAAAGGGAGGGAAAACTATGGACCTACACATACGCAAACAATATTAAAGCACAGACTTCGTCTTTATAAACAAGAAATGGAATATTAGCGCAGTGAATTGCGAGACATACACTTCATTCGATGTTGTGTCCTCTGATCACCGAATCGTCACTTCAAAATTATGACTGAGCCTACGAAAGAATGCCACCCGAACAACGACCACCGTACACTATGATTGGGCCCTGCTTAATCACAGGGATATTAGAGATAAATATGCGATAGCACTAAGAAACAAATTCGATGCACAGTAGGAGAAGACAGAAACACATACTCCAAATGACGAATATGAAAATTTCGTCAACGCCCACTTAGAAGCGGCAGCGGAATACATACCAACTAAACAAAGAACTAAATATAGAGTCCCATGGGAGATATTAGCGGTTATAGAAAAGCGTGCAGACGAGAAAACTTCCTCCAAATGCAATAGGAAGAATTCAACCAACAATGTCCTGAAACTTAAAAAGGCACAAAATGAATTAGCAAACAGAAGTAGACAGAATACATACAAAATCAGATTGATAAGATTAGAGACTCGGTTGAAAAGAGACAATTTTGGATTGAATGGCAAACAATAAACGAAGTGAGCAGAAGGAAGAGCACTGCGAAAGCTAAACCGAAAGCTACCAACCAACAAGAATCAATTCACCTTGGGAAACAGCATTTCGAGAATTTACTCGGAAACCCTCCGAAAGTTACACATGAACCAATCACAAGAATCACAAGTACACAATTAGACATTAAACTAACACTATTTACTCAATAAGAACCCGACTCAGTACTTAGAAAAATTAAAAAAAGCAGCTCTGCTCGATGAAATTCCCTCAGAAGTACGGAAGACCAGACAATTTGATGACATACTGCTCCGACACTGTTATGCCGTATATAATGAAACCCCTGTAGACAGATGGATGAAGGGATGCATCATCCCCTTCCCTTAAAAGGGCGACCACGGATTAGCCAAGAACTACCGATGTATAACACTTATATCCATAGCGGCCAAAATATACAATACCCTACTGCGCAACCGCATAGAACCCAATATTGACAACTTTCTTAGGAAGAACGAAAATGGCTTCCGAAGAAATAGATCCATGACCTCACAAATATTGACTATCAGTCGAATTCTTGAATGTGTATATGCAAGAAAAAACCCCAGGCAACAATATTATTTGTCGAATTTACCAAGGCCCTTGACTTCATTCACAGAAGAAAGAGGAAGCAAATACTACTCGTTTACGGGCTACCAAAAGAAACCGTCGAAGCCATAATGATTCTCTATAGAATCACCAAAGTAAAAGCCCATTCGCCAGATGGAGACACAAACTACTTTGACATGGTAGCAGATGTACTGCAAGAAGACACACTAGCCCCATACCTCTTTATCATCTGTCTAGACAACGTGCTTTGAACATCTATTGATAAATCAAAGAAAACAGATTCAAGCTAACACAGGAAAGAAGCAGAAGTTACCCCGCAAAAACAATTACCGACGCCGACTACGCCGATAACATAGCGCTTCTGGCACCCACCAAAAACAAAACCCTGCTACATAGTCTAGAACGAGCCACTGCAGGCATTGGCCTCCATGTCAATGCACACAAGACGGAATGTATGTGTTTTAATCAAATAGGTGACGTCTCTACACTAAACGGTACCTCTCTGAAACAAGGAAGCAGTGTCTCATCAACCGAAACAGACATCATCACGAGACTAGCAAAGGCATGGACAGCTATCGATAGGCTATAAGTCAATTGGGAGTCAGACCTGGCCGATAAAATGAAAAACAGTTTCTTCCAAGCAGTGGTCATGTCGATACTGCTGTATGGATGCACTACATGGACGCTAATTAAACGAATGGAGAAAAAGGTTGACGGCAACTACAAAAGAATGCTGCGAGCAATATTGAACAAGTCCTGGAGGCAGCACATAACAAAGCAGCAGCTGTACGGCCAACTACCACCTATCACAAAAGCTATCAAAATTAGACGAACCAGACATGCAGGACACTGTTGGGGAAGTAGGGACGAGCTCATAAGTAAAGTACTCCTGTGGACCCCTTCACATGGCCGATCATAGGCCATGTAAGTGTTATACATCGGTAGTTCTTGGCTAATCTGTGGTCGCCCTTTTAAGGGAAGTGGGTGATGCATCCCTTCATCCATCTGTCTACAGGGTTTTCATTATATACGACATTACAGTGTCAGGGCAGTATGTCATCGAATTGTCTGGTCTTCCGTACTTCTGAGGGAATTTCATCGATTTTATAATATTAATCTAGATCGATGAAAAACCGACTATCTTAAGTTTTAGATATAAATTAACTTTAAAATATTTGGAATATACTACCTGCACTGTTTTGGGAAAACATACGAGCACTTTAGATAATCGAATCTAGTTTGGATTGGTTTGGTTTGTTTCTCTTGTTTAAAGCAATACCAAACTTGATGGATTTTTTAATGTCAAAGCCATCTTTGTAGACAATAGTCGTAGTACTATTTTCACAAATAGTTGGGGATAGGTGGGTTTATGCCTTTCCTAAGCGTATTAGCTCGAAAGTGAACGTAACAACACGATTTGAGTTTCAGCTTACTTACTGCTAAATCTGCGTCCATCAGGTTAACCACTACGCTACGGTGACCCCTCCCCAGTCTGTTTAAGGCATATTTTATGAAGCCAGAATAATTGCGCCTTATTTTTATTTCATTTATTTATCACTAAATAAATAACCTCATTGAGTATCTTCTAAGAGTATTAATTCAATAACTGTTGTCAGGAGTAATATGACAATATTACTCCTGGTTAACCCTTATATACATTTGGCTTGGTTCCGTTTGGTTTTATGATTTGTCAACCATTATAGGTTATTTAATAACAAATCAGTTTTCTTCTTACTCGGCCATGTGAGGGGTTCCACAGATGAACATCACTCATGAGCTCGTCCCTGCTTCTCCAGCAGTGTCCTGTTTGTCTAACTTTGATAGTTTTCATGATGGGTAGTAGGTGGTCGTATAGCTGCTGCTTTGTGGAATGTTGCCTCCAGGACTTGTTCAATATTGCTTACATAGGACCAACGTGTTGTTTTAAAGAAAGGAGTCCGCAGAAAAAGAAATACTCAAACTCGAAGGTTAGGGAAGAAAATATAGTAGTCGTTTATTATTCACTTAGGGCTACGATCGTTGCAACTCAAAAAGTTCGTTTCCTAACGTTCTTCTTCTCCATTTCTCATGGTGGTGACGGCGAGTGTCGGTGAGAGCTGGCTGTTGACACACGCCCGACAGGTGGGTCGTGGCAGACTGGCTAGGACGGGTCGGGGCCTCGGAACCTTTGTCGCGCCTGTTTTGAAAGCTGCCTTCAACTCTGCCAAAAATCTCAGCGGCATTCTTGTGTAGTTGCCGTCAAGCATTTTCTCCATCAGTTTAGTTAGCGTCCATGTAGTGCATCCATATAGCAGTATCGACACTGTTTTAAAAATTGGATATTATACAATTTGGATGCTATGTGAGCAAAGCAATTTTTTTATTTAATTTTTTTTTTCTTAAAGCCTAAAAACGATTATAAGATAGAACATAGAAAATGAACATAGTATGCCCGGCACTTTTCTTTCCTCTTTGTTAAGGTATTCATATATTTGTGTTCTGTTAAGAGACTAATTATATTTGATTTTAATTTTTTTTATTGCTATTAATTGAGGAAATGTAAGCAAATAAAAACTGTTCAGTTAGACAATAAATAACACACGGGTACACATCTGTCAAATGCATCATTTCTAAGCACATTTTGAAAATGACATTTTTATACGAGCCTGACATCATTTTTCTTTTTCAGACCATTAAACGCTTTCACTTGTTTTTTTTATCTAATACGGATAAATTTATGGACGATAAATCATTTGTTTTTACACAGTAAAATGCTTTCAAGTATTGCTATTGAACACAAACAACTCAATTAAAATGATCAAACAGTTCTATTTCTAACGATTAGATTTACCATGAGTCAACAAAGTTAAATGTTTCCAAGTATAAACAATATATCACGAACGATTCATTTAAAAATGAGTCATTTGTTTGCACGCAGTTAAATGATCAAACAGTTCTATTTCTAATGATTAAATTTACCATGGGTCAACAAAGTTAAATGCTTCCAAGTATTGCTATATATCACTAACGATTCAATTAAACATCAATCATTTGTATGCACACACTTAAACGATCAAACAGTTCTATATCTAACGATTAATTTTACCATAAGTCAACAAAGTTAAATGCTTCCAAGTATTGCTATATATCACTAACAATTCAATTAAAAATCAGCCATTTGTTTACACACAATTAAATGATCAAACAGTTCTATTTCTAACTATTCCCTTTAGCATAAATCCTTTGTTTGCACTCTGTTTAAATGTCAAACAATGTTAGTTGACCAATCGATATGACCCTATTAGTTGGTACCACTGTAGGCCAGAGTAGACCTGGGAGCGATGCCAATGGAGAGCTACTTTGCATTCCACAAAGCCCCAGCCTCACTATCAGTCTGTTTAGTCCAGTGCACTAATTTGGGCAGTCCTCTGCGTCTGCAGGGATGCTGTCGGAATATTCTACAGCCCAAGACAATTTGGGCAACTATTATAAGTACAATTGGGTCATGGAATGAATACATTCAGTACAAGTTGGTCATGAACAACCTTCTTATATATACAGCCGATTCATTCAATTGAATGTTCATCCCAAGATTTTTGGCGCCACGAATTGGTGTAGACTCTTGAAACATTAGTATGTTATTGATATACATCTTAAGAGATTAAACGTCTGAAAACTTATCGTATGAACCTAGTAGTTTCAAATATTCCTATCTAGCATTTGTGATACTGTGGGTGGCATCGGTTTCTATGGGTACCTTTGTCTGTTTTGGCGCGAAACCCACACAAAGGGCCTATGTGCGAGATCTCCCACGAGGCCGGAAGGACTAGGGAAGAAAGGTTCAGTCGACAAAGGAGGGCAGAAAGGACAGTCGGCAGGAGAGGTCAGTCAAGCGAAGGACAGTCAGCAGAAGGGAGCCGAGGAGACCAGTCAACATAACAGGTCAGTCAGGGAGATGAGAGTCGGCAGCGTGGAGACCAGTCAATAGAAGTAAGAAAGGCGGTTGCTAGGACCTGTTGACCATCTGATGCCGGGTTGACTAACGCGAGAATTTAAATCAGCATTGCTAGTGGCTCTGTGAGAGTTTTCGCACGAGTACACGCTCGAGTCAGCTCACAGAAGGCACAAAACGTGTCACAGACTTCCCCGCTCTTGCGCTTGGAGCTAACCAAAGCCTTCGTTTGTTTGTTTGTCTGTTAGTTCTTTTCTTCCACCCTCTCGGTTGAATCTTTCTGTTGGTAAAAGAATGTGAAATACCCCCGGCCGGAAATGAGAAAAACCACTAGACGATTCTTATGGCCATGAGTAGTTTGGTTGGTTGAGAAAGTGCGGTCGGCCGGCAGGTATTGGCATACATTAGTGATTCTATTTATCAAGTATTCCTATCTAATACACCTAATTTGTACCAGCTGTATAGTTCCTTTGATTTGGTTTTCTGGCATATCAACCATTATTGGTTATTTAATGCCAAATCCTCTTTTTCATATATAATATTTGGGTTTGTAAACAGATTTTTAGATACTCACAGTTAAATTATCAAATAGTTCTATTTCTAATAATTCAACTTGGCATAAATCAACGAATTTAAAAAGGTTCCAAGTATTCCAATGTATCACTAACCGTTCAATTTTTTACACACAGTTTAATAATCAAACAGTTCTATATCTACAAATTCAATTTAGCATAAGTCATTTGTTTGCTCTCAGTTTGCGAATTAAACATTTTTATTTGATCCATAGATCGGACCCTATCAGGTTCTGCCACTTTAAGCTAGTGTGGATTTGGGAGCGATGGTAATGAAGGGATACTCCGCATTTTCCAACGCTCCAGCATTACTAGAAACTCATTATCAGATTGTATAATGTTATGTACATGTGTGGTGGGAGGTCTTATCCCTCATCAGACATGTAGTTGGTATATTCTACAGCCCCAGTCAACTGGTTGGAAAGGGGTTGGTAAATATATATTGTACTGCTTGCTGATTACTAATTTCTGCCAAATCCTGAACTTTGCTGCAGAGTAGAATATAACACAGTCAAAAAAAGGGCATGCCTGAAATTATTAATTCAAAATGTTGACAATTTGCCCGTTGCATTCTTAGTATATATATATATATATATATATAACCAAGCCGAAACACTACTGCATAATTTGGAACGAGCAGCCGCAGGCAGTGGCCTCCATGTCAATGCACACAAAACGGTATATATGCGCTATAATCAAACAGGCAACATCTCCACACAAGACAGAACCTCTCTGAAACTGGTAGACAAATTCACCTACCTAGGAAGCAGTGTCTCATCAACTGAAAAGGACATCGACACACGGCTTACGAAGGTATGGACACCTATCGATAGGCTTTCGATTATATGGAAATCAGACCTGACCGATAAAATGAAACGCAGATTCTTCAGGCAGCGGTCGTATCGATACTGCTACATGGATGCACTACTTGGACGCTAACTAAACGGCTGGACAAGAAACTAGACGGCAATTACACAAGAATGCTGCGAACAATCTTGAACAAATCCTGGTGGCAAAACCCACAAGGAAATAACTATACGGCCAGCTGCCTTCCATCACGAAAACTATCCAAGCTAGACGAACCAGTCATGCAGGACACTACTGGAGAACGAGCTCATAAGTGATGTACTCCTATGGACCCCCGCATATGGCCGAGCAAATGCAGGACGACCTGCTCGAACATACATACAGCAGCTACGTGAGGATACGGGATGTAGCCCTGAAGACCTGCCAGAGGCGAAGAATGGTAGAGAGAAGTGGCGAGAGAGGGTCAGGGATATCCATGCTAGCGGCACGACATGATGATGATGATGATGATGATATATAAGTATTATTCGGTCCAGTTAAACCGGAGTTGGTTTATATCAAAAACATTTAACAGGATGGAAATAAATTTATAATCCTAATGTGACCGGTTTTGTTTTTTCTTAATATATATATATATATATATATGTGTGTGTGTGTGTGTGAGAGAGATAAGAAAAACCTCATGACCTGTATTTCTTATACAAACTTCACGTATGTTTATTCTATTACAAAGCAGTCTCGTCATGTCTTCTTTAAATTGTTTCGTACTTTGTTTAAAATCAGTGCTACATTTTTCTCTTTTTAAACAAGTCATTTATCTTTCTTGGTGCGTTTTCATGACTGGAAAGAAATTAAGTTTGATTTTGGCGTCGGTGTCATTGTTTAGAATTTTAAAAGACCAGATTTCAAATTACAAATTCTTTTGCAGACATTGTTAGTCAGTCGCTGTAGTTGCTGCCAACAAAATTAAAAGTCCGCACGAATTAATTTGGGGGTGAGTAAGCCAGAAATATCTCCCGTATTCATACATTTCTTAATGTTCTCTTTTTAATAAAAGAAAGTACAATTCCAATGTTCATACTCGTCTTTAATCACCTGGCTGTGTAATTTCAGTTTAAAAAAAACAAAAGGTAAAAAAAACAAAAGGTAACCAACAAACAAAAACAACAAAATATCAGATTAACTACATAATCGTCTGGCTCTTTTCTGTTGGTAAAACTTATCCTAAATAATCTACCGTCAGGTGAGGATTCTTAACCAGCATTGGATAACGTCAACCTATTCATAGAGAAAAATTCTTTGATTACTCTGAGAGTATAAATTCCGAGAACTTTTGGTTTTCGTCGTCAGACAAGGCTTGTTATCATTCGAGGCACTACTCTTCGTTCTTTCTGGTAGTTGACGAGCAGAAAACAAAGTCACTATGCCTAACTACACTCTCCACTACTTCAATGGCCGCGGCCGTGCCGAGATTCTTCGTATGATGATGGCCCTCGCTGGCGTCAAATACATGGATAAGAGATATGAATTCTCTGACTGGGATCGTTGCAGGAATGGTAAGGAAATGTTTACCCTTTTTCAAAATTTTTTTAGCGGGCAAATTTTTCTAGAATATTCTATATTTTTGTTCGAGTTTTAAAAGTTACTGGATCAGTGATGTTAATCAATATTTACGTCCTTAAATAAAAATTTCTTGTGGCTGCAAAATCATTGACTGCATCACTGCATAGGGGTAAGACCCCCCTAAAAAGTGTTATGAATATGACATTAAACAATCTGATGGTAATACTGGAGCTTTAGGGAATACCAAGTACTCCTTCGTTGCCATCACTCCAAGGTCCACTCCGGGCTGGAGTGGTAGCACCTGATAGGGTCCTATGTATGAGTCAAATAGAACTGTTTGACATTTAAAATGTATGCCAGGCAATGATTTAAGTTAAACTGAATTGTTAGAAATAGAACTCTTTGATTATTCTATTAAGTGTAAACATTTACTGTTGGGGATTCATAGCAATACTTGGAATCGTTTAACTTATTGACTCATGTTATATTGAATTGATAGAATTAGAACTGTTTGATCACTTAACTGTGTGTATCAAATATGTGTTCACAAATATATCAAATATTTGGCGTTAAATGACTTACGCTTGATATGCCATAAAACCAAACCAAACTAAAAAAATTCTTAATCCCAAAAACAATCAATGGAGATTTAATCTTATGATAAGTCGCATTTTTTTTTCATTTTTTCCACCTCTGGTGCTTTTATTTATTTTTTTTTATCATTATCCGTATTACAGTCTAAGTCAAATATTTTAACATTAGCACAAAATCTTTTCAGTGCCTCAGATTGGTTCATAGTTAGCAATTCAGACTGACAACGCACTGTTCGTGAGTTCGATTCTCACTGAATGTCTCTTACTTCTGGTTACGTGCTAAACAAACCAAATCTGAGGCTATGATTAACTACAATTTTCGTTTCTTCAATAGTGAAATAAGAGCTTAGATCCTCCGTATGACGATGGCCATTGAAGGTGTCTAATACATGGACAACAGATATATATATTTTTACTTTGGGTCATTAAAAATTATATTCCTGTAGTATAGCCATGAACAACTATACATACACATATGCAGATGCATGCAGAATCATAACAACGACACAATAAAGACGAGCGACACAGTTCTTTAGAAAAAAAGATACCTCTCACTTTATTTGAAAGGGTTCGAAAGGGTTACTAAAGGTTTTATTGTGTGAGAGGTGAGTTGGAGGCTGAACAGAACTGCAACATATTGACCCCCACTCTTATGGCCATAACAGCGTTTTTTTCTCATTCTCCGTAGCTGCTCAACCGGGAACCTGGGGGCCCAACCTCTCTGGGACATGTTCCTCATTCCAGCATCTTCTCGTCAACTGATTGAACTTCCTGTGCACCGAGTTGTATAATACTTCAACGACCACCTTCTTCTTGTTGGCGTCACAAATCGCACTCATTCAACCCGTCCACGGTCAAGGTTATATCCTAATATTCTTCGACCGGATGCACCTGTTATTTACACAGGTGCATATCCTATTTTGACAGCTTGGTCGGGGTCAGTATGTTACATTCCTACTAAAATTCATTTATATTAAATGCGAAAAAATTGAGTGAAATATTTTGGTATTACCGCGAAATGGTTACCAAGAGTAGATGACTAAATTTTCTGTCTATTTTGACAGATTTAGATTTTCATTGAATGTCTCATACTTATACTCATTTGATAAGTTGCGCTTGATTTTTTTAATAACTCTGGCCCGTTGTATTCATG
The DNA here is from genome assembly GCA_963585895.1 of Sepioteuthis lessoniana. Classification (NCBI taxonomy): domain Eukaryota; kingdom Metazoa; phylum Mollusca; class Cephalopoda; order Myopsida; family Loliginidae; genus Sepioteuthis; species Sepioteuthis lessoniana. The sequence goes on from OY757942.1 coordinate 11,645,635, forward strand.
CTCGTATAGATGTCTCGCTTCGAATCTCTTAAGTTCGGGGTTGTCCACGTGGTGTAATGATTAAACCGGTGGAGTGCAGAATCGTAGTAAGCGAATTCGAACTCCAGTCGAGCTATTACATTCACTTTCGGACAAATACCCTTGGGAAATGTATTAACCCCATTATCCTCTAAGCTATTGGTTAAATCGTACTGCTACTGTTCTTTTAGATGGATGGCTTTGGCATTAAATAACCCACGAAGGTTATTATGCCATTTAGGTAGAAACTAAAAAAATCCACAGCATTTTCCTTTGATCTCAATTTCCAAAGAAACATAAGTCAACGTGGCGTAATGGCAACTGAGCTTGACTGTTTTGTTTGTTAAGTTTTACGGCATATCAAACCTTGTAGGTTATTTAATGCCATGTACGATTTGTTAAGCTACTGGATTTTCGCTTCATAATTATATCACAAATTTTGCATTGTTTATTATTGCATTTGGTAATCCCTTGTGTTGTGTTTTCTCCGAATGTTGAAGAGAACCAACCGAGAACAATTCAATTTACAAACACGAAAGATTTCGAGTCTGATTAACTAGTCATTGTGCAATACCTGTTCTCTTACGAAAGCATCAAGCTGGAAACATGCACGTATGTAAGAAAAAAAATCTAAAAAATGTAAATCTCTTCGTGGACCAACTCATCTTAATATATATATATATATATATATATGTGTGTGTGTGTGTGTGTGTGTTTGTGTGTGTGTATTATAAAGTACAGTTAGACCAGAATCGGGAAATAATTCCTTCAAGGCAATAAAATCATTCAACTATGAACATTTACCCCTTCCTGGTAAAGAGCTCAATGTAACTGACATCACAGAGCAATAATTCCTTTTAGAAAAACAAAAACAGATCACATTAGGATTATAAGTTTATCCTAATGTGAACGGTTTTTGTTTTTCATAAAGGTAAATATATATATATATATATATATATATATATATATATGCCTTTATATATATATATATATATATATATATATATTTATATATATAAATATATAAGGTATATATATATATATATATATACCTTTATATATACATTTATATATACATATAAGGTATATATACCTTTATATATATATATATATATATATATATAAAAGATATATATATATATATATATATATATACCTTTATATATATATATATTTTTTTTTATATATATATATATATATATATATATATATATATATATATAAGGAATACTCTAAATTTAATGCTTTTGGAGTTGTTTTTTTCAAAATAGAACCTATGTCGCAGCCTCTTCCTTTTGGGGATTTGGTTAAATATATATTCCCCTCTTGGGATGGATTTGAACAAATAAAATTATCTACTCGTTATCTCTGCTTATATTGACTCTGTTGTAGCTAGAGCTGCTGTATGTTTCATTGGACGGTTTAACTTTGAGTATTTGTATGTAAGTACCATAACTCACTCCTACAATTATTTGAGTTTTAGAGAAAAGCAATCCAGAAACATTAACCAAAGGATTTTATTGACCCCCACTCTTATGGCCGTCAGGGTTGTGTCTTTCTCGTTCTCCAGGGCTGCTCAACCGGAGGCCCAGGAGCCCAGCTCTCTGTTGGATGATGGATTTCTTTAATGCATTTTATTGGCAACTTCTCTGGACCCCAACTCAATCAGGGGGCCTCGAGGGCCCCTTTCGGCCTGGTGTGGCTTTCCCTACCACATCTCATCTCTAACCCTCCAACTGTCCTGTCTTACTTTTGTCTTGACTGAGTTATATAATAGTTCCTCGCCCACTTAATCGCCCACTCAATCTTTGGAATGGCATGTTTGTTCGTCACCAAGCGGAAATAAGTGTCATGCAGTTCAGAGTTAACCCTCTTCCGGTGTATCAGTCTATGAGTGTATTATGGGATTTTTTACCTTGTCCCATTTTGTCAGCCAATTTCTGCCCACGCGATTTCCTCTCATAACTGCTACTGGAATGTGTCACTTACTTCCGCTGCAAAATACAACACCACCTTGAGTTTTTAATTTTCCTTCCACATGCAACTAAAACAGCTTTACAAGATATAAATTACCAAATATTAGGCAAAATGGCGAACATAAACTAGAGTTATAACCGAAAATAACATATATCCAATACTTACGCGTGTCATTGTATGTCAAGACACTGAACCATGCTTCTTACGACACAAAGATATCTGGGACAGAAAGCCCTTCGTATCCGGAGGGACCAGAGTCAGTCTGTTTTATAAATACGGAATGATTTTTTTTATATTAATCAGTTTTCGTTAATTATATTCTATTATTCACTTTGGTTGGGCTTTGACCTATATGGCTCCTAGTTCAGGTGCATAGCATTTGGTACAGTTTATGCTCGCGCCAAAGGAAATGACAATTACATGTGTCATAATAAACCCCAGATAGAAAATGAGACAGGAGTGTGAATGACATCATGCCCGGAAACGATGGTCCAGAGAATTTGAAAATTTTGTAAAAAAGTCAGTTGACAGTTGACTTTGGGCCATGTAGACAGACAGTTGGGTTGTCATCCTCAGTGGCAGACAGTTGAAGTTGGGGTCTGACCATGATGGTGAGAAGTTGGGGTCCAACCATCATGGTGAGAAGTTGGGTCCGACAATGATGTTGAGAAGTTCAGTTTCGAGTATGGTGCTGAGAAATTGAGATTGGACCATGAGATGTACCGAATGTTAGAGATGTTAGCATAATTTGATACGAAAGTCTTTTAAGACTTGTCTCTTCCCTCCTTTCGACCCGTTCGTATATGAACAACGGAGTCCGCCGATTTCCGCCTGTGTTTTTTGCATATGTATATGTACTGTTATGATTATGTATAATGTATTACGAATATATAACAAGTTTGTTTCACGGGATTGTCGAGGTCGAAGAGTAATTTAACTTTTAACCTTTTATAGGCAGGTTTCTCCAAACCTCCTTGTGGCCATTAGTAGAACAATTTGGCTGGTATGGAATGTAATCTCATCAACTTCATATATGAACCGATCTATTTGATTTTTAGTAAAAAAAATTATATCACATTGTTGGGTGTGTTTGTTTAAGTTTTTTTTCCCCAATGGCTGACTCAAAACGAATACTTGAAAATGAAAGTATTTATTTTGCATTGTTTTAAAATTACCTATTTTTCTTATGCAGATTTTCCCTGTAATTATCTCCCTTGTTTGCAAATGGACGATGGCTACATGATGCCTGAGACCATGGCCATTTGCAGGTATTTGGCCCGTGAATACGGTGAGTTATTTATTCCTATATCTTTGTTAAATATATGTAACAAAATTTGTAATGTTCCGTAAGTAATACTGATATGACGTTGTATAATTTTTGATCAATAAAACGTCAACAATAAATGGAAGCTAGCATGATACGAAATACTTTTAAGAATTGTTTCTCTCCTCGTATCTGAACAACGGAGTCCACCTGCTTCACAAAACACATTTAGGTTATTTGGCTGCGCAATTACGATGAGTAGTTGATTTGGCGTCAGTTGTGTGCGATATGAACTGGTGGCTCAGTCGTAGAGTTTCAGCACTGTAATCTGTGGTCATTGGTTCGATCTCCAATGGTGGAGATTACGGTATACACTGCTGATAAGACCTAATAAGGTCGAAACATCTGTTCAGTGTTCCTGTATGTAATGCGGAGGTGTTTGGCAGATTTTCTGGTCGTGGTAATTTAATTCACAATATTAATTCCTCTAATTAAAAATTACGTACAATAAATGGAGTACGTTCAAGTCAGTGGGTCTTTAAAGTACAAAGTCCTGTAAATATTCAACCTGATTTTGAAACTACTTATCAATGAAATATTTGCTTCACATTAAAACCATAAATTTGTTTGAAGAAAAATATTTTATTATTTAATCGATATCGTACTTTCACTACGGACATCTACCTCTCATCTCAAAATCCACTCAAGAAAAACCTACAAGATTAGCAGAGTACTGGTGAAAAAGCAAACCAACTCTAAAGCGGTGTTCTCTCATGGACTCCTACGCATGGACACACCAGTGTTGATAGATCAGCAAGTACTTAGATGATCTTTGTACGTACACAACATACAACTAGGAAGACCTACTAAGAACGATAGATAATAGAGATAGATAGCGAAAGAAAGAATGAAAGAAAGAAAGAGAGAGAGAGGGGGAGAAGGAGCCAGGGAACACTGAGTTCTCAGCACAACTTGACGGGGATGAGTATTAGTTTTTATTTTTATAATTTTTATTTTTTTTAGGTTTCTACCCTAAAACTCCCATGGACATCTTCAGGTGTGACTACATCTGTGACTGCTTCTATGAAATCATGCACGATTACATGAGGTACTACCACTGGAAGAACGGACGCTTCAGGGTGAGTCACTTGTTTGGAATAGGATTAGCATTTCATTTTTGAATAGATTTAATAGACTTATATTCACAATGAGGAAATTGTAAAATTATCATTAATATTAAAGGATATTAATTCCTTACGTCTGCACACACACACACACACACACACACACATACACACACACATTTATATATATATATATATATATATATATATATATATATATATATATATATATATATATATGTGTGTGTGTGGGCTCTTGACTCGGCTCTTTGTGAACATATTTAATCTACAAATAGTTGCAGGACCAACTACCAAGATGACTGGTTTTCTGTTCAGCATAGAGCTAGGAGTAAAATCCATCTTAACATTTAAGTGGCGATCTACATTTTTTAGATCGCCCCTTTTTTTAGAGACAGAGATCCAGTCATAATTTATATATTTTGGGAGACATATTAGGTGTGACATAACGTTCCCCATTTTTTTTGGGGGGGGTCATTTTAGTCATCCTTTTCCCTATTTGTATAACCCGTTTTTAAACGTTTCTCCGGGTATGAATAGTACCGGTCGAAAGGCTCCTAGCATTCTTTTATCTTTTAGAAATAATTTGGTCTCCCTAATATAGATGATTCCCCTATTTATTTGTTTATATAAATTTACGTGTACCAAAAGCGGTATATATATATATATATATAAAAGTAAAGTAAAGTTGGCATCCTTAGTCGAGGGTGACCCAAAGGTTCCATTTTCAATAGCTACTACACCAAGATCTACAGTAGGGCGCTACTCCATTCTCTGGATTCTTCTTTACCCTTAATCCTTACCTTATAATACTGAGTGTTAAGCAAATCCACATTAAGTACCATTTTTGTATGACTTCATCTGGGATTGAACCCCGGTCTACCGGACCATTTGCGAACACTCAACTCATTGGTCCAATTATTGACCATGTTCAGTTTATTAGAGCCAATGTTGAATACTGTTTTATATATGTTCGGTTGTTAAATTTTAATACCGATAGAATCGAGGATTTGGTGGCATTTTTGTGGTTATTTTTAAATATCAATTTGGTGTTCAAAGGGAAGGATTTTTCGTATTTTGAAAGTCCCGGTCCCCGAAAGATAACAGAAGTTAAGCTGTAATGCATTCGCTCAATACTTAGATGGGTAAGCACTTAAGCGACAACAGGTACTGTCAGCAACTTGAGACTTCTGTGCCATATGTAAAAAATTAGCTCAGCAAACAACAACAAAAAGTACCAACAAAAAAAAAAAAAAGAAAAAATCTACCTGAAGACGATCAGTCGATATGATCGAAATACTCACTGATACGAAGAAAATAGCGAGAAGTTTACGAAGAAAAAGCAAACTTTCGTAGTCTTTGACCAAACTTGTTAAATGATTATATATATATATATATATATATATATATATATATATATTGAGTGAGAGAGATATGCATATATATATATATATCTGTATAAACATTTATATACATATTTGCATAATGCTTAGAGAGTTCGTTAATGGCCCGGGAGACCGGAGTTCAATACCAGGTCGAGTCATACCAAGGATATAAAAATGGTACTTGATGCCTCCTTGCTTAACACCCATAACTATGTGTGCATCAAGGGTAAGTGGAGCAATCCAGGAAAAGGTGTATTGCTCACTCCTACATGTTAGTGTAGTAGCAATTGGTCGCCCTTAACTGCGATCGCTAACTTATATATATATATATATATATATATGATGTGTGTGTGTGCGCGCACGCGCGTGTGTGTACGTCATTTAACCATGATCTAAAAACCTGCAAATTAGTTGAAAGTGTAATATCTAACTTGCAGGGTTTTGGCTGCGTAGTATATGGGTTCGATCTCCAGTCGCGCTATCATCTTCACTTTTGGATTAATAAAAGTATGTAAGTAAAGTTGTCTCCCTTTAGTCGAGGGCGACCGGAAGGCTCTCTTTTCAGTAGCTGCTACAAAGAGGTATAGGGGAGGGCGCTACTTTTTTCCCTGGATTGCTCCACTTTACCCTTGATACATACCTTATATTGCTGAGGGTAAAGCAAGGAGGTATCAAGTACCATTTTTAAAGTCTTTGGTAAGACACGACCTAGAATTGAACCCAGGTCTCCCAGACCATTGGCGAATACTCTATCCATTAGGCCAGTGACACTTTTATACCTCACCCAGCTAAATTGTGTCACGGCTGTTTTTCAACGAAGGCTGATCTTCTACTAGACAAAGATAACGAAAAATGCTTATATTGATTGCATATTGAAATCGACGTGTAAGTTTTTTCAGTGGACACCATTATATTGTTGGAATTCCTCTCATAAATTATTTATATCTATGTCTAATTTCCATTACAGTACAACATGAATGACTATGGTTTCGGAGGTGATAGCAACTGCAGCAACTATGACGTAAGTTTTCTTTGCATTTGAACGAGACAAACTGTATTTAATTGAAATATGCCAACAATTCACAATTTCCGATCTTTTTTGAATTTCCAGATAAAGGTTTCTTAAAAGTCAAAAAATAAATTAATCATCATTCATTTTTTTTTCAGAACTACATGTACTGGAGATACATGAACACTTTCAACAGAGTTATGCCCTTCATGGAGAGGACTTTGGGTATGCGCAATGGTGGAAGTAAATTCTTCATGGGAGATATGGTAAGTTTTTATGTAAAAGAAACTTATAGATATATAATGTTTTAACAGAAGGTGTAAGGTGTTTTTTTTTTAAATTTAATTGGTCTTTCTGTCAAATTATGAATTTCTTTAAGCTTTTGGAATTATTTTGATAAACGAATTTGTAAACAGATAACAGGAATAAATTTTTACTTTCAATAGTTTTATTATGAAAATTCATTGAAAATGAATTTTACTATAAAAATGATCTTGTAATAAAAGTCATTGAAAATAAATTCTATTATAAAATACATTGGAAATTAATTTTTCTAGAAAATTGCATTGCGTATGATTTTTAACAAGAAAATGTATAAAAAATGAATTTTACTATAAAAAATGATCTTGCTATAAAAATCATTGAAAATGACATTTACTCTAAAAATGAATTGAAAATAAATTTTCCAATAGAAATTCATTGCAAAAGAATTTTTCTATAAAATTCCATTGCATATTACTTTTACTTTGAAAATTCATTTGAAATGAATTTTACTTATAAAAATGATCTTGATATTTAAAAAAATCATTGAAAATGACTTTTACGATAAAAATGCATTGGAAATTAATTTTTCTATAATATTGCATTGCATATGATTTTATCTATGACAATGCATACGAAATGAATTTTACTATAAAATGCATTGCATATGATTTTTACTATAAAAATGCATTGGAAATGATTTTTACTATAAAAATACATAAGAAATGAATTTTACTATAAAAATGCATTGCATATGATTTTTACTATGAAAATGCATTGGAAATAAATTTTACTTATAAAAATAATCTTGCTATAAAAAATCATTGAAAATAACCTTTACTACAAAAATTCATTGGAAATAGATTTTACTATAGAAATGCATTGTATATAATTTTTACTATAAAAATATCATTGGAAATAAATTTTACTATAGAAAGACATTGGAAAAGAATTTTTCTATAAAATTTCATTGCATATGGTTTTTACTATGAAAATGCATTGGAAATGAATTTTACTTATAAAATAATCTTGCTATAAAAAATCATTGAAAATTATTTTTACAATAAAAATGCATTGGAAATAGATTTTACTATAGAAATGCATTGTATTTAATTTTTACTATAAATTTGCATTGAAAATGATTTTTACTGATAAATGCTTTGGAAATGAATTTTACTTTAAAAGGATCTTGCTATAAACATCATTAAAAACAATTTTTACTATAAAAATGCATTGGAAATAGATTTTACTATAGAATTGCATTATATGTAATTTTTACAATAAAAATGATTTGAAAATGTTTTTACGAATAAATGCTTTGGAAATGAATTTTACTTTAAAAATGATCTTGCTATAAACATCATTAAAAATAATTTTTACTATAAAAATGCATTGGAAATAAATTTTATATAGAAAGACATTGGAAATGAACTTTTCTATAAAATTGCATTGCATATGATTTTTACTATGAAAATGCATTGGAAATGAATTTTACTTATAAAAATAATCTTGCTGTAAAAAATCATTGAAAATAACCTTTACTACAAAAATGCATTGGAAATAGATTTTACTATAGAAATGCATTGTATATAATTTTTACTATAAATATGCATTGAAAATGATTATTACGAATAAATGCTTTGGAAATGAATTTTACTTTAAAAAAGATCTTGCTATAAAAATCATTAAAAACAATTTTTACTATAAAAATACATTGGAAATGAATTTTACTATCAAATTTCATAGCATATTTTATTAACGGTGAAAATCCATTGGAAATTAATTTTACCATGAAAATGTAAAAGAAATTATCATTATATTTTCTAACTAAAATGAAACGTTAGATTTTTTTGTAAAAAACACAGACTTTTGAAGCTGTAATTTTTCTCTGTGTATTTTTGAATTTATCAACAAACCGGTACATTCGTGCTAGTTATAACATCTAGAGCTACCTCGCAGACGACAATATTTTTATATGCAGCGAAAATCTTTTCCCTCCAAAAAAAAATAAAAAATACAATTCCTTAGCCAGTCGAATTGATAGACAAATCCTTAGTAACTGTTGATCGGTTTGCGACTGATACATTCCTTTTTGTTTAAATTGGCATCTACTGCTATTATAACCTGTATTTCGTGAAACTACCGTTCATTTTACTATTTGCTTCTCCATTCTCATCATGACTCTCTCTCTCTCTCTCTCTCTCTCTCTCTCTCTCTCTCTCTCTCTCTCTCTCTCTCTCTCTCTCTTTACATCAAATCTTTTAAGTATTTCTCCTTTTTTGTCGTTCTCTGATTGACCTCTAAATCAAGGTAGGAAACATCTTACTACTAAAACAATCAACCGATGTCTCCAATTATATTACAGTAAATAGGGACATATTTCATACATAATTGGTCTATCAATATATCAAGCGTCACATATTCAATGTTGTTTTAAGAGTCAATGTATTAATATAATAATTTTAAATATTATCTAAAACCTTGTTTGATCCACGCATGGTATCTAAATAGCAATTACCACACAAGATCCAAGTAAAAATCTTCTCATCGAATACACTTTATCCAGGACATTTTATGAAATATTTCTTCAAAAATCAACTATCATCAAATGTCGTTTAAAAATCTTTTAAAATCTAACATTTATTGTCGTCCTATTTCAGATGATGTGGTGTGATATGATGTTCTACTGTTGTATGGAGAATATGTTCAGGGAGAACCAGTCTATGTTCAGCAGCTACCCGAAAATGATGGCCCTCTTCAACCGTGTCGCTTCTCATCCCAAGGTCTCTGCTTACCTGAAGGGTCGTTGCAACACTCCTTGGTAAAATCAGTTGGTCAGAGAGTAGTTTACTCTTTCTTAAGAAAAAAAAAAACATTACTGAAGTGATCTCTGGAAACAAGATATGCTTCCTAATAAGATTCATCGTTAAATAGCTCATACGATATTTTGTATTTTAATTAATCGAAAATATCAAATAAATTAATTTGTTTCCAAAATTTAACCCTTATTCTGTTTTCTTTAATATTCTTAACTGTTCATTATGATACAATGAAATACACAGGAAAAAATATATATACATATAATTTACCCTCCGGTCGAAGGCATTTCTTATATATATATATATATATATATATATATATATATATATATGTGTGTGTGTGTGTGTGTGTGTGTGTGTGTGTGAAGAAAAATCAAATGATATGATGAAATTTTTAATTAGATTTAAAAACAAACAAAAGGTTCTTGTGAATTTTAATAAAAAATTAAAACTAGAAATTCGTTTAAGAATCAGGAATGAAAAAGAATAATACCGACGATAATCTACGGAAAATATAAAAGTATATATATATATATATATATATATATATATATATCAGGGGCGGAGACGGGACTAGTGCTACTCGTACCCGGCACGACCAATAACACGGTCAATGTTATTCAAAATGGATTAAAAATCATCCCTTAATTTTAAGAAAACATACTTAGTCTGATCTCAATTAAATTACGTATCTATTCAAGTTTCGATAACTAAGTAGCCAAAAGTTCATAAATATTCCGGGAATAATACAACGATTCTGTTTTGAATGGATGGTCTTTGTCCGACCACCGTCAGATTCATTGAACATCCCATAAAATCGGCTATAATGTTGAACACGCGCAAATCCGTGCCGAGCACTAGACCCTTATAATAACAGTAATGTTAGAGAAATCCGCTTTCGGCTGTAGCTAATAGCAAGGGCAACCCAAACATCGTGCTCAAAAATTTTAGCAATTTCAGACTGCTGACTGCTGAAAGCTGTCTTGGGAAGAGGGAGAGGGACCGAGAGAGAGAGAGAGAGAGAAAGAGAGGGGATAGCAGATTATAGCCGACGTCATCATCATCGCTATGGTAAATGTTGGTTAAACGGCGTGTTTTAATTCGTTTTTTCACTAACAGATGTCTATTTCTTTAATGAATGTTGCATATATTACATTCTGTAACTAAAATTTGTTTATTTGAATACATTTTCAACAAATACTCTTTATTTTAAGCGAAATTGAAACTACTAGCTGTGTCTGTGTATATTGTCATCAGTTTCTTTATTCTAATAAACATATTTTTCTCGTCATAGTAATGAACATCTTCTCTTTTCTTCTATACTTTTGAAAGGAAAAAAAAATTATCTTATCTACTGTATTAACAAGACTACAAATTATATAGTATCTTGATTGTTTACAAAAAAAAAAAAACACCATGCAAGGTAGGTTTGTCAATCTGTGCTATACAATGGAGAATCACGCAATAGCAACTATGATGACTTACTTTGGGTCCACGGACCACGGGTTGGGAACTGAAGTTGACAGAGGGTGGGGGGCACGAGTAGCAAAAATAGGTTAGAGTCGCCACTGATATATATATTTATATATATATACATATATACATAAATATATATTCTTTTCTAATAGATATGTTCAAATTATAATTCCTTAGATACCTTTCCTTAAGATGAAATGCGTTCCTCGATGTTAACGGTTAAAAAGAAATCCAATTTGTGTCCGAATTTCCCTTTGACGAACCAGTAACGTCGCTGGTGACATAAATTTTAAACAGATTTTATCTATTGGTTTTTCTTGATATTAAAACTATTTTTAGATCTAATTAGGAATGATTTGATATATTTTTCTACTAGTATTAATTAACCGTTTACTGAGGCTTCAATGGTGACATATTAATATTAGATTATATCTAAATATTTTTAGATCTGCTTAGGGACTTTTTAAACATATTTTTCTACATGTATTAATTAACCGTGTTTTGAGCCCTCAATTTAGATTATTCCTTTTAAGTCTAATCGCTGACTTAAATGATATATATATATATATATATATATATGTGTGTGTGTGTGTGTGTGTGTGTGTGTGTGTGTGTGTGTGTGCATATGTACATATGAATATACTTTTTCATATCGGCAAATAAACAAATTTACAACACACACACACACACACACACACACACACACACACACACACACACACACACACACACGTATATATATATATATATATATACACTTATCTACATTGATATATAGTCATATATATATATATATATATATATATATACAAACATATACAGACAATTATCAATAAAAACACATTTGTATATATTTATACATAATGTTATGGGTAATCACCCACTCCTTTTCAATGACCCAGACAGAAGACCGAATGTATTACACACGTGAATTGAGGTCATCGAAAGCACAAGCGACTTCCCAACATCTCAACGGCCCGGAACCGCGGAGTGATTGGGTGAGACAGATCACGTGATATGGGCGATGTCGCTGGGTTTTGAAAAAGTATTTTCAAAACACTGACGGCCCAGAATTTACCATAAACAGACGTCTGTCACAATCGATCCAAAAATATGATGGGCAAAGGAAAAAACTTAAGTTTTTTTTTTTTTTTGTGGGGTGTGGTGTCATGGCATATCAATCTTTGTAAGTTATTTAATGCGAAATCTATTTTTATACAAATAAATAGTTACATTTCAAACAAGTGAGTTTAGCATCAATACACAGTTTAATTATCAAAAATATTTCGATCCAAAATTATTCAGTTTATTCAAACAGTTCGAATTCAAGCAATTCAATTTAGTACGTGTACAGTTTTTGTTTACACAAAATTAAATGTCCAAACAGTCTATTTCAAACAATTCAGTACATCATAAATACAGTTTCAATGTCAAAAACAGTTCTATTTCAAGCAATTCAGCTTAGCGTACAAAAACAGTTCCATTTCAAACAATTTAGTTTAGCATAAGTACGCAGTTAAAATGGCAAAGCAATTCTATTTCAAGCAATTCAGTAAAGCATAAGTAAGAAGTTTAGTTCTATTTGATCCAAGCATAGGACCCCATCTGGTGCTCCCACTTCGACCCAGAATGGAGCGGGGAGCAATAGCAATGATGGGGTACTCTGTACTCCCTAAAGTTCAGGTATTATTGAAGCCTCACCATATAATTATTTAGTGTCATATTTAGGACACTCGTTGGGGGGGGGCTTACCCCTCTGCATAGATGTAGTCGCTATATTCTATAGGCCAGCCGACTGGGCAAAAGAACTTAATGTCCGGAACGAATCTTGAAACCTTCAACTTATAATGAAGATCTTATTCCGTCAATAGATTCACAAATCGGTTGACATAAAAAAAGGAACAGAGTGAAGAAGCAGAGAAAACAATTATTTTCGTTTTTGAATTCTTTCTCATTGCATTGTTGAATTTTGATCAGAACTTTTGATTTGAACATTTTTATTAACTTACTTAATTTAAGAAAACAACACTACAGTTTAAAAGTTTTATTTAAAAAATCAATTCAGGTAACTTGATTATTTAGTAGAGCTGACATCTATTCAATGTATGCGCCTTCAGCCTCAATCACCGCCTCGATACGGATCCGGAACTGGGAGCATGTCTTTTCACCAAGCGCCGGCGGATGACGGCGATCAGGCTGACTTTGGTGTTGTGGTAGGTCATGTTGGTTATGTTCTTGACGTATGACCAAACGAAGTAGTCCAGCGGGTTCAGGTCAGGGAAGGAGGGGGCCAGTGAGAGAAGGGTACAAAGTCGTAGAACTCCTTCTGAAGCCAAGCCTGGGTCTCTTTGGACTTGTGGGCCGGCACCAAGTCCTGCTGCCACACCCAGGGTCTGCCACCTGATTGCACCAGGGGATCACCACACTCTTCAACACATCTAGGTACACTCTGGTGTTGACTTTCAAGCCGACTTCGAAGATGTGAGGTGGCGTGATGTGGCCCTCACTCTAAACCACACCAAAGGCCATAACCGTAACTGGAAACTTTGTTTTGATTACCCTGGGCATGTCGCTGTTATTCGTCATAATCCAGATTTGCCTAATTCGTTTTTGTTTTTTTTTTTTGTGACGGGAGGACCGTTACAAAAAAAAAAGGAATTATGAAAGAGAAAAGGAAAATAAAAAGAACAAATAAAAAACAGTTGCTAAAAATATAATTTTACAATTTCTTTTTAATCTTTCTTCACTTCCCATGCTTTGAAATTGGCTTCCTTAATCCTTTTTAGTTTTGTTTTATTTTATTTTATGTTTATTAATATTCTTATATTATTGTGTTGACAATTTTTTTTTTTTTTCATTTTGCCTTTTGTTTTCCGGATGCTAAAATAAATACCTAACAGGTTGCATTTCTTGATTTGTCAGTCAGTTAAGATCTCGTTGTAAATTCAAATTCTATTCGAATTTAAATATCCGGTGTAATCGCTGTTGTTCGATGTGGATTATCATTCTTCCACGAAGTGACAATATATATGGACGTATATAGATAAATTCATATTTCTCATTAAATATACACACAACGATATATACACAAATGTCCACTGATTAATATGAACATATTTTTTTTAAAAAGATACACAATTATATATGTGTACCTAAAGATACACACATTGCTATTTACATAAATACTTCCATTTATATTTGTACACACACACACACACACACACACACACACACACACACACACACACACACACATATATATATATATATATATATATATATATATTTATATGGAAGAAAATAATGGATAGTAATCCGACAATTTGTGAAGAAAAACTGACAACAAGTAATCCAAATAGAAAGTGGGGATTTATAGAGAAACAAAGTCAGTCGATACTATAGCGTTTCGGTTCTGCTGAACCATCATCAGGGCTGTGAGGGGTTTTATTAGTGATGTTAAGTGTAGATGGATGTATAAAAAGTGTAAAAATATATAAAAATTTGGAAAAGTTGTATAATAAGAAAAGGTGTCTGTTTATGACAAGAAAAATTGGCCGTTTGATCAATGAATCAGCGTTCGTTTCTTTAAAATACGTCACCTGACATTAAAAACATTGTGCAGAATCCACGTTTCGTTAGTTCATCGAGAGATTTCGAACCATTCCACGTTTTCGACGAAATTCAAATCATATAAATCTGTTTTTTTCTTTTATATATATCCATTCATATATATTTTCGATGTATATGTACATATAAACGCATTTATATGGACATGTTTTTATTCATACGCATATATATATATATATACATATATATATATATATATATATATATATATATATATATATATGTAAAGTATATAAGTATACCCATTCATATATGCATATGTATATACATATATATTTGTATTCATTTATATATATATATGTATATATATATATATATAATTTCTTTGCATATGTATATATACACATTCATAAGCACACAAATTTATATATTTTCACATATTTATAAGTATATATATATATATATATATACTTGTGCATGTACCCGCTTGTGTGTGTCTGTGATTGTATACATATGTATATATATATATATGTGTGTGTGTGTGTGTGTTTGAATATATTTTATTATAAATATGTGTGTGTGTGTGTGTGTGTGTGTGTGTGTATATAGTAATTTACAAAGCGCTTTGCTTCGATGTAGCACAAGGCCGAGTGAATGGGGTGTATATATATATATATATATATATATATATATATATATATATATATATACGTAAATATATATATATTTATAAATAAACAGATGTAGCAGTTCAGCAAATTACGAAATTTGAATTTAAATTGAGCCGGTAAAAGTATTTATCCACCGTTAAAAATTCATATTCTTCATCGTAAAAGTGTTTTTTATTGAACCAAATTAAGCAACCCAAAGCTGCTTTTTATTATATTACAGGGTGGAACGATAAAATTGTCGTCCTAAAGAAAACAACACATCAGCTTTATTTTAAAACTTTTATTGAAAAAATCAATTCAGGAAACTTGATTATGAAGTAGAGCTGACATCTATTCAATATAGCCGCCTCCTTCTGCCTCAATCAACGCCTCGATATGGATCCGGAACTGGGAGCATGTCTTTTCCACAAGCGCCGGCGGGAGCTCGGCGAATACTGGGCAGATGGCGGTGATCAGGCCGGCTTTGGTGTTGTGGGAGGTCATGTTGGAGATATTCTCGACGTATGGCCAAACAAAGTAGTCCAGCGGGTTAAGGTCGGGTGAGGAGGAGGGCCAGTGTGTGAAGGGTACAAAGTCGTTGAACTCCTTCTGAAGCCAAGCCTGGGTCTCTTTGGACTTGTTGGCTGTCCTGTCGCCGAGTCCTGCTACCACACCCAGGGTCGGCCATCGACCCCTGATTAGACCAGGGGATCATCACACTCTTCAACACATCCATGTACACTTTGATGTTGACTTTCAAGATTTGAGGTGGCATGATGTGGCCCTCACTCTAAACCACACCAAAGACCATAACCGTAACCGGAAACCTTGTTTTCATCACCCTGGGCACGTCGCTGTTATTCGTGGCAATCCAGATTTGCATTTTGAGGGTGCTGGCAATGGTTCTGTTGTCATAACTTGGATCGGTAGAGAGCATGTGTTGTACAGCGCTGCATCTCTGATCTCGCTCGTTGAACATTGTGTCACTTTAAGACATGTTAGAGGGCTCGTATCGCTCTTGGGATTTGTACACAACTGGCCAACTAGTAAATTGTCTTCAATAAAAAAAATAAAACCGGTTTTTATTTAACGGAAATGGAATCACGTTGTCTTTCCGAGGGCGGCAATTTTATCGTTCCACCCTCTACATAGCAGTCTTCCACACTGACTTTCACCTTAATATAAAAAAGATTAATTCGAACGTGTTTTGCCTCTTCAGTACAAAAATTAAAATTCACAGAACTACAATGGGTTTTGCAGTTTGCAGACATGAAGAAACAGGATAGAGTCAGACCAAAATTAGGGCTGATAGACCCAAAGCATCAAGAACAAAGAAAATTTCATCAGAGTTTCCAGCTTGCGTGACAGAACGCTGACTGCTCTCTGCATTACTGCACAACTTATCTAATGTCGAGAAAATAAAACATGTATCAACATTACCTGTGTGAAGAACACTCTGTGAAGCTGGCCTGTATGATATAATTGCTGTCAAGAAACCACAGTTGAGAAACCAAAACAATGTCAAAAGCGTTCCATGTTCCAAGGTGCACTAAGCCTGGACATGAGGGCAGTGAATAAAGCCCTTTGAATTGACAAATCAAATCTTTCGGTCAAGTTGGTTGGGGACGTGTATGTGCAGCGAAGAGTGGGTGTAAGTTCTGCAAACTTCATGTATCACACCAAATGAAAAGCATGGAGAAATATCTGTTATGGTGTAGAGGGTTATTGCCAATTGCAAAGTCAGGGATTTGCACCAGGTGAAATGCAAATTGAATCCGACTGGGTATCACAACATACAGTAGCATCTCACGATCCACGGCTTGCGGTTCATAAAAGTAGGGGTATTTTGATAAAGATTTTCTGGTTCATTATCATAACTTTCAAAGTCTAATCTCTTGGTGGATGTATTCATAAACACTTGTAGTAAGTTTGTAAGTTGCATTGACTAATACTCCCCACGCACTACGGAGCACTACATCGGGATGCGCTTCAGGTGAAACCCATTCACCGAGTAAGATTGTAATATAATGGTCTAGGGATTTCGTTTTATATATCTTGCCTTTGGGTTTAGTTAGGTTGGGAACCTTTCGGCTCAGTGCATGAGTTAGTTAGGTGCAAACATGAGCGCAGGTGTTCATGCGCGCGCGGAGTGGACGTGTCATTCAGAGATGTCACAATAAAAATCCCAGATAGAGGATGTGACCAGGGATGTGAGTGATGTCACGCACCGGAAGCGTGGGCTGAGATTTGAGAAAAGTTAGCTGAGTTTTGCCGTCGGAAGAAGAAGGTTGACTTTCACTTGCTCGCCGAGGCCTTGCGGCAGGTACCGCACGTGATGGGGGTGGGGCAGATGGAAAAGTTAGCATAGAAAGATTGTGTATCTCTCTCCTTATGTCGAAAAACCTTTAAACTCAAAGGTAATGAAAAGTTTCGTACCTGAACTAAGAAGTCGTAAGTGTTTTTTGTGTTTCGGGATTCCTATATATATATATATATATATGTGCGTTATGAACATTATGAACGTTTTGCGTACCGGTATGAATATGTCTATTTCACATATTCATGTATGGCTATGTAACACCATTAGGGTTACATAGTCAGTATACTCATGCTGACGGCATTGAGTTTTGGCCGCGGGTTTTCATTCCCAAGATAATTACTTAAGCGTACACATGAGTTAGTACAGGTTTCTCCTCATTATCATATTTACCCAACCCCTCCGCTCGGGTAGGATATGACACAAGGTCAAGTTTTGAGCGGAGTTAACAGGTTTGAATTCAGAGTTTTCCTTCTCTTAGACTAGTTGCCTTACCAAGGCTGAAGAACCTAGTCTGCCCTACTATTTACCCTATAGCTGGAGGGAGAATAATTTGAATTCATACCTTTCCCAAGGGTATTAGTGCTACATGAAATGCAATCAGTCTCGTCCAAGATTTGAACTCGTGTCGCCGTGTCCATTTCCTACGACGATAACCATTACACCACGGGCACATCCACATTATGATTGTTCTTACAGCTGTCACCCTCTAATTCAGATTTTTACAAAAAATCTAAAAGAGGAATAACATGACGAGCTGATTGATCCGATCAGGCCTCTCCGACGGCTTGTCTGTCTCAGTAATGGCCAAAGTGGAGTGTTGCAATGACGTGACGTCTTTGATTGCCGGATCAGGGACTGCTCAGCTATCAGGATTCCTTCTTCAATCATTACAGGTTGCCACCCTCGGCCAACAAGTAGCTTTGTTGGGATGGGGGTTCACCTCTCTGCAGACGTTATATTTTACAGCCCGAGCCGACATGGCGAGGCTTATGGTTCTAGGATTGGTATTCATGCAAGATAATGACCCACATCATACGAGTAAACTTAACCAGAGGTATATTAAAAGAAAACTGCAGAGTGACGTCCTTTAACTGATGTCATGGCCAGCGAAATCTGAGAAATAGTGCAAGATGAACTTGAGTGAAAAGACAATGCTAAACAACCTACCAGTGCAGCTAATCTCTGACAACTCTTGCGGAAAAGCTGGGCAGAATTATATTCAGTTAACCTCCTTGTATTATAAATAAAGGTTTTGTTTTATTTACACCTGTTATTGAAGTAGTTAACAGCACTGGTGATTTTGTTTTCCTTCAAACCCAGTGATGAATAAGAGAAATGCACACCAGCTCTATTATGACTCACCATCGATTATCCCGCAGATCTATCAACACAACGTGGGCGTGGGAAGTGCGAATGAACAGGCTAGCCGGAAACAGACCAACCTATAATTGGCCCGCAGTGCAACACGCAATAATAGGACCACACTAATTCCTCCTGTGCTCGCTCTAATCTATACAGTAGGGATTCGGCTCGGGCAGATGTATTTGCGAAAAGAGCTCGATCATTTGCGTAGTCGGTGTATGACTTAGTTTCTGTTGGCTGTCGTCTACTTCTGACCTTTTATTTTAATGTGAATATTTTTTCTTTTATTAAATCTATTGACGTTTGAAGTATATAGTTAAGGCAGAGTAAGAAAAATATGGTGCTCCAAGAATCTTGCGACAATGACAAATAATTTGATGTCACCGTCATGCGAACGACCCAGCGCTTTTGTCATTTTTAAATCATCATTTTAGAGAAAGCAGTTTATTAGGATAGACAGTAATATTTGCTCCATCTTTCCTTAGTGTATAGAATCGAATGCTTTAGAGAAATCTATGAATAATAGTGTCACCTCGAATTCTTTTCTCATACTCCTTCAATAAATCGCTGGAAAATCAGAGTCTGTAGATCGATTTCTCCAAAAACTTTTATTTACCAAAGAATGTTCTCGATTTCTAGTTGATTAAGACGCCGAATATTAAAAACTTTAACAGCTGTAACAGTGTTATGCCTCCATTGTTTTTTGATGTTTCTGGGGTCGCCTTTCACGAAAAAGAAGTGAGTTAGTCTTTTATTTTGTTGGAATTTGGGGACCCATTTTCTTTTCATTTATGCGATACAAAAAGAATGCCTTCTTGTGCACAAGGCTGGAACACCTATTTAGTCTAGGCTTGTAGCTTGCTGTTTTTAATATATGCTTTAGTCATCTCTGATTGACCAGTCTGTAATATACTAGCTTAGCTGGCGACGATGAACTAGGCAGATTCAATGCGGTTGCAAGATAACATCAACAGAGAGAAAGAGTGTTTGAAAGCTGAATCACCAACATGTCATGAGGAAAAAGAAAGCAGAGACAGATGTTGAATTATCTTCCTGATTTTCTATTAAAGTTCTGTTGTGTTTGTTCGCTGGTGTTGTCTTCACATGTTCAAGTCTGGCGTGAAACACTTTATTGGAATTCATCCTAAACGACTCTCTTCTCATTGTCCTGGCTAGTTTTCACTCTCATCTTGACCTCGTCTCGTCTCGGAGCTAATTCACTTTCAAACCTTAGTCGTCCCCTTATTTCCATTTGTTTTCGGAGGGAAGACATATCCTTGTCCAGAGGTTCCTCACCTGCACAGAAGATTTAGGACCCCCGGTTTTTTCCAATCGTTTTTAATTACAGTTTCTGGCTATACTGCAACAAGTGTTTTGGTCAGACTCACCAGAGGTCTGCTGACCGTTATCCGCAGACTCTGTCTGCCTTTTCATTTTCTTTTTCTTCTCTTTCTTGTTTCCCAGGAATTAGACTCCATTTTTTTTTATAAGTTCGACCTCCCATATAATTTTACCTTAGATCTCTCTGGACTTTCTCAAGTTTCTGTGCATTGGCATGTGTTGGGTTTCTTTTAAGTTAGTATACTGTTTTCAGGTTATCCCGTTTTCCTCAAACTGTTTTTGACTATGGAACTCTACACTTAAATTTTGGTTTGATTAGTATGCACCACACAAGAATGTTGCGGGCAATATTAAACAAGTCCTGGCGGCAAAACCCCACAAGACACCAACTATATGGCCACCTGCCTCCCATCACGAAAACTATGCAAGTTAGACGAACCAGGCACGCTGGACAATGCTGGAGGAGCAAGGACGAGCTCATAAGTTATGTACTCCTACGGACCCCCAGATATGGCCGAGCTAAAGCAGGACGACCAGCTCGAACATACATACAGCAGCTATGTGAGGATACGGGATGTAGCCCAGAAGACCTGCCCGAGTTGATGAACGATAGGGAAAAATTGCGAGAGAGGGTCAGGGATACCCGTGCTGGTGACACGACATGATGATGATGATGAGTATGCACTAGGCTGCTGCTTCGATATGGGCGGTAACAAACTTTTCATAGTCATAATTCGGAGTACCTGTTTTGTATATCGTTTTAGTATCAAATTTGTTTCTTACAGTTACTGTATTGTTATATTGTTTACATAAAAAAATAAAACTGTTGCTAAAAAAAAACACATTCGCCGAGTATTGGAAATAAACTAGGGAATTTATCTTAGTGGAAAATAGGTACAGCTAACGGCTGTTAAAATTAGATAAAGACATAGTCACTGAGAGCCTAGAAAAGTCCTGCGTGACACGTTCCTGGTGTCATGGGGGGGAGTTTACTTTTCTGTAGTAATTTACAAAGCTCTTTGCTTCGAAAGGCACAAGGCCGAATGAACGGGGCGCCCAATGAGACTCGAACTCACTCGTGTAGGTTTGCAAGTCTAGCTTGCTAACTGTTACACCACCAGAGGTGCCCACGTTTCCTTTTCTGTATCCCAGCATGCATCTATTAGCTGGGGGGAACTGTTTCTTGAATGGTCGAGGGAGTAAACTTTGACCCTTTTTTTTATAGTGGTCCTAATATGTATATAGACTTCTTATATCACTATTGATGAGAGAGAAATATGTAATATGATAAATACTATACAACATTGTAGAAATCTTTAAGGTAGACATACAAGAAATACAATACATTTATATATAAATACATAATATATGGAATAGAGTAAAAACTGCACGAAACAAAATGAATGTAATAATGAATTTCCTGTGTCTGCTGGGACTGTAGAATAAACCAACTGCAGCTCTACGGAGGGGTAAGATCCCCCACCTACCGAGTGTCCTAGATATGGCACTAAACAATCCGAAGTTGAGGTTTCAGTAATGCTTGAGCTTAACGAAATGTGGAGTACCCCTCCATTGCCATCGTTTCCAGGTCTTGAAAGGGTATAATCTATGGGTTAAAAAAAGATTTAAAATGAATTGCTTGAAATAGGATTGTTTTGAAACTTAAGCTCTGTACTTATCCTAAACTATACTTATCGAACTATTTATTTGTATAAGAATGAATTTGGCATTAAATAACCTACAAAGGTTGATTTGCCATAAATCTATATATTTATTTTTCAGTCTGCTTATTCAGTTTTCTCACCTTGGTTTGTTGGTACGTTGCTTGGTTTTATGGCATGTCAACTTTGTGGGTTATTTAATGCCAAATCCATTTTTATATATATAAAAAGTTCTATTTCAAACAGTTCAGTTAAACATAAGTACAGAGTTCAATTTTCAAAACAGTTCTATTTCAAGCTATTTAATTTAATCAAACCGTTCTTATTCAAGAAATTCAGTTTGTATAACTATATTTTTTGTTTACACAGTTAAATGTCGAAACTCTTCTATTTCAAGTAATCCAGTTTAACATAAGTACGTAATCTAATTCAATTCAACCCTTTGATAAAGCACCACCAGGTGCTACAACTCCGGGCCAGAGTGAACCTCGGAGCATTTACGATGAATGTGTGCTCCACATTCCTCAAAGCTCCAGCGTCACTGCAACTTTACCATGAGATTGTTTAGTGTCATATACTGGACATTCATTGGGGGTGTGGATCTTACTTCGCTGCAGAGATGCAATCGGGGTATTCTTTAGCCCCCAGACGACAGGGCAATTTCTCGCTTTGTTATAAAGTTATTTTAATTGCAGTTATTTGTACATACTTATATAATTATAACTATCATATCTCCTGTTGTAGGTAAATCGTAGAGTTGATATGTGCATTCGGCCTTGGTATGGCAACCAGTCAAGGAGAAGGAAAATTCTGATTTCACGCCTGTTAAAATTTCACCTTGAATCACATCATGATAGAGGTGTTGAGTAGATAAAAAGAAATATTCCCACTGACGCACCTGTGTGGTAATGGCTACGGCCGTAGGAAATGGACGGGAGCACCGGAGTTCAAATCCTAGACGAGTCAGCTGGAATTTCATTTAGCCCTAATATCCTTGGGAAAAGTATGAATTCAGCTATTTTCTCCTGCTAGGGGGAGATAAGTAGGACAGATTGAATTGTTTAGCCTCTGTATGACAACAATTCTAGGAGAAGGAGAACTCTGAATTCGAACCTGTTAAGCCCTGCTTAAAAATTGACCGTCGTGTATATTTTTCTACGAGGCCTTGTCCATTTTCCATGAGGCTCTGCGCCTCTATCTCTCATTTTCTCCCTCTCTCTCTCTCACCTCTGTCTTTGTTTATATATATATATATATTTAATTATACGTATATTTAATTCCAAAACAACAAAAATGAATATAAGATAAAAACTGGTTATTTCCAAGGTGTGTTGTGAGTCATGACGGATTGGTTTGGTTTTGTATTTTGCCATATCAACTGCAGTTGATTATCCAATGCTAAACCCCGTGTATCCATATATATATATATATATATATTACATACCCCCATTTTTCGAACCAAAAATAATCATATTAATCGTTTTCTTTTGAAAATTTTCTTTCCGTCTGACGAATGCAAAATTCATCAAACCCAGGGTCTCAGACCCTACCGTATAATATAATTTAATATATATATATATATGTGTGTGTGTGTGTGTGCGCGCGCGCGCACGCATGCGTGTGTGTGTATCTGTTTCAACAAATCAGCATATGTGCAGGATATGAAAAATTACAATTAAAAGTGTGAGACCTTGTTTCGATTTGGTAATTGTGATTCATTTTTGCAATATTTTTTAGTACGATTAACAGCTTGCATTTTTTTTTTTTTTTTTTGTAGCCATGATCCTGTCATCAATAAAATGAGGGTTCACTCTTTGTCATCATCCCTCAAAAAATATCTCGATCAGAGACATTAGCGTAACCCAGTTTTTACATATGACCGATGGCTATAATCTTTCAACGACTTCATACGATGACAAAGAATTCGAATCTTATCCTGCTATGACAAATAAGTCTTGCAATTTCTTAATTTCTGGTTTTGGTCTCGAGTTCTTTTCACATTCTGAATTTCCCAGCCGCCATTGTTGTTCACTTGATTTAGTTAGTGCCAATGCATTTAATAGATCTCAAAGAACAATTTGTCGAGTACTTAAGCGACAAAGATGACCAGTGAGAATACATGGCAAAGTACTTTTGCAAATATTCCTTTAAACGCTAATCGACTCCATTGCACTAATTTTCGTTTACACAACCGAAGCACCGAATGTTGATTAATTAACTAAATAATTATTCTTTCCTTTCTGCACAATTGCAGCTGTCAAAGTACAACTGAAATTAACAATCATCAACTCGGTAATATTGAATAGTCGGCCTTGAACAGGTTAGTGTCTACTAATTTATCGGCACAAACAAGTAGATTGACGCCAGAGTATAAAATACCGAACAGCTTTGTGCTTGGTCGTCAGAAAAGACTTGCAGTGATTCGAAACACAACACTCCGTTGTCTTTGTTAGTCAACAACCAGAAAGCAAAGTCACCATGCCTAACTACACTCTCCATTACTTCAATGGCCGTGGCCGTGCCGAGATCCTTCGTATGATGATGGCCATCGCTGGTCTCAAGTATTTGGACAAGAGATATGAATTCTCTGACTGGGATCGTTGCAGGAATGGTAAGGAAATGTCTGCTCTATTTTTTATCCTTATTACTATTATACCTATTGAATTCACCGTGGGTAGCGAGGCTGCAACGTGACATGTTCTTTATGCTCACACACACAGTCGCTTTACAGTTTACCATATTTACCCAACCCCTCCGCACGGACAGGATATGATACAAGGTCAATTTTTTTAAAGCGGAGTTTAACAGGTTTGAATTCAGAGTTTTCCTTCTCCTAGACTAGTTGCCTCACCAAGGGAGAAAACCCCGTCCGTCCTACTATTTACCCATAGCTGGAGGGAGATTATTTGGATTCTTACCTTTCCCAAGGGTATTAGTGCTATGTGAAATGCAAACAGTCTCGTCCAGGATTTGAACTCGTGTCGTCGTGTCAATTTCCTACGACGATAACCATTACAACACGGGCACCTCCTAATGGCTAATAGTCGCTTTACATTTTACAGCATTTAAGAAACGAGTTCTGGCAAGATTTCCTCTATCTTGGCCAAAATATTTAAATAGATTTTTTTGTATAACTTTTTTCTCTGACTGGTTTTTCTAGAATTCTGCACGCGGAATCTATTTTTCCTCTGAGCTCTATTCAGGCAGATTATTCTTTCAAGATTAGTTATTTTAAAATCGATTGAATCGATTGGGTCTTATTTCTTTGTTTAATGGCATATCAACCTTTGTAGATTATTTAATGCCAAAGCCATCCTTCTAGATGAACAGTGGTACTATACCACCCATATCTGCGAGGACACGGGTTTCATGCCTTTCCCAAGGGTATTTGTCCGAAAGAGATCGTAATAGCGCGACTGGAGTTCGAACTCGCCTACTATGATTCTGCAGTTCATTGCTTTAATTATTACACCACGAGGACACCCCCGCGTACCCAGTCGTGTCTAGTCGTATATTCTGCCACGACAGTATAAATACCCGGTTGATCTATGCTTGGTCGTCAGAGAAGACTTGAAGTCACTCGAGCCACAACATTCTGTTATCTTTGGTACTCAACAACCAGAAAACAAAGTTACCATGCCTAACTACACTCTGCATTACTTCAATGGCCGCGGCCGTGCCGAGATTCTCCGTATGATGATGGCCATGGCTGGCGTCAAATATATGGACAAAAGATATGAATTCTCTGACTGAGATCGTTTCAGAAATGGTAAGGCAGTTTCTTTTATATCACTTGATTAAGTGTCCCCTTTCTTAAAAAAATATTAGCCATTGCGTATCTCGGCTTTCGTCGTTGTTACAATTTCTGAAATACTTTTTTATATAATTATTCAACGAGAGTGTAGATAATTATGCGAAAAATTGTTTGAACTCTTTTCCAGTTTTTCGCTGATATATTGTTGATTCTTCTCACTGACATATTGGAATGTGTTTGCAAACGTGCATTTCGATACCTATCATGTTCTAAAACAGTATTTTCTCCCAATCTCTCAAACACTTCTGCTTACTTGAACTGGTTGGACGATCAATCGGATGGTCATGTGAATCCTTTGGATGCAAATGATTAAATACCAATCTTATTCAATAAATTGCTGAGGGTCAATTATTTTGACCTG
Organism: Sepioteuthis lessoniana; assembly: GCA_963585895.1. NCBI lineage: Eukaryota > Metazoa > Mollusca > Cephalopoda > Myopsida > Loliginidae > Sepioteuthis > Sepioteuthis lessoniana. The sequence continues at coordinate 11,672,062 of OY757942.1, forward strand.
TTTATTAATTCACATAAAATTAGCGAAAATTATTTATACCAGTTTATGGATACACAAAAATTTAATAAAAATTATTTCTACCAGTTTATGGATACACATAAATTTAACAAAAATTATTTCTACCAGTTTATGGATACACATAAATTTAATGAAAATTATTTCTACCAGTTCATGGGTGCACATAAATTTTATAAAAATTATTTCTACCAGTTTATGGATGTACATAAACTTAATGAAAATTATTTCTACCAGTTTATGGGCACACATAAATTTAATGAACATTATTTCTTCCAGTTTATGGATACACAAGGGTGTTTATGCTATTAAACTAAACAAACTATCAACCTCCGACTTTCTATGTATGTATGTATGTATGTATGTATGTATGAATCTATCTATCTATCTATCTATCTGTGTGTGTGTGTGTGTGTGTGTGTGTGTGTGTGTGTGTGTGTGTGTGTGTGTGTGTTATTCAGCTGTATTTGAATCGTTATTAATTCTCTTTCTAATATATATTTTTTGTGTTTCCATATCGGCAATCAACTGCTACTTTCCAAAGACATCTTCAACCTTTTTTTAAAAAAAATATCTGCATATTTGCTCAATATATTTTTTTGATGAAAAATTTATCGGAATAGATTTTTTAAACAGCTGATTGAAATTTCATATTGTATTCTTTCTCATCCAGATTTCCCTTGTAATTACCTCCCCTGTTTGCAAATGGATAATGGTGACATGATGCCCGAGACCATGGCTATTTGCAGGTATTTGGCCAGGGAACACGGTAAGTATCGCATGATGATGTAATAATTTTATTCAGCAGTCGTATCCGATAATTCTAATCAGCAGTCATATCCAATAATCTTATTCAGCAGTCATATCCAATAATTTTATTCAGTAGTCATATCTAATAATTTTATTCAGCAGTCGTATCCAATAATTCTAATCAGCAGTCATATCCAATAATCTTATTCAGCAGTCATATCCAATAATTTTATTCAGTAGTCATATCTAATAATTTTATTCAGCTGTCATATCCAATAATTCTAATCAGCAGTCATATCCAATAATCATGTTGAGCAGTCATATCCAATTATTCTAATCAGCAGTCATATCCAATAATCTTATTCAGGAGTCATATCCAATAATTTTATTCAGCAGTCGTATTCAATAATTCTTATCAGCAGTCATATCCAATAATCATATTGAGCAGTCATATCCAATAATTTTGAACGAGAATTTTACTCACAACTATTCTGAATGATTAATATATAAATTACTCAGGCCAATGATAAGAATTCGTTTTGAGAATCAAGAGTTCTTTTTTCTTTTCAATTGATTATTTGTTTGTTATGGCTCCAAGAGAACCTCCCTTAATCACTAAATATTTTTTTCGCTATCAATACAATATCCGTAAGCAGGTCAAATTCCCTTTAGTAATTCATCCGAAAATTTCCAAAATTACCTCTCATATTCATTTTCTTAAAATTGTTGCTTAAACCATCCGGGGAGGTCCTCGTGGTGTAATGGTTAAAGCTGTAGACTGCGGAATCCTAGTACGCGAGTTCGAACTCCCTTCGTGCTATTACGATCCTTTTTGCACAAATACCCTTGGGAAGGGTCAGAACCACCTTATCCTCCCATCTATAGGTTAAATAGTACCAATACTATTCTTCAAGAAAGATGGCTTTGGCATTAAATAACCTACGAGGATCATTAAATAATTTTCCATTTTTTTTTTCGTATGGGCAATTTATTGATAGTACACACATGAAACTCTAGTCTCCTTTGAAGTAATCTCCTCCGGCTGCAATGCATTTGTTGTACCGTTCCAACAACATCTAGAAGGCCCCATGGAAGTCCTCTTGTGTGAGCGTGTCAATGACCTTCAGCACAGTCCCTTTCATCTCCTCAATTATCTCATAACGACAGCCTCTGAGCTTAGGGAATAAGCAAAAGTCACAGGGAGCAAGGTCTGAACTATAGGGAGGCTGAGGAACTGTCTTGATGCCTATCTTGGTCAAATAGTCTATGACAAGGATGGAGTTGTGGACTGTTGCATTGTCCCGGTGGAAATGCCACTGACCCGATTTGAAGAGTGCTGGTCTTATTCCAAGAATCTCTTACTGAACCCCCTTAAAACCTCAACATAGTAACCCTAACCCTAACCCTAACTCTTTGGCCAATCAGCTCTGGTGTATTGACTTCTTTACTCCTCGCACACCTCTCATCATCCCTCACAGACTCCATGGCTTCCTTGAATCTCTTATGCCACTCAAAAACTGATGCTCAATTCATGCAAGATGGTCGAAAAGCAGTCTGAAGTATTCTATGCGTTTCTGTGGCATTTTTTCAAAGTTTAAAACAGAATTTTATTGTATATCGCCCTTCTAAAGTGTCCTCACATCCAGACTTTACATTTTATTCATTGAAGACTTTTCTTCTTATTACCCATTGTAGCCTAAAAGGAGAGCTAATGCTTATAATTGAGATAGAACGTAGAGGGTTTCCCTCAAACTAATTTATTCTAAATTTAAAACCGTTTTGTTACCAGATTAAAATTATATAATCATCATCATCATCATCAAGTCGCGCCGCCAGCGCGGATATCCCTGACCCTCTCTCGCCATTTCTCCCTATCATTCATCGCCTCCGGCTGGTCTTCAGGGTTACATCCCGTGTCCTCACATAGTTGATGTATGTAAGTTCGTGCTGGTCGTCCTACTTTTGCACATCCATATGTGGGGGTCCACAGGAGTACATCGCTTATGAGCTCGTCCTTGCTTCTCCAGCAGTGTCCCGCGTGTCTGGTTCGTCTAACTTGTATAGTTTTCGTGATGGGGGGGGGGCAAGTGTCCGTATAGTTGGAGTCTCGTGGGGTGTTGTCGCCAGGACTTGTTCAATACTGCTCTCAACATTCTTGTGTAATTTCTGTCTAGTTTCCTCTCCAGCCGCTTCGTTAGCGTCCATGTGGTGCATCCATATAGCAGTATCGACGCAACCGCTGCCTGGAAGAAACTGCGTTTCATTTTATCAGTTAGGTCCGACTTCCATATGATCGAGAGCCTATCGATAGCTGTCCATGCCTTCGTCAGTCGGGTGTCGATGTCTTTTTCGGTTGATGAGACGCTACTTCCTAGGTAGGTGAATTTGTCTACTAGTTTCAGAGAGGCTCCGTCTAGTGTGGCAATGTTGCCCGTTTGGTTGTAACACATATATTCAGTTTTGTTTGCATTGACATGGAGGCCAATGCCAGCTGCGGCTCGTTCCAGACTATGCAGTAGTGTCTCTGCTTGATTAGGCGTATTCGCTAGTAACGCCAAGTCATCAGCGTAGTCGGCGTCCGTGATTGTTTTTGCGGGGTACCTTTTGCTTCTTCTCTTAGTCAGCTCGAAGCCATTTTCTCTGATTTTGTCGATCGAAGTCCTAAGCACATAGTCTAGACAGATGATAAAGAGGTACGGGGCTAGTGTGTCTCCTTGTAGTACTTCTGCAACAATGTCGAAGTATTCCGTGTCTCCATCTGGTGAACGTACTTTCACTTTGGTGTTTCTGTAGAGAATCATTATCGCTGCTACGGTTTCTTTTGGTAGGCCGTATGCTAGTAGGATTTGCTTCATCTTCCCTCTGTGTATGGAATCGAAGGCTTTGGTAAAGTCGACAAATAGTAATGTCGCCTGTAAGTTTTTTGCCCGAACGCCTTCAAGGATGTACATCAAATTGGTTGAACATCCTGTATCTTTCCACACGCTCAAGACCAAATTTAGATATTACTCTAGAAAAAATATCTAATAGATCATAATTATCTAGCCTGAATTGCAAATTTTATTTACATTTGCAGCAGTAAATCATGCCTCAACCAGCCAGCCAACATAAGACGCAATTTTCTATCTAAAACAATTTAATGCTTGCGTGACAATATAAGGTCTCTTGCTCTTAGGTGCACATAATTAGATGTAATACTCATATAGGTATGGGCGTGTTTATATGACTATAGATGTGATTTTTATTTTGTTAAATACTAGATATATAATATAATGCCCGAGGGATTTCGTTTTATGCCTTTAGGTTTTGTTAGGCTGAGAACCTTTCGGCTCAGTGCATGGGTTACTTAGGTGCAACATTAACGCAGGTTTTCACGCACGCACGCGGAGCGGACGTGTCACTCAGAGATGTCACAATAGCCCAGATGGGAAACGGGGCTAGAATGACGTCACGAAGGATATGGGGAATTTTGAAGAAAGTTAGTTGAGTTGAGATCCTGGCTCGGAAGAAGATGGTTGACTTTCGCTAACTCGCCAAAGCCAGGCCAGTGGCCTTGTGGCGGGTGACGCACATGATGTGGGACAGATGGAAAAGTCATCATAGAAAGATTGTGCATCTCTCTCCTTATGTCGAAGAACCTTTAAACTCAAAGATAATAAAAAGTTTCGTACCTGAAATAAGAAATCGTAAGTGTTTTTCGAGTTTCGGGATTCCTATGTTCTATGTATATATGTTATGAACATTCTATGTACGTTTCACATATCCGTATCTTGCTATGGTACAGATAGACTGAACTTTTGTTTGGCATAGAGTAAATATGCTTTTACATGATTTAAACACCTGTCCAAAAAGCCGACATCGTTAATGGCAGCAAAGTTTAATTGGCAGGTAATGACATTTAAGGGCAGTTGAATGCTTCTTTGTCATTGGAGAGTTGTAAAATCACGTCAGTAATATCCTCAAAATTAAAAGTTAGATTTCAGCTTTAAATAAGTTAGCCCAAAGCTGTTGAATGTTCCATACCTATTTAACTCTGTCATATAAAAAAGTCTCCCGATTTTCCTACGAAGTCGTATATGTTATCAAAAACGTGTAAAGAACTTCTAAACTGAAAATGTCTTGTTTGTTTATCCCCGTAAAGAATATGTCACAGCGTAGAACGTTGAAAAAAGATAAGAGCAACAAACTGCCAAATGAGACAAGAAAAACAAGAAAGTGATTTCACACAATGGGCGGGGGGGTGCTTTATTCAAACACTCAAAATGAATTCTCAGCATCAACAGTTGATGAAAAGCTGAGCCATAAACTGTATTAGGTTTTATCTTTACAACTGAAAATCGGGTGTGTCAATATATTACAGATAAGTTAAAGAGATTTTGAAAAAAAAAAGACGATTTCTTTGATTGAAACCTTATATATTTCTTTACATTCATACTTATAGGTTTCTACCCCAAGACCCCCATGGACATCTTCAGGTGTGACTACATCTGTGACTGTTTCTATGAAATCATGCACGATTACATGAGGTACTACCACTGGAAGAACGGAAACTTCAAGGTGAGTCTCTTATTTCATATCTGCTTAGAATTTCATATTTGCCTTCTTAAAAATTCTCATCCTAAAAATGCTGTTACGTTGAAGTAAATGAAATTAACGGAAAAATAAAAATAAAAAGTTCTTTATTATAATCATTGTTACTTATACAAGAGTAAGTCAAAAGTTTGGCAATATTTTTGTAATAAGAGGCACGATTTATAAGTTTCGAATGAATGTGTTGAGGACAGGAAAGTGACGAATCAAACCAGACAGGGTGATTTCGTGCTGGCCAGATAGACACTAAATACTACTTGCAGGATTTATTTACTCTGAAGAGCATAGCCTCTGACTTCACGGTTTTACGTCTTGCTCACTTTATCTGATCGTCGTTATATTAGCAACAAAAGCGATTTTTTTTTCAACTATCTTCATACTGTGGCCGTGGTGTAATTGTTATCGTCGCAGGAATTGGACACGGTGACTCGAGTTCAAGTCCTGGACGAGACTGATTGCATTTCACATAGCACTAATACCCTTGGGAAAGGTATGAATCCAAGTATTCTCCCTCCAGCTATGAGTAAATAGTAGGACAGACTAGGTTCTTCAGCCTTGGTGAGGCAACTAGTCTAGGAGAAGGAAAACTCTGAATTCAAACCTGTCAAACTCCGCTTAAAAATTGACCTTGACTATTTACCCAACCCCTCCGCTCGGGCAGGATATGTCCTGCCCGAGCGGAGGGGTTGGGTAAATAGGATCTTCATACTGTTATATAACCAATTGCTCTATCACCGTTGACGCAATGAAAGTTTTCGGTTGTTTTTGTCTCGTTATGGCCCATTTCAAACACGTAAAGCATAAGTTACGAAATTAGTCAATGATTCTCGGTAATTCACAACGTATCAGCGCACCAGCTACCACTATATTAACAACCTCTATTAATACTTTACACGGTTTGAAATGCTTTGGTCATGAAAGATATGTGCCCCTGATTAGTACGTACGGAAGTATCGCAAAACGTTAGACTTATCTTGGTATTACTTATTCATTATTTCACAACCCACTCAGCTAAGGCTGTTGAATACACCGACTGCATCTCCGCAGAAGGGTAACAGTCCCGACCCACAATGAGTGTCCTAGGTATGACATTAAACTATCTGATATCAGTAATGTTGGAGTTTTGGAGAATGTGGAGAACCCCTTCATTGTAAGCACCAGGCAGAGTCTTATCTATGTGTCAAATAGAACAGTTTCATATTTAAACATAGCGCAAACAAATGACTTAAGTAAAATTGAACTGTTAGAAATAGAACTGCTTTATTATTTAACTGTTTTAAAAATATGACTGGTGTCAAACTGAATTATTAGAGACGGATTGCAATATTTGTAAGTTTTTAAATTTGTTGACTTATGCAAAAATGAATTGTTAGAAATAGACCTGTTTTATTATTGTACTGTTTGTAAATAAAAATGTGTTTACAAATCATATATATTTAATATATCTATAAAAACAGGATTTGACATTAAATAACCAACAACGGTTGATATGTCATAAAATCAAACCAAACCTTATTCATATTTTCATTTCTTTTTTTCTCTAGTACAACATGAACGACTATGGCTTTGGAGGTGATGGTAATTGCAGCAATTACGATGTAAGTATACTACATATTTTAATGAGACCATCTCGGATTATTCGTGATGTTTTTCCTTTAATTCATCATATCGTATTTCTTAAAAGTCAAAAATTAAAATCTTTGCCATTTCTTTCTACTTTCAGAACTACATGTACTGGAGATACATGAACACTTTCAACAGAGTTATGCCCTTCATGGAGAGGACTCTGGGTATGCGCAATGGTGGAAGTAAATTCTTCATGGGAGATATGGTAAGTTCCTATGTTCAAAAAATCTTATCATCATAATATGTTTTATAGAATCTAATGGAAGAAGTTGTGTCGTACGTTTTTCACTGGTTCTGCTTTTAAAAAAGGAAATATTTTGACGCTTTTGAAATAGCCCAGATAAATATATCAGCAATCACATATCGTATATTAGTTTTTTTGACAATGGTTTTCTATAAAATAATATTAGAAATGATTTTTATCATTGATTGGAATTGATGGGAAATCATTTTTACTATAGAAATACATCGGAAATGAATTTTAATATAAATATGCATAAGATATTCTTTTTATTATTAAAATGCAGTGGAAATGATTTTTACTATAAAAATGTATTAAAAATAATTTTTGCTATAGAAGTGCATTGGGAATGATTATTATTATAAAAATGCATTGGAAATGAATTTTATTATAAAAATGCATTGGGAATTAATTTTATTATAAAAAAGCATTGGAAATGAATTTTATTATAAAAATGCATTGGAAATGAATTTTATTATAAAAAAGCATTGGAAATGAATTTTATTATAAAAATGCATTGGAAATGATGTTCATTATAAAAATGCAATGGAATGATTCTTATAATAAGAATTCATTGGAAATGGTTATTGCTATAAAAACATATTGGAAATGATTTTTATAATAAAAATGCAATGGAAATGACTTTTGCTATAAAAATGCATAGGAAATGATTTTTACTATAAAAATACATTGGAAATGATTTTTATTATAAAAAAGCATTGGAAAGAATTTTCATTATAAAAATGCATTGGAAATGATTTTTACTATAAAAATGACTGGAAAATGATTTTTACTATAAAATGCATTTGAAATGATTTTTACAATAAAAATGCATTGGAAATGATTTTTACAAGAAAAAATGTATCGAATATGATTTTTTCAATTGAAATGCATTTGAAATGATTTTATATTAAAATGCATCGGGGCTGATTTTGCGATAAAATTGTTTGGAAATGATTTGCAATAAAATGGATTATATATATATAGACTACAAATAGATACAATGGAAAGAATTTAAAATAAGAATTTATAATCAGTTTTTTACCATAAAAATTCATTGACATTTTTGTTGCCGTAAAATCTATTGGACAATGATTTTGCAATAAAAATCAGGGGATTTTATTTTACTTTAAAAGTGTATTAGAAATGATTTTTCTGAGAAAATACTTAGAAAATAAATCCATCATAAATATCGATGATGTTATTCTAAATGTATATTTGTATCAATTTTATTCTAAAATATAAGCATGAAACAATTTTACAATGTGATGTATTAGAAATGATTTTACTAGAGAAATAAATTAAAGGATACTAAATTATAAAACTATATTAAACTATAAAATACATTAGTAAAATTATTGCAAAAATGTGTTGTGAAACTGCTAATGAAATTCCATCTATAAAGACAAATATACAATTTGTAAAAGAAGGAAACGTTTCGAAAACTCCACATAGAAATAAAAGGCACAAACCAACATTGCTTGATGGTTGCACGGACTGGCGCGTGATTGCTGACGTTGACCGACAACTCGCTTTTCCAACGGAAATAACATCAACTCGGCAGCGTCCAGATCTCGTCATTTGGTCAGTTAATTCAAAAAAAGTTATCATTGCAGAATTAACGATCCCTTTCGAGACCAACATCGACTGGGCGCATCAGCGGAAATTGGAAAAGTACGAAGACCTACGTGGACAGTGTACAAAGAATGACTGGTCAACAGACATATTTCCGCTTGAGATTGGATGTCGAGGTTTTATTTTGAACGCAACCTCTACATTTTTTTTTTACCAAAATCGGACTTACACCAGCAAAGAAGAGGGAATATATAAAAAAGATCCAAAACAAGACTGTAACTGCATCTGAACGGATATGGCATTCGTACAGATCAAACACCATCCAATAAAGTCTGGTAGTATTGTGAGATACAGCTGGGGCGCCTTGGGTTAGTGGTAATGATGCTTCGTCCCCGAAACCATGCCTGAACCCAGGTCATCATCTGATGAAGACTTTACTGGAAGCAAGACTGGTTCTTTGGCAGCAGTTTTTGTATATAATTTTTTTTTACAGTTAAAATACCTTGGAATGCTTTTACAATAAAAATGAATTGGACATGATTTTTACAACAAAATGCATTAAAAAAATTATAGCCTCAAAGTGCATTGTAAATTGTTTTATTGTAAAATTACATGAGAAATAATTTTAATAGAAAAATGTTCTGTAAAAATTCAATTTAAATCATTTTATAAAATGCATCGAAACGTATTTTAATGTAATGTTTTCCTTCAATGAGAAGATCTCTTCAAACGTTATTTCTTTCTTAGAGGCATATCAACCTTCATAGGTTATTTAATTTCCTTGAAGACGAATATTAGTAGTAATATTTGAACTATAACTGCTGAATATGTTTTTGTTTGTTTGTTTGGGTTTTATAGCATAACCTTTGTAGGTTATTAAATGCCAAATCCATTTTATACAAATAAGCAGATCTGTTTCAAGCAATTCAGTTTAGATAAGTACAGAGTTTAATTGTCAAAAACATTTCAATTTCAAGCTATTCAGTTTAGTCAAACAGTTCTATTTCAAACAATTCAGTTTAGCATAAAAATAGTTAGATTTCAAACAATCCAGTTTTGCATAAGTTCACAGTTTGGTTCTGGAGTCTATCGGGTGATACCACTCCGGGCCAGAACGGACTTGAGAGCGATGGCAATGGAGGGGTACTCCGCATTTTCATAAGCTCCAGCTTTCCTGGAATCTCAACACCAGGTTGTTTTGTGTCATATCCAGGACACACGCTGCCTCGGCAGAAAAGCAATCAGTGTATTCTACAGCCCCAGCCGACCGCACAATGCTGAATATGGGTGTTCAGAACTTTTTCATAGTCCAAAAATAACAAATACTCTAATATTGAATAGAAACCTGGTTCTTGGAGAACATATTAATGTTCGCTATGTTTTATTAACGCCAAGAAAATGTTTTAAAAATAACAACAATTTAAATTGTCTTAAAATAATGTTTCATAGAAATAGCCAAATTATATTTTTCAAAACGAACTCGTAAAATATTTTAGTTACAAGTAAATACATTCTAAAATATGACGAATTGTTTAACTTTCTTTTAAATAAGACTACATATAATTAGGTACCGTGAATATATCTTTCTTTATATACTTACCAAATATTTGTAAATAGATATATCGAGTCAATGTTGAAACTCTAATTTACTCTAATAATTAAATTATTCAAATAAATATAACAAAATTCCACATCATTGTCGAATGATGTGGAATTTTATTATATTTATTTGAATAATTTAACATATTTATTTTAATATTTGAATATAATGTTTTTAAACGTGCAGATTTAAGCTTTTTCCCGTATTTTACTAAAGAATCATTTGCACCGATTCTGATATCATTTCTTTAACATTTTCAGTTGATGTGGTGTGATATGATGTTCTACTGTTGTATGGAGTGCATGTACAATGAGATCCAGTCCATGTTCAACAACTACCCCAAAATGATGGCCCTCTACAACCGCGTTTCTTCTCACCCCAAGGTCGCTGGTTATCTTAAGAGTCGTTGCAATACTCCTTGGTAAATTGGATTGGTTTGAGATGAGTCATATATTTCTAAGTAAAAGAAAATGTCAAAAAACAAGGCGAATTTTGTAAAAACATATTTCAATGAAAAATATCTGATTGGCGATTTTGTTGTTGTTTTTTTAAATGATTTAACGACTTCGAAAAAATGAAATAAAATGTTTTTATTCCTAAAATATATTCTTTGCTCTTTTTTTTTTTTGTAATACCATCATTTTATTGTTTTTCTTTGTAATTTTTTCAGAGCAACGGTTGTAGACACATAACACATACGGACAGAGATGATAAGAAACACAATCATTTACACATTTTTGTATGTGACTTGAAATCATCTAAGTAGTGATAAGAGATATCTAAAAAAAGGTATTACGAATCAAATAATTCGAAGAAAAATATCCTATTGAGTATTTTTTTTTCTCAAAATACATTCGTAGATTCTTATTGATGCCGATGACTATTTGGTGTTTTTTCTATAATCAGTGGGACCATTTGTGGTACACACACTGGTACAAACATAGTTACAAATGACTACAAACCTAAGTATATAATAACGTATGTATGTTCAGAGTGTGGATGCAAAATTTAGAATATTCTCGTATGAAAATAAACGATTCTATGATAAAAAGGATTAGTTTTAGTTTTATAAAATAATCGATAAAATAAGAATATTGACAGAAAAGAGTAAATTTACTCAATATGGCCATCATTTCTTTTTCACTTCTTGTATCAACACGCCTTTGAAACGATTTTCATGTCTGCAAAGTAAATTCTTCAGATATTTTATTCTATTCCTCCTCAATAACAACCAATATTTGGATGGAAAGTTGCATTTTTTTGTCTATTAAAATGTTTTTATCTAAATCGAGGGGGGTTAAAACTGGGCTTGATGGAAGCCAAAAAGAAACTCCAGTTATATTGGGAAATCTTTTTGGTTTGGTTTCGGCATTAAGCAAATCGTTTCTTTCCTTGTTCACTCATATTAGGCAAAATTCTGAAGAAAAAGTGCTTGTCTTATAGAGTTATTCGAGAAAATTTAGATTTATAACGTTTGTTTTATTTTTATTCTAAATTCGACAAATCAGACAAAAAATACTTTTTTAAAAATTTTTTGCATATTTCGTATCCATGCCCTGCATGAACTTAAATTCTACGAGGAACTGCGACACAGATAGTGTGATCAAATCAAGCGAAAGAAACGCAGCAATTTCAACATCAACAAGTGAATCAAATAACAGTAAATTAATATTCTTGTTTGAGAAGATTTTAGCAGATAAGAGACTGGCTCATTGGGTAGAGTGTTCACTAATGTTCCAGGAGACCTGGTTTCAATCCCAGATCGCGTCATACCAAAGAATTTAAAAATGGTACTTGATACCTCCTTGCTTAATACTCAGCAGTATAAGGTACGTATCAATGGTAAAGTGAAGCAATCCAGGGAAAGGAGTAGTGCCCTCCCTTACACCTCGGTGTAGTAGCCATTGAAAAGAGAGCCTTCAGGTCGCCCTCGACAAAGGTCGCCAACTTTATTTTACAAGACACTCGAAACAGGATTTGTCTCCCTTGAGAAGATACATAGAAGTCATTCAACAGTTGAAGAAGTCAGGCTCTGTTGTTCAGTGATTTTCTTGATGGTGTGATGATAGCGATCGTGTCTACTCTCCTTCTGGTTTCGCCAATTGCTTTAGGTTTTATGGGAGATTGGAATGGGAATCACTTTATTTGAGGCAAGGTTATACGCCTTTTGCAATAAAGTCAGCTTGCATTTGTCGGGCTTGAAAAGATATATTGCGATACTCAAAACTATTTCCTAGAACCGAATCGCGTAACTTATACATTAATTACTCGATTCGTCTCTTATCTTCACTTCAAGAGAGGAGTCAGTAGAAAAGAATTTGGTTTAGTTTCTTTGTTTAATGGCATTTCAACCTTTGTAGGTTATTTTAATACCAAAGCCATTCTCCTAGAAGAACAGGAGTGGTACTATTTAACCCATAACTAGGAGAAGAAGAGGGTTCATACCTTTCCCAAGGGTTTTTGTCCGAAAGTGAACGTAATAGCGCGACTGGAGTACGAACTAACTTACTACGATTCCGCAGTCCATCACTTTAACCATTACACCACGACGACATCCCCATAAATTTTTAACGTGTTAACTTAGGTAATTATGTTGGTGTTTTTTTTTTTTTTACTTCTGATTATTATCAAGTTGCACGTGCGTCTTTTCTTTTTTACAATATTTTTCCCAGATAAAGAATATATTCTTCCCTACCCCCGTAGGGTCGCGTTCTCTAGCGAAGAAGTAATCGTGTTGCCATTAGCATTCATTGCAAGCCTCTTCGTAGATGAATTGAGGTCTCGGCAACCGTTGAACGGATGTATGTAAACAATAGTAATTGTGATTCATAACCATTTAAAATTTACTTCACAGCTAATATCTCCTCGTGGCTGAATGGTTAGAATCTTTGGTTTGACGTTTGAGTCAACCGGGTTTCGATCCCAGCTTCGGAAAGATACTGTCTAGCCACACTGATGAGTTCTGATAGAACGAAACAGATCTGTCTGTGGATGACTATATATATATATATATATATATATAGGAGCTACATAGATTAGTTTTTTTTTTATCGTTGTGAAGTCTTTGGATGAGATAGTAATAGAAGATATATCAACTATTTAAACCCATAGCTGGGAGGATAAGGGGATTCATATCTTTCCTAATGGTATTTGCCCGAATGTGAACGTAATATGGCGACCGGAGTACGAACTAGCTTACTACGATTCTGCAGTCTATCGCTTTAATCATTACACCACGAAGACACCCTCAAAAAATAATTTGTCAAAACAGACGGTTCCAGAGGATTAACAGACGGAAATAATCCGAGTATTTATGTAACTGTCACATAGTAAAAAAACATATATCATAACAGTATTTTGAAGTTTCGTTGACATATATGTATGGATATACATATTTATGTATGTTCAGGTTTAGGTGTCTGCTTGGCGGTGAGATATGTATAATCATGATTTTCTATCTAAATCAACGTGCATCAAGCATATGAAGTTTTATTCGAAATGCTAACAGGATAAACTTTCTTCGACGCCGGGTCACACGACTAGTCTCATTTGAAGAAAAATCAGCAAATCTTCGTCTGGTTTTGAAAGACACATGGGGATACACACATACATACAAAAAAAAAAACAAAAAAACAAAACAAAAACAAATCCAAGAATCGAATCAAGTGATTGTACAATGTTCACTTCGATTGTCTACTCCAAGGTTTGCAAGGTGGTTGCTTGTTTGGTAAGTCAACTGAGAAAGACACTGTCAAAAAGGCGTCAGCATATATATATATATATATATATATATATATATATATATATCTTTAAGAAAAACAAAACACAACAAAACACCGGTCACATTAGGATAGGCGCCTCTGGTTGTGTCATGGTTAGCAAGTTTGGCTAGCAAACCTACACGAGTGAGTTCGAGTCTCATTGGGTGCCCCTTTCATATGGCCTTGTGCCACATCTAAGCAAAAAGCTTAGTAAATTTCCCCCGGTCACATTAGGATTATAAATTTATTTCCATCCTGTTATGGGTATATATATTTATAAATATATATGATTAAATAAAAGCGAATCCCTGTTTGGGAGTTTTTTCTTTTTTCTTTCAAGTGTCCTTATTTTTTTATGTTACAATCTTGAAATTTGTTGATAATTTCTCCAAGGGAACTATATATATATATATATACATATATATATATATGTATGTATGTATGTATGTATGTATATTGCATATATATTATATGATACAGTCTGTGACTCTAGTTTTCAAGCATTCATGACGAACGCGTGAAATCCAGGGTCACAGATTGTACCACGTATATATATATATATATATATATATATATATATATATATATAAAACATCCATCGTTCACATTAAAGAAGAAATTTATTTCTAGTTAAAAAGCATTGATATAAATCAATGCTATAAAAAATTAACGGAACTTCTTCGGATCAAACAAAATTTTCTTGTTTGATCTGAAGAGCTCTGCTTTCCCCAAAGCTCCAGCATTACGGGAACCTCGCCATCAGATTGTTTAGTGCCATATCAAGGACACTCGTTCGTGGTTGGGGGATCTTACCTCTCTGCCGTGGTGCAGACGGTGTACTCTGCACATACAGTTGAATGGATAATTAAACTTTTTTATTTATTTAAAGTGTTATATAGTCGTGATGAAGGAAGAAACCGCAACACTTGGTTATAAATATATAACTCCCACACTTTATTTTCGAAAGAGATCCTAGCTGGCGTATGTGTGTGTGTGTGTGTGTGTGTGTGTGAGAGAGAGAGAGAGAGAGATAGAGAGAGAGAGAGAGAAAAAGAGAGACAGTTGGATTGAGACGGAGGGAAATGAAGTCAGACTGCCTTATTGACCCATAACTTCTTAGCTTCTATGCATTATCTTCAAGAACTCACGTCTTCTCTTCCGACCAGAGGCACTGAGCTGGTCCTCTCTAGAGGCCGCTTGACCCACTCACGACCACGGGTCTTTGTCGACTGACCGCTGCAAGCTAAGACTGACTCAAGCTTAGACTCAACACTCAGACTCCCCGTTTCTCACATGGGCATCTATATACATCATTTCCTAACATCTACATATTTCCTTTCTAGGAGACCACGTGACTGCTTCTACTGTTTTGCACTGGTGCTTCCTGTGCAGAAAACCTCATATTGACGGCTCGGTCAAGGATCAATATTCAACAGAATTTGTGTCACATCTTAGGTGAATAAAAGTAACGATGCCCGGGTTTTAATTTTACAAATTAGACGATAACGAAAAACATCGCGATAAAAAACCATGAAATGCTAGATAGGAATGACAGAGGAATTCTACGTGCTGTTAGAAAAAATCCTGGAAGCAGCACCTTATAAAACTGCAGCTCTAGAGCCAGCTGTCACTTATCTCATATATTATCTTAGACGAAGAAAACCTTTGTGTCACAGCTAGAATAGCAAGGAAGAACTCAAGTGGAAATTTACTAAGCTTTTTGCTTAGATGTGGCACAAGGCCATATGAAAGGGGCAGCCAATGAGACTCGAACTCACTCGTGTAGGTTTGCAAGTCGAGCTTGCTAATCATTACACCACCAGAGGCGCCCAAGGAAGAACTCAGGTGTGATTTTTTGTTGCGGATACATGGATACACCTGTGTTAGCCGTCTAGCTGAGACTTAGACCAGTTCTCTCTGGAATCTTGTTGCAGTCTAGAAGACCTATCACGAGCGATGAATGATAGAAACGAGGGAAGCACGAGAGAGAGAGAGAGAGAGAGAGAGAGAGAGGGGGGGAAAGAGAGTGAGTGAGGGATTTCCGTGCCATCAGCAAGACTAGATTCAGATGATGATCATCATCATCATGATATATATATATATATAGATAGATCTCTATGCATATTATACGGTCCATAGGTCCATATTATACGGTGTTGAACAGGTTTGAATTCTGATTTTTCCTTTTCTTAAACCGTTTGCCTAACCAAGGTTGAAGAGCACAGACTGCCCGTAGTTGGAAGAAGAAGTGAATTAATATTTTTCCGAGGGTATAAGCGCTACATGAAATACAATCTCGTCCATGATTTGAGCTGGTGTGGCCGTGTTCATTTTCCAACGATGGTGTCCATTGCACCACGAACAACTCCTATTTGTCCCATCCATGGCTGAAAAACAATAATTTCTTCTTTTATTTGAAACCAATCAACAATGTGCAAACAACAATTAATGTTAAATTAAATTTGCGGTATTTGATATCAAAGCTTAAAACATTTAACTGTATGCAATAAATAACAATAGATAATACAATTTCAAATAATTCTACATGTTTAGTAAGTATTAAATTACCCCCATGAGAACTGAAGCGATGGCATAATTTCAAATAAATTCATAGTTATATATATATATATATATATATATATATATATATATATATATATATAGGTATTATTCGGTCCAGTTAAACCAGAGTTGGGAGTAATTCCTTCAGGACAAGAAAATCATTCAAACATTGAACATTTAAATTTTCCTGGTAGTAAGCTCAATGTAATTAATATTACAGAGCAATACATACATACATATATATATATATATATATATATATATATATATATATATATATATATATATATATAATTGGAAAAGACGCAACACACCGTCGTTTGGCAAATATTTATTTCAGCTGAACCCGCCATGAGTGAAACCAATCTCTTCAGATAGCCATCGCACTATGGAGAGAAGAAAAATATCAAAAATTATAAAAATATTCTTTCAATGGATTCTTACTCGTTTAAAAAGAATAAATCGCTAAATAAAGTTTGGCGATAAAAGATATGGGCTTAATGCTAGTTTGGTTTAGTTTGGTTTCTTTGTTTAATGGCATATCAATTCTTTTTAGATTATTTAATGCCAGAGCCATTCTCGCTGAAGAACAGTAGTGGTACTATGTAACCCATAGCTGGAAGGATAAGGGGGTTCATACCTTTCCCAATGGTATTTGCCCGAAAGTGAACGTAATAGCGCGACTGGAGTACGAACTCGCTTACTACGATTCCACAGTTCATCGCTTTATTTAATGCCAAAGCCATTCTCCAAGAAGAACAGTAGTGGTACTATTTAACCCATAGCTGGGAGGATAAGGGGGTTCATACCTTTCCCAAGGGTATTTGCCCGAAAGTGAACGTAATAGCGTGACTGGAGTACGAACACGGTTACTACGATTCCGCAGTTCATTGCTTTAACCATTCACCGCGAGGACACCTACTGGGCTTGATGTTGGCATCAAAACTGGAAGTACTGTTATTATCTGCAGTCATGTATCCTTATTCATTTGGTAAAAAAATACCAAACGACTCACATAATATTCAGTTACAAAAATCTTGTCAATTTACCGATTCTATTTTGAAGTATATTTTATCTATTTATAATATCAAACTTGTCTTGTTAATTTAAAAAATGTTTTATTTATTTTCCTTTAAAGATAAAAATTTCGTCTTTATTTAAATAATAAAAGGTAACTGTTGCTAATTCATTTATTTATTTTTCGCCAATGGCCCGGGAGACCTGGGTTCAATCCCAGGTCGAGTCATACCAAAGACTTTAAAAATGGTACTTGATACCACCTTGCTTAACACTCAGCATTATAAGGTACGGTTCAAGGGTAAAGTGGAGCAATCCTGGGAATGGAGTAGCGCCCTCCCCTACACCTTGGTGTAGTAGCTATCGAAAAGGGAGCCTTCGGGTCACCCTCGATTATGGTCGCTAACTTTACTTACTTTACTTACTCTTTTAGAGTTTTTCACATCAGTGTTAACTGATGGTATTTCACTGGAAATTGAGTGACAGCAAGTCTCCTCAAGTCTCCAGGACTTGTCTCAGTATTCTGGCCGTTTTCAATAATGCTTTTGTTTGGGTGGTCTCCACTCAGCCGCCAATTTCCAAATCTTCCAGGCCCTTTAATAATCCTTTAGTTACCGTGCCAAAAGCACCAATCCCAATTGGTATAATTGTCACCTTCATGTTCTATAGTTTTTTTCAATTCTCTAGCAAGGTTGAGGTACTTATCCTTCTTTTCACATTTTTTCATTCTTATTCTGTGGTCAGCCGGGACAGCAAAGTTGAAAATTTTGCAGATTTTCTTCTTTTTTTTTTTTGTTGATAAGGTCTTGTCTCTTGACCGAGATTAGGTGATCCGTTTGTATATCAAAGTCCCATAGGAGTTCGTGTGTGTCATTTTCTGGGACAAGTGCGGGGTTGTGCATATACCATTTGTTGGCATGGTCAAATTTAAATTTCTTGCACATTTCCCAGTGGATTACCTTGCCCACCCAGTCGTGTCTAACCTTGTACTCCTTCTGTGCCAATTTGCTGGATTTGCTTATTATGTGATTGATGGTTCTATCTCCGTCACCGCATAGTCTGCACTTGCTATTTTGTTGCGTCTTATCTATCTTCGCCTTGATATGATTGGTTCTTATGGCGCTGTTTTGTGTTGCCATTAGAAGAGATTAAGTTTCTCTCTTAAAGTTTCCTTTTTTTAGCCATGTCCATGTTTTAGTGTTATTAATATTATTCATATATTAGCAATAACATCAAAAGTTATTCTGATAACATCTGGGAGACCGGGGTTCAATCCCAGGTCGAGTCATACCAAAGACTTTAAAAATGGTACTTGATACCTCCTTGCTTAACACTCAGAATTATAAGGTACGTATCAAGAATAAAGTGGAGCAATCCTGGGAAAGAAGTAGCACCTTCTCCTACACCTCGGTGTAGTAGCAATTGAAAAAGGAGCCTTCTGGTCGCCCTCGACTACCGTAGCCATTTTTACTATTACTTACTTATTTTCATCACTATAATCATTTCTATAATTAAAATTTTTCATTTAAAACTTTTTAAAACTATTTATATGGCGGCAATTAAAAATTTGTTCATCACGTTTATTTGACAGTTGTGTAGGAAATTTATATCTAATAATACTTTTGTTTCTCCTCCAGGCGAAAATTATATATATATATATATATATATATATATACATGAGAATCGTAGAGTTTTGTATTTTTGGAAACGTTCAAGTCTTGTTATTTTTCTTATGTCTTCGTCAGGTTGGTGAAGAAAATGCTCCCTATTAGCCAAAGCTCTTCCAAGCATTTCGCTGGTCGTTCTCTGTGATTATGTGAGGTTTGTTGCTGTGAGTTTTATATTTATTTGGAGTGTTGTTTTTTTTGGGGTTTTTTTTGCTCATTTTATCAGAGGGGCTGGTAGGGTTAGCTATTGAATATATATATATATATATATATATATATATATATATATATATATATATATATATATATGCATGTATTGTATACTTAGACAGCAAGTCGTTTTCTAAACATGTTCGGTTACAGATCACAGATTGTTTCCAAATGTTCAAGTGAAGAAGTTCAGTTTTTCTATAATTAACCTTTTTCTTTTAAGTTTGAAGTTCTTTTTATGGTGGCATTTAAAAATTAGTTCATTAGGTTTATTAGACAGTTGGCAAAGAAAATTATATCTGATAATGCTTTTTTTACCTCCAGGCAAAAGTTATATATATATATATATTTCAAAAATATCCAGTCAGTGTCCAAGGACAGTAGGTGTGGATTATTCTTTACATAGAATATATGAGGAAAATCATATAAATCGATGAGAGTGCTCAATATATGGCTATTGTTAGTTCCCTATTTATTCACTAGGGTATAACAAAATTCACATTCAGTGCGTATATAGAACAATTTGACGGAGACTCAAACTCGTTTAAGTCGTCATAATAAATTTATTTCGGCGGAGAATATTACTATACTCCCCGTCTCGTTAGATGACTATTTACATGCTTCTCTCTCGTCGCAGAGTAGCAAATCTGTGACGAGAGAGAAGCATGTAAATAGTCATCTGACGAGACGGAGAGTATAGTAATATTCTCCGCCGAAATAAATTTATTATGACAACTTAACTGAGTTTGAGTCTCCATTAAATTGTACTATATATATATATATATATATATGTATATATATATATATATATATTTAACTTTCGCTTGAAGACCATGAAGTGTTTCTTTTTTAAGATCTTCTAGTGGAGACGTTCAAACCTTCTTGTTTTTTTTTATGTCCATGTTTAGATGCTGAAGAAAGTACCCCATACTAGCCCAGACATTTTTTACTAAATCACTGGTCATCCTCAGGATTTGTGTTAATTTATTTGTTTTGTTTATATTTATATGGAGTGTTTTTTTAATTTTATTTTTGATTTATTTTTAACATATGAATTAACATATAAAACATATTCAATAACTAACCCTACCACCCACCTAAAAGAGCCAACATAATTTATAGAATTAAAAAATTAATAAAAATTAAATTGAAATTAAAAAAAAAACACTAGGAATAAATATAAATAAAACTCACTGCAATAAATGACCGAATACGACCCCTGAGGATGACCATCGAAATGGTCGAAAGCGCTTTGGGTAGAATGGGAAACTTTATTCACCATCTAACCCAGTCATAAAAACAATGCCAAAAGACTCGAACCTCTTTACTTGAAGATTTTGAAAAGGAAACAATTCTTGATCTTAAACAGAACATTTTTAGATAACGACTTCCTAAGTATACAATATATATATATATATATATATATATATATATATATATATATATATATATATATGTGTGTGTGTGTGTGTGTGTGTGTGTGTTCTTCAATCCAGTAAATCCGGAGTCTGGAACAATTCCGTCGGGATAATTGAATTATTTAAAATTCGAATATTAGTCGGCAAAAGAGGAAAACTATATTGGGTCACTATTTTTGGGGAGACAAAATCATTCAAAACTGTCTAAAAATAGATGCAACCCATTAATATGATAATGATTTATTATCAAGACAAGAAAATCAAAAAGTGATTGAATATCCTCTAAGCTGATATAAAAACAATTATAAAGCATTGATTTAATAACTCGAACACAAAGGATTCATTTTTACATGACATGTTTAAAATGACCGCCATTACGCTTGTCACAGTCTTAAGTCATTATCATATAAATAGGTTGCATCTATTTTGAGACACTCTGTACTTATACCATAGCAGGAAATATGAGTGGGTTCATAGCATTCCTAATGGAAATTATTCCAACAGTGCCCCTGGAGTTCGAACTGGCTTTTTACGATGTCCAAGTCCAAGACTTTAAATGCAACGCCACGAGAATTGCTTTCGAAGTCTAAAGGAATATAATTCCCTGCTTGTATAATAGGAAAAAAAGCAATTTAATAGAACATTCATTCCTTAGTGTATCTGTCAGAATAATTTGAGGGTGAACAGAAAAACGTAATCTCACTTTTCAGCTAATTATATTTATCCAACTCCTCCGCTCGGGCAGGATACGACACAAGGTCAATTTTTAAGAAGAGTTTGACAGTTTTGAATTCAGAGTTTTCCTTCTCCTAGACAAGTTGCCTCACCAAGGCTGAAGAATCCAGTCTTCCCTACCCATAGCTGAGGGGAGAATGATTGGATTCATACCTTTCTCAAGAGTATTAGTGCTATGTGAAATGCAATCAGTCTCGTCCAGGATTTGAACTCGTGTCGCCGTGTCCATTTCCTATGACGATAGCCACTACACCAAGGGCACCCCTTTTCAACTAATAAGCCTTTCATGCCACTCTCAGACTTCTGTCCGTTCTTGTATCTCGCACTGTTCATAAGTAATCCACAATATCCTTAAATATTTTTCCGCATTTTCTATATATTAGTTTCTTCCTATTAACCAGATTGGATTCGTAACTATATTTTCCAACCCCTTCGCTCAGGCACACTGTGACACAAGGTCATTTTTTAAGCGGAGTTTAACAGTTTTGGATTTAGAGTTTTCTTATAGACTGGTCGCCTAGCCAAGGCTAAAGAACCCAGCCTATCCTACTATTTACCTATAGCCTAACAGATAATAATTAAATTCATATTTTCCCCAAGGGTATTAATGCTATGTGAAATTCATTCAACTTCATCCGGGTTCTGAACTCATGTCACCGTGTCCATTTCCTACGATGATTACCAATCACACAACAGACGTTTTTTATTCGTATCAGTCAACCACAATCTTTCTGAAATAAGCAATTTTCAGTAAGACATAATCTCCAAAACATGGAAGATACGGCAAAACAAATATCTATTTTATTTCGTCACTTCCTCCTAATCATAAGCTTCTTGAAAAAAATTATATACAAAAACTGCTGCCAAAGAAGCAGTCTTGCTTCCAGTAAAGTCTTCATCAGATGATGACCCTGGCTTCAGGCATGGTTTCGGGGCCGAAGCAGTATGAACAACTTCCGTCATTCAGTCATAATTAAATGATCACTGTGAAGTTGTCACTCGGAAAAAGAAAATATATTTTTAAGAATTGGTGTGAGGAGACAATACTATTTGGACGATTATTATCTTATGAAATTCTGTCAACTATTAATCTTTTTAATATTGAAAAAAGAAAGAAAAGTTATTGAAAAAAGAAAGAATTTAAAGAAAATTTAAAATAAAAAAAGGAAAACCTTAAGAGCTGTTTCAAAAATCAACAGGAAAATCTTGTTGCTTTTTTTTGCTCATATACTGAGTTGATAAATACGAAAAAATATCTTGAATTAGTAAATCCAGTCTGTCCGCACATTTTCTAAAGAAGGAAATTACTTAATCATATTTACCAACCCGGGCTAATTATGACACAAGGTCAATTTTTAAGCGGATTTTAAGGGGTTTAGATTCAGAGTTTTCCTTCTCCTAGACTAGTTCCCTCACCAAGGCTGAAGAACCTTGTCTGTCCTACTATTTACCCATAGTTGGGGTGGGGAGAATAATTGGATTCATACCTTTCCCAAGATTACAAGTGCTATGTGAAATGCAATCAGGGATTTGAACTCGTGTCGCCGTGTCCATTTCCTACGACGATAACCATTACACCACGGGCACCTCCTTAGGAAATTACTAAATAAGTAATTGACACTCACTAAAAAGTGAGCGGACAGACAGAAGCTTCTCTTGCTATTGAAATTCCATTGACTAACGCTACATAATGGGATTTTCTTCGTTTAATGAAGGTTTTAGCCCTAATCTTTTTTTTTTAATGATTAAGGCTAAATCCAGTTTGTCCGAACATGTACAAAATAAAACTTTAAATTGATCTTGAACGTTATGGAATGGTAATTTAAGTATGATCTACAGAAAAATGTAATGGCTCTTTAGTTCTAGTTTGTTCGAAGATTCTTAATGGAAAGAAAAAAATTGCCATGATTGGGTCTATATGTTTACCTACTCAAAATAACAAAGGATTTTTATTTCTTTAGATGTAAGGTGTTATTCTTGTTTTCAGATGTTTTTTTTTATTTGGCCCTTTGTGTAGTTGATAAGCCATTAAACAAAGAAACGAAATGGAGGTGCCCGTGGTGTAAACATGGAGGTGTCCGTGGTGTAATGGTTATCGTCGTAGGACATGGACACAGTGACACGAGTTCAAATCCTGGACGAGACTAATTGCATTTCACGTAGCAGTAATACCCTTGGGTAAGGTATGAATCCAATGATTCTCCCTCCAGCTATGGGTAAATAACTGTGCAGACTATGTTCTTCAGACTTGATGAAGCAACTAGGTAAGGAGAAGGAAAACTCTGAATTCAAACCTGTTAAATTTCGCTTTAAAAACTTGACGTTGTGTCATATCCTGCCCGAGCGGAGGGGTTTCGTAAATATGCATTAAACAAAGAAACGAAATCTAACCTTTCATATGATTCAACCCTATTTTAGAAGAAGATTATTAGTAGTTACGCACAAAAATTAGATGGGGCAAGAATATTTATGGCCCAATGTCGTATTATTAAGTATCCCTTATTTAATATTATATGAGCCCAATCCCTTTATGACGATAGCCATCAAAATCTTTAAAAATATACTTTTTTTTTCAAGAATAAACTTCTCAAAGACTTAATAGATAAAGAGAGTACATACCTTTCCCAAGGTATTTGTCCGAAATGCTGCATATATTTCAATATAATAAAATTCATTTTTATACACGTTTTCGGGGATTTCTATCGGCCATAGCTTAATCCTGATTTTTTATAGTCAACTTTATGTGATGGTCTAGTACGGTATGGTTTGGTTTTATGGCATATCAACCATTGTGGATTATTTAATGCCAAATATTCTTTCTGGCATGACGTGCAGTTAAATAATAATATGTAAAAATTAGAATTTATAAAATATATGAAAATTAATATATATATCTCAAAAACAAAAAGATCTAGAAAAATAAGTATCTTTTTGTTCAAGGCTTAAATTGACCTAAAAACTGGTTGATTGTGAGGGTCGGGCCTTGTTTGGTTTGGTTTGGTTTGGTTTGGTTTCATGGCATATCAACTATTGTAAATTATTTAATGCCAAATCTGATTTATGAATATATATATATATATATATATATATATATATATATATATATATATATATATATATACGAGGTGCATACGGTATGTTTCCAGACCTTTTTCGTATGGGCATTTAAAATTGTCGTAGACTCTTGAAAATTCAGTATGTTATTGCTATACATCTTGCATGAATCGAGCATCAGTTTTTGAGTGACATAAGAAATTCAAGGAAGGCAGGGTGTTAAAAGGTTAAAATTATTGCTATATATCAGTAGGAACTCAAATGAAAATCAGTCATTTGTTGACATACAGTTTAATAATGTTCTAGAAGTTTTATTTCTAATACTCCAAATTAACATGAGTCATTTTTTGGATTCAGTTTAAATTTTTAACAGTTCTATCTGAACCATATAGCTGCCGCTATTCCAAGTGATATCTATGGCAACAAAAAGTTACTCTGCATTTAGTAAAGCTCCAGCATTACTGGAAACTAACAATCTGATTGTTTAATGTACAGGGCGGAACGAAAAAAATTGTCGTCCTAAAGAAAACAACACTACAGGTTTTTTTTAAAGTTTTTTTTATTGAAAAAATCAATTCAGGTAACTTGATTATATAGTAGAGGTGACATGAACAGGGTGGAACGATAAAATTGTCGTCCTAAAGAAAACAACACTACAGCTTTATTTTAAAACTTTTATTGAAAAAATCAATACCGCTAACTTGATTATGTAGCAGAGCTGACATCTACAGGGTGGAACGATAAAATTGTCGTCCTAAAGAAAACAACACTACAGCTTTATTTTAAAATCTTTATTGAAAAAATCAATACCGCTAGCTTGATTATATAGTAGAGCTGACTTATAAGGGGTGGAACGATAAAATTGTCGTTCTAAAGGAAACAACACTAGAGCTTAATTTTAAAAAATTTATTGAAAATATCAATTCAGTTAACTTGATTATGTAGTAGAGTTGGCATTTACAGGGTGGAACGATAAAATTGCCATCCTAAAGAAAACAACACAACAGCTTTATTTTAAAACTTTTATTGAAAAAATCAATACCGCTAAATTGATTATATAGTAGAGGTGACATATACAGGGTGGAATGATAAAATTGTCGTCCTAAAGAAAACAACACTACAGCTTTATTTTAAAATTTTTATTAAAAAGATTAATTCAGGTAACTTGATTATGTAGTAGAGCTGACATGCACAGCGCGGAACGCTAAAATTGTCGTCCTAAAGAAAACAACACTACAGCTTTATTTTAAACCTTTTATTGAAAAGATCAATTAAGCTAACTTGATTATGTAGCAGAGCTGACATATACAGGGCGGAACGATAAAATTGGCGTCCTAAACAAAACAAAACTACAGCTTTATTTTAAAAATTTTAATGAAAAAAAAATCAATTCAGTTAACTTAATTATGTAGTAGAGCTAACATTTACAGGGTGGAACGATAAAATTGTCGTCCTAAAGAAAACAACACAACAGCTTTATTTTAAAATCTTTATTGAAAAAATCAATACCGCTAACTTGATTATGTAGTAGAGCTGACATGAACAGGGCGGAACGATAAAATTGTCGTCCTAAAGAAAACAACACTACAGCTTTATTTTAAAACTTTTATTGAAAAAATCAATTAAGCTAATTTGATTGTGTCGTAGAGCTGACATATACAGGGCGGAACGATAAAATTGTCGTCCTAAAGAAAACAACACTACAGCTTTATTCTAAAATTTTTATTGAAAAAATCAATTCAGTTAACTTGATTGTGTAGTAGACCTGGCATCTACAGGGTGGAACGATAAAATTGTCGTCCTAAAAAATACAAAACTACAGCTTTATTTTAAAACTTTTATTCAAAAAATCAATTCAGCTATATTGATTATGTAGTAGAGCTGACATGAACAGGGTGGAACGATAAAATTGTCGTCCTAAAGAAAACAACACGACAGCTTTATTTAAAAATCTTTATTGAAAAAATCAATACCGCTAACTTGATTATGTAGCAGAGCTGACATATACAGGGTGGAACGATAAAATTGGCGTCCTAAAGAAAACAACACTACAGCTTTATTTTAAAACTTTTATTGAAAAAATCAATTAAGCTAACTTGATTATGTAGCAGAGCTAACATCTACAGGGTGGAACGATAAAATTGTCGTCCTAAAGAAAACAACACTACAGCTTTATTTTAAAATCTTTATTGAAAAAATCAATACCGCTAACTTGATTATATAGTAGAGCTGACTTATAAGGGGTGGAACGATAAAATTGGCGTTCTAAAGAAAACAACACTACAGCTTTATTTTAAAAAATTTATTGAAAATATCAATTCAGTTAACTTGATTATGTAGTAGAGTTGGCATTTACAGGGTGGAACGATAAAATTGCCATCCTAAAGAAAACAACACTACAGCTTTATTTTAAAATTTTTATTGAAAAAATTAATTCAGGTAACTTGATTATGTAGTAGAGCTGACATGCACAGCGCGGAACGATAAAATTGTCGTCCTAAAGAAAACAACACAACAGCTTTATTTTAAAATCTTTATTGAAAAAATTAATACCGCTAACTTGATTATGTAGTAGAGCTGACATATACAGGGCGGAACGATAAAATTGGCGTCCTAAAGAAAACAACACTACCGCTTTATTCTAAAATTTTTATTGAAAAAATCAATTCAGTTAACTTGATTGTGTAGTAGAGCTGACATCTACAGGGTGGAACGATAAAATTGTTGTCCTAAAAAAAACAACACTACAGCTTTATTTTAAAACTTTTATTCAAAAAATCAATTCAGCTATATTGATTATGTAGTAGAGCTGACATGAACAGGGCGGAACGATAAAATTGTCCTCCTAAAGAAAACAACACTACAGTTTTATTTTAAAACTTTTATTGAAAAAATCAATTCAGTTAACTTGATTATGTAGTAGAGCTGGCATCTACAGGGGGGAACGGTTAAATTGTCGTCCTAAAGAAAACAACACAACAGCTTTATTTTTAAATTTTTATTGAAAAAAAAAATCAATTCAGTTAACTTGATTATGTAGGAGAGCTGACATGTACAGGGCGGAACGGTAAATTGTCGTCGTAAATAAAACAACACTACGGCTTTATTTCAAATTTTCTGTTGAAAAAATAAATACCGCTAACTTGATTATGTAGTAGAGCTGACATATACAGGGTGGAACGATAAAATTGTCGTCCTAAAGAAAACAACACTACAGCTTTATTTTAAAATTTTTATTGAAAAAATCAATTCAGTTAACTTGATTATGTAGTAGAGCTGGCATCTATAGAGTGGAACGATAAAATTGCCGTCCTAAAGAAAACAACACTACAGCTTTATTTTTAAATTTTTATTGAAAAAAAAAATCAATTCAGTTAACTTGATTATGTAGGAGAGCTGACATGTACAGGGTGGAACGCTAAAATTGTCGTCCTAAAGAAAACAACACTACAGCTTTATTTAATATTTTCTGTTGAAAAAATAGATACCGCTAACTTGATTATGTAGTAGAGCTGACTTATACAGGGTGGAACGATAAAATTGTCGTTGTAAAAAAAACCACACTACAGCTTTATTTTAAAACATTTATTTAAAAAATCAATTCTGTTAAATTGATTATGTAGTAGAGCTGACATGTACAGGGTGGAATGATAAAATTGTCGTCCTAAAGAAAACAACACTATAGCTTTATTTTAAAACTTTTATTGAAAAAATCATTTAAGCTAACTTGATTATGTAGCAGGGCTGACATATACAGGGTGGAACGATAAAATTGGCGTCCTAAACAAAACAACACTACAGCTTTATTTTAAAATTTTTATTGAAAAAAAAATCAATTCAGTTAAATTGATTATGTAGTAGAGCTGACACCTACGGGGTAGAATGATAAAATTGTCTTCCTAAAGAAAACAACACTACAGCTTTATTTTAAAATCTTTATTGAAAAATTCAATACCGCTAACTTGATTATGTAGTAGAGCTGACATGTACAGTGCTGAACGATAAAATTGTCGTCCTAAAGAAAAGAACCCTACAGATTTATTTTAAAATTTTCTATTGAAAAATCAATATCGCTAACTTGATTATGTAGTAAAACGCTAAAATTGTCGTCCTAAAGAAAACAACACTACGGCTTCATTTTAAATTTTCTGTTGAAAAAATCTATACCGCTAATTTGATTATGTAGTAGAGCTGACATGTACAGGGTGGAATGATAAAATTATCGTCTTAAAGAAAAAACCACTATAGCTTTATTCTAAAATTTTCTATTGAAAAAATCAATACCGCTAACTTGATTATGTAGTAGAGCTGACATGTACAGGGTGGAACGATAAAATTGTCGTCTTAAAGAAAACAACACTACAGCTTTATTTTAAAATTTTTATTGAAAAATCAATTCAGTTAAATTGATTATGTAGTAGAGCTGGAATCTACAGTGTGGAACGATAAAATTGTTGTCCTAAAGAAAACAACACTACAGCTTTATTTTAAATCTTTTATTGAAAAAATCAATTCAGTTAACTTGATTATGTAGCAGAGCTGACATATAGAGGGGGGAACGATAAAATTGGCGTCCTAAAAAAAACAACACTACAGCTTTATTTTAAAAATTTTATTGAAAAAAAAATCAATTCAGTTAACTTGATTATGTAGGAGAGCTGACATGCACAGCGCGGAACGATAAAATTGTCGTCCTAAAGAAAACAACACAACAGCTTTATTTTAAAATCTTTATTGAAAAAATTAATACCGCTAACTTGATTATGTAGTAGAGCTGACATATACAGGGCGGAACGATAAAATTGGCGTCCTAAAGAAAACAACACTACCGCTTTATTCTAAAATTTTTATTGAAAAAATCAATTCAGTTAACTTGATTGTGTAGTAGAGCTGACATCTACAGGGTGGAACGATAAAATTGTTGTCCTAAAAAAAACAACACTACAGCTTTATTTTAAAACTTTTATTCAAAAAATCAATTCAGCTATATTGATTATGTAGTAGAGCTGACATGAACAGGGCGGAACGATAAAATTGTCCTCCTAAAGAAAACAACACTACAGTTTTATTTTAAAACTTTTATTGAAAAAATCAATTCAGTTAACTTGATTATGTAGTAGAGCTGGCATCTACAGGGGGGAACGGTTAAATTGTCGTCCTAAAGAAAACAACACAACAGCTTTATTTTTAAATTTTTATTGAAAAAAAAAATCAATTCAGTTAACTTGATTATGTAGGAGAGCTGACATGTACAGGGCGGAACGGTAAATTGTCGTCGTAAATAAAACAACACTACGGCTTTATTTCAAATTTTCTGTTGAAAAAATAAATACCGCTAACTTGATTATGTAGTAGAGCTGACATATACAGGGTGGAACGATAAAATTGTCGTCCTAAAGAAAACAACACTACAGCTTTATTTTAAAATTTTTATTGAAAAAATCAATTCAGTTAACTTGATTATGTAGTAGAGCTGGCATCTATAGAGTGGAACGATAAAATTGCCGTCCTAAAGAAAACAACACTACAGCTTTATTTTTAAATTTTTATTGAAAAAAAAAATCAATTCAGTTAACTTGATTATGTAGGAGAGCTGACATGTACAGGGTGGAACGCTAAAATTGTCGTCCTAAAGAAAACAACACTACAGCTTTATTTAATATTTTCTGTTGAAAAAATAGATACCGCTAACTTGATTATGTAGTAGAGCTGACTTATACAGGGTGGAACGATAAAATTGTCGTTGTAAAAAAAACCACACTACAGCTTTATTTTAAAACATTTATTTAAAAAATCAATTCTGTTAAATTGATTATGTAGTAGAGCTGACATGTACAGGGTGGAATGATAAAATTGTCGTCCTAAAGAAAACAACACTATAGCTTTATTTTAAAACTTTTATTGAAAAAATCATTTAAGCTAACTTGATTATGTAGCAGGGCTGACATATACAGGGTGGAACGATAAAATTGGCGTCCTAAACAAAACAACACTACAGCTTTATTTTAAAATTTTTATTGAAAAAAAAATCAATTCAGTTAAATTGATTATGTAGTAGAGCTGACACCTACGGGGTAGAATGATAAAATTGTCTTCCTAAAGAAAACAACACTACAGCTTTATTTTAAAATCTTTATTGAAAAATTCAATACCGCTAACTTGATTATGTAGTAGAGCTGACATGTACAGTGCTGAACGATAAAATTGTCGTCCTAAAGAAAAGAACCCTACAGATTTATTTTAAAATTTTCTATTGAAAAATCAATATCGCTAACTTGATTATGTAGTAAAACGCTAAAATTGTCGTCCTAAAGAAAACAACACTACGGCTTCATTTTAAATTTTCTGTTGAAAAAATCTATACCGCTAATTTGATTATGTAGTAGAGCTGACATGTACAGGGTGGAATGATAAAATTATCGTCTTAAAGAAAAAACCACTATAGCTTTATTCTAAAATTTTCTATTGAAAAAATCAATACCGCTAACTTGATTATGTAGTAGAGCTGACATGTACAGGGTGGAACGATAAAATTGTCGTCTTAAAGAAAACAACACTACAGCTTTATTTTAAAATTTTTATTGAAAAATCAATTCAGTTAAATTGATTATGTAGTAGAGCTGGAATCTACAGTGTGGAACGATAAAATTGTTGTCCTAAAGAAAACAACACTACAGCTTTATTTTAAATCTTTTATTGAAAAAATCAATTCAGTTAACTTGATTATGTAGCAGAGCTGACATATAGAGGGGGGAACGATAAAATTGGCGTCCTAAAAAAAACAACACTACAGCTTTATTTTAAAAATTTTATTGAAAAAAAAATCAATTCAGTTAACTTGATTATGTAGGAGAGCTAACATCTAGAGGGTGGAACGATAAAATTGTCGTCGTAAAGAAAACAACACTACAGCTTCTTTTAAAAATCTTTATTGAAAAAATCAATACCGCTAACTTGATTATGTAGTAGAGCTGGGATCTACAGGGTGGAACGATAAAATTGTCGTTATAAAGAAAACAACACTACAGCTTTATTTTAAAACTTTTATTGAAAAAATCAATTCAGTTAACTTGATTATGTAGCAGAGCTGGCATCTACAGGGTGGAACGATAAAATTGTCGTCCTAAAGAAAACAACACTGCGGCTTTATTTTAAATTTTCTGTTGAAAAAATCTATACTGCTAACTTGATTATGTAGTAGAGCTGAGATGTACAGGGCGGAACGATAAAATTGTCGTCCTAAAAAAAACTACTCTACAGCTTTATTTTAAAATTTTTATTGAAATATCAATTCAGTTAAATTGATTATGTAGTAGAGCTGGAATCTACAGGGTGGAACGATAAAATTGTCGTTGTAAAGAAAACAACACTACAGCTTTATTTTAAAACTTTTATTGAAAAAATCAATCCAGTTTACTTGATTATGTAGCAGAGCTGACATATACAGGGGGGAACGATAAAATTGGCGTCCCAAAAAAAAAAAACAACACTACAGCTTTATTTTAAAAATTTTATTGAAAAAAAAATACCGCTAACTTGATTATGTAGTAGAGCTGGGATCTAGAGGGTGGAACGGTAAAATTGTCGTCCTAAAGAAAACAACACTTCAGCTTCTTTTAAAAATCTTTATTGAAAAAATCAATACCGCTAACTTGATTATGTAGTAGAGCTGGGATCTACAGGGTGGAACGATAAAATTGTTGTCCTAAAGAAAACAACACTACAGTTTTATTTTAAAATTTTCTATTGAAAAATCAATATCACTAACTTGATTAAGTAGTAGACCCGACATGTACAGGGTGGAACAATAAATTTGTCGTCCTAAAGAAAACAACACTACAACTTTATTTTAAAATTTTCTATTGAAAAAATCATTACTGATAACTTGATTATGTAGTAGAGCTGACATGTACAGGGCGGAATGATAAAATTGTCGTCCTACAGAAAACAACACTACGGCATTATTTTAAAATTTTTATTGAAAAATCAATACCCCTAACTTGATTATGTAGCAGAGCTGACATATACAGTGGGGAACGATGAAATTGGCGTCCTAAAAAAAACAACACTACAGCTTTATTTTAAAAATTTTATTGAAAAAAAATCCATTCAGTTAACTTGATTATGTAGTAGAGCTAACATCTAGAGGGTGGAACGATAAAATTGTCGTCGTAAAGAAAACAACACTACAGCTTCTTTTAAAAATCTTTATTGAAAAAATCAATACCGCTAAATGATTATGTAGTAGAGCTGGGATCTACAGGGTGGAACGATAAAATTGTCGTTCTAAAGAAAACAACACCACAGCTTTATTTTAAAACTTTTATTGAAAAAATCAATTCAGTTAACTTGATTATGTAGTAGAGCTGGCATCTACAGGGTGGAACGATAAAATTGGCATCCTAAAGAAAACAACACTACAGCTTTATTTTTAAATTTTTATTGAAAATAAAATTCAATTCAGTTAACTTGATTATGTAGTAGACCTGACATGTACAGGGTGGAACGCTAAAATTGTCGTCCTAAAAAAAACAACACTACAGCTTTATTTAAAATTTTCTGTTGAAAAAATAAATACCGCTAACTTGATTATGTAGTAGAGCTGACATATACAGGGCGGAATGATAAAATTGGCGTCCTAAAATAAACAACACTACAGCTTTATTTTAAAATTTTCTATTGAAAAAATCAATACTGCTAACTTATTATGTAGTAGAGCTGACATGTACAGGGTGGAACGCTAAAATTGTCGTCCTAAAGAAAACAACACTACAGCTTTATTCTAAAATTTTTATTGAAAAAGAAAATCATTCAGCTAACTTGATTATGTAGCAGAGCTGACATATATAGGGTGGACGATAAAATTGGCGTCCTAAAGAAAACAAAACTACAGCTTTATTTTAAAATTTTTATTGAAAAAATCAATTCAGTTAACTTGATTATGTAGTAGAGCTAGCATCTACAGGGTGGAAAGATAAAATTGTCGTTGTAAAGAAAACAACACTACAGCTTTATTTTAAAACTCTTATTGAAAAATCTATACCGCTAACTTGATTATGTAGTAGAGCTGACATCTACAGTGTGGAACGCTAAAATTGTCGTCCTAAAGAAAACAACACTACGGCTTTATTTTAAATTTTCTGTTGAAAAAATCTATACCGCTAATTTGATTATGTAGTATGGCTGACATGTACAGGGCGGAACGCTGAAATAGTCGTCCTAAAGAAAACAACACTACAGCTTTATTTTAAAAATTTTCTATTGAAAAATCAATACCGATAACTTGATTATGTAGTAGAGCTGACATGTACAGGGCGGAACGATGAAATTGTTGTCCTAAAGAAAACAACACTACAGTTTTTTTTTAATTTTTTTATTGAAAAAATCAATTCAGGTAACTTGATTATATTGTATAGCTGACATGTACAGGGCGGAACGATAAAATCGTCGTCCTAAAGAAAACAATACTACAGCTTTATTTTAAATTTTTCTATTGAAAAATCAATATCGCTTACTTGATTATGTAGTAGAACCGACATGTACAGGGTGGAACAATAAAATTGTCGTCCTAAAGCAAACAACACTACAGCTTTATTTTAAAATTTTTATTGAAAAAATCAATACCGCTAACTTGATTATGTAGTAGAGCTGACATCTACAGGGTGGAACGATAAAATTGTCGTCTTAAAGAAAACAACACTACAGCTTTATTTTAAAACTTTTATTGAAACAAACAATTCAGTTAACTTGATTTTGTAGTAGAGCTGACATGTAACCGCCTTTAGCTTCAATCACCGCCTCGATACGGATCCCGAATTGGAAGCATGCCTTTTGCACAAGCGCCGGCAGGGGCTCAGAGAATACTCGGCGGATGGCGGTGATCAGGCTAGCTTCGGTGTTGTGGGTGGTCATGTTGGTGATGTTCTCGATGTATGAAATAGACCAGCGGGTTCAGGTCGGGGGGAGGGGCCAATGAAAAAAGGGTACAAAGCCGTAGCACTCCTGAAGCCATGCCTGGGTCTCTTTGGACGTGTGGGTCGGCGCCGAGTCCTGCTACCACACCCAGGGTCTTGCACCGGCCACGTGATTGCACCAGGGGATCCCCATACTCTTCAGCACATCCGGGTACACATTGGTGTTGACTTTCAAGCCGACTTCGAATATGTGAGGTGGCAAGATGTGGCCCTCACTTGAAAGCACACCAAAGACCATAACCTTAGCCGGAAACACTTGGAACGTCCCTGTTAGTCGTGGCAATCCAGATTTGCATTTTGAGTGTGCTGGCAATGGTCCTGTTGTCATAACTTGGATCGGTAGAGAGCGTTAGTTGTACAACGGTGTACCTCCGATCTCGCTCGTTGAGCATTGTGTCACTTTGAGATTTGTACACAACTGGCCAACTAGTAGATGGTCAGAAAAAAAAAAACGGTTTTCATTAAACGAAAATGGAATCATGTCGTCTTTTCTAGGGCGACAATTTTATCGTTCCACCCTGTAATATCCAGGACACTTATTGGGAGAAACTTACCCCTCTGAAGAAATGCTGTCGGTATATTCTACAGCCCATGCCCAAGTCTGTGAGTTACTTGGTTTGGTTTGATTCTTTGTTTAATAATATATTAACCTTCAAGGAGTATTTTACGCCAAAACCATATTTTAAAAAGAACAGCTATGGTACCATTTAATATTCAGATGTTCAGGTAAGCCTTTATTTTTACCAAATGTAGTAGTCTAAAGGGAAAGTAGTCGTGTGACTGGTTGGTTTTGTTTTGCTTGGTTTGGTTTTATAGCATTGTTGGTTATTTATGCCAAATGCTGTTTACACACACACACACACACACACACACACACACACACACACATATATATATATATATATATTTATATATATATATTTCTTTAAGAAAAAAAAAACCAAAACCGGTCACATTAGTATTATAAATTTAATTCCATCCTTTTATGCGTTTTTGATATAAATCAAAAACACGAAAGAAAAAAAATTAACAGGACTTCTTCAGCTCATATGGATAAAATTATTCAGAATAGACACAGGAAAGAAGGGTGGGAGGAGGTAGAAGAGGAGTGAAGAGTTTTCTCCTTCCGGTTTCTTTTATTTTATTACAGTAATCATCATCATCATCATCATGTCGTGCTGGTAGCACGGATATCCCTGACACTCTCTCGCTACTTTTCCCTATCGTTCATCGCCTCTGGCAGGTCTTCTGGACTACATCCCGTATCCTCACATAGTTGCTGAATGTATGTTCGTGCTGGTCGTCCTGCTTTTGCATGGGCATGTGTGGGGGTCCATAAGAGTACATCACTTATGAGTTCGTCCCTGCTTCTCCAGCAGTGTCCTGCATGTCTGGTTCGTCTAACTTGAATAGTTTTCGTGATAGGATGCTGGTGGCCGTACAGTTGGTGTCTTGTGGGGTGTTTCCGCCAGGACTTGTTCAAGATTGCTCGCAGTATTCTTGTGTAATTGCCGTCTAGCTTCTTTTCCAGCCGTTTTGTTAGAGTACATGTAGTGCATCCATATAGCAGTATCGATACGACCGCTGCCTGGAAGAAACTGCGTTTTATTTTATCCGTTAGGTCTGATTTCCATATAATCGATAGCTTATTCATAGCTGTCCATGCCTTCGTTACCCTCGTGTCGATTTCCTTTTCGCTTTATGCGACGCTGCTTCCTAGGTAAGTGAATTTGTCTACCAGTTTAAGAGGGGTTCCGTCTAGAGTGGAGATGTCACCCGTTTGATTATAGCACATATATTCCGTTTTGTGTGCATTGACATAGAGGCCTATGCCTGCGGCTGCTCATTCCAAACTATGCAGTAGTGTTTCGGCTTGGTTGGGTGTATTTGCCAGTATCGCTATGTCATCGGCGTAGTCGGCGTCGGTAAATTTTTTTTGCGGGGTACCTTCTGCTTCTTATCTTTGTCAGCTCGAAGCCGTTCTCTCTGATTTTGTCAATCGATGTTCTAAGTACGTAGTCTAGACAAATGATAAAGAGGTACGGAGCTAGCGTGTCCCCTAGTAGTACTCCTGCTACAATGTCGAAGTATTCTGTGTCTCCATCTGGTGATCGTACTTTTACTTTGGTGTTTCTATAGAGAATCGTTATTGCCGCTACGGTTTCTTTAGGTAT
This sequence comes from Sepioteuthis lessoniana, assembly GCA_963585895.1. Lineage (NCBI taxonomy): Eukaryota > Metazoa > Mollusca > Cephalopoda > Myopsida > Loliginidae > Sepioteuthis > Sepioteuthis lessoniana. The sequence goes on from OY757942.1 coordinate 11,709,031, forward strand.
GCTGTATGCTAGTAGGATTTGTTCCATCTTTCCTCTGTGAATGGAGTCGAAGGCCTTGGTAAAGTCGACAAATATTAATGTCGCTTGTAGGTTTTTTGCCCGTACACCTTCAAGGATGGTTTATATTTGTGAGGTCGTGGATCTATTTCTTCGGAAGCCATTTTAGTTTTTCCTAAATATGTTGTCGATTTTGGTTCTATGCGGTTTTGTAGTAGGGCATTGTAGATTTTGGCTGCTATGGTAGTTTTTGGCTAATCCGAGGTCCCCCTTTTTAGGGAAGTGGGGGGGATGCATCCCTTCATCCATCTATCTCTCGGATTTTGATTATATACTGCGTTGCAGTGTCGGAGCAGTATGTCGTCGAATTGTCTTGTCTTCCATTCTTCTGGGGGAATCTCGCCCAGCCCTGCAGCTTTTCTATTTTTAATTTTTTTAATTAGATTAAATTCAAGATTCAAAATGAAAATTATTTTTTTGTAATTTCAATTTTATTTTCGTGCCTATTAATTCAATTACCCTTTTATTGAAGAGTACGTATACATATGGTTTCTACACATTTTTTTATTTTATTTTATTTTTATTCATTTACCGTAAATCTCAATTTAATCCTGTTTTTTTTTTTATTTAAGCATTATCCATGATAATTTTCCTATAGTTTAAATTTAGTCCTATGTCTACATCTAGCTATTAATTCCAATCTTTTATTTAACAATTTTTCAGGGTCTGGGTATATCATTATTTGCGTGACATATATATATATATATATATATATATATCATCATCATCATCATGTCGTGTTAACAGCACAGATCTCCCTGACCCTCTCTCGACGACCTTCTCTATCGTCCATCGCTTCGGGTAGGTCTTCAAGGCTAAAGACTATATCAGCACAGAGCTGTTGTGTGTATGTTCGAGCTGGTCGTCCTGCCTTTGCTCGTCAATGTGAAGGGGTCCAAAAAAGTACATCATTTATGAGTTACTCCCTATTTCTCCAGCAGTGTCCCGCATGTCTGGTTCGTATAACTTGGATAGCTTTCGTTATGGGTGGTAAGTTCTCGTACAGCTTCTGTTTTGTGTGATGCTGCCTCCAGGACTTGTTCAATATAGCTCACAGCGTCCTTGAGTAATTGTCGTCAAGCTTTTTCTCTACACGTTTAGTTAGCGTCCATGTAGTGCATCCATACAGCAATATCGACACGACGACTGCTTGAAGAAACTGCGTTTTATTTAGTTTGGAGATTTTATATAATATATATGATTTATAAACACATTTTGTTGAAAACATTCTTAAACGACCCTGAGCTCTTTTTCACGCAGATCGGAATAGTTTCAGTTATTGCTATACAACATTCCCATTTTGATATCGGTAATTTGTTTGTACCCATAATTTGTTCTACTTGACCCATAGATAGGACCCTATCAGGTGCTTCCACTCCATATTAGAGTGGACATAGAATTAATGGCAATGAAGACATAATCCACATTGTCCAGAGCTCCTGCATTACTGGAGCCTCCCCATTAGATTGTTTAATGTTACATCAGGACACTCGCTGAGCGAGGTTGTGTCTTACATCTCTGTAGAGATGGAGTCGGTGTATTCTACAGCCACAGTTAACTAGGATCTTATTGGAGTTCGAACCCGTTGTCTATAATATCGCAGTCCAGCTCGTTAGTCGTAAATGTATATATCATATTGGTTTGATTTATCCACCAATTTGGGTTATTTAATGCCAAATCATTTATATATATATATATATATATATATATATATATAAACAGTTCTATATGAAACAATTCAGTTTAGCATTAGTACAGTTTATGTCTACACTCAGTAAAATCTAAAAACAGTTCTATTCAAACAATTTACTTTGATATAAGTTGGCAGTTTAAATGTCAAAAGCATTCCAGTTACAAGCAATTCCTTTTAGCAAAATTTCCGAATGTTCTATTTCAAACAGTTCAGGTTAGCATAAGTACTCAGTTTCAATGTCAAAAATAATTTTTTTCCAGCAATTCAGCTTTGCATAAGTGCACAGTTAAGTTCTATTTGACCCACAGATAGGACCCTATCAGGTGCTACAACTCTGTGCCAGAATGAACCTGGGAGCGATGGCAGTGAAGGAGTACAACGTATTCCCCAAAGCTCCAGCATTACTGGAACCTCACCAACAGATTATTGAGCGTCATATGCAGTATTGCATAGTCATATATACGAATATGGCCATGTGCGAAATGGACATCGAATGTTGGTAACATATATACATAGAGAACAGAGGAATCTCGAAATTTGTAAACACGTACGACTTCTTTGTTCAGGTACGAAACCTTTTTATAACTTTTGAGTTAAAGGTTTCGACATAAGGAGAGGGACACAATCATTTTATGCCAGCTTCTTCATCTGGCCCCTATCTCGTGCGGCATCCATGGCGCGCAAATTCATCTCGCCTCAGCGAGCCCCAAAAGTCGAACCTCCTTGTTCGGCGTCTAGTATCAACTCCTTTAACTTTCTTCGAAATCCCCCAAATCATCGGCACGCTTCCGGTGCGTGACGTCACCCGCTCTTTGTCACCCGTTTCATCATCTCAGGCTATTGTGACATCTCTGAGTGACATGTCGACTCTGTGCGCGTGCGCACGTGTTACCACCTGCATCAAGGTTGCACCTAACTAACCCATGTTCTGAGCCGAAATGTTCCCAGCCTAACTAAACCCAAAGGCATGAACCGAAATCCCTTGGCTATTATATAACAGCATGACACTCATTGGGGGGGTGTTACCCCTCTGTAGAGAAGCAATCGGTGTATTCGACAGCCCTAGTCGACTGGGCAATATCATATTGACACTAACGGGAAAAGAAAAGAAACTTCCATATCACTTGTGAACCTAATTTGTTTCCACTATCCTAGAGGAACCTTTTTTTATAAAGATTAGTTTTTGGCGTGGAAATAATCATCTTTGTTTTTTTAAAGAAATTTATCAAAGTGTTATTTTAATTCTTTCTTTTACATATATATCAGCTTTGTATACTGGCCAAGAGGATGGATGGCGAGAGGAGAGCCAAGAGAAATTGTGCTATTTTTTTAATGTTTTAACTGGCTTTCTGGATTTAGTCCCATTGTCTAACTTTCGAATAGAAAAACACAATCTTTTCAATTCCGAAGTGTGTTACAAACATTGGCACCGAATCGTGCTAATTACGATCAACTCAACCCAAAGTACACGAGAAAAAATTTTGATTAGTTAAAAAAAACTCAGCAAAACATTTCTTAGCATCAGGACTTGTCAACTCAATTCAAATTGCCTTACGAGGATAAATAGATCCTTAATCCTAATCCTTGGAGAATTAGAATATTTTATGCCTAATTAGAATAATATTATATAACCGTAATACAAATACTAGCGAGACTCCGTTGTTCAGTTTCGAACCGTTTATTAATTTCTGACTTCGGTTCTTCGACACGAGGAGAGAGGCACAATTCTTAAAAGTCTTTCGTATCATACTATGCTAACAACACCCCCAACGTTCGGCACATCTCGTGATGTTTTAGATCTCAATTTCTCTACCCCCCCCCCCCCATTGGCAGACTCATTTGTCTGTCTGCATGGTCCAATCTCAATTTCTCAATTCCATGGTCGGACCCCAATTTCTCAACACCATGGTCGGAGCCCAACTTCTCAACACCATGGTTGGACCCCAACTTCTCAACACCATAGTCGGACCCAACTTCTCAACACCATAGTCGGACCCCAACTTCTCAACACCATGGTCAGACCCAACTTCTCCACAACATGGTCGGAACTCAACTGAATCTTTTTCTAAATCGTCCAAATTCTCAGCCTGTCTCTTCTGGGCATGACGTCATCCACACTCAAGCCCTATTTTTTGTCTGGGGTCTATTATGACAATGGTGATTGTCATATCCTTTGCACAATTGACTACACAGCTGAACTCTTAAACCGAATTGTTCAAAGCCAAACCAAAATGAATGATAAAATATAATTAATGAAAAATGTTTAAAATTTAAAAAAAAATCCTTAATTTTATAACAATAAATCAGTCTCTTCCTGCAACTGGAGCTTAAGATATGTTGTCTGTGCTCCTTAAAGATGCGCTAGACCCCGCTCCCCCCAAAAAAGCGGGTTCTGGGTAAGGCATTAAAATACAACTAAGTTTGGTTTGGTTGGTTTTGTTTTATGGTATACCAACTTTCGAGGATTATTTAATGTCAAAGCCGTTAAGGGAGAAAAATGTTTGTCCTGTTTAACCAACAGCTTGAAGGGAATGAAGAGGTTTATGCCTTTCCCAAGGGTATTAGTTCGAAAGTGGACGTAACACCGCGACCGAAATTCGAACATGTTTATCATGATGTTGCAGTTAAGCACGTTAACAACTACGTCCGACGGTGAGGTTGGTTGATTGGTGGGTTGGTTTTACAGTTTATCAACTCTTTTCGGGTCATTTAACGCCGAACTAAGTCATTTTGATGAAAAGTTTCAAACAACTCAATTTAGTATAAGTACAGTTTTTTTGTTGACCGACTGTCAAATGTCAAATCAGGTTTATTCTAAAAAAAGTCAGTTTAGCATAAGTACGCTGTTTAAATGTCAAAACAGTTCTATTTCAAACAACTCATTTTAGCACAAATGCAGTTTTGTTCACGCGCAGACAATTTGAAAACAGTTCTATTTCAAGTAATTCAATTTAACATAATCACATAGTTTAAGCACAAAGTTAATTGCCTAGTTGGCTTGGGCTGTAAAATACACCGACTGCTTCTATGCAGTGGAACAATACCCACCGAAAGAAAGTCCTGGATATGACATCAAACAATCTAATAGCGATGTTCCAGTAATGCTGGAGCTTTGGGGAATGCGGAGTACCCCTTCATTGCCATTGCTTCCATGTCCACTCAGGCTCAGAGTGTCAGTACCTGGTTGGGTCCTATCTATATGTCAAATTGAATTAAACTGTGAACTTATGCTCAACTGAAATGCTTGAAATAGAACTGTTTTTACATAAAAAATATGTACGGATAATAAACTGAACTCTTTGAAATAGAACTGTTTTGACATTTTACTGTTTATAAACAAAAATATACTTATACTAAACTGAATCGTTTGAAATTTAATTCGGCGTAAATGACCCGAAACGTTTTGATGCGCCTTAAAACAAAACAACCAAACAAAACAAAACCACAAATTTAAATGTAAAAACAGTTAATGTCAAACAGTCTAGTTTACGTATTTTAGTTCTATTTGACTCATACATTAGACACTATCAGGTGCTACCACTCCGGGTCAGAGTGGGTCAGGGAGCAATGACAATAAAGTAGTATTTTACATTCTCCAAAGGTCTAACATTACTGGAGGCTCGCTAGCAGACTGTTTAGTGTCATCTATCCTGGACACTCGTTGGGAGAGCTTTACCTCTCGGCAGAGATGAAGTTAGTGTATTTTGCTGCCTCAGTCGACTGAGCCACTGATAGTGAGGCACAACTTCTGGATTCCTGTGGGGTGTAGAGTACCCCTTCATCGACACTCTGGCTTGGTCTGGTAGTACCTATTAGGGTCCCATCCATGGGTAAGATAAATCTGTTAAAAAATTATTCGTAATCGATGCATGTAAAAAACACTCCTTAATGTTATAGCCGTCAATCAGAGATGCACCTGTGTAAATAAGCGGAAGAATATCACATGATCAATCAGAAGCAAGTGGGCAATATGAAATAATATATGCAGATGCCCGTGGCAGTTGAGAGTTGGGGACAGTGATGACCAGAGTCAAAGCAAGTTGCAGTTGGTGAGAGCGTCCCGATGGTTCTTCTGCCTCCAGTTGAGTGGCTTCCAGTTGAGTGAGTTGGAGACAGTGAAGGACAGAGTTAAAACCAGTTTGCAGTTAGTAAGAACGCCCAGCTGGGGGCTGGCGCTCTCAATAGCTTCCGGTTGAGCAACTCTGGCCGAGAAGTAGAAGAAGTGTAAAGTGGGTTTGAAGATAACACAGCTTGCTATGGTCAAGAGAATTTATAGGTCACTCTGTCTAAATCTATCCCTGCCTCCCCGCGTCCGTCTATCTCACACACGACAGAAGCTTCAACTCCTGACGAAAGAATAAAAAGACGGATGTCCTTCATTCTTTCTTCATCACGATATACAACACTTAGGAAAACTACATAAAAAAGGGAAATTTGAATGTCTATTGAACACGAATTCATGGATATGGTTGGGTATCACCCACCTTTTTCCACACAATGAACTAGTCCATCTGTCATATATAGCAGTAGCTACTAATATCAGAGCAGACTCGAAGGTGAAGAGCAGTTTCTTATAGGAATAGTATTAGAGCGTTGGAGACTGGAGATCGCACTAGATCACCTTACTTGCTACCGTAATAACGGAAGCCAATACTATCGTTGGACTATATCTTTATTCTGTATTCACTAATCCTATGTTCTTGTCTACTAATAGTCTCTCTATTGTATATACTTTTTCCTGATAATATCTCTTTATTTCCACTCATATCGTGGTTTGTCCTTTATTTAATATTACAAGCGTTCACTAACCAGAACGCAACATATTGATACCCATTATTGACATATTTTTTCTAGTATTGAACACTTTAAAAGTTATTATTATCTTTTAACTCGTTTTATCTTCATGTCAACGTCAGGAAAAGACGTTTAAAAATTAGAATATTCAGTTAAATTAATTTGGTTTAGTTAGGTTTTATGGCATATTATGGCATTGTTGGTTATTTAATGCTAAATATTGTTTGTAAGTAAATTTGGCGACAGTAGTCAAGGGCGACCCAAAGGCTCCCTTTTCAATACGTACTACAACGAGGTGTAGAAGAGGGGGCAACTCCTTCCCTGGATTGCTCCACATTACTCTTGATCCTTATCTTGTAATTCTGAGTATGAAGCAAGGAGGCATCAGGTACCATTTTTTGAGTCTTTGATATGATTCGACCTGGTATTGGACCTCGGTCTCCCGGGATATTGGTGAACATTCTACCCCCTATGATTTGTAAACACATTTTGTTGATCATATTTACCAACCCCTCCGCTCGGGCAGGATATGACACAAGGTCAGTTTTCAAGCGGAGTTTAACAGGTTTGAATTCAGAGTTTTCCTTCTCCTAGACTAGTTGCCTCGCCAAGGCGGAAGAACCTAGTCTGCCCTACTATTTATGCAGAAGCCGAAACTCTATCACTTGACCACCGGTTCATGGCACATATAAGCAATGCCAAATTAACAAGTCATTGTAAATTGCACAACAACTTGACCTAATTTGTCTTTTTAATATATATATATATATATATATATATATATATATATATATATATATATATATATATATATTATGAGAGTGTTGGTCGTCAGTAAATCACTATGTGGTTATGTATCAAACCAAGTGCAATATAATATGGAGAGTGCTCAATATCTATCCTTGAGCTATTAAAAAAATAATGATAATAAATAGATATATATTATATATATATATTTAATCCATGGAAAATATTTTTCATGGAAAATATTTTCCATTGTTCAAATATACATATAATATATATTTATTTATTATCATTATAAATATCTCTATATATATATATATGTATTTATATGATTTTATATATATATGTATATATATATTTCTATGATTTTATATATATATATATATATATATATATGATTCTAGCTATGAGATAGAAAATGGTTAAAACCTTCGACTCTGATTTTCACACGATTAATCTCCAGATGGTTTTGGGGCGAGATGTTGTATTGTTGTGACGTGATAAGATTGCCTTGAAGACCGGCAACGTGAAACTTAACGTCTGGAGTTTTGACATCGTTTTATTTTGTTTCATGGTTGAAATATCGTGATAATGACTCATATATATTTGTGCATTGTATGGTATTCTAGTCATAATTTTCATCTATCTATCTATCTATCTATCTATCTATCAATCTATCTATCTATCTATGTATTTGATTATTTCTTACAATCTATCTATCTATCTATCTACTTGATTATTTCTTACAATCTATCTATCTATCTATCTATCTATCTATCTATCTATCCCTGTCAATATTCTATATTTATCTCAGTCTAGTCATCAATATTTCAATAATTTCGTGTCTCTCTTTCAGTCAATCAATCTATAAACCTACTTCTATCTATCTATCTACTTGATTATTTCTTACAATCTATCTATCTATCTATCTGCTTCACACTGGCAAGATGCAACGCAAAATCAGTTTATGATTGAAGTTTAACAGTTTTGAACTCTGATTTTCTCTTCTTCTAGACTGTTTACCCAACCAAGGCAAAAGAACCAATTCTCTCCGACTATTTGCCAATAACAAGCAGGGAAATAATTGGATTTATACATATACTAAGGGTATTTGTGCTATGTGATATGAAATCATCCAGGCCGATGAATTGAACTGGTGCTAACGTGTCCATTTCCAACTACCATAACGGTAGCACCCGTTCGATTCAATGGCATATATATATATATATATATATATATATATATATATATATATATATATATATATATTAACTTGTAATGAGGTACCTCTATAGTTGAATGAAAATTTTCTATACAAATGTTTTGAAATGAACTTTCCATGATCTTTCATAAGAATATGTATTAACAGGTTTGAACTCTGATTTTCTCTTCTTCTAGACTGTTTACCCAACTAAGGCAAAAGAACCAAGTCTCTCCGACTATTTGCCAATAACAAGCAGGGAAATAATTGGATTTATACATATACTAAGGGTATTTGTGCTATGTGATATGAAATCATCCAGGCCGATGAATTGAACTGGTGCTAACGTGTCCATTTCCAACTACCATAACGGTAGCACCCGTTCGATTCAATTGCATATATATATATATATATATATATATATATATATATATATATATATTAACTTGTAATGAGGTACCTCTATAGTTGAATGAAAATTTTCTATACAAATGTTTTGAAATGAACTTTCCATGATCTTTCATAAGAATATGTATTAACAGGTTTGAACTCTGATTTTCTCTTCTTCTAGACTGTTTACCCAACTAAGGCAAAAGAACCAAGTCTCTCCGACTATTTGCCAATAACAAGCAGGGAAATAATTGGATTTATACATATACTAAGGGTATTTGTGCTATGTGATATGAAATCATCCAGGCCGATGAATTGAACTGGTGCTAACGTGTCCATTTCCAACTACCATAACGGTAGCACCCGTTCCATTCAATGGCATATATATATATATATATATATATATATATTAACTTGTAATGAGTTACCTCTATAGTTGAATGAAAATTTTCTATACAAATGTTTTGAAATGAACTTTCCATGATCTTTCATAAGAATATGTATTACTGTAAAATAAATCTGTATGTCGGTAGCAGCCATTCATGAGATTGCGTTAAAATCAAAAGCCCCCGTCCAACCATTTGATGGATGAATAGACCACAAAAAAAAAGACTCCTTCCATAATGCACTTTGTTTACACGAGACATTTAGAAGAAAAATTCGTATACTTGGAATATTACACAGTAATCAACAAAGACTATTATTATCATCTACACAAAAGTAACATGAAAACAATACAAAATGTTTGATTAATTATCTAATTCTAAAATATCTGCCTTCTTTCAAAGGATAAAATACAACAAAAGGAACTGCCTTGAAGTGGAGAATATTGAATAGTCGACCTTGAATAGGTTAGTGTCTACCCATTCATTGGAGCTAACTACTTGATTACCTTGACAGTATAAATTCCGGGCAGATCTGTAGTTCGTCGTCAGACAAAACTTGCAGTCATTCGAGCCAATTCGCTCCGCTGTCTTTGGTAGTCAACAAGCAGAAAGCAAAGTCACCATGCCTAACTACACTCTCCATTACTTCAATGGCCGTGGCCGTGCCGAGATTCTCCGTATGATGATGGCCATGGCCGGCGTCAAATACATGGACAAGAGATATGAGTTCTCTGACTGGGATCGTTGCAGGAATGGTAAGAAACTTTCTGAACAATATTTATATAAATATTTCTTTGTGAAATCCGATATTTCAAATTTTGCTGAAGCCAAGTTGCTATAGAGATAAAAAAGAAAAATGTAATTTTTGTTGAAAATTATGATACGAGTTGTTTAATGGCTTGCAAGCCAGTGTGTTTGATTCTCACTGAGCGTTTTTCCTATATGTCTTTATTCTGCATTTAAGTAAACATAGAGAATGCTTATATGCACTCTGCATTACTTCTATGACTGTTACTGTATCGATATCTCATATGTGAAGGTAGTTATCACTGGTCTCAAGTGATGGTTATAAGAGATATGAATTATCTGATTAAGATCGTTGTAGGAATGTTAAGAAATACTTTTGTGAAATATTAATTTAATTTTTTCTTTTGAAATGTTTGTTTGAAAACTTGGTCACTCTAAACCAAAAGAAAACAAAGATAGAAATATTTAAAGTCTCATTTTGTAAAATGGAGTTTTCGAAGACAAAACCACAGAAATGAAATAAAAAGCTGGGATAACTTGTTCCTAATTTTCATTTTCCGTGCCCAGGAATAGTAAGTTTAATTTTTTTACGTTTTTTAATGAATAGCAAACCAGACTTGCTGGCTATTGTTAGTGAGTTTGATTATCACTAAGTTCTGTCTCCTAATTATGGCCATATACTAAGATAAGAAAATAATTAAGTACCCTGTCCATAATATCAATAGTCGTGGCCCTCTCGAGATCGGCCGAATTATGTTCCATGTCGGTGGAAAGTTCATGGGCAAGAGATATGAATTCTCGGATATAGCTCATTGCAAGAATGGCTATAAAATATACATATTTACCAATCCCTCCACTCGGGCAGGATATGACACAAGGTCAATTTTTAAGCGGAGTTTTACAGATTTGAATTCAGAGTTTTCCTTCTCCTAGACTACTTGCCCCACCAAGGCTGAAGAACCTAGTCCGCCCTACTATTTACCCATAGCTTGAGGGAGAATAATTGGATTCATTCCTTTCCCAAGGGTATTAGTGGTATGTGAAATGCAATCAGTCTTGTCCTGGATTTGAACTCGTGTCGCCGTGTCCATTTCCTACGATGATAACCATTACACCACGGGCACCTCTAATGGCTATGAAATATCAGTTAAATTCAAGTATTTTGTAACATTTTATCAGCCGATATTTATTTCAGTAATATTTAACTATTAGAATATTTGTTAACTATCAGAATATTTTTTAACTATTAATCCCAACAAAGATTATGGACTTATTTCACATCGAGGACAGTCATTTAAATTTCTTTTAAAGAAGTAAATAGACTAATAACAATTTACACGCAAAACATGTGTTTTTTTTTATAGCCGACCATTATCGCTTCATAAAATGTACCTTGACTAACTATATTAAGGGGGTGTCCTCGTGGTGTAATGGTTAAAATGATGGACTGCGGAATCGTAGTAAGCGAGTTCGTACTCCAGTCGTGGTATTATGTTCACTTTCGGGAAAATACCCTTGGGAAATGTATCAACCCCCTTATGCTCCCAGCTATAGGTTAAATAGTACCACTACTGTTATAGGAGAATAGCTTTGGCATTAAATAATCTACAACGGTTGATATGCCATTAAAGGAAGAAATCAAATCTAAATATATTAAATTATAAAAATTAATCGTACACTTTCTTTCCAAACTATAGAAAGGAAAATGTTACGAAATAAATCCAATGTTGAAGGAAAAAATTATTAATTGATCTTGTGTGATTTGATTTCAAATGTATCCTAGTAAAAGAATTTTATTTATATTCACGCAATATACATCCCTGCGGGTATTAATCCGTAATTGCCAATAACAGCGGGACTGGAGTTTGCACCAAGATGAGGACAAAAAGTCCGCAATACATAAAAAAGTAGTTCTCGAACTAAGAAGCGTCATCTCAAAAGGATTCCCAATAAAGACAATTACAAATTCGGTACGGACCCGACTATGAAAACCAGATAAGGAGAATAAATAATTGGATTTAAAAGACCAAAAAAAACAACAACCTTGATCGCTCCTTCGGGGTCCTTGGCGCAGCGGATAGAGGCGTTGAGTCTCTACGGTTCCAGGTGAACATTTTCAGAAGATAGCGATTTCAATTCCTACCCAAGCCGGCCAGAGGT
>OY757942.1:11726202-11794511 GCA_963585895.1 Sepioteuthis lessoniana
AAGACTCTCACAACGAATGTCCTGTGACCAATTCGGTTGGGGCTGTAGAATACATCGACTGCATCTGTGCAGAGAGGTAAGACTCCCACAACGAATGTCCTGTGGTCCATTCGGTTGGGGCAGTAGCATACATCGACAGCATCTCTGCAGAGAGGTAAGACCCTTTCTAACTAGTGCCCTAGATATGACGTCAAACCACCCGATGGTGAGGATCCAGCTATGAAGCTTTGGAGAATGTAGAGTTGCCCTTCAGGCCATTGCGCAGGATCCACACTGGCCTTGGCGGGTAGAAACTGATAGCGTCCTATCTCAGGGTCGAATACAACTTTGACATTTTAAATGTGGCAAGCAAATGAATTGAGTTAAATAGAACTGTTTGATCATTTGACTATGGCCAAACAAAAGACTGATGTTTAATTAAATTCTTCGTATTACGTAACAATACTTGGATCCATTTAACAGAGTGCTAATGGATGAGTAATCTTGAATAGAATTATTAGTGTTAGATAGCAATTATTGAAACTCTTTAACTGTGTTCCTCAATTGAATTATTGGTATTACAAAGCAATTCTTAGAAAAATTTGACAATATGCAATTTAATAAATAGTTTTGAATAGAATTATTAGTGTTAATTAGCAATACTTGTAACCACTTCACTGTTTGCAAACTAATCATTAATATTGAATAGAATTATTAGTGTTTGATAGCAATAATTGAAACCATTTATTTGTATAGAAATAATGGAAATAACTGCGAGCAAACAAATTAGTTCTAACACATTTAAAAATAAATTTCCTTGCAAAATACTCACTTAAAAATCCTATATATATCCATTTAAATGTTAGCAAACAAATCACGGATGTTAAATTATTACTATTTCAAAGCAGGACTTAAAAATATTTAACTCTTTTGAAACAAATGATGAATGATATATAGAATTATTCCTATTGGATAAAATACCATTTAACTGCATATAAAAAAATTAGCAGGAGAATATACCGACTGCATCTCAGCAGAAGAGTAAGACCCCACCACAACAAGTGTACTGGATATGACTCTAAGCATTCTGATGGGGATGTTTCAGTATTGCTGGAGCTTTGTAGAATGCAGAGTACCCCTTCATTCGCACTGCTTCCCGGTCCACTCAGGCTTGAGTGGTTGCAACTGAAATGGTCTTATAAATGCGTCAAATAGAACTGTTGAACATTTAAGCTGTGTGTAAACAAGCGATGTGCTGAATTGAATTGTTTGAAATAGAAGTGTTTGACCATTTAAAATAGGTCCATGGAGTGGAAACATCAATATGTTAAAGAAAAAACCTACAGTGGTCAGTAAAGAAAGCCATGTTGTGAGTTTTCTGGAAATTTAAATGACCCATCGGTAATGACTTTCTTAATTGCTGAAGGGAGAAACTTTAGACAGTACAGTCTACAGAGCTTCCTAAATTTAAACTCGTTAGCAAATTTCACCTAATTCATTGAGAGACTGCCTTGTATATAATAGATGTTTGAATTTAAATTGTATTTTGTGGTTCAAATATTTAACTCTAAACATCACACGTCAATTCTGAGGAATCTTAAGCTATTCATATACGTAAACTTAAATTCAATATTTTATAAATTTTAAAAAGATTTACATAAAGTTTTGCCGGTATTTCAATAAAGAATAATATATCTTTATTTGTGTCGATTCTTATTTTATTTGTTTGAATCTTTCAGATGATGTGGTGTGACATGATGTTCTACTGTTGCATGGAGAGCATGATCAGGGAGAACCAGTCCATGTTCAGCAGCTACCCCAAAATGATGGCCCTCTTCAACCGCGTCGCTGCCCATCCCAAGGTCGCTGCATATCTGAAGGGTCGTTGCAACACCCCCTGGTAAATTGAACTAGTCGGAGAGAATTCATACATGCCAAAATAAAACAACAGAAGTTGTCCAAAAGAAGATTTTTTTAAAAACCATTTTTTAAGGATATCCAGTTGGATATCTTTTCTTGAAATGATATACCGACTTTAAAATACGAAATAAAATTATTTTTGTTTCCAAAATATATTCGTTACTTTATTTTAACACGATTTTGGTTTCTTTTGTTTCTCTTTGACCTTTTTTTGGTAGACACACAACGCACAGCATATATATACATATACATACAGGCTTAGATGATTTTTATACACAATAGTATACACACCAATGTATGTATGTTCTATAGTAAACTGCTCCATAGATAGCATCGTCAACACAAGTGACGGATACGCTACAAAAACACCAGAAAAGAATAATATAAAATCGTGGTAAATTGATATTCTGGTTGGAGAAGATCAGGCTTTGAGAATATCTAGATGGAGAATGATAAATTGTACGCATGCGTGGGCGTACCACACACACACACACACACACATAAAGCCCTCTAATTTATTGGGACTGGTTCTCATACTAAAAAAAGGGTTACATTTTATGCAAAATATACACTCAAAAAGTTGTACTTTCTTTATTGAAATGCTTGCATTTTATACTAACCTGTACATTTCCGCTCATTTTAAAATTTGGAGATACTTTGAAGACGACAATGATTGACTTGCTACGAAACACTTGCCTGATCAAAACCCAAAATAAAGAATACTTTTTTCCTCCGAAAATATAAAAAATACAGTTTCTTAATGATTTAGAACAAACAATAAACCATGAACACTTTGCTTGTTTCGAGCCAACCCAAACAGTATAAATAAAGGAAGAAATAGTGGAAATGCTCGTGGTGTAATGGTTATCGTCGTAGGAAATGGACACGGCGACACGAGTTCAAATCCTAGACGAGGCTGATTGGATTTCACATAGCACTTATATGAATAAACTCTATTGCAAATAATAAAAAGAAAACACAACAAAATCTATAAAACCTACAATAAAAATATATAAATTCAAGGTGCATACGATATGTTTCCAGACTCTTTTCGTATGGGCACTTTTATTGATAGTACACATGAAACTCTACTCCCCTTCGAAGTAATCGCCTCCGCCTGCAATGCACTTGTTTTACCGTTCCAACAACTTCTGGAATGCTGCATGTAAGTCCTCTTGTGTGTGCGTATCAATGACCTTCGTCACAGCCTTTTTCATCTCCTCAATTGTCTCATAACCCTAGCCTCTGACATGGGGGAATAACCAAAAGTTACAGAGATCAAAGTCTGGACTATAGAGAGGGTGAAGAACTGTCTTGATGCCCATCTTGGTCAAATAGTCTGTGACAAGCATGGAGTTGTGTACTGGTGGAAATGCCACTGGAAATTCCAGCTGGAAATGCCACTGACCCGAATTGAAGAGTGCTGGCCTCTTCCGACGGAATCTCTTTCAGAACTCCCTTAAAACCTCAACATAGTAACCCTAACCGTAAACCTTTGGCCAATCAACTCTGGTGTATTGAATTCCTTACTTCTCCAATGCCTCTCATCATCCCTCAAAGACTCCCTGCCTTCCTTGAATCTCTTATGCCACTCAAAAACTGATGCTCGATTCATGCATCTGGTTGAAAAGCAGTCTGAAGCATTCCATACGTTTCTGTGGCATTATTCCCAAGTTTAAAACAGAATTTTATAGCATATCATTCTTCTAAAGTGTCAGATTGCATTTTTGAAATTCACCAGCTGGGACAATCAGGCTTTCTTAGGGTGTATTCTGATTGCTACTGTAGGTGTTCATTTGAACCTGAAATCATAACAATTGGTCAGTCATCTCATAAGATATATGGCAAGAACATACTAAATGTTCAAGGGTCTACGTCAATTCTAAATGCCCATACAAAAAAAGTCTGGAAACTTATCGTAAGCACCTTGTAAATTGATAAATAAATAAATCTGTAATTGCAAAATACAACTCGACCATCCACTAAACAGAAACTGCTTAAAAACAAATGTTTTATACCAAGTCACCATAACGTCTAAAGTAAACGCAAAAATATCTATAGGCGTAACCGAGAGCCTTTGGAAGAAGGGGAGCAACACAAACAACACCTCATTAAAGAATATAAAATACAATCTCCGCACTAAACTTGTGACCACAAAATACCAAACCATACAAGAACAAAAAAAAAACAAAAACAAAGCAGGAAAATAAGAAAAGAGTCAACAGCTTTTAAGAACACTTGCAAAGACTTTATAATTTGCCTGCAAGTAAACAGCTATAATCTTCTCTACAGAACAAAACCAACATCTATGTAAACGATCGGAACTTTTATCCAAATGTTTGCATTCAAACAGATCTTTAGAAAATCAATAGATGAATAAGAATAAGAATAATTAGATGAGAAATATATATAAAACTAGAGACCGGCACATTGGCCCAGCGGTTAGAGTGTTCGCCAATGGCCCGGGAGACCTAGGTTCAATCCCAGGTCGAGTCATACCAAAGACTTTTAAAATGGAACTTGATACCACCTTGCTTAACACTCAGCATTATAAGGTACGGTTCAAGGGTAAAGTGGAGCAATCCAGGGAATGGAGTAGCGCCCTTCACTACACCTTGGTGTAGTAGCTATCGAAAAGGGAGCCTTCGGGTCACCCTCGACTATGGTCGCTAACTTTACTTTTTACTTTTATATATATATATATATATATATATATATATCATCATCATCATGACGTGCGGCTAGCACGGATATCCCTGACCCTCTCTCTCAACGTCTCCCTATCATTCATCGCCTTCGGCAGGTCTTCGGTGTTACATCCCGTATCATCACATAGCTGCTGTATGAATGTTCGAGCTGGTCGTCCTGCTTTTGATTGGCCATATGGAGGGGTCCACAATAGCACATCACTTACGATCTCGTCTTTGCTTCTCTAGCAGTGTCCGGCATGTCTGGTTCGTCTAGCTTGTATAGTTTTCGTGATAGGTGGTAGGTGGCCGTACAGTTGGCGCCGTGTGGGGTGTTGCTGCCAGGACCTGTTCAATATTGCTCGCAACATTCTTGTATAATTGCCGTCGATTTTCTTCTCCAACCGTTTAGTCAGCGTCCAAGTAGTGCATCCATACAGCAGTATCGACACGACCGCAGCCTGGAAGAAACTGCGTTTCATTTTATTGGTCAGGTTTGATTTCCATATGATCGAAAGCCTATCGATAGCTGTCCATGCCTTCGTTAGCCATGTGTCGATGCCTTTTTCGGTTGATGAGACGCTGCTTCCTAGGTAGGTGAATTTGTCAACCAGTCTCAGGGAGGTTCCGCCTAGCGATAGCTGACCATGCCTTCGTTAGCCGTGTATCGATGTCTTTTTCGGTTGATATATAGTACAATTTGATGGAGACTCAAACTCGGTTAAGTCGTCATAATAAATTTATTTCGGTTGAGAATATTACAATACTCTCCGTCTCGTCAGATGACTATTTACATGCTTCTCTCTTGTCACAGAGTAGCAAAGGTGGAGTTACAGTTCGTATTCAGAAGATAAAATAAAGGAATGTAAAAATAAAAAATAAAAAGTAAAATGAAAATAAAAGTAAAAAATAAACACTAAAAAAATAAAAATAAAAATAAGAATAAGGTGGAAATCAAATTACAAATTATTTCATTCATAGGCGTGGGCAGAGGGGGTTAACATGTTATGTGTTAGAACGATTAAGAAACAGGAGTGGAATTAATCTACTGGTCAATCCCTTCTAATTTTGCGTTCTTGTAGTGGTTTCTTCTTCTGAGCAGGTGCTATTATTCAAACAGACTAAGATCGTTTAACTAATGGCTATCTCATACATGATTTACATTTATTCCTAATATGTCTGTTAATTAACTCAGCTGTTGTCATCCTAGATATTCCTCTTGTTTCAATAAGGACCGAGATAGTTAAACCAGATAAGGTGAAGACATTTTATATAGTCGTCAAGTGTTTTCTAATGTATATATATTTTTATATATCATTATCATCATCATCATGCCGCTAGCACGGATATCCCTGACCCTCTCTCGCCACTTCTCCTATCATTCATCGCCTCTGGCAGGTCTTCTGGACTACGTCCCGTATACTCACATAGCTGCTGTATATATGTTCGAACTGGTCGTCCTGCTTTTGCCCGGCCATATGTGGGGGTCCATAGGAGTTTATCACTTATGAGTTCGTCCCTGCTTCTCTAGCAGTGTCCTGCATGTCTGGTTCGTCTAGCTTGGATAGTTTTCGTGATGGGAGGCAGGTGGCCGTATAGTTGGTGCCTTGTGGAGTGTTGCCGCCAGGACTTGTTCAATATTGCTCGCAGCATTCTTGTGTAATTGCCGTCTAGCTTCTTCTCCAGCCGTTCTGTTAGCATCCAAGTAGTGCATCCATACAGCAGTATCGATATGTCATCGGCGTAGTCGGCGTTGGTAAGGAAAAAACAAATTAAAAAGATAAATGGAACATAAGCAGCATTCATTGTCAAGTCCATTTTCTGTCTTTTGCTGTCTGACAGACTTAGACATTGCATCAGTTGGGTCTTTTCACAGTCGGTTGGGGTTGTAGAGTACACCGATCACCTCTGCAGAGGGGTTGGACCCCCACAAACGTGTGCCCTGGATACGACACTAAGCAATCTAATATTGAGGTTCTAGTGATATTGGATCTTTGGGAAATGCGGAGCGCCCATTCATTGCCATTGCTTCCAGGTCCACTCTCCCCCAGAGTGGTAGCACCTGATAGGGTCCTATCAATGGGTCAAATAGAACTGCCTACTTATGCTAAAACTCAATTTCTTGAATGAGAACTGTTTGACTGAATAGAATAGCTTGAAATAGAAACGTTTTTTTCACAAACTGGGTACTTATATTTATCTGTGTACTTATACTAAACTGAATTGTTTGAAATGGAACTGTTTTTGACATTGAAACTATACTTAGAGTAAACTGAATTGTTTAATATAGAACTATTTTGACATTTAATATTTTGCATAAAAATAGTTTTGGCGTTAAATAACCTACAAAGGTTGATATGCCATAAAACCCAAACAACCAATCAACAATTAGCTGGGTCTTCAAGACTGTAGCCAGTGTCCGCACTTTGCAAGTTAACCAACACTTGTACATTTATATGTAGAATTCTTTAAGAGAACGACGCCCATGTGTTCATCCTTAGTTTTCCAGCACTGCCTCGCAAAATTTGTTCGTCTGAATCGGATAGTTTGTGAGATGAGAGGTAGGTGGCCATATAACAATTCTTTTGTGGGGAGTTGCCTTTAGGATTTGTTGAAAAAAAGCACGTAGTGTTCTTGTCTTCTTCCCATCAAGCGTTTTCTTCATGTAATTCGTCAGCGTCCATTCGGTGCATCCATACAGTAGTAGTAACACAACCACAACTTTAAAGAAATCGCGCAAAATTTTTGGGATATTGGAAGCGGACTCTATCAAACAAGTGAGAATGAAAGAAAAAGAAGTTCAAAGAGTATCTGAGAAAATCAAGAAAACTACTCGATACCGAACTATAGAGCTGAAACTTCTGGACTGCTCACCTTGTAAGACACCCGGCAGAATTCTTAAAGTGGACGTGGAAGTACCTTCAACAAATAGATCAGTGAGCAAGAAAACTAATGGCTACGGCGTTTCTAAGTAAATTCATGATATTGTTTGCTATCTGAATCCAGTCTGGGCTATTCTGTTCTTACCCCTCGTTATCTTGCTTTTTTAACTTCTTGGATATGAAGGCTGTAAAGGAATTATATCAAAGAAGATGGTAAAAGATTGGACACGAAGCTATCTTTTATGTTTTGTCTTTATTTTTGGGTTCAACAATCATTCAGGGGATGAGGAAATTCTTCCTGAATACAGATGAAATGGTTGAATCTCCCAATCAAGGTGTTAAAATTTGTTAGTCAACATTGGGTATATATATCCAAATTTGGTATTTAAAACGTTAACAATGTGTTAGACGCTTTGGGGAGATATGTATAATTCCGTTGTTTGCAGTTGTAGTCATTAAGTCTGTTTTATGGTGTCTTAATTGTGATTCTGACGAGTTCATTATTCGTTGTTTTTAGCTGCTATTAATGGAAATGTTAGCCAAAGCATCGTCTAGAGACGGACGCATGGCACCTTCCACCACTAGCAAATAAGATTTAAGTGCTGTCAATCTGCTGGTTACTGCTGAAAGAGAACGAGATTCTGACTTTTGTCGAGACGGCTCCTTTTCTTTGTGCATGCGTTACTCCTCTTCCTGTCAGTGGCTTCTGGGAATTTCTCCATTTTCTAATTGTTATTTTTAATTTAAATAGTTTTTAAAATTTTTCTATTCTTTACAAGACTTTACACCCCAGATATGACAAATACTTGTCAAAAAAGTAAGAGGGAAAGGACTTTCAACATTGAACATAGCGCCAATGAATCGATACGACGATTCGAAAACTCTATAAAATTCGAAGATGACCCAAAGGCTCCCTTTTCAATAGCTGCTACACTGAATTATTGAGGAGGCCGCTACCCCTTCTCCTGAATTGCTCCACTTTACCCTTGATCCTTACCTTATAATATTGAGTGTTAAGCAAGGCGATATCAAGTACTATTTATTTAGTCTTTGGTATGACTCGAACTGGGATTGAACCCCGGTCTTCCGGACCATCAGCGAACCCTCAACTCATTTGCGTCTAATGGTCAGTCCAGGAGATGTGGGGAATGTGTAGTACTCTTTCAATGGTCCACTCGTTTTTTTTTTTGTTTTTTTTTTGTTTTTTCTATTGTTTGGTATGACTCGACCTAGGATTGAACCTCGGTCTACCGGACCATTAGCGAACACTATAAAACCACTATAAAAAAAACGAATAAAGAAAGGTTAATTACCACGATCAGAAACAACAAAAGGATCTACTGAACAACAATAACTAGAAAACGAAAATTGTAAGAAAAACAAATATATAGATATTTCAATATACAAACAAACGAAATCTCACACGAGCAGATTTGGACATAACAAGAAAATGGAAACACAAAAAGAGAAGCTGAATATCTTTTAATGACAGCTCAAACAACGCCATTAGGACTATTTTAACGCAAAAATAGATAAGTCACAACAAATTAACAAATATTGGTTATGAGATGATAGAGATGAAACGATCAATCACATAATAAGCGAATGCAGCAAATAAGCACAAAAAGAGTTGAAGATCAGACACGACTGGGAATTGAGCAAAAGATTAAAAAATGACCACACGAACAAGTGGCATATGCACCACCTAGGGGTGTCCTCGTGGTGTAATGGTTAAAGCGATGAGCTGCGGAATCGTAGTACGCGAGTTCGTACTCCAGTCGCGCTATTACGTTCACTTTCGGGCAAATACCCTTGGGAAAGGTATGAACCCCCTTATTCTCCCTCCAGCTATGGGTGAATAGTAGGACGGACTAGGTCCTTCAGCCTTGGGGAGGCAACTAGTCTAGGAGAAGGAAAACTCTGAATTCAAAACCTGTTAAAACTCCGCTTAAAAATTGACCTTGTGTCATATCCTGCCCGAGCGGAGGGGTTGGTAAATAGTACCTAGTGAGAGTCAATATCAACAAAAAAAAAGAGTACCTGCTGAATAGTTAACTCTGCTGTCCCGGCAGACGACAGAGAAAAATTGAAAGAATGCAAAAAGAGAAATCAGTGCGTACACCTTGATAGAGAACTGAGGAAGCCATGGAACATGAAGATGACAAAAATACCAATTGTAACTGGTGCACTCAAAACGGTTACCAAAAGTTATGTAAAGGGACTGAAACACTTGGAAATAAGAAAAGAACGATGACAATCGAAGCTACACAATTATTAAGATCGCCCCGAATACTAAGAAGAGTCCTGAAGACTTAAACAGACTTGCTGTCACTCGAACTTAACTGTAAAACCATCAGCTAATACTGTCGTGAAAAACTCTTAAAGGAATACTACTACTACCACTGCTACTACTACTTTATACTACTACTACTACTAATAATAATAAGAATGATTATGATAATCTGAGTGTCGCGATCGGTAGGTGCTCCTTTGGTAGCCAGCATAAGCGTCCCCGGCATCTTGCGAATGTTAGCTGTTTTTATTTCAGGTATGCAAAAGCAACAATGTGTATCTGAGAGACACCAATGGGAAAATGGACTAGAGAAGACAGCAAAAAATGTCATGTACTGTTATTTTAAAAGCAATCACACGCAAAGAGATTATAGGAAAAGGTTGATAAAGATCTGGACAGCATCCGCTAAATCTAATTCGAAAAATCAAAGTCTTGCTGACAAGGCAAAATTTATTTTAAAGAATGGTTGTTCTGCTTACACCGAAATACTGTAGAATACACCAACTGCTTCTGTGCAGAGGGGTAAGACCGCCTTCCCCACAAGGAGTGTCCTGCTATATGACACTAAA
Organism: Sepioteuthis lessoniana; assembly: GCA_963585895.1. Lineage (NCBI taxonomy): Eukaryota > Metazoa > Mollusca > Cephalopoda > Myopsida > Loliginidae > Sepioteuthis > Sepioteuthis lessoniana. Next base: position 11,736,533 of record OY757942.1, read on the forward strand.
CAATCTGATGGTGAGGTTCAAACAGTGCTGGAGCTTTGGGGAATGCAGAGTACCCCTTCATTGCCATCGCTCCCAAGTCCACTCTCTGCTCGGAGTGGTAGCACATGATAAGGGCCCAATCTATGGGTTAAATAGAACTAACAGCGTACTTATGCTAAAATGAATCGTTTGAGTAAACTGAATAGCTTGAATTAGAAATGTTTTTGACAATTAAACCGTACTTACATTTAAACTGCGTGCTTATGTTTAACTAAATTATTTGAAATAGAACTTTTTTTCCATATTAAAACTGTATTTACACTTAACTGAATTATTACATATAAATGCTTAAATAGTTTGAAATGAAAATGTTTTTGACAATTAAACTGTGTACTTATGCTAAACTGAATCCTTTTAAATAGAACAGATTATTTACATAAAAATGGATTTGGCGTTAAATAACCTACAAAGGTTGATATGCCATAAAACCCAAGAAACCAAACCAAACCGAAATACGAGAAATATATTGACAGGTAAATAGTGAAGAATATACAGAAAGACAGCCTCCGAGACGAGTTGAGACACTGAATATGTAAAACTATAATATCACAGATCTCAATATCACATCAATATTAACACAAGAATTTAAAAAAAAAGGAAAATGAATTAAGAAAGTCATGAGTGAAGGACAGCCTGCATTACCATTCACCAGGGTTAAAGACTGGAAAAAAGTCAAACTAGAGACCAAAAAAATTATATATGTATCCTAAAAAACAACATTCCCGAAATAGAGGAATCTGAACTGGAGGAAAACTAGAGAGAAATAAAATAAGCATACTCTAAAGTAATCTAGAAAGAAATACAAAAACCTGATTTTTTAGGAATGAAAGACAAAAAGGAAGAGACGACCACATGCAAAACTATTAAGGAGGATAATATACACAGGAACCAAACGGAAATGAAAAGATCCCAAAAAGACAACAGCAGATAAATCTGACAACACAACAAGAAAAAATAAATCAAAAGATATTGGCAAAGAAAATGTGACGAGAAAGTTACTGGAATTGAGTCAAGCAATACAAAAAAGAGATACATTCCATAATACAGGGTGGAACGAGAAAACATATGATTCCATTTCCGTTTAATAAAAACCGGTTTTCTTTTTTTTTGTTGCAGACCATCTACTAGTTGGCCAGTTGCGTACACATCCCAAGAGCGATAGAAGCTTTATATCATGTCTGAAAGTGACTCAATGTTCAACGAGCGAGATCGGAGATGCTTTGCTGTATAACTCATGCTCGATACTGATCCTACTTATGACAACAGGACCATTGCCAGCACCCTCAAAATGCAAATCTTGATTGCCAAGTATAACAGGGACGTGTCCAGGGTGATGAAAACAAAGTTTCCGGCTAGGGTTATGGTCTTTGGTGTGGTGTCAAGTGAGGGCCACATCATGCCACCTCACATATTCGAAGTCAGCTTAAAAGTCAACACCAAAGTGTACCTGGATGTGCTGAAGAGTGTAGTGATCCCCTGGTGCAATCAGATAGCCGGTGGCAGACTCTGGGTGAGGTAGCAGGACTCAGCGCCGGCCCACAAGTCCAAAGAGACCCAGGCTTGGGTTCAGAAGGAATGCTACGACTTTGTACCCTTCTCTCATTGCCCTCTCCTCCCCCGACCTGAACCCACTGGACTACTTCATTTGGTTATACATTGAGAACATCACCAACATGACCTCCCACAACACCAAAATCAGCCTGATTGCCGCCATCCACCAAGTATTTGCAAAGCTCCCGCCGGCGCTTGTGGAAAAGGCATGCTCCCAGTTCCGTATCGAGGTGGTGATTGAGGCTGATGGCGGCTACATTGAATAGATATCAGCTCTACAACATTATCAAGTGACCGGAATTGATTTTTTCAATAAAAGTTTTAAAATAAAGCTGTAGTGTTGTTTTCTTTAGGACGATAATTTTATCGTTTCACCTTGTAGCAAGAGAAAATTCTACAAGCAAGTTGGTGAAGATAGCTGAAAGTCAAATAAGCAACTGGATAGGAAAAAGCTAAAAAAAATTGGTGATTAAAATGTGAAAACGAAAAGAACTTAGCAGAAATATTGTAATAATAAATAACATGAAAAAAGAATAAGAATTCAAAAAAGTTTGCAAGGTAAACGTATATCTGGATTCGCTAAAAGCAACACTCATGAAAATACGAAATTGTAAAATTCCGGGTGACGATTTAAGGCATGGATCTTATTTTTATTCTTATTTTTTTTAGATCACAACCATCTACAACAAACTTGTAATATAAGTGGGTAAATGCTTACAAGAAGCAAGCACACCCGAATGGATGATACAGAAAGACTTCCAAAAAGGACCCATCCCTAGCAACTACAGACCGATAACATGTTTTCTTATGATGATGGAAATATAGCACATATAAGGATAGAACTGTATTACAGCAGAGGAAAAAGAGGAGAAAATATCTCACTATATCTCGATGAGCAAATTCTCAGAAATCAAAACGAGGCGAGGGAATTCAGGCATGGCATGACTGGACTACAAAAAAAACCCTGTGTTATTGTCCAACAATCTTCAAGAATGTCTGAAAATGTACAAAATATCTGACAAAATCATCTCGAAACCCAGAGAAAACTGGCTGGGGAAAAAATCCAAACAAAGGTAAATATCCAAAGAGGTATTTTTTAGAGAGACTAAATTTTATGACTGTTATTTGTTATAGCAATCAATGATTCCACACAACTACATGTTAAGGAAATGAACGGGATGTAGGCAACATATTTTCAAAATCACAAGAAAAGATTAATTGCCTGATGTACATTGATGTTATAAAGGTGTTTCCTAAAAAATTATAGAAGAACTTGAGATCCTGATACAGGCAAAAATAATATTCAACTAGGATATTGGAATAGCATTTGTCATCGAAAAATGCGCCACGTCATAATGAAAAATGGGAAAAGACGAATTGAGGAAGGAATAGACTTGCAAAATCTGGAAAACATTAGTTACTATTCTTGCCTCCTTCATAATTGTGTGTTTTTTTTTTTTTTTGCCCTATCCTATTTTATTATCGGATGGTTTGGTTGGTTGGATTTTATGGCATATCAACCTTTGTAGGTGTTGCGTTCTTGTTAGTGAACGCTTGTAATATTAAATAAACGATAAACCATGGTATGAGAGGAAATAGAGATATATTCTCAGGAAAAAGTATATAGAATACAGAGACTATTGATAGACAAGAACAGGATTAGTGAACGCTTGTAATATTAAATAAAGGACGAAACACGATATGAGAGGAAATAGAGATATATTCTCAGGAAAAAGTATATACAATAGAGAGACTATTAGTAGACAAGATCATAGGATTACTGAATACAGAATAAAGATATAGTCCAACGATAGTATTGGCTTCCGTTATTACGGTAGCAAGTAAGGTGATCAAGTGCTATCTCCTGTCTCAAACGCTCTAATGCTATTCCTATAAGAAGCTGCTCTTCACCATCTAGTCTGTTTATTTCCTGTAGATATTTTACAGGAAGGCACAAGGCCGTAAGTTTTAGGGGGAAGGGGAAGGGTGTGGTCTTGCATTAACTATGTTTTTACTAAGGGAACCTAGCTAGCCACATTCGCCGACCCATTCAACAATACAATATATAGTCATTCATCCGTCGCCTTGCGCGCTGCTACCACCAAAATACCACATTTGCTCTATGGAGAAAGACCTACTTAAAACCCCGGAAGTGATGCATGATTTTATTTACAAATTGTGATTTTTTACAAATGAATTCATATGATGGGGATGGGAGAAAAACCCCGAAATATATACAATAACAAAGAAACAAGGAAAAATCCCCCGTTTGGTTGCCCTCCCATCCCCCCGTCTATAAAATTGGAGGCCGACTGTTTTCCAGGGCGAAAGAACCGGAAACAAGTCGGACCTGCCCTAGGTGGGACTGGGATCCTAATCTATAGGAGGAAAAAAGAAGATAACGGGTCGGGCACGGTGTGGGTCGATACAAGACGTTAATATGATTTTTTATACATATGAATGTTCAAGATCTTCAGTAAAAGCGGACTGGGATACAGGTTGAGGTCGAAAAATAATGGGGATGGGGAAGATCTTGAATACTAATGACTAGATGACGGGGACAATGACTGACAACATACTGCTAACTAGGTTACAAGGGGAAAACTTTGCCTACTTACCGGGGGTGGGGTCCCGAAGGACCCGTACCGTAGACGCCATGAGCGGGCAGAGGAGGGAAGGATGACTCCAACATTGCCCCCTTTCGTACGACCAGGCTCGCTGCATTCACCCACCTTCTATTGAATGTTATGCGATGCAAGCGTTTTCTATCGCTCAAACGAGCTGCTTGGGTTCGATGCGAGCCGTCCACTCCCCGACGTGATCCCAAAACGGGCGGACTCGCTCGCAGTAGTAGAAGGCGTGCTCAGCCGTTTCTTCTAATCCACTGCCGCAGCGAGGACAATCAGGCATGTCTGCTAGGCCCGCTTTGTAGTTCAAGCCGAGAAGGGGTAAAGCATTCCGTACAAGTATTGTTGGCGACCATCGTCGAGGGTGACCCGAAGATTCCCTTTTCAATAACTACTACACCAAAATGTAGGGGAAGGCACTATTCTATCCCCTGGATTGCTCCACTTTACCTTTGATCCGAACCTTATAATGCTGAGTGCTAAGCAAGGCAACATCAAGTATAATTTTTTGAGTCATTGGTATAGGTCGATCAAGGATTGAACCCCGGTCTCCTGGACAATTGGCGAAGACTCTACTCATTTCACCATTGTCAATGGTCCGGGAGACCGGGGTTCAATCCCAAGACGAGTTATACCAAAGACTCAAAAATGGTACTTGATCCCACCTTGCTTAACACTCATCAATGTCAGGTACGTATCAAAGGTAAAGTGAAGCAATCCAAGGAAAGGAGTAGTGCCCTCTCCTTCACCTCAGTGTAGTAGCTATTGAAAAGGGAGCCTTCGGGTCAACTCCGATTAATATCGCCAACTTTACTTTTACTTTATAATATCGAAACTTTTAGATTTTATTTACCGGTGAATTTCCTAATTTTGATAATATCAATCAATCAATCTATATATATATATATATATATAGGTATAAATAAAAAAAACGGAAGTGGGCTAAATGAGGAGAAAACTCTTCACCCCTCTTCTATCCCCTGCCACCCTTCTTCCTGTGTCTATTCTGAATTATTTTATCCATAAGATCTGAAGAATATAAAAGGATGGAAATAAATTTATAATCCTAATTTGATCGGTTTCAGTTTTTTCTTAAAAGAAATATATAACTATATATATATATATATTAGTTATCCTAATATTTTCTTGTAACGTTTAGGTTTTTTAAAAATAAAATCAGGCATATCTAAACCATAGAAACTGATCTTTGCAAGCACCATCGTATTATTATTTTGTCATGTCGTCTAACTCGAATTTGTCAGTTTGAGCAAGTTTCAGTGGAGTAGTGGCTAACGTTCCTGACTTTTATACTGTATCAAACGTATTCGAACTCCAATCGCACTCTGACGTTCACTTTCGGGGTAATGCCTCTTTGGAAAAATATGAAGCCACTAATCTTCTCAGCTATTGGTTATATAGTACCACTACTGTATTCCTTCACGTACAGCATCGGCATTAAATACCCAACGAAGTTGATGTGCAATTAAAAAAAAATCACCGTAAGAATAATCAATGTCTGGAATCCAAATTATAATTTTCATCCACAGTGCTAATACTTATGGAGTTAGTTGTCTAAATTTCCGAGACGAAGCTTGTTTATTTTTATCATTAGGGCTTTCGGACTATTGTCTTCATCTTTATTGTTATTTCCACAACGTTTCGGCCGATATGTCCCCTGTCTTCTTCAGGTGTTTCTCGAACTCGGGAACCTACACGGAATTTCTAACTACGTCCTTTATTGAAACAACGAGGGTCACCTGTTCTGATTCCGTTAGCCATAACCGGATACAAGTGTTAAGTATTCCTGTATTATTGCTCGTCTGTTGTGAGGATTGAACCTGCAACCTCCAGATGATTGTCGCCTTAGAAGCTTACAGAACCAACGCTTATAACCGTTACGCTTATAACCGTTACGCTACGGGTCCTGCTGGACAATTCAGGGTAAATTATAGAGTAAGATCGTTTTGAAATAATTCATGGCGAGCAGAAATATGAAATTCTGATTCGAGACGTATACAATATATACATATATATACATAAATACAATATATATATATATATATATATATATATATATGAAATTCTGATTCGAGACTTTTGACTAGGTTGAACCGTTGAATGCAGCAAGTTCGAGCGGTCGTTTGGGCTCTACAATCGGAAGTAAAATTGTTTTAGGCTTGTTCGATTATATGAGTATCAATTACGAATTCAGTATTATGAGATACCAGAGATTATACCTATTCCCAGATGTATTTGTTCCGAAACCCTATGTGGTTACACACTATTCATACCAAGGGGGACCTCTGCAAACCATATATATATATATATATATATACTCCGAGTCAAACGAAAAAGTTAAGGGGGCTTCGATCACAGTTTGAAGTGTCCTGCATGTGTAGCACACTGAAGAGTTGTGATACAGCGAAACGCTCAGTCTGTTGATGACAATATATACTATTCCTTCACGGGGGATGAGCACTATAGCAAAGGAATTAACGGCTGCCATCCACGTAATGCAAAGCTATTCTAAGGAATTGGTCACTCCTGTATCCAAAAGCGCGAAATATAAACAAGTGAAAGCTAATTCCTGAGCTGACGTATGTCGTCGGAATGGCTAGGCGGTTAGATACCATGTTTAGCGTAAAGTTAGGTAGGTTTCGAGCCCGGTTTGAAGCGTCCTACATGTCTAGCAGCACTGAAGAGTTGTGATACACCGAAGCAGTCTGTGACAATATATATATATATATATATATATATGTATAAGTAAAGTTGGTGACCGTAGTCGAGGGCGACCCAAAGCTTCCTTTCTAATAGCTACTTCACCAAGGTTTAAGGAGGGTGCTACCTCTTTCTCTAGATTGCTTCACTTTACTCTTGACACATATCTTATAATTCTGAGTGCTAGACAACGAGGCCTCAAGTACCGTTTTTTTTTTTGTTTTGGTTTGACTCGACCCGGGATTGAACTCCGGTCTCACGAAATATTGGTGATCCCTCGACTTATTAGTCAAATATGTATTTTTTCAGTCATGATTGTAAGTCTTAAATGTTTGTCAGGCTCATATTTTTAGTATATATATATATATATATAAGTAAGTAAAGTTGGCGACCATAGTCGAGGGTGACCCGAAGGCTCCCTTTTCGATAGCTTACTACACCAAGGTGTAGGGGAGGGCACTACTCCTGTCCCTGGATTGCTCAACTTTACCCTTGATCCGTACCTTATAATGCTGAGTGTTAAGCAAGGAGGCATCAAGTAGCATTTTTTGAGTCTTTGGTATGACTCGACCTGGGATTGAACCCAGGTCTCCCGGGCCATTGGCGAACACTCTAACCGCTAGGCCAATGTCCGGTAATTTATCATAAAAAAAAGAATTTTAGTGTCTAACCTGTTTTAAAAATACCGGTCATCACATCTTCGAGCAATTATGCAGAGGTAAAATTTGGCTGATAACCATTCTACAAATTCCATTACGATAGTTTCTATTTATCTCTTGTATTAAAAAAAAATCTTTGATCAATTTTAAGCGTACGTTTTAGTTGGCATAAGTATATTAGATTTTAAGTGTTCAGCGTTTGAGTCAAAAAAGAAAGTCACAAACCAACATACGCACACATACACACACACACGCATTCATGAATACATATACAGATATATACGCTAGCATACACAAAAAACAGAGGAACATACACACACATACATAGATACACTTGGAGATATATACACAGGCATACACAAAAAAACACAGTGGTGTTCACACATACACACATACACATTCATAGATACAAATGTAGACATATACGTTGGCATACACAAAGCACACACGCACACAGAGTTTCAGTGCGAGAGAGAGAGAGAGAGAGAGAGAGAGAGAGGGACACACACACACGGACACACACACACATATATAGAAATACACACTCAGAGACAAATATACAGAAAAACAGAGACAGGAAGATGCATATATATATATATATACATATATAGAAAGAGAGAGGGAGAGAGAAAGAGAGAGAGAGGGACAGAGAGAGAGAGAGACACACACATATATATAGAAATATACACTCAGAGACAAATACACAGAAAAACAGAGATAGGAAGATGCATATATATATATATAGAAAGAGAGAGGGAGAGAGAGAGAGAGAGAGAGAGAGAGAGAGGGACAGAGAGAGAGAGAGAGAGACACACACACACATATATAGAAATATACACGCAGAGACAAATACACAGAAAAACAGAGACAGGAAGATGCATATATATATATATATACATATATAGAAAGAGAGAGAGAGAGAGAGAGAGAGAGAGAGAGAAACATACACAGACGCATTCTCAGACATGCTTACTCACACATACAGAGAGAGAGAGAGGGGGGAGGAATACATTCTAAGACAGGCATACGCAGACATACGCATACACACACACAGAGAGAGAGAGAGAGAGAGAGAGAGAGAGAGAGACTTACACAAATACATTATCAGACACATAAACTGATACACACAGGCACGTACACATACATATTAACAAAAATTACACACACACGTAGCACGTACGTAGAAACACACACACACACACAAACACACACACACACACAAACATATATATATATATATATTTATATATATATATATAGGAACAAGAATACTCAAGCAAACACAGTACTTAGATGGAACTCGAATATTTTTGGTCCGATGTCATATGATAAATTTCTTTCCCTCCTATAATATAATATAATATGATAAAAATCAAAGAATTTTTACAATCGAAGTTTAACAGTTAAGTTTTTTAAAAATCTTTAAAAAAAAAAAGACTAATAAAAGATATTTGAAATTCTTAATGATTATATTATCTCAATTATTTCAAACAGAAATTCCTTCGTCTGAGTCACGTGATATATTGGAATTGTTTCTTTTACCTTTTGTTTCATCCTGTGAACTGTGTTCTTTTCACTATAGCATAAAGGTTTCTGGATTTAGAACTATTGTCTAGATTTTAAATTAGGCAATAACACACCCAATAGAAAAAAAAAACTGAAATGACCAAGTGTGTGGCAGCCATTTATCATGTGTTCCTTGAAAGATAAATTAAATTAAAATCTTCGTCCAAGCATCTTTTGTGCGAATAAGTGACCCTCCTGGACATACATTTCATAAGGTATTTCGTTTCCACGTGATGTATAGATCAGTATACTTGGAATATTACACGGTAATCGGCAAAGGCAGTAATTATCATTTACACAATAGCAACACCAGAACAATACGAAATGTTTGATTAATTAACTAAGTATTTGTTTTCTTTCAATGGATAAAATACAACAAAAGAAATCGCCTTGAACTGAGGAATATTGAATAGTCGACCTTGAATAGGTTAGCGTCTACCCACTCATTGGCGCTAACTACTTTATTAACGTGAGGGTATAAATACTGAGCTGATAGGTGCTTGATCATCAGAGAAGACTTGCAGTCACTCGAAGCACAACACCTCGATTCTCTTTGGTAGTCGACAAGCAGAAAACAAAGTCACCATGCCTAACTACACTCTCCATTACTTCAATGGCCGCGGCCGTGCCGAGATCCTTCGTATGATGATGGCCATGGCTGGCGTCAAATACATGGACAAGAGATATGAATTCTCTGACTGGGATCGTTGCAGAAATGGTAAGAATTTTCGATTGTATATTCTTGTTTTTGCTAATATCTAAATTTGTTTTAGAATGAAAGCAGACTGTTTTCGTCTGTCTATAAAACACACTATTAACTTTCGATTAGTATGTCGTGTACTTTCAACTTGAATGATAAGCTGACGATGTATTAGAAAAGAATGAAACCCACTACAGTAAACTAATTCCTTTACTATCAAAAAATTACCAATTTTGATGCAAACAATAAACCATTCTGTCGTATTTTGGGTCTTTAGTGTTTAAACAAAAACAATGATTTTGTTTGCATTTTGGTAACAGTTAAAGTACAACTCAAAATAAACTACAATCAAGTGTGGAATATTGAATAGGCGGCCTTGAACAATTTAGCTTCTCCCTATTCATTGAAGTTAACCACATGATTACCCTGACTGTATAAATTCTGTGTAGATCTGTGCTTGGTCGTCAGACAAGACTTGAAGTCACTCGAGGCTGAACGCTTCGTTTTCTTTGGTAGTCAACAACCAGAAAGCAAAGTCACTATGCCTAACTACACTCTCCATTACTTCAATGGCCGTGGCCGTGCTGAGATTCTTCGTATGATGATGGCCATGGCTGGTCTCAAATACATGGACAAGAGATATGAATTCTCTGACTGGGACCGTTGCAGGAATGGTAAGGAACTTTCTGAAGAATGTTCATTTGATTATTTCTTCTGAAATCTGGAGTTTTCAAAATCGATGTTTAATTTTTGGGAAGTCAGCTTACTAGTGAGATTTAAAAGAAAAAAACTCACTCCACACATTCATGTTTGGATTCTTACGATCAGATTTTCCTTAGTGTCATAAAAAAGATATTGTTTCCCATGAGACTTTTTTTGCAAACGGAGACTTTCGAATGCAAATAAGTTTCAAACAGATATTTGCCCTACGGTTGGGACCTGAACAGGTACTATCCTTTGGTTTCGTTTGGTTTCTTCGTTTAATAGCATATCAGTCTTTGCAAGTTACTTAATGCCTAACCCATCCTTTTAATACAGCAGTAATGCTATCTAACCCACAATTGGTTTGGTTTCTTTGATTAACGGCATATCAATATTTTCAGGTTATTTAATGCCAAAACCATTCTCCTTGAAGAACAGTAGTGGCACTATTTAACCCATAGATGGGAGGAGAAGAGGATTCATACCTTTTCACAAGGGCTTTTGTCCGAAAGTGAACGTAATAGCTCGACTGGAGTTCGAAATCGCTTATTACGATTTCAAAATACATCGCTTTAACCATTACACCACGAGGACACCCCCAGTTAATATGGTTTTCTGTACTAAATAATATATTTCAGACCATATGGTAGAATATAGATATCCACCCAAACTTTAGGTATTGCTCAATAGTATTTGAACGTACAACTGATTTTCTACTTGATCACATCGATCATGGGTTGTTCTAAAAACAAACATATTTTCAACATTTTTTGCTTGACTAAACCATTTCTTTTTATAGAGTACTAACAAAATTTCATTGAAATACTATCTAAAGTTTAACATTCTCTATTATTCAGATTTCCCCTGCAATTATCTCCCCTGTTTACAAATGGACAATGGTGACATGATGCCTGAGACCATGGCTATTTGCAGGTATTTGGCCCGTGAACACAGTAAGTATTACACAACATTGTTTACTGACCATAGTCCTAAGTTAGACAAGTGATACTGACAAACTATAATTGTTTTAAAGATGAAATAACACAGCATAAAACATAAAGGAAAGCTTTGAAATAAACAAAGGGTTTTTAATAAGATTTTGACTAAATAGTATCTACAAAACATTTTAAATATTACATAAACTTTTGAAGAATCTTTTAACGCTATTTTAACCAGTAATACAAAGTTTATCCCTGCAACTTATAGATGAATTATCGCCCGAAATAAGATGGTTGGTTTAATCGCATGCAAACCCTTGGGGTATTCTTTGATGCCGAAGTCAGTAAAAGAATTTAGGTGTAGATAGTGTAACAGTGACGACATATCACTGAAATATGAGTAGATCCTGTGTAACTGTATTTTTTTCAGTTACTTAACGAAAGAAATTCATGCTTGTAGGTTTCTATCCCAAGAGCCCAATGGACATGATGAGGTGTGACTACATCTGTGACTGCTTCTATGAAATCATGCACGATTACATGAGGTACTACCACTGGAAGAACGGAAACTTCAGGGTGAGTAAGTTCTATAGAAATACTGAATAAATCATATTTATGTTTTAAAGAGATTTGTGTCGAACCCAGGGTAAGCGTCACTTTTAGAGAGGTTTAACTCATATACCAAGCAAAGATTCGTCTAGAACCCATCGAAAAGGTGGCTTCTAGAAAATACAAAAACCAGATTGTGAGGGGGTTTGGAAACTTTTTGCTAGGAGTGCTGTATCACTGGGTTATAAATTATCGAAGAGATGCATCTTTAAAATCAAAACAATTAGTCTTGTTTCGAGTGCAAATGTTTATTTTTTTTATTTTTAGAGGCTCCCGTGGGCTTCACAGAACAGTGCAGCGGTTCGCATGTGGCATGCAGACCGGAGTTTGACTGTCCCTAGATTAGGAGGAATACACCATGTTGATTTAATGAGTCTAACACATATTTTCATCAATATTTTTTTTTTGGCAGTTCAACATGAACGTCTATGGCTTTCATATTTCATATCTGCATAACATTCCATATTTGAATCTATCAAAATTTTAGTTTGATACATGGTGGTGTCCTCTTGGTTTAATGTTTAAAGCGATGGACTGCAAAATCTTAGGAAGCGAGTTCGAACCTCAGTTGTGTTATTACGTTCTCTTTCGGACAAATACCTTTGGAAAAGGTGTAAACCCGGTTTTGGAACCGGACATTGGCATAATGGTTAGAATGCTCGCCAATGGCCCGGGAGACTTGCATTCAATTCCTGGTTGAGTCATACCAAAGACTTTAAAAATGGTACTTGATGCCTCCTTGCTTAACACTCAGCATTATAAGGTACGGATCAAGGGTAAAGTGGATAAATCCAGGGAAAGGAGTTGCGCCCTCCCCTACGCCTTTGTGTAGTAGCTATCGAAAAGGGGGCCTTCGGGTCACCCTCGACTATGGTCGCCAACTTTACTTTACCAAGATTGATATGCCATTAAGCAACAAACAATTTATTATAAAGTGCATGGCCTCTAAGTCCACGGTTTTAGACCAAGATGACCTTACCTGATCGTTGACTTGAAATCAAAGCGGAATTTGTTTAACCTGCTGCTAACTGTTCTATGATCAACTGCGCCTTCATCTTTGACGCAATGTTTATGGCTGCGTTATGGCCCTGTTCAAAGACTTTAAGCAGAAGTTACCAAATTATACAAAGACGCGGTTCATCTGGGCTGCTTTAACATTAGATATAGAGGGAAACAATGCACAATATATTAGTGCCCCAACTACCTCGATACAAACAAAGCGAGTACATTCCAGTAATATAGAAAGACCTTCACACACACACACACACACACACACACACACACACACACACACACACACATATATATATATATATATATATATATTGTTAACCGGACATTGGCATGATGGTTAGAGTGTTCGTTAATGGCCCGGGGGACGTGAGTTCAATCCCAGGTCATGTCATACGAAAGACTCAAAAAATACTACTTGATACCCCTTTGCTAAACACTCAATATTTTAAGGTACGGATAGGTAAAGTGGAGCAACCCAGAGAAAGGAGTAGTGCCTTTCCCTACGCCTTGGTGTAGTAGCTTATCAAAAACAGAGCTTTCGGATCACCCTCGACTACGGCAGCCAACTTTACTTTTACTATATATATTGTTAAAGTGCTTTAATTGTATGTTCACCTTGCATTATTTTTCAGATTACATTAAGCAGACTATACCTTAAACATATTTCAATTTCTTTTTTTGCAGTACAACATGAACGACTATGGCTTCGGTGGTGAAAGCAACTGTAGCAACTACGACGTAAATATCACTTTTATTTTAATGAGACTTACACAAATTCCACGCATTCAATACATCATTCTGTTGTATACTAATATGTAGATGCATGTAGAAACATATTCAACACAATAAAGACGATCGGACACTGTTCCTTAGAAAAATATACCTCTCATTTTATTCGAAAGGGTTCGAAAGGGTTACGAAAGGTATTATCTGTGAGAGGTGAGTTGGAGACTGAACAAAACTGCAACATATTGACCCCCCGAACTCTTCTGGCTAGAGCAGCATTTCTTTTCCGTTCTCCTGGGCTGCTCAACCGGGGGCCTGGGGGCCCAGCCTCTGCTGAGACATGATTCTCAAGCATCTTCTCTCTAACTTCCCTGAACTTCCTGTCGCCGGGGTTCAATAATAATTTGACGTCCACCTACTTCTTGCGAGCGTCACATTTGCACTCAATTCAACCCGTCGACAGTCAAGGATATCCCCTGATATCTTAAACCGGATGCACCTTTTTTTATACATGTACATTTCTCATCTGACAGCTTGGCCGGGTCGGAGGTCAATACGCAACAATTCCACACATTCTGGACCTCATTCCTAACATAGTTCACGACATTCTATTTGATTCCTCTATTTTTATCCAAATCTTCCGAATCAGTCAGTTTCGGACTTTGTGAAATTTCCCTATTGATATTTGGTAAATGACAGTTATTAAATAATAGCCATTTCTTCCCTCTTTCAGAACTACATGTACTGGAGATACATGAATACTTTCAACAGGGTTATGCCTTTCATGGAGAGAACTCTAGGCATGCGCAATGGAGGAAGCAAATTCTTCATGGGTGATATGGTAAGTTTCTAGCTTCCAAATTGTTTTCATTCTTGAAATATTTAGTAGAAAATTTATTATGTGATATGATATCTTTAATGTATTGCTTTGCATAAACGCATCTATTACTATCTCATTTAAAAAATTTAAGTATTAAAAAGTAAGATATATATATATATATATATATATATAGGCAGCATTTCTTCGTTAATGCAAATTTCATTAAATATAATAGACATTTTATGCCTACATATTTTCTTTTGGATCCGTTCGAATTCCCGTATTACTTTTATCGTATTCGGGGGGAATTGATTTAGGTATTGTCCATAGTTGTATGTATCCCTAGTACTTTCTGCCCGACTTTGGGCCATCATCAGGGGAGAATCCGTTACAAAAGTGATGTAACTTTTGTTTTAGCAAATTACTACTGTGTAAGGACGTCTTTGCTGTTGGAGATTATGGCACTTGCTTTTAAATGTAATTCTGTAAATACTTTCTGACACAAGTTCAATAGCTCAGCATTTAAAAAAACATTCATGCCCAACAACACAACTACGAAAAATTCTCGCCGACAACACAACAATACTCGAACATCAAAACTAATAAACAAAAACTTCAGATTCTCGAAGCACTATATATTAGAAACCTGCAACCAGCACTTAATAGAATTAATTTTCAAACCAGTGCTAACGTACTTAAATGTCTTTAGCTACTGGCACTATTTACAGAATTACATTTAAAAGCAAGCGCCATAATCTCCAACAGCAAAGACGTCCTTACACAGTAGTAATTTGCTAAAACAAAAGTTACATCACTTTTGTAACAGATTCTCCCCTGATGGGATACATACAACTATGGACAATACCTAAATCAATTCCCCCCGAATACGATAAAAGTAATACGGGAATTCGAACGGATCAAAAAGAAAATATGTAGGCATAAAATGTCTATTATGTTTAATGAAATTTGCATATATATATATATATATATATATATATATATATATATATATATTAGGTGGAGAGGGAGAGCTGTTATTTTGTTTACAAACATTTCAAAATTCTTTGGGGATGGGTTCTATGAAACTAGGGAAATATTTTTTCAATAAAAATGCAGTGGAAATAATTTTACTCTAGAAAAGCATTGAACTTGATTTTTCGTATATAAATTATCGGTCAGACCTGACCGATAAAATAAAATGCAGTTATTTTCCGAGCAGCGGCCGTGTCGATATTGCTATATGGATGCACCACATGGAAACTAACAAAACATATGACGAAAAAGATTGACGGCAATTACGCAACAATACTGCAAGCCATATTGAACAAGCTGTTTGGCCATCCACTACTCATCACGAAAACTATCCAAATTAGGCGAACCAGACAAGCACGACAAGAGAAGTAAGGACGAAATTATACGCGATGTACTCCTGTGCACCCCTTCACATAGACGAGCAAAGGTTGGACGACCACTTAGAACCTATATACAACAGCTCTGTGCCGATACACGATGTAGACCTACCGGGAGCGATGAAAGATAGAGACTGGTGGAGAGAGAGGGTCAGCTATATCCTCACTAGCAGTGCAACATGATGATGACGATGATGATGATTTGAATAATGTTTAAAGTGTTCGCCAATGGTTCGGGACACTGAGGTTCAATCCCAGGTACTTGATGGCTCCTTGTTTTACACTCAGTATTATAATGGACGGATCAAGGGTAAGTGCTGCAATCTTAAGAAATGAGTAGTGCCCTTCCCAACACCTTGGTGTAGTAGCTATTGAAAAGAAAGCTTTCGGGTCGTCCTCGACTTACGTTGACCAACTTATTCATATAAATTCAATGAAAATAATGCGATCATAAAAATGATTTTTTACTTTAAAAATCCATGGGAAATGATTTTTATTATAAAAATGCATTGTAAATGATTTTTACTATAAAACTGCATTGGAAATTATTTTTACTATAAAAATACATTGGAAATGACCTTTACTATGAAAATGCATTGGAATTGATTTTTATTACAAAAATGCATTGGAAATTATTTTTACTATAAAGATGCATTGGAAATGTTTTTTTACTATAGAAATGCATTGGGAATGAGTTTTACTATAAAATTGCATTGGAAAAATTCTATTATAAAAATGAATCACAAAAACCTATTCTAAAATATCACTTGAATTCGTTAATTATCTTTAAAATCTTTAATACCCGTGTCATGATTACGTTTTTCTTTTTATCTTTTAGAAATGTTTGTATTCAAATGTGTTGTGTATGGATGTTCAAATATTTTACACTAAAAATCTTTCGTTGTCAGTCGATTGCAATCTTAAAATATAATTTGAAAAACCTTATATCTAATATCTCAAATATTTAAAAAAAAAACAAGTAATTAGGTCTTACAGGGATTCCACTAAAAACAAGAAATCGTCTTTCTGATATTATTAATTATTTGCAATTTTCAGATGATGTGGTGTGATATGATGTTCTACTGTTGCATGGAGAGCATGTACAATGAGATCCAGTCTATGCTCAACAACTACCCTAAACTGATGTCCCTCTACAGCCGCGTTGCATCTCACCCTAAGGTCGCTGGTTATCTCAAGAGTCGTTGCAACACCCCCTGGTAAATTGAACTGGTCATATAATCCTAAATAAAAGAAACTGTTGAAAGCTATGCGTATTTTGTAAAAAAAAAATCATATTTGAAAGAGAAATATCCATTTGGCTTATTTGTTGTTGTTGGAATGATATAACGACTTGAAAATATGAAATAAATTGTTCTAATTACCAAAATATATTTGTTGCTTCTATTTTATACTGTCTGATATCTATTTTAATTTGGTAAAATTTTTGATACAATACGGCACAAGGCTGGATGGATGACGCACCTAATGAGATTCAAACACATTCGTAAAGGTTTGCTGGACAAGCTAGCTAACTATTACGCAACCCAAGGCGCTTACCTGCTGTTTTTTTCCTTTTTAATTGTTCAGTGGAGTCCATATTTGTCACGACCTCCAACCAGACAAGACTTGACACAAGCACAATGAACCGAAGGTCGATTAAAGTGAGGATTAAGGAAACAGGGAGGTCGGGCAGGAGTACAGGTTCAAGCTCTGCTGGACAATGACGCAGCTCGCCTACCCAAAGGTGGCCGAGCCGAAACCGGGGGCCTTACAGCCTCAAGTCTACCTTTGTTGGACTGTGCCCGTACCAGCGAGAGAGCCCGTAGCACATCACATAGACACACTTACCGGTACATATGGTTAAACACACAAGCACATACACATATATGCATGTAACTCGTGAAATGTTTTTAGAAATGTCTTACTTACTTGTTTCAAGGCGAAAAACATTAAAACAATTTCTGATAACAATTAATGTGAAAATATATTAGTTATTTCTGTTTTGGTTTTTAGTTTTACATCGACCACTTGCATGAATAAATAATTGTTCAGGTATGCCAACATGTCAAGGAGGAGGAAAAAATTGAATTCAAAACAGCTATTATAGTACATTTTTAAAAGTTTTCTACGTGATTGCAGACCACACAGATGATCTTAGGCTTCACGAAAATACATTTACTCAAGACGAATGCTGCTTAGTTTAGAGAAAACAGCAGAAACTAATGGTTTTGACGTGAATTTGTTTTAAACCTACTTGGAGCCATATCCACATTAAATAGCAAAACCATGAAATTAGTAGACCGGTTCATATGCATCGGTAGCAGTATCTCATCAACTAATATCGGTGTCAACATATATAGACGGCTATTCATTGGTTATCTGTTATATGGTAATCTGAGTTCTCTAATAAAATAAGATGGTTATAGTTTCAAGCTGCTGTAATACTGTCTGGTTGCACCTAAAATCAAACGAAACGATTAGAAAAAAGGTATACAAGAACACTGCCTGCTGTTATGAACAAATCTTGGATGCAGCACGCATCAAAATAGAAACTGTACTGTATCCTACTAACCATCTCACATACCAACCAATTAAGGCAAACTAGTTTGGTTTGGTTTGGTTTGCTGGGTTTTATGGCATATCAACCTTTGTAGGTTATTTAACGCCAAATCCAGTTTTATGTAAATAATCTATTCTATTTAAAACAATTCAGTTTAGCATAAGTAGAGTTTAATTGTCAAAAACATCTCCATTTCAAACTATTCAAGCATTTATATGTAACAATTCAGTTAAGTGTAAATACAGTTTTAATGTCGAAAAACAGTTCTATTTCAAATAATTCAGTTAAGCATAAGCACGCAGTTTAAATGTAAGTACGGTTTAATTGTCAAAAACATTTCTAATTCAAGCTATTCAGTTTACTCAAACCATTTTAGCATAAACATGTTAGTTCTGTTTAACCCATAGATAGGGCCCAATCAGGTGCTACCACTCCGGGCCAGAGTGGACCTGGGAGCGATAGCAATAAAGGGGTACTCCGCATTCCCCAAAGCTCAAGCACTGCTGGAACCTCATGATCAGATTGTTCCAGGACACTCGTTAGAGAAGCAGTCAGTGTATTCTACAGCCCCAGCCGACTTGGCAAGGCAAGGCAAACTAGTGATTATTAAATAGGGACGAACTCGTAAGTGACGTACTCATGTTGACCCCTTCACATGGCCGAGCAAAGCCTGGACGACCAGCTAGAAGCTACATACAGCAGCTCTGAGAAGATACGGAATGTAGCCCTGAAGTCTTGCTGGAAGCGATGGATGATAGAGAAGGGTAGCGAGAAAGGGTCCGAGGTATCCATGTGCAAATGGCGCAACATGATGATGATGATGATGATGAGTGATTCTGTGGGATTAAGGACGTACCCATGAGCGATGAAC
This sequence comes from Sepioteuthis lessoniana, assembly GCA_963585895.1. Lineage (NCBI taxonomy): Eukaryota > Metazoa > Mollusca > Cephalopoda > Myopsida > Loliginidae > Sepioteuthis > Sepioteuthis lessoniana. The sequence goes on from OY757942.1 coordinate 11,756,042, forward strand.
TCCTCTATATGGACAAACTAGTATTGGCCGACACTTACAACCATCACTTCTTTGCGGACACTGGATGAAACCTAGATGACCTACCAAAAAAGATATTGGGATGTTGAGTGAGAAAGAATCTAGGAAATCCATGATACTAGCATGAATTCATGATAATAATGATGCTAACAATACTTTTTGTAGCGCAACGGTTATATTTATGGGGAAACAGACACGATGACCGGTGTTCAGATCATGATGAGGAGTTTACATTTCAGTATGTACTAATCATTCAAATAAAGCTTTAAATACAATTATTCTTCCTCCAATTTAGCATTCATATATATTTGATATTTACCAACCTCTCCGATCGCGCAGGATAAGATGCAAGATCAATTTTTAAGCGGAGTCTAACAGGTTTGAATTCAGAGTTTTACTTATCCTTGACTAGTTACCTCACCAAGGCTGAAGAACCTTGTCTGCCCTACTATTTACCCATAGCCGGAGGGAGAATAATTGGATTCATACCTTTCGCAAGGGTATTAGTGCTATGTGAAATACAATCAGTCTCGTCCAGGATTTGAACTCGTGTCGCCGTGTCCATTTCTTACGACGATAACCATTACACCACGGGCACCTCCTTCATATTTTAGATGATAAATCGAATGTGACCGACTCTGAAAACTGAATCGGTCGACATTAAAATCTGCCACGCATTCCTTGCTATTAATCATGTGATCTGCTATTGAAGACCCAGATGTGTTAATAACCTGGGTCTTTTTAAGCTCAAGATTCAAAACACGCCTTGACAAATGCTGCTTTATGCACAGGTCCAACCGGTTAGAGGTCCTGCCTATGTAGTCACTGCTTCAACTATATATATATATTTATATATAACCGAGTTAATATGGTGGAGAGATAGGACATCTTTACGCATTGAGACAAATGCAATGCGAGTCTAAAAAAATTACTCGCCCAGCAGCTGAAAAATAACATTTACCAACAGCCGTGGTGATGCATTTGGCAAATTTCTCACCTCTAAAACCTATATACGGCAAACTCAAATAATCAGGACACGTGTTAACAGTGCACCTTTTAGTCCAATCGAACTTATTCAAAATATCATGGACAACGCCATCCAAAACAGACAATGGATATCAATTTTTAGACAAGGTTGACATGATGAACTCAATTTCATCATCAAGAAAGCACTTGGATGAAATCATAAGGGCACGATGGACAAGAGTCTTAATTAAATTGATTTTGCGTTGCTGAGGGCAAAATGAATCCCATCTCGTATGCAGGCCAGAAAAGGTGGACTTTCTGAAAACAGAAGTAAGAAAAGCTGTAGAAGTTTTATGCACAAATACATCTAAAAAGACGAGTTGATGGTTGGACTCCTTTTCCACGGTAAACCTTAAAGAGGATGAATATAATTCAATTGTATGAGAAATGAATCGCCATCTTTCTCATTTTTGAATAAACAGAAAGTGTCGTCAACATAACGATAATACATGGGGGGGGGGCAGTCTATTTTAGTAAATAAATTGGCCTTACAAAACCCAGCAAAAATATTTGCCAGTGTGGGACCAAGACTTGACCCAATCGCCACACCGTCAATCTGCCTATACATGATGTTATTAAAGCTAAACTCGACAGAAGAGCTAGCAAAATTCATCAGATGTTTAAAACACTTTCTGGAAAGGTAGGTTTAGGAAGAGAACTACGAAATAAGACATTACAACAACTCTCGAAGGCGCCTCTGGTGGTGTAATGGTTAGCAAGTTCGACTAGCAAACCTACACGAGTGAGTTCTAGTCTCATTGGGTGCCCCTTTCATATGGCCTTGTGCCACATCTAAGCAAGAAGCTTAGTAAATTTCCATTACAACAAATCTCGGTAGTTTCTTCAAAAGGAATGTTTGTATAGGGAGAACAAACGTTAAAGGAGCATATAAACACATCAGTTGGGATAAAGTTGGACCTGTGCATAAGGCAGCATTTGCCAGCTCGTGTTTTGAATCTTGAGCTTTAAAGATGTCAGCTTGTTAACACATCTGGGTCTTCGATAGCAGACCACAGGATTAATAGTAGGGGATGCGTGGCAGATTTTAATGTCGACCGATTCAGTATTCTGAGTCGGTCACATTGGATCTATCATCTAAAAGTGTTGGAGACCCTTTATGTTCGATCCCCTCAACCTTCCCTCTGTAAACAGAGGGACTGTTTGTTGGGATTGAATGAGGTCGGTCTCTGACCATCTGCTCATCTCTCCTACAACACCCTCTTATTTTCTTTTTTTAAAATTTTATCATTATCTTTTTTTTTTGCCTCTCCTCCACTTTTTTCTCCATTACATTCTCCCTTTTAAATTTTTTCGGGCGTTAACAGGTTGAGAAGAGCCAGAAGAAACCGGGCGTTTAACAATAAACATGCCCACAGTTTCCCGAAACCTTTATATCCTCCTGGCTATTAATATATATATATATATATATGCAAATTTCATTAAACATAATAGACATTTTATGTCTACATATTTTCTTTTGGATCCGTTCGAATTCCCGTATTACTTTTATTGTATTCTGGGGGAATTGATTTATGTATTGTCCATATTTGCATGTATCCCTAGTACTTTCTGCCCGACTTTAGGCCATCATCAGGGGAGGATCTACTATAAAAGTGATGTAACTTTTGTTTACAGAGTGTAATTTGTCTCTTCACGAGATCACGTCTGTATTCCAAAGTGCTGTTATATTTATATATCTCGTGAAGAGACAAATTACACTCTGTAAACAAAAGTTACATCACTTTTGTAGTAGATCCTCCCCTGATGATGGCCAAAAGTCGGGCAGAAAGTACTAAGGATACATGCAACTATGGACAATACATAAATCAATTCCCCAGAATACAATAAAAGTAATACGGGAATTCGAACGGATCCAAAAGAAAATATGTAGACATAAAATGTCTATTATGTTTAATGAAATTTGCATTAACGAAGAAATTCTGCCTAAATATACATATATATATATATATATATATGTGTGTGTGTGTGTGTGTGTGTGTGTGTATATATATATATATATATATTGGCAGCATTTCTATATTAATACATATTTCGTTGAACATACTTGACATTTTTTGTCTACATGTTTTAAGCTCTTCTTACAAAGTAGTAATGTACATACAAAACTTACATCACTTTTGTAATACATCCTCTTCTGATGATAGCCCAAAGTCGGGTAGAAAGTACCTGTTATATAAATGATTATGGAAGATACATCAACCAATTCCCGCAATATACTATAAAATCAATTCGGCAATGTGAAAGGATCAACAAAACAGTATGTAAACAAAAAATGTATATTATGTTCAACGAAATATATATATATATATATATATATATATATATATATGCTCCCCCATGAGCTCTCTGGCAAATGAATTGCCGGCCACTGCTAGCGTAATGCAAAGCTCTTCGAAAGAATTGAGCACTCTGGTAGCCGATAGGGTATAAAAAAATGTAAACAAACGGCTGCTGCTGCTGTTTCAAAAAATAAAAATACTTTAAAATTCCCTTAGCCAACGTGGTTCGCTTGGAGGACGAGTGGTCTGAAACATAATTGGCTATTATGGTATTGTTTTAGGCTGCAATGGAAAGAGATTCAATTTCTCTCCCATGATTTTCTTATCATAGTGACATCGATGTCACAATTTTTCTATGCTGACTGTTCGTCTATCGTCAGCTCTCAACTCTCTGACCCAAACAACGCGAACGCGCACCCTGCGGTCCACAAACTGGACTGGCCTCGCCCAGGTCCGAAAAACCAATTCGTCCCGTCTAAGTCGAAATCTAAACTCTCTGCTTTTATTCAAAATCACTAAGAATCCCAGCCCATCGCTTCCGGGCATGACGTCATTCACATCCCCAGTCATATTTACTACCTGGGTTTTCTTTGTGACGTCTGTGATTGTCACATCCTCCCCGCGTGAACACCTGCGTTAATATCTGCACCTACCCATGCACTAAGCCGAAAGGCTCTAAACTTAACTAAACCGAAAGATAAGATGTATAAAACGAAAAATGATAATATGAAAGAAAATCCTTCCGCAATTATATAACATATTTTTGTCGGTAATTCTGTTGCTAATGTTGTTATTGGTTGTTTCCATAACTCTTTCTTAGACATTATTGTTACCTTTTTAAAGAGTTTTTCACACCAGTGTTAGCAAATGGTTTCTCACTTTAAGTCTCCAGGACTCTCCTCAGTATTCTGACCGATCTCACTTCTGATGTAGTTTGAAGGGTCTCCACTCGTCCTGTTATTTCCAAGTCCTCCAGTCCTAGTACTAATCCTTTAGTGACTGTTTGATTTGGCATGATTTCTTTATTTAATGGCATATCAGCCTTTGTAGGTTATTTAATGCCAAAGCCATTCTCCTAGAAGAACAGTAGTGGTACTATTTAACCCACACCAAGGAGGATACGGGGGTTCATACCTATCCCAAGGTTATTTCCCCGAAATTGAACGTAATAGCGCGACTGGAGTACGAACTCACTTACTACGATTCTGCAGTCCATCACTTTAACCATTACCCCATAAGGACATCCATTTGATGACTGTACGAAGAGCAAAGATTCAATTGGTATAATTGTCAATTTCATGTTCCACAGTTTTTTTTTTCAGTTCCCTGGCAAGGTCCCGGTACTTATCCCTCTTTTCGCATTCTTTCTTACTCTGTGGTCCGCCGGGACAGTAAAGTCCACAATTCTGCAAGTTTACAACTATTATTATTATCATTATTATTGCTACTGATTAGAGTTTTTCACATTAGCGTTAGCTGGTGGTTTTTCACTGGAGTCTGAGTGATGGCAATCTTCTCAAGTCTCCAGGACTCTTCTCAGTATTCTGGCCGTTCTTAATAATCAAGTAGTTTGGATGGTCTCCAATCGTCCGCCAACCTCTAAATCCTCCAGTCCCTTTAGCAATCCTTTAGTTAATGTTCCAAACGCCCCAATTACAATTGGGATAATTGTCACCTTCATGTTCCATATTTTTTTCAATTCCCTAGCAAGGTCAAGGTACTGATCCTTCTTGTCAATTTCTTTCAATTATTATTATTATTATTATTATTACATTTGGTTTAGTTTGCTTTTATGGCATATCAACCATTGCATGTTATTTAATTCCAAATCAATCTGCAAACTTATAAACAGTTTTATTTCAACAAATTCAATTTAACATAAGTGCAGTTTAAATGTCAAAACAGTTCTACTTCAAGTAATTCAGTTTAGCATAAATACGCATTTCTGTTCTGTTTGACCCATAGATAGAAGCCTATCAAATATGCCACTACCAGTCAGAGGAGCCCCCACCTTCAGATTGTTTAGTGTCATAAACAGGACACTCGTTGAGGGAATCTTACGCCTCTTTAGAGATGAAGTCGATGTATTCTACAGCCCTAGCCAACTGGGCCAGATTATTATATTACTTGTGAGTCTTTCACATCAGTTAACGCTGATAGTTTTTCACTGGATTACTTGTGAGTCTTTCACATCAGTTAACGCTGATAGTTTTTCACTGGATTCCAAATACCAGCAAGTCTCTTCAGGTCTCCAGGACTTTTCTCAGTATTTTTTAATTTTATCATTAATATTCTTTTTTTATCCCACCAGCGTTAGCTGTTGGTTTTTCCTTGGAGTCTGAGACAGCGAGTCTCTTTGAGTCTCCAGGACTCTTCTCGGTATTTTGGCCGATCTTAACTATACTGAAGTTTGTATGGTCTCCAACTACATAGGAAGAGTTGAAACCAGACACCTGAATGCAAATTCGGTGTTTCAGAAATACTTGATATTAAATAAGACTCCCACGACGAATGTCCTGAGTTGACACTTAGCAATCTGATGGTGAGTTTCGGTAATGCCGCCAGATTCTCTATAACTCGAAGTGGTAGGACCCATTAGGGTCCGATTTATGGGTCAAATAAAACTAAACTGTGCATTTATGCTAAACTAAATTGTTTAAAATAGAACTGTTTTTATGCTAAACTGAATTGCTTGAAATAGAACTGTTTTGACATTTTATATGTGTACTTAAGCTAAACTAAATTGTTCAAGTAGAACTGTATTTTACATTAAACTGTGTGGAAAGAAAATATTTTATACTTATCCTAAACTGAATTGGTTGAAATAGAACATTAAGATCGTTTAACTGTGTGTAAACAAATATCTCATCTTTAATTGAATTGGTACTGTGACGTTGCATAAATAATTATCCCAGGACGAGAGTCCATTTTATGTGCATGTGACGTCGAGGGTAGTCTGGCGTTTGACCCTCCGCAAAATAAGTCCCAGTCAAGACTCCTATTTCGTGCATATGGTAAACCGGCAAATAATGTAGAGGTTAATTTGGGGCTAGACTGATCTCAGGCGCTGGTAAGTGGGTACCAATTCACTCACATACACCACCAAGTCCTTTGTCTTCCTACCCCCTCAGATAGAGGAAAAACGGACTTCGAGGTTAGAAAATATTAACTCTAGCCAAATTTCCAAATTTCTCTTGTAATGTTTTAAGGAGGCAATAAGACGTTTAGCGAGAATTAATGAAAGCGATATGACGCTGAAACAGATACGTGCAAAAGAAGACGAATCGATAGAGGAAATCACACAACCAAAAGATTTCAACACAAGGGTGCATTTAAAATACAACAAAATTTTAATAGGCGACGACCAAACAAACAATGATAAGATTTAAGAAACAGCACCTTTTTCTTTTCTCTTCTCGTTTTAAAATACCGGCAATATTAAGCTAACAATAGATTAAACTGTGTGTAAACAAATGATTGATGATGAATATAATTATTCGTATTTGAGAAAAAATACGTGAAATGATTTAACTGTGTGAAAAAAATGATCTCAGGCTTGTTTAAAGTTGTTACATACAAATGAGGTGTCCGTGGTGTAATGGTTATCGTCCTAGGAAATGGACACGGCGATACGAGTTCAAATCCTGGACGCGGTTGATCACATTTCACATATCACTAATACCCTTGGGTAAATAGTAGGGCAGACTAGGCTCTTCAGCCTTGATGAGGCAACTAGTCTAGGAGAAGGAAAACTCTGAATTCAAACTTGTTAAACTCCGCTTAAAAACTGACCTTGTGTCATATCCTGCCCGAGCGGAGGGGTTGGGTAAATAAGGTACAAAATGCGTTAAGAAATTCTTCTATTTAATAATTATCATCAACAAAAACATGCCATCTAAAATAAATGTACAACGAAGCATTAGAAATATTGTTCTCAGGTGGTTTTAGCCAAATGCGTATAAGTAAGGAAATGATAGCGGAGATCCAAGTTCAAATCCTTGCGTTTCACTTAGCACTAATATCCGTAGAAAAAATATGATTCCATCCCTTATATATATATATATATATATATATAGGGAAGAGAGGCAATAGATGGACCGCGATACAAAGTCAACGCAAATAGATTTTGTCTCATCTAAAGGAATATTAGTAAAAAGAGACACATCAAAAGAGATCTGGAATTGGGACTCCATACAAACGGGTAGTCGACGAATGATAAAGGAAAATCTAAAAGAGTCCTTAACGTAACACCCGGAATAGAATTCTAAAACAGGGTTAAGGACTTCTACCAACTATTTAGCCAAAGAATGATGAGCGGAATGGCACATTGAAAGAATAGGCCGCTGAGGAATACCGGATTTATGAATCTTTGGTAATCCATACATTCTCGGTCTCTGCCAACCAACTGAACGAATAAATTCATAGATCTTCGATATCAATTTACTTTTGAAAAACTCAAGAAAATTCTTTTGTAGCTTATTTTCAATTTTATGAGTATCATCAAAAGACAAATCCCCAAGTTTTAGAAACTTGTCAGCATCCCCCAGAATAGCATCCATTTTGCTTAGATAATCGGGTTTATTCAAAATAACCACGCCAGCACCTTTATCAGGTCTGGTAATAACAACATCATTATTCATTTTTGTTGTTTTGCCGATTCAAAATGCATCCTCTGCCACAGGAAATTTTGAGAATCGACAGTGGTATTAACAACTGGCTCAGACTTTTGTTAATACCATTGTCGATTCTCTAAGTGTGTTTATGTGTGTTGATAATATTCTATTTCCGTTGATAGCGTTTTGTTTTAAATTCGTTCGATATCATCAGTATCTCAGTTTTATTCAACTTTGTGTTTACGTAATTTTGTAACCTAAAAACTTTTTTTTTAAAGAATTCACTCTTTATTCATACAAACAACCCCTTATGATGGCCTATGAAAGGCCCGAAAGTACTCAGGATAATATCGGTATATTCATCAACAAATTCTAACCTCAAACCAAGACACATATCTGGAAACTTGAAAGGATCTTAATAAAATTCTATAGACAAAAAGTGTCTTTACAACTTAATCAAACATGCTTAAATGTAAAACTGCTGCTCAACTCCACACACACACACACACACACACGGTCTCTCTCTCTCTCTCTCTCTCTCTCTCTCTCTCTCTCTCTCTCTCTCTCACACACACACACACACACACACACACACACACATATATATATATATATGTAATTGTAAATGAACATACATGAAATGGGGGATCACTTTTGAATTATGACGGATATGTAAACTTGTCCCCCATTTCTTGACCGCAGTTATTTTCTTTTATTTTCATACTAAAGTAATATTTTATACTGCTATACAATTTTGAATGTATAGTTATGATTACAATCAAACATTTGTAAATAAATCAGTCTTTGGCCTTAAATAAATCACAAGGACTTGATGTGTCGTTAAACGAATTAATCAAACGTTCTCCCTAAAGAGAAAGGAGGCAAAAACCATTATATGATTACAGTCTATAATTTAGTCTGACTCAACCTTTGTCCTTAAATAATCCTTGAAGGTTTGATATGTCATTAAACGAGTAAAACTAAACAAATATCTGAACTATTTTAGCTTCTGGATATAAGTTGAAAGTAAAGTTGGTGACCGCAGTCGAGGGTGATCCCAAGTCTCCCTTTTCAAAAGCTACTACACCGAGGTGTAGGGGGGGCGCTACTCCTATCCCTGGATTGCTTAACTTTAATCTTTATTCGTTCCTTATAATGCTGAGTGTTAAGGAGGCATCAAGTACCAGTTTTGAGTCTTTGGTATGATTCACTTGGGGATTGAACCCCGGTCTCCCAAGCCATTGGCGAACACTCTAACCATCATGGCAATGTACGTATTAAATTTATGAATTTAATCAACATTGTCTCTTTAATGGTAAATCAATATTATCTGATATTTTAGAAAATACTGATCAATGAATATTTGACGGAAGGTGAGAATGCAGAATTTATATATTTGGGTTTTAGCGGTATCTCATTGAAGAAAAAACTGTAAATATTGCAAGACATTTCTGCCAGACAGAGAACGATGAAAGTAAAAATTGATAATTATTCTGAAACAACGAAGCAGTCTGTCTGCTGATGACAATATATATATATATATATATATATATATATATATATATATATATATATATATATAAAAGTAAATATGTGACCGTAGTCGAGGACAGCCCAAAGCTCCCTTTTTAATAGTTACTTCATCAAGGTGTCGGGGAGGTCGCCACTCCTCCACTGTGCTGTAACCGATAATTCTGAGTGTTAATCATTGAGGCATCAAGTACCCTCTTTTGAGTCGGTATGACTCGACCTGTGATTGAACGCCGGTCTCCCAGGCCATTGGCGGGCACTCTAACCATTATGCCAATGTCCGGTTTCTGGATATAAAATGAGTGATTAATTTGGTATTCTTACAGATATGAAACCAAAATAAAAAAAATGAGATATTAATTGTTTTGATTTGAATCAAACATTTAAAATTTAAGTAAATTTCAGCTTTAAATAACCCACAAGAAGTTGATAGTCGTTAATGTGATAAAGTAAACGAAATAAAACAAACTAATTCGATTCATTGTTTTGGGAAATGATTTGTTGAAAGGAAATTGTAATCTTGTCTTATTCTGAAAAAAAAAGATGAATTTTGATTAATATCTGATAGGACGTACTACGCTTTTCAAGAAGAACGAAATATATCTCCTGATAAAAAAATGGTTTCATGCCTGTCCTGTTAGCCTCTGTGTACTATCATTCCTTATCTTAACTGAGAATAGCTGATTTATCTTCCAGTGAAAATTACGTTTTGAAATTTTTACAACAAATTCTTTTATCTTCAGTGAATTAAACAATGCCTTCATTTTAGCTTTTAAATGTTATTTGAGTGGTGTCCGTAGCGTTATGGTTAAAGTACTTAAGTGAGACCCCGAATTCTTCGAGTTCGAACTCCAGTTTCGTTATTACGTTCGCTTAAGGTGTAATACCCAGAAAATATAGACTTGGTAAAAATCCCGAAAACACAACAAACTACTCAACTGAAAGCAAATTATTGCTGAATAGAAATGCAACATCTTTTGTACAGGGATTGGAAGAATCGAAAAACACACGTGAATAGCTGCATAAGCCCGTACTGCTCTGAATATTCGATTCATGAGGGAAAAAAAAGGTAGTTAGGGGCCTACCACTTGCTGCAACCCATCAAGTTCCACAGCTGCCAATATCAATTTTCTGTAGATAACCCTTTACCCAAAATACCACAATGGAACAATGTAGAATTTATATAAAATATGTTCCAAAAAGGAACAACGAATATATTTTGAGAACAATATTTTATTGTTATCATCATAATCATCATCATTTCGTGCTGCTAGCACGGATATCCCTGACCCTCTCTCGCCACTTCTCCCTATCATTCATTGCCTCTGGCAGGTCTTCAGGGCTAAATCCCGTATCCTCACATAGCTGCTGTATGTATGTTCGAGCTGGCCGTCCTGCTTTTGTTCGGCCATATGTGTGGGTCCATAGGAGTACATCACTTATGAGCTCGTCCTTGCTTCTCCAGTAGTATCCTACATGTCTGGTTCGTAGTGAGAAACAATAATAAAAAAAACTATCATCACTAAATAAACTAGCGTCATATAGAAATTCTTGACAATATTTACACATATACGAGTAAATGAGTTGTTTGGTTTTAGTATGGTATCATCAAATTATGTGTTAACAAACCGTACTTATAATATGTATAAACAGGCATTAAATAACCTGTAGAGATTGATATGCCATTAAATTCAATCAATTAATCAACCTTGAAAAATATATGAAGCCCGTAATCACCACACTATGAATTAAATATTATTTCTATTTTTCTTCTACGAGGATGCGTTTGGTATTAAATTACCCACGAAAGTTGATTTGCCATTAAAGTAAGAAAACAAACTAAACCGTTGGACGGTGCTACATTTGGAGAAAAGAAAATGACAGATTCTTCAAATTCAGAATTTTCTTGCATCCACTGTTTATTGAATGGTGGTAATCGCAGTCAGAATAATCAAAAGTCTGCGTGCAACAATTTGACGGGTGAGTAAGCCTCTTTTCGGCATACATTCCTTAATGCACCGTTTTACACAATACATTCACAAAAGTACACTCACAATATCAGGCGGTAATCACCAGGTTCGCAGAGTTTCGCTAACACAACAGAAATACACAAAAGAGAAGCAATCTTATTTACTAATTAATTAGCCAATAGTACCTGCACTCTTTCAATTGTTTAAAGTACAAGCAAAATTAACTGCTATGAACTAGGGAATATTGAATAGGCGGCCTTGAATAGGTTAGCGTCTACCTATTCATTGGCGCTAACAACTTGATTAGCCTGATTGTATAAATACCAAGCAAGTCTCTGCTTAGCCGTCAGAGAAGACTCGCAGTCGTTCGAACCTCAACGCTTATTTCTCTTTGGTTTTCAACAAGTAGAAAGCAAAGTCACCATGCCTAACTACACTCTCCATTACTTCAATGGCCGCGGCCGTGCCGAGATCCTCCGTATGATGATGGCCATGGCTGGCGTCAAATACTTGGACAAGAGATATGAATTCTCTGACTGGGATCGTTGCAGAAATGGTAAGGGATTATTCATTATTCAAAAAAATTCTTATTTAACTTAGTTCGTTTTTTCACCATCTTGCTCACCGTTCATTGTTCGATTTTCCTTTTTCTCTGCCATTCTTAGTACATTTGATTATTTTGCCGATGGCTATAACTAATATATATTGGAGGTGCCCGTGGTGTAATGGTTATCGTCGTAGGAAATAGACACGGCGACACGAGTTCAAATCCTGGACGAGACTGCTTGTATTTCACATAGCAGTAATACCCTTGGGAAAGGTATGAATCCAATTATTCTCCCTCCAGTTATGGGCAAATAGTAGGGCAGACTAGGTTCTCTCAGCCTTGGTGAGGCAACTAGTCTAGGAGAAGGAAAACTCTGAATTCAAACCTGTTAAACTCCGCTTAAAAAACTGACCTTGTGTCATATCCTGCCCGAGCGGAGGGGTTAGTAAATATGATAACTAATATATATCATCTATATCATCTATTCACTCTGACAAGAGTTCATTGACCCCTTCTCGCCATACATCCCTATCATCCATCGGTCTTGGCTGGTCTTCTAGACTGCATCTAGTGTCCGTACAGAGCTGATAAAAGTCATTACTGGTCAGCCAATAAGGCAATGCCACTAGAGTTCGTTAATGTTTTTCCAGCATTGCCCAGCATGTCTTGTAATTCTTGGTTTGTGAGATGGGAGATAAGCAGCCGTGCAGTCGCCGTTTTTAGGGCGTTTTTACCAAGATTAATTGAACACATCACACAGCATCCTTGTTTAGTTCTCATCTGTTTTTTTCTCTGTGCAATTTATTAATGGTGCACCCATACAGTAATACAGACACAGTCACACCAGGCTAAAATAGTTCAGTCAGAAACTAATGCTATAAATCAAGAAGGGTGGTTTCTATTGATGAGAAAAATAAACCAACAAACAAATACCTTGACATATATATACACACACACATATATATATATATATATATATATATATATATATACATTATTTGTTGGTAAATTTTAGAAATTTCATGCCGAATCTTCTTTTGGCTTTCGCTTTGTTTTATCATCTATCATATCATCTGAATGGTTTTTTTTGTTTACTTTTAATTCCCTTACCGCCACACTTTCTTTCTTTATTTCTTTTTTTTTCATTAAATCTTTCTCTTTTCCTTTTTTCCTTTGTCTTTGGCGTTCTTTTTTTCTTTCTTTCTTTCTTTCATTCATTCTTTCTTTCTTTCTTTCTTTCTTCTTCTCATTTGACTCTTTCTTTTTTCTCTTTTTCTTTCTTCTTTACTCTTTGTTGTTAGTTCTTTCTTTCTTTCTTTCTTTCTTTCTTTCTTTTTGACTCTTTTTCTCTTTTCTACTTCTTTTTGCCTTTCTTTCTTTCTTTCTTTCTTTCTTTCATTTGACTCTTTCTTTTTTCTCTTTTTCTTTCTTCTTTACTCTTTGTCGTTAGTTCTTTCTTTCTTTCTTTCTTTTTGACTCTTTTTCTCTTTTCTCCTTCTTTTTGCCTTTCTTTCTTTCTTTCTTTCTTTTCATTTAAATCTTTCTCTTTTCCTTTTTTCCTTTGTCTTTGGCGTTCTTTCTTTCTTTCTTTCTTTCTTTCTTTCTTTCTTTCTCAATTTTAATGTTTGTCTTTCTTCCTTTCTTCTCTCCGTTTTTCTTTCCTTCTTTTTCCTTTCTTTCTTTCTTTCTTTCTTTCTTTCTTCTACTCTTTTGGCTCTTTCTTTTTTCTCTTTTCCTAATTTCTTTCTTTCTTTCTTTCTTTCTTTCTATTCGATCTTTTCTTTCTTTCTTTCTTTTGTCATATTTCTTGACCATTTCTTTCTTTTCTTGTTTCCTTCCATCATTCTGATCTTTTTTTCTTTTAATTTTTTTTGTTTCTCATTTGACACGTTCTTTGGTCTAATTTTCTTTCTCCCCCTCCCTTAAAAGGAAAGTTTTAGGTTTAGTGGCATAATAATGACCCTATTAACTTATAACTATTATCTTGATCCCTTCTTTTCTTTTTGATTTTAATTTCTTTTAAATTTTCATTTAATTTTTACCTGATCGATAGACTTTGTTTTTCCGATTGTTGATTTGATTATAATAATATTATTCGAAATGTAAAGTGGAGTTTTTTTTTTTATATTCTCTTTTACGCAGATTTCCCCTGTAATTACCTCCCCTGTTTGCAAATGGATAATGGCGACATGATGCCTGAGACCATGGCTATTTGCAGATATTTGGCTCGTGAATACAGTAAGTATTACACATAACAGTATCGTTTAGTGTGAGTAGTCCTGTGATATTATCGATCTGTAATTGCTACAAAGTCGAAATAATGCTGCAAAAACACAATGAAAGCTTATTTTTTTAAACGATGATTTTGATTGATTGGATTTCTATAAAACTCATAAATAAACTCGATATATTATCACAAAACTATATACGTTACTGACAACCGCAATATTGATTTAATTATTCCTACTCACAGTCGAAGGATCGCTGCAAATGAGATGGTGTTTTTTTTTTAATTGTTTGTCTTCGTTGTATATCAATATATACGTTATTTTATGGCGCAGGCCGTTAAGTAATTATGGTTTCAAATTATACACCGTACAAAAATATTTTTTCATTACCATTTTAAATAGATAAACACAATATCATCGCAATATCTATCTAAACGAGATATTGTGGGACTGACAATCTGTAAGTGCATGATATAGATTATATAAATTGTTTTAAAAACGAAATTGTACAAGAAAGAAAAATTTAGATGCACTAAATTGTATAAAAAAAGATATTGAAATATCTAAAAGTCCATTTAAAAGTTTCATTTACATCAGCAGAACATAATATTACACATACCATTGTTCTGTAGATATATTTCGAAATTCACTACTGCATAGTTTGTAACGAGCCACTACAGGCATTGGACTCCGTGCCAATGCACACAAAACTGAATTTATGTGCTTTACTCAGAAAGGCGACATCTCCGCGCTAGGCGGAACCTCCCTGAGACTGGTTGACAAATTCACCTACCTAGGAAGCAGCGTCTCATTAACCGAAAAAGGCATCGACACACGGCTAACGAAGGCATGGACAGCTATCGATAGGCTTTCGATCATATGTAAATCAAACCTGACCGATAAAATGAAACGCAGTTTCTTCCAGGCTGCGGTCGTGTCGATACTGCTGTATGGATGCACTACTTGGACACTGACTAAACGGTTGGAGAAGAAAATCGACGGCAATTATACAAGAATGTTGCGAGTAATATTGAACAGGTCCTGGCAGTAACACCCTACAAGGCGCCAACTGTAAAGCCACCTACCACCTATCACGAAAACTATACAAGCTAGAAGAACCAGGCATGCCAGATACTGCTGGAGAAGCAAGGACGAGATCGTAAGTGATGTGCTCCTGTGGACCCCCGCATATGGCCAATCAAAAGCAGGACGACCAGCTCGAACATTCATACAGCAGCTATGTGAGGATACGGGATGTAACCCTGAAGACCTGCCAGAGGCGATGAATGATAGGGAGACGTGGAGAGAGAGGGTCAGGGATATCCGTGCTAGCCGCACGACATGATGATGATGATGATATGTACCATTCTTCTGTTGATATATTCTGAAATTAGGATTGTGATATTGTGGATCTATATAAGCTTTAAAGATAAAATAAAGCGGTATAAAAATAATCGTATTACAACTGATAGACGAATCCTCAATGAATCATAGATGGTTGTTTGGTTGGTTTTTAGCAAGTAAAGCCATGTTGTTTCATTTTATGGCGAAGTCTTTTTAATAATAATAATAATAATAATAATAATAATAATAAACATGTTACACTCTTGGATCCAAATAAAGTATTACTGCTCTGAATCAGGGTAAACGTTGAAATGATGGCAGCAGAATGATGAACCAATAAAGCCTGCGGAACTAAATCATGGAATAATTTTAAAAGTTATTTTTTAATCCAAATTTTGAAAAAAAAAAAGATTAATCTTTATTTGCATGATTAGCCGTATTATTCAAGCACTTTTTCGATTAAAATTCAGCCCAATATGAGTGAGCTTGAAAAGAAACGACAAAGAATCTAAGATTTGCTTAACGCCGAAACCAAGCCAAAAAAAAAAAAAATCAGGAAAAGTTGGAGTTTCTTTATGGCCTCCAACAAGCCCAGACCATAAACCCTCGATTACGCTAAATGAGTGGTTTTAGAAAATAAAACAAATATAATTTCCCATCAAAATATTGGTTTACTTAAAACTGCCATTGAAGAGGAGTGGAATAAAATGACTGTAGAATATATAAAATTTGATATAAAAAAAATTATATAAAAATGTAAAGATTATAATAATTTTTGCATGTATGTTATTTTAGCACAGAAAAATGGCACATCAATGGTTTATTTTTGTTTGCGCAAATAGCATTAAAATTATTTATAATAATTTTCCAACTTCTTTTTAGCTTAACTCATTATACGTGAAAATGAGGAATTTCCTTTAAAGGTTTTTTTAAACCATATTCGATACACACATATCCAAATATGATAGATTTTAAGGGTAAATTTGAAATCTAAGAATGACTATATATATATATATATAGATTGAGGGCTTTAGAGTTTTTTTTAGATATTGTGGTTGAATCAAGGGAAATAACTAGAACATTGCACCGTATGATTTTAGAGATCGACTATATATATATACATATAATGAGAGAGAGAGAGAGAGAGCGGGGGGGAGGAGAGAGGACCAGAATTTTTTCTCTGAAACATGTTTGATTGAATAGGTCTAACACTGTGTTTCCAATTCTTTCTTTAATTTGTTCAAGTCATGTATGAGCCGTTTGATTTTGGATGGAATCATTTGAGAAAGGTGTCAGATGTTTACAGGGTATTTTCGGTCCCATCTGGAGTCACCTTTCTAAATATATCCTATTCAAAATTCAAACGACTCATACGGAGACTTAAAATAACTGATCGAAGACAGATTTGTGAAACAAGAAGAGTTTGTCCAATCTTTTTAAACACTCAAACCCACACACGCATCTGTGCGTGTTCACACACACATACACACACACACACACATATATATATATATATATATATATATATATATTCCTTTTTTCTCGTAGTACTAATCAGTATTAATTGATTTCTGTAGATTTCTACCCCAAGAGCCAAATGGATATGTTCAGGTGTGACTACATCTGTGACTGCTTCTATGAAATCATGCACGATTACATGAGGTACTACCACTGGAAGAACGGTCGTTTCAGGGTGAGTCTGTTTTTTTATTCTGCTTAAAAATACATACTGATATCTTTTGTAAAATACTAACAATAGAAATCCACCAGCAAAGAAGCTATTGTAAATTTATCCTTAAGCCTATAAGGACTAAATACAGGGCGGAACGATAAAATTGTCGTCCTAACTAAAACAACACTACAGCTTTATTTTAAAACTTTTATTAATAAAATCAATTCAGCTAACTTGATTATGTAGTAGAGCTGACATCTATTCAATGTAGCGGCCTTCAGCCTCAATCACCGCCTCGATACAGATCCGGAACTGGGAGCATGCCTTTTTCACAAGCGTCGGCGGGAGCTCGACGGATAGCGGCGATCAGGCTGGCTTTGGTGTTGTGGGAGGTCATGTTGGTGATGTTCTTGACGTATGACCAAACGAAGTAGTCCAGCGGGTTCAGGTCGGGGGAGGAATAGGGCCAGTGAGAGAAGGGTACAAAGTCGTAGCACTCCTTCTGAAGCCAAGGCTGGGTCTCTTTGGATTTGTGGGCCGGCACCGAGTCCTGCTACCACACCCAGGGTCTGCCACCGGCCACCTGATTACACCACGGGATCACCACACTCTTCAGCACATTCCGGTACACTTTGGTGTACTTTCGACTTTCAAGTCGACTTCGAAGATATGAGGTGGCATGGTGTGTCCCTCACTTGAAAGCACACCAAAGACCATAACCGTAGCCGGAAACTTTGTTTTCATCACCCTGGGCACGTCATTGTTATTCGTTGCAATCCAGATTTGCATTTTGAGGGTGCTGGCAATGGTTCTGTTGTCATAACTTGGATCGGTAGAGTGCATGAGTTGTACTGCGGCACATCTCCGATCTCGCTCATTGAACATTGTGTCACGTTCAGACATTATAGAAGGCCCCTATTGCTCTTGGGATTTGTACACAACTGGCAAACTAGTAGATGGTCTGCAACAAAAAAAGAAAACCGGTTTTAATTAAACGGAAATGGAACCATGTCGTCTTTTCTAGGGCGACAATTTTATCATTCCACCCTGAATAAACCAAATGATGAGCATTTAGAAAATGCCTTGCTTATTCGTGGATTTACCAGTTAGATGATACATATTCTCAAAAATTATTTTTCGTCATGCCCTTCTTTTTTTGATTTGTCAATCTATTCATATATTTTTTTTTTGTTTAAATAATTTGGTTTGGCTTCTTTTCTTAATGACATATCAAACTTCTTGGTTGGTTGGTTAGTTGGTTGGTTGGATTTTTATGGCACATCAACCTTTGTAGGTTGTTTAATGCCAGATCCATTTATAACCAAATCATCAGTTCTATTTTAAACAATTTAGTTTAGCATAAATACGCAGTTTCAATGCAAAAAAAAAAAATCCCAGTAAACTCTACAAACCACGGTTTAGTTTTACTAAACGCATAAATAGTACCCTTATCAGGTGCTATCAATATGGGTCAGAGTGGACCTAGGAGCGATGGTAATAAAAGGGGTACTCTGCATTGCTCAAAGTTCCAGCATTACTCGAACCTCCCCATCAGATTGTTTAGTGTCTTATCTAGGACACTCATTGGTGGTCTTACCCCTCTGCCGAGAAGCAGTCGGTGTATTCTACGGATACAGCTGACTGGATAAAAAACTTCTTTGGTTATTTAGAGTTAAAAACCATCCTTATAGAACAACAGTAGAGTTATAGATTTAACCCAAAATTGTGGGGGGCAGGGGTTCATAACTATTCCAGGATTGTCCGTCCGTAATGAGATTTTATAGCGCGATTGGCCTTCGAACACACTACTTACGATGTTAAAGTCAGATCAATTTGCAACTACGCCACGGGGTCTCCCTTTATAATTTTTTTTAATACAAAATTTTCAAAAGGGTTGGAAACATAATCTCCCGTTCTTATGCTTCCTTGTATTTTTGTGGATGATGTACCTCTTGAAACATTAAATACAACTCTTACGGAATGAGAATATATATATATATATATATATATATATATACGAGGATCATTAAATAAGTTTCCAGACTTGTTTCATGTGGGCGCTTTTATTGATAGTGCACACATTAAACTCTAGTCCCCTTCGAAGTAATCTCCTCCGACTGCAATGCACTTGTTGTACCGTTCCAACAACTTCTGCAAGGCCCCATGGAAATCATCTTGTGTGAGCGTGTCAATGATCCTAACCTATAATGCTTGATATGCCATAAAACCCAACCAAACCAAACCAAATTCTATAAACTGTGGCGTACACGTCTATCTGTCAAATGAGTTGAACTCAAAAAATAAAATTGTTCAAATAATTTCGTTGAGACCTACATCTCTAGTGTAAGTCGACTCCAAACTTACATCGATTTTTCGTAGGTCAAAAGTTACTCAGTTGGTCTCACTGAGGATATTCTATGATAGGTATACGTATTAAGACAGTGTTATACATTTCTCTATTTGGTTTATTCTAAGTATTGAAGGAAATTTATCTTAAGTTTTATTCCACAAAGTATAATAAAATTGAATATCAAAAATTAGTCATAGGATCAATAGTTTTTATCACGATCAGAACTAATGTCTATTTATCAACATAGTCAAGCAAAACTATCCCCTCGAATAAAACATTAATTGATATTTACTGTTTCTTACAACTTCCGGTATAAAACATTTGTACAACCGCGTCTGATGTAATGTTATAGAGCCATAATACAAATACAAGCGGAAACATAATCAGAAATAATGACGAACGAAACATTTTCATATAAATATGTATCTCTCATTTTATTCTAAAAAAGAAGTTGTTGGTTTGAGAGGAAGATGGAGAGAAATATTCTCAGAGAGAGGACTTCTTCCCAGTTGGCTGTCAGCAATAAGAAATGTATACAATTTATTTGTAGTACTGTGTCATTGCTTGACTCCCCTGTTGTAAAGGTATAGGTCGACGGCTAGTATAAGGTATAAGTTCTAGTATAAGGTATAAGTGTATATTATAGTATAAGGTATAAGTGTATATTATAGTATAAGGCATAAGTGTATATTATAGTATAAGGTATAAGTGTATATTATAGTATAAGTTATAAGTGTATATTATAGTATAAAGTATAAGTGTATAGTATAGTATAAGGTATAAGTGTATATTATAGTATAAGGTATAAGTGTATATTATAGTATGAAGTATAAGTGTATAGTATAGTATAAGGTATAAGTGTATATTATAGTATAAGGCATAAGTGTATATTATAGTATAAGGTATAAGTGTATAGTATAGTATAAGGTGTAAGTCGACCGCTAGTTGTGTAGAGATATTTTCAGGCTCTAAAAGTCGACTTCTACGCACAATTTAATACATGATTTAATATATATATATATATATATATATATATATATATATATATATATATATATATATATATATATATATATAAAGGCGAAGAAGTTAACATTATATATATATATATATATATTTGAGTGAACAATATTGACATTTTTTCTCCATATTTTTGCATGTATCCTTTCAAGTTGCCGTATCAATTGACAAGATATCTGAGTGGAATTAGTTGATAAACTTTCCATATTTAATTGGTTCCCTAATACTTTTAGCCCTGATTTGGGCCATCATGAAGGGGCCGTGTATTGCAAAATATTTTTTTTTTTAACCAATTCCGGTCGTATATCATAACATCCATAAGACAACTTGAAAAGATAAATACAAAGTATTCTATGCAAAAAAAAAAAAAAAATGTCAATATCGTTCAATCTTATTAGATTGAACGATATTGACATTTTTTTTTTTTTGCCTTAACGAAGCAATATTTTCCAAATATATAAATATATTTACGGGTCACAAAGAGATTAATATTTAAAAGCAAATTATTTAACTGTAACATGTTTCTAGCTTCTTGCTGTCTTCAGAGCTTTGATAATTTTGGCTGGTGTGTTTTTTTTTGGTTTATATAGTGGAAACTGTTCTTTTCTGTTAAGGTGTTGGTTGTTTCTTCCTCTCCTTTTTCTTTTTTCCCTATTCTAAAAGTGTGTTCTATGTGTTTTTAAAGGTGTGTTTTTTTCCTTAGCAAGTCTTGATATTTGATATCCTATAAATTTTATTGCTTGCTGTATTCTAGGTCATGGTGTGTATGTGGCTATATGTTGGGGAAATTTTTCTCTCTATGTGTATTGATTAATTCTGCTTAATTTTGGTGAGTTTTCAATTTATATATATATATATATATATACATATATATTAGATTCATATATTTAATTCCATGGAATTTAGACTCCAACGTCTGGGTTTCATGGAGTTTTTTACGAAACAACAATCATCAGGCAGTTGATAAAATGAAATGATTCATTTCATTTTGTTAACTGCCTGATAATTGTTGTTTTTTAAAAAGACTCCAGGAAACTCACGGGTCGCAGTCTAAACTCCATGGAATTAAATAAATAAATCTAAAACATATTTATTTATTATTATTATATGATAGCTCTATCCTAGGTATTGAGCACTCTCCATATTATATTGCACTTGGTTCGATACAAACCCACAAAGTAATTTAGTGACAACGAACACTGTTATAATATATATAATATATATATATATAAAGATAGTTGTTGTAGGTCCAAAAAAAGAATAAGGATATATGTTAAAATAGGAAGGTCCACGAAGAGATTATATTTTTTTAATTTATGTTTTTAAAAAAATCCAAATCTCTTCGTGGACCTTCCTATTTAATATATATATATATATATATATATATATATATATATATATATATATATATATAATCCTTTAGAATGTGTTACTAGTGAGCTTATCTTTGTCAGATAATTCACTATGGATTTACGTCTATAATTTATATATGTTTCCATTTTTTTTTCTTTCAAAGTACAACATGAACGACTATGGCTTCGGAGGAGAGAACAACTGCAGCAACTATGACGTAAGTTTTTTTTTTTTTTCATTTTCAATGAGTCGGAATAAGCTCATTCTTCCTACAGTTAAATCAAAAGACTGACTGAATCCTTTAATTATCATGTTGTATCGATTATTTTGAAAAGATTTTAACCTTTAATGCCTTGACGAATTAAATTTTACAGGCAATGATCTTTAAGAGCTGTTTTAAAGTTTGGCTGTCCTTGTCAAAGTTAAATCAAATGATTAAAATCCTAGAAAAAGGGAAGAGATTTTAATTACAGAGTAGTTAAACCTGAGAGGTCCACGCAGACTTTCTCGAAACCTATGAATGGCACTAGATTTTGCTGTCTAGTTTAAGCCATAACCCAGCATACGTGCCCGGACCCTCATTTGGGTTCGTGAAACTGCTTGCCTCATCAGGCTCATATTGCACCAAGTGAGCCGATGAGCAGCATAGACCAGCAGTGTTCGAGTCTCGGCTCGTTTCCGACCTTCCCCTCCCCTTTTTCCCCACTTTAATCGGCCTTCGGGCTTTTGACCTTGTGTCAAGTCGTGTCTGGTGGGAGGCAGTGACAAATAAACTGAGCAGTTATACCTGAATCGTATAACAGGACTGTTATTATACCATTTATGATCCAAGTTACTTCCTGGCCGAATGTCCTTACCTCATCCTTAATATATTTGAAGAGATACCTGTAGTTGATAAAAAAAGAGTAAACAAAAAGAAGAACATGTAGCAGCGAGAAACACCACAGAAGGAAAATGAGAACCCAGCAAGAACAAGATGGTGACTGGGCTACCGAATAATAATCGTTTTACATAATTTTTTTTAAACTTAAAAATCAAACGAAGTTTTATAATTTTCCGATAAGGGTCGCTCTTGAAACAGAAATCAAATATGCCGTCATTTATTTATTGTTTCAGAACTACATGTACTGGAGGTACATGAACACCTTCAACAGGATTATGCCCTTCATGGAGAGGACTTTGGCCATGCGCAATGGTGGAAGTAAATTCTTCATGGGTGATATGGTAAGTTTCTATGTTTCTGATTTGTGCAATATCAGGTTCAGTTTGGTTTCTTCGTTTAATGGTATCCTAACAATTTGGGGTTATTTAATTCAGAAGCCCTCCAAGTTGAAGAACAGTAGTTGTATTATTTAACCAATAGTTTTCTTTCATACATTTCTCAGGGGAATTAGTCACAATGTGATCGTTATAGCATGACTTGAGTTTGAAATATCTTACAACGTTTTCACATTCCAGTACCTTAACCTGTAAATCATGTGGATTGCTACTACAATGTTAGGATGTTTTATAGAATCTAGCTGATGTAGAGAGTTATGTCATTTTCCTAAGGGTGCTTGAAAAGTTATAAATGGTCTGTTGCATTTGAAGACATCAGTAAGAGGATATCACATAAAAAATTTACTTTCAGTAATTTCATTGTAAAAATTGATTGGACAGTGATTTTACTCAAGAAAATATTTCAAAATATTTCATTATAAAAATATATTGGAAATGATTTTTACTATAAAAATACATTGGAAATGATTTTTACTATAAAAATGCATTGGAAATGATTTTTACTATAAAAATGCATTGGAAATGATCTTTACAATATAGATTGATTGAAAAAGATTTTTACTTAAAAAAATGGATTGGAAAAGATATTTTATTATAAAAATGCATTGGAAATGAGTTTTAGTATAAGAATGCATTGGAAATGATTTTTACTATAAAAATGCATTGGAAATGATTTTTACTATAAAAATGCATTCGAAATGATTTTTACTATAAAAATGCATTGGAAATGATTTTTATTATAAAAATGCATTGGAAATGATTTTGACTATAAAATGCATTGGAAATGATTTTTGCTATAAAAATGCATTGGAAATAATTTTTACTATAAAAATGCTTTGGAAATGATTTTTATTATAAAAATGCATTGGAAATGATTTTGACTATAAAATGCATTGGATATGATTTTTACTATAAAAATGCATTGGAAATGATTTTTACTATAAAAATGCATTGGAAATGATTTTGACTATAAAAATGCATTGGATATGATTTTTACTATAAAAATGCATTGGAAATGATTTTTACTATAAAAATGCATTGGAAATGATTTTTACTATAAAAATGTATTGGAAATGATTTTTGCCCAATAAATGCATTGAAAATGATTTTTACTAAAAAAAATGGTTTGGAAAAAATATTTTAGAATTATAATGCATTGGAAATCATTTTTTCAATAAAACAGTCATTTCACAAGTAGTGTTATATATATGTAATTATTCTCTGAAACCAGGTAACATCAGCCATATATAAAAGAGACATTTTACACATCAGAGCTTATGTTTAGATCAAGTCAAAACGTATTTCGCAATCATGACATTGTGCAGATTTGGAACATACTGTAGTGGTCTGACTGGCCACCTTAGTGCTATGATGTCCAGTTGATGCTTGCAATCAGTCCATAAGCTGCTGAAAAGACGCGTGATATAGTATAAATATTATTCATAAATTCAATAAAAGAAAAATGCCCTCAGGGTGTCTGTTGCGGGGAGGGAGAATATATCACCCATCTTACTTGCTCATACTGTAACGATCTGGATATGTACCCGGCTACATGTGATTACGGAAGAAAATTCAACAGCTTGCGAGGATCACGAATCCACAAGGCGCGCTGGTGCGAAGAACGTAATTCTCCTGCCGGATAATGTAAATCGAATGATGGGCCTATGAATCAGGTTTACCCCCACAGTATTTACGAGCCCATTGCTGACTATCGGCGTCCTGGAGACATTTTTTGCAAGCCAAGAATTTAGTGGCCCAAGGGTAATCAGATAGCTACCTGGACAAGCTTAGACCAGGAGCTTTCTTTTTACTCACCACCCATCTTGAGGGCCCATTGATCAACAAATAAAATCTTTTAGCAGAATTATATATGACGTTTGTCTCGAGTGCTTTTGGGCAGTAACGCATAAATGAAAGAAAACGAACCGAATAGATAACGGATATAGAAAGGATTTCAACATGAATGTTATACACACGGAACCACCTTTCTCGTGTAATTACGCAAAATCAAGAAACGGTTGCTATGACATCTAACGGCCGTAAGTAAACACATTTTAAAATCACGAACTGCACCAAAATGAAGATGAACGAACGTCCAATGTAATGTCCGCTTTTAGTTGATCTTGTGTATACATAGATATATGTTTCTTTTAAATACCCTATCCGGTGGCAAAAGCTGCTCGGTAGCGCCAGGAGTGGCAGTACCGACTTGAGCTACCGAAACTGTGTTATCACCCTGGTTGGCGGCTGATGAGGCTAGGGTATCGCACGTGCTTTCACACGTTGTATGATGACAATTATTCATAATTTTTTTTATTATGTATTAAATTCTGAGTTTACATTATATACATTCCCCAAACAAGAGTTTAAGTGAAAAATATTTTTGACAGTTTGTTGAAATTACCATAAGTCATGTATATCGATTGCTAGATGTACTTTTTACTAGTTGAAAAGTCTCCGGTGAAGGTTCAGATTTTAGATCTGCCGTATAAGTCGACCCCTTGTTTTGTAGAGATATTTTCAGCCTTTAATAGTCAACTTGTATGGAGCATTTTACGACAAATAATTTGGTTTGCTACAACGGGGATTACTTTGACTCTCTATCCTTCTCGGCGTCCCTACCAATCATCTATCAATCTTGACAAGTCTCTTAGATGGTATCCAGTGTCCGCTGATGAATGCGAGCGTCTCTTTTCGCTTTGTTCTTACTTCGCCTTTAGTTCTCACGTGAGCATGTCTTACCCATCTTAGTTGGATGGTTCGTGAGATGAGTGGTAGATGACCGTACAGCTGCTATTTCATGGGGTGCTGCTTCCTGGGTCTGTTCATTGTGTAGTTCTCATGCAGCATTTATTCAAACATTTAGTTTTGTAGTGCCATTATATAAGAATTTTAACTCAACAACAGCTTGCAAGAAGTATCATTTTACTTTATTCAAGAAATCAGATCCAGTATGTATCATATATATATATATATATGTGTGTGTGTGTGTAGCCAAGAGGACCTATCAAGAGTAATATACGACAGGAATGTCTGGTGAGAGAGAGAGAGACAGAGAGCAAACGTGTGAGTATATGTGTCAGGCAACACCTTGCGATCCGCCGGACAAGATGATGGTTTGGTTTCTTTTATTAATGGCATATAAACCTTTGTAGGTTATTTAATGTCAATGCTATTCTCCGAGAAGAACAGTACTATTTAACCCATAGCTGGGAGGATAAGGGGGTTCATACCTTTCCCAAAGGTATTTGCCCAAAAGTGAACGTAATAGCGCGACTGGAGTACGAACTCGCGTACTACGATTCCGCAGTCCATCGCTTTAACCATTACACCACGAGGACTCCCCCTGGACTAGGAAATAAGAATATTTGAAACTATGCAGTTATATTTAAATTATTTAGATTTAGCAGGGATACTTGATTTTACATAACTGTGTACCCCCAAAAAACTTTTACGAAACAATATAAAAAAGTAAAAATATATGTATAATGCACACATTTCCCGAATCTTTGAACATAAGATAACCTTAGATGGTTTGACATGCCGTTAAATTAGTTGCGAATTATATATATATATATACATATATATATACAAGAGGCATACGATAAGTTTCCAGACTTTTTTCATATAGGCATTCAAAATTGTCGCAGACTCTTGGAAATTCAGTATGTTATTGCTATACATCATATGAGATGACTGACCATTTTTTATGATTTCAAGTTCAAATGAACACCTACATCAGGAATTGGAATACACCCTACTAAAGCCTGATTGTCACTGCTGGTGAATTTCAAAAATGCAATCTGGACGTGAGGTCACTTTAGAAGAACAATAGGCAATAAAATTATGTTTTAAACATGGAAAAAATGCCACTGAAACGTATGGAATGCTTCAGACTGCTTTTCGACCATCTTGCATGAATCGAGCATCAGTTTTTGAGTGGCATAAGAGATTCAAGGAAGGCACGGAGTCTGTGAGGGATGATGAGGGTGTGGGAGGAGTTAGGAAGTCAATACACCAGACTTGATTGACCAAAGGGTTAGGGTTAGGATTACTATGTGAGTGAGTTCAGGAAGAGATTCCTTGTGAAGAGGCCAGCACTCTTCAAATCGGGTCAGTGGTATTTCCACCAGGACAATACACCAGTACATACCTCAGTCCTTGTCACAGACTATTTGACCAAGGTAGGCATCAAGACAGTTCCTCCCCTCCCTATTGTCCAGACCTTGTTCCCTGTGACTTTTGGTTATTCCCTAAGCTCAGAGGCTGTCGTTATGAGACAATCGAGGAGATGAAAGAGGCTGTGACGAAGGTCATTGACACGCTCACACAAGAGGACTTCGATGGGGCCTTCCAGAAGTTGTTGGAACGGTACAACAAGGGCATTGCAGGCAGGGGACATTACTTCGACGAGGACTAGAGTTTCATGTGTCTACTATCAATAAAAGTGCCCATACGAAAAAAAAAAGTCTGGAAACTTATCGTTTGCACCTCGTATATATATATATCTTACAATAGTTTTAGAATTGCAGTTTTACAGTTTCTGTAATCTTTTCCTAAAATCGGTTCATCTTGAATCATGTCGACTCTAAAATACTTTTTTTCAATATTTCAGATGATGTGGTGCGACATGATGTTCTACTGTTGCATGGAGAACATGTTCATGGAGAACCAGTCTATGTTCAGCAACTACCCAAAAATGATGGCCCTCTACAACCGCGTCGCTTCCCATCCCAAGGTCGCCGGTTATCTTAAGAGTCGTTGCAACAGTCCCTGGTAAACTGAACTGAGGTGAACGTCGTAATATATTCCAAGAAGAAATTTAGTCTGAAAACAAGGCAATTGATACCCAATTAACCCATTACCTGTCATACATATTATGATTTAATGAATTAAGCATATTAAATAAAAGTAAAAAAGATTTTGACAAAAATTTATTTGTGGTCCTTTCTCAATCATATTATATGAATATATACCTAAACGCAAACACACACATACACGGGGCACATACACACACACACATACACATATATATATATATATATATACGTGTGTGTGTGTGTGTGTGGTTATGCTGCAGTCGTTCATTTAAGCTTGATTCATTAAACAATAAAGAAAATTTTTGACTATATAATTTATTTAAGATCCTTTCAAATTTTCAGGGGAGTGTCTTACTTTCAGGTTGAAATTGGTAGATGAATTTCCAAAAATTGTCATTAGCGCTTTCGGACCTTCCATAGGCCATCATCAAGGGTTGCTTGCTTGTGTAACGTGTGTTGTTTTTTTATGTTTTGAAAGTGTATACCTTAACAATTAGTGTGTATGTCAATCTTACCACTACGACTCTTTCCAGACGACTTACAATGTACCTTAACGACTTCAGTTCTATTGCCTTTTATCTTAAGAACCATTCTATTCCTAAATCCAAGTTCCGAAAAATTCTTGTTGAATACACCAAATTATCGCACTTGAAATTGATAAGCTACGACTACAAATCCTAGAAGCCCTTCATATAAAGGAAAAAAAAAACAACCCAAAATCAATAGAATAAATTCTGAAAATAGCGACAATGATTTGAAATGCTTTTAGTATTTTTTTTCATCCCGTATTCCTACAGGTATTCTATTTGAAAGCGTTTCCACTTTAGAATTGCATTCCCTTTTTAAATACATCTGTTACCCTGTTTTATCCAAATCTGCGTTCCCATATTTTTGTTATGGTATAAACTTTCAAATACTCTGAAAATTTAAAACAAACAAATAAAACAACAACACACCTTACTCAAGAAAGGAACCGCTAATGATGGCCTATGAAGGGTTCGAAAGTAGGAAAATGGTGCTTTATAGCAAAACTTATTCTAATCGTGGATAAAATATTTGTTTGAAAGCTATTAAAAAATTGGCATCTGAAAAAAAATGCTCCAGGGTAGAACGGTGGTGGTGGGGTCTGTCATCAAATTTTGGGAGGATGAAAGTTGTAAAATTTGTGAAATTTACTGATGAATGTGTGATGTGTAGGGAGAAGTATGTCTTTGTCAAACAAGCGTTTACAAATGAGGTACATATGGATTTGCAATAACTCCCCGGTAAAGAAAATGACCCAGACACAACACTCAGTAAAATGAGTACCGGTGATAGTTTTCTATTGATTTTTTTTTTAGATTTATGCCACTGTACATAGAGCTTCCTATATCCAAATCCTGAGACAATATATCACTTTCTTTACTGGATAAATCCCATATATATATATATATATATATATATATATATATATATATATATATATATATATATATCTGTGTGTGTATGTGTGTGTGTGTGTGTGATTAAATGGGACAAGCATTTTGTTTCTGCTTGTATTGTTGATCCATTCAAGCCTTTGTATGGGTAGGAGATAGATCAAATTCGAATGTAGCAGCCGCGTTCTGAAATGCCTACATCACTTTATTATATATTGACCCTCGACCGAGCCGTCAATCAAGAGATGCACCTAGTTAACTAAGCGGAAGAACAGAAGAAGCAGGTGGACGTTAGACAATAATATAACCAGGTACCCAGACGGTTCGAGTCAGTTGGAGATAGGATGCCGAATTGAGAACCAGCTGCAGACGGAGGGCATTGGGCCCTCAGTGACCCACGTTTGAGCAACCCCAGCCAAGATGCTGTTACGATCGCGAGAAGAACTTGGGTGAATATAGCAGTCTTTCTCCGGCTCCAACTCATCTCTTACACTCAACACTCAACAAACATTACCCTTTCGATGGTTTCGGTTTCTTTTGTTTAATGGCATATCAACCTTAGTAGGTTATTTTAATGCCAAAGCTATTATCCTAGAAGAACAGTAGTGGTACTATTTGATCCATAGCTGGGAGGATAAGGGGTATTTGCCCGAAAGTGAACGTAATAGCGCGACTGGAGTACGAACTATCTTACTACGATTCCGCATTCCATTGCTTTAACCATTAAACCACGAGGACACTCCTCTCACCCTTTCGAGAATAAAATGTGAGATATTTTTTTTTATAAAGGAATGTATTCGTTCGTTTGTTGAAGTCTTACAGTTGATTATGTTTCGCATATATTTGTATATGTATACATGCTGTTGTATTATGGATATACAACACTTTTTCCTACCGGTTCCTCTTACCTCGATGTTAGATACTGATGAAAGTTCTTTTTATCCGTACCTAACATCCAATTTGTTCTTCCCCTAATCTTTTATATAAATGGATGAGTTGTCAATATATTCGTTGCCTCAACGATGACTAAAGTTGGGGCTAAAAGTACTTGGAGAAGTTAAAATCCTGAGAGGTATCACTCTTGCCTTTATTATAGCAATGACACCATCAAATTATATATATATAGTCATCCACAGAAAGATCTGCTTCGTTCTATCAGAACTCATCAGTGTGGCAAGACAGTATCTTCCCGTAGCTGGGATCGAAACCCGGTTGACTCAAACGCCAAGCCAAAGCTTCTAAACATTCAGCCACGAGGAGACATTAACTGCGAAGTAAATTTTAAACGGTTATGAATCACAATTGCTATTTTTTACATACATCCGTTCAACGGTTGCCGAGACCTCAATTCATCTACGAAGAGGCTTGCAATGAACGCTAATGGCAACACGATTACTTCTCCGCCAGAGAACTCAACCCTACGGGGGTAGGGGAAATGCACACACACATATATATATATATATAAGAAAATGCGCATATATATATATATATATATATATATAAGAAAATGCACAGAAGGTTACAAATTATATTTATATGTAAGAAAATGGCAGTTTTTCAATTTATTCCTTTCAGATATCAAACAACTCGTTCGAAAACTTGAACAATCATCTCTTAAATAAGCAGAAACGAGGTCTCTGTCCTAGTTAATAAAAGATTTTCTTTTTTTATATAAAAAGAAAAATATATATATATAAAGATAAACTGATTGAAAGCGTTTCCTTTCAAAAATACTTGATGGACAACCTGATTATCATATTTATCAACCCTTCCGCTCGGGCAGGATATGACACAAGGTCAATATTTTAAGCGGAGTTTAACAGGTTTGAATTCAGAGTTTTCCTTCTCCTAGACTAGTTGCCTCACCAAGGCTGAGAGAACCTAGTCTGCCCTACTATTTACCCATAGCTGGAGGGAGAATAATTGGAGTCATACCTTTCCCAAAAGTATTAGTGCTATGTGAAATGCAATCTGTCTCGTCCGTGATTTGAACTCGTGTCGCCGTGTGCATGGACAACCTGATTATATTTAACAATAGTTACATAAAAAAACATTATTTGGCAGTCAGATGATAGTGCGAAAATTAAAAGGATAGCAAATAATACAAAATAAACATTTCTAATTCGTTTTAAATATGTATTGGCCTACGCCCTAAGAATAATCAACTCTTTTTAATGGATTATTTTAACTGTTAAATTGAACGCAAGTATTTTAGTAACTTCTACAATCTCTATATATATATATGTATGGAGGAACAAAGTCGACACTATAGCGTTTCGGTTCTGCTGAAACATCATCAGGGCTATGAGGGGTTATATTAGTGAGGTAAAATAAAATATAGATTAAAATGATTTGAATTTCGTCGAAAACGAGGAATGATGCAAAATCTCTCGATGAACTAACGGAACGTGGATTCTGCACAATGTTTCTAATGTCACGTGACGTATGTTAAAGAAACGAACGTTGATTCATTGATCAAACGGCCAATTTTTTTTGTCATAAACAGCCAACTTTGCCCTTTTTATAACTTTTTCAAATTTTTGCATATTTTTACACTTTTTATACATCCATCTATGCTTAACCTCACTAATATAACGCCTCATAGCCCTGATGATGGTTCAGCAGAAACCAAACGCTATAGTATCGACTTTATTTCTCTATAAATGCCCCCTTTCTATAAGGATTTTTTTTTGTTAATTTTTCTTCAGAAATTGTCGGATTACTATCCATTAATTTCTTCCATATATATATATATATATATATATATACGAGGGGCATACGATAAGTTTCCAGAGTTTTTATGTATAGGCACTTTTATTGATAGTACACATATGAAACTCTAGTCCCCTGCGAGATTATCTCTTCAGGCTGCAATGCACTTGTTGTACCGTTCCCACAACTCCTGGAAGGCCCCATGGAAGTCCTCTTGTGTGAGCGTGTCAATGACCTTCGTCCCAGCCTCTTTCATCTTATCAATTGTCTCATAACAACAGCGTCTGAGCTTAGGGAATAACCAAAAGGCACAGGAAGCAAGGTCTAGACTATAGGGAGGGTAACGAACTGTCTTGATGCCCATCTTGGTCAAATAGTCTGTGACAAGGATGGAATTGTGGACTGGTGTATTGCCCTGGTGGAAATGCCACTGACCCGATTTGAAGAGTCCTGGCCTCATCCGACGGAATCTCTTCCTGAACTCCCTTAAAACCTCAACATAGAAATCCTAACCCTAACCCTTTGGCCAATCATCTCTGGTGTATTGACTTTCTTACTCCTCCCACAGCAATCATCCTCACAGACTCCCTGCCTTCCTAGAATCTCTTATGCCACTCAAAAACTAATGCTCGATTCATGCAAGTCTGAAGCATTCCGTACGTTTCGGTGGCATTTTTTCCAAGTTTAAAACAATTTTATTGCATATCATTCCTCTAAAGTGTATTGCATTTTTGAAATTCACCAGCTGTGACAATCAGGTTTTAGTAGGGTGTATTCCAATTCCTGCTGTAGCTGTGGATTTGAACCTGAAATTATAAAAATTGGTCAGTCATCTCATAAGATGTATAGCAATAACATACTGAATTTTCAAGAGTCTATGCTAATTTTAAATCCCCATACGAAAAAAGTCTGTTAACCTATCGTATGCCCCTCGTATATATATATATATATATATATATATATATATATATATATATATATATATAAGAATATGGAAGTTAATTCGACGAACTGTAAGTTAAGAAATTTGAAAAAAAATGGCATTTCTTTTCTCCCAGCAAATATAAATAGTAGGAAAAACTCGGTTATTTAGCCTTGGTTAGGTGACCAGTTGAACAGAAGAAAAAAGGCCGAATTATATGAGTGACTTTGTGTCAAATCCCACTTGATCCGGAGGGGATAGGTAAATATGGTATCCCATCGGAGTGTCATTAGTTAGCAAGCTATCGTTGAAAAGTTGAGTCCGATCATCATTTGATGCTCTAAACTCACGGCCTTGTGACAAATGGTGTAATGTAATGGTGAAGTATCGGGACTTACAAAGCGTTCCAAGTAGGTTTTGGTCTTACTTGGTCTCCCGTATACTCAGGTGTAATAGCTAGCAAGCTAGACTTGCAAATATTCACATGTCTTTGTTTGTTTGTTTGTGTTTTATGGCATATCAACCATTTTATACAAATAAACAATTCTATTTCAAACAATTCAATTTAGCATAAGTACCCAGTTTAATTGTCAAAAACATTTCTATTTCAAGCTATTCCGTTTAGTCAAACAGTTCTAATTAAAACAATTCAATTCAGTATAAGTATAGTTTTCGTCCACAAATGTCAAAACAATTCTATTTGAAACAATTTAGATTTGCATCAGTACACAACTTAAATATCAAAACAGTTCTATTTCTAGTAATTCAGTTTATCATAAATACGCCTCTTAGTTCTATTTGACCTATAGATAGGACCCTATTATGTGCTACCACTCCAAGCCAGAGTGGATCTGGGAGTGATGGCAATAAAAAGGTGCACCGCATTTCCCAAAGTTCCGGCAATCACTGGAACATCACCATCAGATTGTTTCGTGTCATAAACAGGACACTCGTTGGGTTGGAGTCTAAAACTCCACAAAGGTGCAGTCAGTGTATTCTGCAGCCCACCCTCCAGCCAACTTGGCAAGAGAAAATTGGAACGAGAGATCAGAGAAAGAATCAATGTTGTCCATCAGAAGAGAAGTGACCACATCCCGAATCGATGAATATATAAACTTTATTTTTTAGTACCACGGAAGTCGAGAGACAGACAGACAGAGACAGACAGAGATAGAGAAAGAGACAGAGAAGGAGAGAGAGAGAGAGAGAGAGAGAGAGTAAGGGGTAGAGATAAACAGAGTGAAGTGATAATACAAGCAGGCTTCAACACACCCTTAATTATTTTATATAAAAAGTTAATTTTTCTTCAAACAACTTCCCCAATCGGCTGAGGCTGTAGAATTACAGACTGCACCTCTGCAGAGGGTTAGGACCCCCCTCCAATGAGTGTCCTGGATATGACACTAAACAATATGATGGTGAGGTTCTAATAACCTGGGGCTTTGGGGAATGCTGAGCACCCCTTCATTGCTATCGCTTCCAGGTCCACTCGGACCCGGAGTGGTAGCACCTGATAGGGCCCTAACTATGGGTTAAATAGAACTAACGGCATACTTATGCTAAACTGAATTGTTTGACTAAACTGAATAGCTTTGCGTGCTTATGCTAAACTGAATTATTTGAAATGGAACTATTTTTTGACATCGAAAGTGTACTTTGAAACTGATTTGTTTAATATAGAACTGTTTAGACATTTAACTGTGTGTAAACAAAATCTGTTTTTATACTAAACTGAATTAGGTGGATTAGAACTGCTTGATTAAACTTAATAGATTGAAAAAGAAATGTTTTTCAGGGTTAAACTGTACTTACATTTGAACAGCGTGCTTATGCTTAACTGAATTCTTTGAAATAGAACTGATAATTTGCATAAAAAATGGATTTGGCGTTAAATAACCTACAAAGGTTGATATGCCATAAAAGACAAACAACCAACCAACAAATCTTCAAACAACAGAAAACATGGTATTATCACGACGAAAATTATTTTGTATTGCGGCTCAGCAAATTCTGCAGTATTTCAGTTTGAAAAAAATGTGGCTGAGAGAGACACAATTTTTACTATGCTGACTGTACTATCAGACCCAACAAACGCGCTGCGCATCCGGTAGCCCCCAGCTGGACTGACCTGGCCCAGAGTCGGATCTCAACTAACACCGTTTTCAAAATCACCAAATTCTCAGCTCATCGATTCCGGGCATGACGTCATTCACAAACCAGTCCCATTTCCTATCTGGGGGTTTTATTATGATATTTTGGATTG
The DNA here is from genome assembly GCA_963585895.1 of Sepioteuthis lessoniana. NCBI lineage: Eukaryota > Metazoa > Mollusca > Cephalopoda > Myopsida > Loliginidae > Sepioteuthis > Sepioteuthis lessoniana. The sequence continues at coordinate 11,791,426 of OY757942.1, forward strand.
TCATATCCTCTGCGCGTGAACTGTACTCAATGTGTGTGCACCTGCACTAAAAGCCGAATAGTTCAAAGCTCAACCAAACTGAATGATAAAATATAATTAACGAAAAATGATTAATATAAAAAAAATCATTCCGTCATTATATGACAATTAGAATTACATGAATTTGAGTGTCTGTTATTTTCAGATGAATTAAAAAATAATCATAGAGTTTGTTTAAAAATACCTTTTGTAGAAGATAAAATATTGGATTACTTTATACTGAACACGTAGAAGCAACGCCCTGCTAAACAACAGTTGTACAGCAACTTATCTCTCATCTCATTACTTACAGATAAAGACGTAAATGATACGCTGAGAACAGCTGGTGTAGTTGGGACGAACTCATTAGCGACGTTTTACTATAGACTCCTAAACATGGACACACCAGTGCTGACCAACCAGGAAGGAGTTTGATTAGCTCTGTGCGGACATCGGGTGCTGTTTAAAGGACCTGTTAAGACCTATGGATGAACGGGACTGGTAGCGAGATAAAGTGTCAGAGAGTCTAATGCGACTCGATGACGATGATGAAGAGGGAATTTATACACACATATATATATATATATATATTTCTGTGTCTATAAGGAAATATTGCTCATTATCAGTGATAAAGCATATATATCTTAGTTATGATAGAATGCACCCAAAATATGATGAAATCTTTGGGAATTTTCTTCCAGATTTACATGTTATATATTGTTTACTAACAAATATCATATATATATATATATATATATATATATATATATATATATATTTCTGTGTCTATGAGTAAATACTGTTCATTATCAAGGATAAATTATACATATCTTAATTATAATTGAATACGTAGTCATTTTTGCTGACAAATATATCGAAAGTTTTTTTAATTTTCTTCCAGATTTACATATTATATAAATGTTCGGTAATAAATATTGTATATATTTATATATATATATATCTTTAAGAAAAAAACCAAAGATCGGTTAATTTAGCATTATAAATTTATTTCCATCCTGTTTTTCAGTTTCTGGTGTAAACCAAAAACATGAAGAAAAAAGGATATATTTTAAAATAGGAATGTCCAGGAAGTATTTGTATTTTTTTAATTATGTTTTTAACTATGTACGTCTTATTATATATGTATGTTTCCAGCTTGTTGCTTTCGTCAGAGAACATGTGAGGCTCAAGGCCCTTTTAATGGGGTACCCGATGAGACTTGAACTCACTCTAGTTTCCAGTATGAATATAATACATACACAGTCATTTTTGATAACAAAATATGTTGAAAGTTTTTTTGCATTAACTTGCAGATTTCATTGTTTTATAAAATTTTGGAATAAATTTTTAAAAAGGATGGTTTCATTTAATATTTTACGACAAATTCGGTGACATTGTTTTCGAAAGTATTCTGAGGAGAACAGTTCATATCACTGTACTTTTTACTGCAAAATTTTAGCATAGTTTATATATATTATATATTATATATATATTATATTATATATATATATATATATATGTGTACAAAAACTGATAACAAGGTAATCTAAGTGGAAGGAGAGATTTATCGAGAAGTCGACACTATAGCGTTTCGGTTCTACTGAACCATCATCAGGACCATTTAAGTCAACGATGGATGTTAAAATGCAAAATACAAAGACCTTGGGGAAATTTGTTTAATAAGAAAAAGTTGGCCGTTTAATTGGCAAATCAGCGTTTCTTGTATTGAATCAATTAGATTAATTAATTAATTAAAATCGTTAATATCACCCCTCATGTTCCTGATGATGGTTCAGTAGAACCGAAACGCTCTAGTGTCGACCGCTCAATAAATCTCTCCTTCCACTTGGATCGTTATTATCAATTTTTCTACATATAGTCGGATTACAATCCTTTAATTACTTTTCATATATATATATATATATTATATATTTTATATATATAATATTGTCACTAAACCCCTTTCTGGGTTTGTGGCGAACCAAGTGCAATATAATATGTCGAGTGCTCAATATCTTAGATAGAGCCTTTATATAATATAAAAATAATAAAAAATATATATTAGATTTATATATTAAATTCCACTGGCATTTAATATATAGATCTAATATATATATATATATATATATATATATATATATATATATATATACTATATATATATATTATATAATATATGTGTGTGTGTATTTCCATCCTGCTAAGAGAATTGATATCAATGAACAACCCCCCAAAATATTTAACTGGACTTTCTTCTGATTTAACATGTTAAATTTTGGGGGAGTTGTTGATTCATATCAATGCTCTTAGCAGGATGGAAATAAATTCATAATCCTAATGTGACCGAATTTTGTTTGTTTCTTGAATAAATATTTGATGTGTATTATCATTTTCAATGAGCTCTTTACAAGGAATATTTAAATATTCGAATTTTGAATGATTTAATTGTCCTGACGGAATCCTTCCAACTCCGGATTTATTGGATATATATATATATATATATTTATATATATATATAATATATATATATATATATATATATGTATATTGATGATATAGATAACAGAGAGATAGGGATTTGATTTAGTTTGGTTTGGTTTTGTGGGATATCAACCATTGTTAGTTATTTAATGCCAAATCCATTTTTAATACGTATCAAACAATTTTACTTCGAACAATTAACTTCAACAAATTTAAGTGATTCTATTTATTGCTATTTATCACCAACAATCCAAAAAACCTCAGTCGTTTATCAGCACACAGCTAAATGCAAAAAAAAACAGTTCTACTTCTATCAACTGAGTTTAGCATGAGCAAAACAGAAGACTTGAGAGCAATAGTAATAAAGAGGTACGCCGCAATTCCCTTACTTGAGCCTTACCATTAGATTGTTTAGTGTCATATGTAGGACACTCGTTGAGGGAGCCAGTCGGTGTATTCTATAGCGCTAGAAGAAGACTTGGCCATTGAAAGGGAGATTAATTCCTCAGCCCTTGATATAATAATAGCTTAGAATGGACTCTCTAACTTGAATGACGTATAGTCTCGTAAACATTGACCGTAAAACC
>OY757942.1:11799711-11989711 GCA_963585895.1 Sepioteuthis lessoniana
GGGCTAACGTGTCCCCTTAGCGATTATCCAACAAATAAGGACTTAAATTTCTGAGATTATTCAGCAATCAAATCATAATTTTTGGATTAATTAAATTTATGATGTATTTCTAGATTTATTGTTTTGATTGTTTGTTTTTTCTATCAAAGAAAAAAAAACAATATTATTATTATTTTACTGTTTTTTAAAAAAAATTTCCCACCAGCATCGAACATGAAAGTGACGGTGATACCACTTGTTAGTGGTGTTCTTGATACAGTCACCAAAATATTGGTTGATGGACTAGAGGACTTGGTAATAAGAGGACAAGTGGAGACTACAAAATTATTGATAGGACAGAATTCTAAGAAGGGTCCTGGAGACTGGAGGATTATTAGTGTCACTCAAACTCCAGTAGAAAACCATCAGGAAACGCTGGTGTGAAAAACTCTCAAATAGTAAAATAATAATACCAAATGGATATCAACCATTGTAGGTTATTAAATGCCAAATCCATTTTTATACATATCAACAATTTTATTTCGAACAATTAAGTTCAATTAAGTTAAGTGATTCCGTTTTTTGCTATTTATCACCAACAATTGGGAAGTGCCCGTGGTGTAATGGTTATCGTCGTAGGAAATGGACACGGCGATAAGAGTTCAAATCCTCGACGAAACTGATTGCATTTCACATAGCACGAATAACCTTGGGAAAGGTATGAATCCAATTATTCTCCCTCCAGCTATGGGTAAATAGTAGGGCAGACTAAGTTCTTCAGCCTTGGTGAGACAACTAGTCTATGAAAAGGAAAACTCTAAATTCAAACCTGTTAAACTCCGCTTAAAAACTGACCTTGTGTCATATCCTGCCCGAGCAGGGGTTGGGTAAATAGGATCACCAACAATTCAAATAAACATCAGTCGTTTATCAACACACTGCTAAATGTATAAAAACAAAACAAAAAAACACAAACAGTTCTATTTCTAACAAATTTCAAATTGACTCGTAGATAGGACCATACCATTTGCCACCCCGCTGGGCCACAGAAAACCTGATAGCAATAGTAATAAAGAAGTACACCGCATTCCGCAAAGCTCCAGCATTACTGGTTCCCGAGTTAGACAAACACCTGAAGAAGGCCGGATGACATATCGGCCGAAACGTTGTGGAAATAGCAATAAATATGAAGACAATAGTCCAAAACCCTTAATGATAAAAATCAACAAGCTTCGTCTCAGAAATTTAGAAAACTATATATATATATATATATAATATTTCATCATCATCATCAATATTTACGATTTATTTTTAGATGTTATTGCTTTGTTTTTTTTTTCTATCAAAGGAAAAATAATCAATATTATTATTACTTTACTGTTTTGAAAAATTTTCTGACGCTGGTGTGAAAAACTCTGAAAAGGGTTAAATAATAATACTGAATGGAATATGCACAAACTGGAATCGATCCCGGAGAACGAGATACTATAAATTCTCCGGGTTTTTTCTCCAGTGATGTCCCGCATGTCTGGTTCGTCTAATTTGGATAGTTTTCATGATGGGTGGCCGTACTGGTGCTGTTTTGTAGGGTGTTGCCTCCAATACAGCTCGAAGCATTCTTGTGTAATTGCCGAGAAACTCTTTTCAACGGACACGATGGGAAGCAACGTGGTGGACATAAAGACGGATGAACCGAAAGACGGGTCAGTGGCACGCCGTATCAGGTGTTGGTCGGAAAAGTCACGCGAACGGACAACGGCCCGGATCAAATAGTTCGATTGGGGAACAACTGCTGCTCATCTATTTGGGTGACTTCTAGGAGTAGGAATAAAACACAGCCACCGAAAGATTACTGTGACTCATACTCAAGTCACATGCTATGATATATTGGGTCCGAATAAAATAACAACTTCGTATCTGAAGCTAATAAATCCCCACGAAGCCATGGAGCACTATTCTTTTTTCTTAAAATCCTTTTACAAAGTATTAGTATTAATTTTATGCATAAAAATAAATAATAGTCGGCCAGTTATGTGATTGATTTTATTCATCCGTTTCCTAAAGGTATTAGTCCAGAGTACTGCTGTTCGAGCCCGCTCACTTCGTTATTGCAATTCAGTATATTTTCAGTACTCCAACTAAAACAATGATTCATTATTGACACATTCAAGAATGATTTCACATAGATTTTTAGGTGATTCCCGTCTCGTTCATCTTCAGAGCCGACTTTAATTTTTTTTTAATGAGAGAAACGGCACAGGAAACGCAAGGATAGAAAAATCAAAATATTATATTGAAAGAATCCAAGGTCTTGAGAAAAATTTCCGTATGTGTGAACAGCGTAGACTCGACTGTTTAATAGTTTTTTGAACCAGTGAGACTGGATGATACTCGGGCAAGTTGTTGGTGCTTCTGAGTGGCATGGTAGTCTGCAGACGGACGGACGGCTTGATGTATCGTATTTCTGAGGCAAGCTAGTTGATGTCCCGGTGTTTGAATCGGCTGTTAAGGCGGGATTTTGTCTGTGTTAGCTACGAGCGAGTTGATGAAGTCATCGTCGGTTCATGAGGTGTTCTATGCTCGTGGATTGTAATCGAGAGGCTAGCCGTTCGTAGACCAGGAAAATACAGCCTGAGTTGCTTGTGGTCACTGTGCTCCTGAAGATCTCTTCGGTGTCCTCCACTCGCAGGCTGCTATGTTACTCCGCCTATTCACTGCATCGGTCTAGTTGGTTGGTAAAGTTGCTAGTCAGTCATCAGCATTGTTGGCGCTGGTTCGGCTGGTAGGTGACTCGCCCAGAAAAGAGCAGCCAGAGTCTTGGTAATACAAGTACTCAGATAAGGAAGATGGTAGTAAAACAAAACTAATGTCATGATAAAAAGAGCAGTTCAAAGACAAGTGCTCCTATTAGGACAGTTGTTGTAAAACAAGGCAACTTCACTGGATAAGATTCTAAGAGACAAGACAAGTGCCGAAGAAAAGACAGTATTATTAGTGGAAATGCCCTAAAAAGGACTGTAGTTTTTGTGAGCAGACGTGAGCAGCTGGAAGCAGAGTGGAAATTCTAGAGCAGCTAAAATTCTGACACACTCTCGTCCTCTTTTCTCAAGGCAGAGCAGAGCCCACAGGTGAGTTTAATTTTTTGTTGTTAATTTATACCAAGGCGGGAATTCAAAGGCTCGAACTTTTGATAGGCATCCGACATAAAAAAAAAACAGTAAATAAAAATAAAGGGAGTAGCTTTTGGCTGATGCAGATGACGTGTCATCTGTCTAATTTAGGGTAAAGTTTGGGACCTTAGTCGAGGGTAACCCGAAGGATCCCTTTTCAATAGGTGTAGAGGAGAGCCTACTCCATTCCCAGGATTGCACACTTTACCCTTAATCATCAACTTATAATGCCGAGTGCTAAGCAAGGCGGCATCAAGTACCATTTTTGAGTCTTTGGTATGACTCGACCTAGAATTGAACCTCAGTCTCCCAGATCATTGGTGAAAACTTTACTCATTAGGCTAATGGCCCAATTAATTAATACATCACCAAATTAACACTTCATTTGTAGAATTTCTTGAAGACAAAGAATTTGGCTTAGTTTGGCTTTATGGCACATCAACCATTGTAAGTCAATAATACCAAATCTCTCTCTCTATATATATATATACAAACAGATCTTCCTTAAAAAATTCTGTTTAGTATAAGTACACAGTTTAGTTCAATTTTAACTATAGATAGGACCCTATCAGGTGGTGTCACTACTGACCAGAGTGGACCTTGGAGTGATGGCAATGAACGGGCACTCTGTATTCCCCAAAGTTCCAGTATTACTGGAACCTTTCCATCAGATTGTTTAGTGACATATCAGAACACTCGTTGAGAGGTTTTACCCCTTTGACAAGATTCAGTCTGTATATCCTAGAGTCCTAGCCAAACAGGACACTCATTGGGGGATTCACACTCCTCTGCATAGATGCGGTCGGTGTTTTCAACAGCCCCAGCTGACTAGGCCACAAGACATTCGTTGGGTAGGGGTCTTACCCTATTTACCAACCCCTCCGCTCGGGGAGGATATGACATAAGGCCAATTTGTAAGCTGAGTTTAACAGGTTTGAATTCAGAGTTTTCCTTCTCCTAGACTAGTTGCCTAACCAAGGCTGAAGAACCTAGTCTGTCCTGCTATTTACCCATAGCTGGAGGGAGAGAATGATATGATTCATACCTTTCCTAAGGGTATTAGTGCTATGTGAAATGCAATCAGCGTCGTCCAGGTTTTGAACTCGTATCACCGTGTCCATTTCCTCTGACGATAACCATTACACCACGGGCACCTCCACTTTGGTTAAGGGTCTTACCCTTCTACAGGGATGCATTCAGTGTATTCTACAGGCTCAACCGACTGGGCAATGAAGAAGAAGAGTCATCAGAAGTGGCATCTTGATGCAGCATTCCCACGGCTATTTTATATCGGTGATGATATTTACCAGAACCTAGAACGTTTCGGTTTACTAGTTCATACGAATTAGTAAGTCACGGCGTAATGCAAGGTATTGGTATTACAAATAGGGTTCGCGTAAAAGACTCAGTATGTCTTAATATTTGTCCAGCTCCCCAGCAAACCAAAGAATAACTCAAAACTTTTCTTAATGTGGGTTCTGGACATAAGCCAAAGCAGGTATAAAATACTTTAACCCGATGGGCATTCCCCTCAAAGTGCTTCAGGCGTCAGGCAATAAACCATAACCCAGCTGAATCAGGTGAAAGTCCGTAAAAGGATCCTTGAGGCCAAGGGGCGTGTCGGACTCAGCCATCGGACTCAGCTAGCACGCATGTCAGGTGACCTTCACCATCTGTCTAAGACCACCGACTGATCCACCTACCAAGAAACACGTCCGGTATCTATAGGTTTTGGTACCTATCTATCTCTTAGAGTAAGACACAAGACCTTATTTTCTTCTAGAAGGTGGGCACGAGCAGAAGATCTAATGCGCGGCGGGCGCAAAAATACCATGGCTCCGTAGGCACTCCACTAAATAGGGACTACTCTGGCGCCCGGCAATGAACCTAACCCTGCGGAAGAAGGTCAAAGCCTGGTGGACAGCACCCTCGAGGCCAAGGGGAGTACAGGTCTCAGCCACGCGACACAAATGCTAGGCTTCCTAAACTCGCATGTCAGGGATCTTCGGCTGACATGTCGAAAACCATGGACCGGTTTACTTAACAAGAAACGCAGCCGAAGTCCGGATGTCTCGTCATCATTGATTGATCAAAACTAGCTGTCATTGATCCGTTCAAATAATCCTAGAAAAGATACGATAGGCTTGTCCACAATGGATCATAATGTACCATAGCCATGATATGGCCATGTGTGAAACGTACATCTAATGTCCATAAAGATAGAACGTAAGATCTCGAAACATGAAAAACACTTACGACTTCTTAGTTCAGGTACGAAAGTTTTTCTTCGACATGAGGAGAGAGAGGCACAATCTTTCTATCCTTGCTTTTTCATCTGCCCCCACCCCCTCTCGTGCGACACTTGTCTAAGGCCTCCGCGAGAAAGCGAAAGCCAATCGTCTTCTTCCGAGGCAGGTCTCATTCAACTAAGTGACTTTTTCAAAACCTTCCCAAATCCTCCGCGCGCTTCCGGTGCGTGACGTCATTCGCACTCTGTAACCACGTTTCCTATCTAGGACTATTGTGACATCTCTGAATGACACGTTCATTCAGCACGCGCGTAAATACCTGTGTTAATGTTGCACCTAAGTAACCGATGCACTGAGCAGAAAGGTTCTCAGCCTAACTAAACCCAAAGGCATAAAACGAAATCCCTCGGCCATTATATTACTCTAAAACCATATCTGAACGAATAATCATCTGGTGAAAGTTTTGTATGCTGCACACTTTTTTGTTGGATGTTGTGTAACGTGGCTAGTGTTTTAAGACGACGTAAATAATGGAGTCGTCCTTCTACTTATGTCGTCTTGTAAATGTCCAAGGTGTTGAGCCGTGTCGTTTAGGATTGTTCTGAGAGTGGAAAGAGATACTCACAAAACGCAGTTCAACACGTGCTCTTATGTACGTCCGTTGTTTTCTTCAATCTGTTTGAGTCTGTTTGATTCTAGCCGCGTTCTACGAGCGTCACCTGCTACGAGTTTATCGAAGTTCTTTTGTTCTTTACTCCCTGAAATGTTATCATGCTATCGCTGCTTTTCGGGGTAAAATAAATCTTACTTGTTACGCTACGGTAACTGATATGAAATGAAGGAATTTTAGTTTATTGCTATCTTTATTATATTTTCAGTATAGGCTTCTCAAATATAAAGAATGTTGAGAGAGAGAGAGAGAGAGAGAGAGAGGGGGAGGAGAGATGTTGGTTGGTTTTGTTTTAAAACATGTTAATCTTTTGTTGATTATTCAATGCCAAATGTTGCTTATATATATATATATATATATACTTTAAAATAAAATGTCCACAAACGGCATTGTTTTCAAGCATTTTATTTTTCTTCAAGACGTGTTTCTGACGTTTTACATCGTCTTCAGGAAGTAAATGGTTTGTATATTTTAGGAGTTTTGTAGTTCTTTTTTATTACTCCTTTCTATCCAAATGATCCATGACAGCTGATATCCAACGGAGGCAGACTGACTACAAATCTTTCTCCCCAAAAGTGATTCTGTGTGCCTGTTTGTGCGTGTGTATATATGTGTGAAGGAACAATATATTTCAAGGATATATATATATATATATATATATATATATATATATATGAATGTGAACCTTTTTATTTTTAAGCATTTACTTTTTTCGCTCATTTAATCAACAAAAATTACACAAACACACGCACACACACATATATATATATAATTAAACAATATTGACATCCTTTGTCTACATACTTTTGTATTTTTCCTTCGAGTCATCGCATCAATTTTATAAATTGGTTCATAAACATCCCATCATGAATTGGTTCTTTTGTTGTTTCCTTTGATTTTGGGCCATCATCAGGGGTGTGTATATTGCAAAAGCAATGTGACCTTTGTATGTACATTATTACTTTGTAAGAACTAGGCGTTTACTTGAGCGGTAGGTATGTATGAACGAACAAAATCCGGCCTAAATGCACACTAATGTATATATCTCAATAGTCATCCACAGACAGATCTGTTTCGTTCTATCAGAACTCATCAGTGTGGCTAGACAGTATCTCCCCGTAGCTGGGATCGAAACCCGGTTGACTGAAACACCAAGCCAAATCTTCTAACAATTTAGCTACGAGGAGATATTAGCTAAGAAGTACATTTTTAAACGGTTATGAATCACAATTACTATTGTTTACATACATCCGTTCAACAGCCGCCGAGATCTCAATTCAAATACGAAGAGACTTGCAATAGACGCTAATGGCAACACGATTACTTCTTCGCTAGAGAACTCAACCCTACGGGGGTAGGGGAGTATATATCTATAGTCTAATATATATATATATATATATATATATGTGTGTGTGTGTGTGTGTGTGTGAATTGTAGACCAATTCTTTTTAGGTAACATTTTGAATGAGCCTGAGCAAACAGTTAAGTGGTTTCAACTATTACCATTCATTGTTAGCACAGAGATAAATAGTTTCAAATATTGCTTCAGCAGTAATAGTCCCGTCTTCGTTCGAGTTTAATGGTTTCCAGTATAACTTCATAATACTAAGAATTCAATTCAACATTAATAATTTACTTGCACACAGTTAAATGTTTTCTAGAAAAAGATTAAATAGTGCTATTTAACTCTTTTTTTTATTTTTCTTTCAGTTTTTCTTATTTTTTTATATCTCTTGATGGTTCCATTTTTTTTTATATCATTGCCTTTCACAATCACGTAATATTAAAAAAAAAACAACGATGTTTTATTAATTTAACGGTCACATATTTATCCTTTTTGGTTTATATAATTTCTTCACTTGCTTTTATATTTTATCAATCATCAATTGTTGATCTAACAACACCAGTTATTAGCTTTTCTAATGTCCTATGGTTTATTAAAACCGAAACGTTAAAGCGTCGACTTTCTTTCACGATTAATTCATCACTTTGGATTACTTCATTTTTCAATTTTTGTCTATATATTTATATCAATATATATCAATATATATATATATATATATAATTAAACATTATAGACAGTTTGCCTACATATTTTTGTGTTTATCTTTTCTAGCTGCCGAATTAATTTTATGATATTCGGCGGGAATTGGTTATTAAACCTGCCATAAGTAATTGGTTGACTTGTACTTTTTGCCTGATCTTGCGCTATCATCAGGGGTGTGTATATTGCAAAAGTAATGTGACAGAAGTGGAGTATATATTATGTATGCTTGAGTTTTTAAAAAAATCATTGCTTCTAGAATTTGCAATCGTTCTTTTTTTTTATTATTTTTCATATATAATCTTCGATGACATACTGCTCCAACTCTGTAATTCAGTTTATAATCAAAATCCGATGGACAAATGGATGAAGGGATACATTCTCCTTTTCCCTAAAAAGGGCGACCTCGGATTAGCCAAGAACTACTGTGGTATAACACTTACATCCATAGCAGCCAAAATATTCAATGCCCAACTACGCAAACGCATAGAACCCAAGAATGACAACATTTTTAGGAAGAACCAAAATGGCTTCCGGAGAAATGGATCCGCGACCTCAAAATATTGACTATCAGTAGAATTCTTGAAGGCGTACAGGCAAAAAACCTACAGATGACAATATTATTTGTCAATTTTACAAAGGCCTTTAATTCCATTTGCAGAGAGAGGATTGAGCAAATTCTACTAGCATACGGTCTACCAAAAGAAACCGTGGCATCCAAAATGATTCTCTATCGAAACACCAAAGTGAAAGTGCGTTCTCCGGATGGAGACACAGACTACTTCAACATTATAACTGGAATACTGCAAGGAGACACACTTGCCCCATACCTCTTTATCATCTGTCTGGACTACGCGCTTAGAACATCGATCGATAAAATCGAAGAAAACATTTTCGAGCTGACAAAGAAAAGAAGCAGAAGGTACCCCGCAAAAACAATTACCGATGCCGACTACGCCGATGACATAGCGATTCTGGCAAATGCACCCACCTAAGCCAAAAACCCACTGAATAGTCTGGAACGAGCTGCCGCTGCCACCGGCCTCCATGTCAATGCACGCAAAACGGAATATATGTGCTTTAATCAAACTGGCAACATTTCCACACTAAACGGTTGCTCTCTGAAAGTAGTAGACAAGTTCACCTACCAAGGAAGCAGTGTCTCATCGACCGAGAGAGACATTGACACGTGACTAACAAAGCATGGACAGCCATCGATAGGCTATCAGTCATATGGAAGTCAGACCTGACCGATAAAATAAAACGCAGTTTCTTCCAAGCAGCGATCGTGTCGATACTGCTATATGGATGCACTACATAGACGCTTAATAAACGGCTGGAGAAAAAGCTTGACGGCAACCACACAAGAATACTGTGAGCAATATTGAACAAGTCCTAGAGGCAACACCCTACAAAGCAGCAGCTGTACGGCCACCTACCACCCATCATGAAGACTATCCGAGTTAGACGAACCAGACATGCAGTACACTGCTGGAGAAGCAGGGACGAGCTCATAAGCGATGTACTCCTGTGGACCCCTTCACATGGTGGAGCAAAAGCAAAGCAACCAGCTTGAACCTACATACAGCAGCTATGTGAGGATATGGAGTGTAGCTCTGAGGACCTACCGGATGCGATGAACGATAGGGAGAGGTGGCGAGAGAGGGTCAGAGATATCCCTGCTGGCCGCATGACTAGATGATGGTGAGATGATGATATGTAATCATTGAATTATCTCTGATAATCTTCCTTATATTGGAAGATGTAAGTTGGTCAGTGCTATTGTGTTTTATAATTAAATATTTAATGGCGTGATTTTCAGAAAAGTCATAAGTAAGGAGACGAGGTGATGTAGTAGTTGTATATATATATATATATATATCTGTGTGTTAGTGTGTGTATAGAGCTAATTGTAAAACAACATCTCTACATATCTATCTATTTCTGTCTTTCTCTTTCTCTCTAACTCTCTCTCATTGTATATATATATATATATATGTGTGTGTGTGTGTGTGTGTAAATTTTGCACATGACCGTGAGTGTGTGTATGTGTGCCTATGAGTATGTTAAATTGTCTTAAAGAAACAACGATTATATAAACTAAAGTTGGCGATCGTAGTCGAGGATAACCCGAAGGCTCACTTAACAATAGCTACTACACCGAGATGGAGGGAATGGCGCTACTCCATTCTCTGGATTGCTCCAATTTACCCAAGATACGTACCTTAAAATGTTGAGTGTTAAACAAGGCAGCGTCAAGTACCATTTTTGGAGTCTTTGGTATGACTCGACCTGGCATTGAACCCTGATCTCCTGGACCATTTGCGAACACTCTAATCATAAGGCCAATTGCCCGGTACGAACGATTATATATTCGTCTATAGTTTCTAGTAAGCTTCGAATATTAATCAATTAAAATGGTGCGCATTATAGATGGAAAATTCGGACAACAATTTAACAGCTTATTAAGTCCTAAAAAAAACTCTATTTGGCATATAGTTCTTAAAGTAATAGATGACAGAAGACATTTTCGAAAGTACATTCACTCAACAAAGCATTAATCATCGACTTTCATTTACACAACGGAAACACACAAAAAGAAATAGCAAATCTTTATTTTCTAAATAGCCATTCTATCGTATCTGCACTCTTTCAATTGTTAAAGTACACCTAAATGTAATAGTCATCGTGTGGAGAATCTTGAATAGGGCGGCCTTGAATACGTTAGCGTCTACCTATTCATTGGCGCTAACAACCTGATTAGCCTGACAGTATAAATACCGAACAGAATCGTATTAGGTCCTCAGAGAAGACTTGTAGTCATTCAAACATCAACACTTCGTTCTCTTTGGTAGTCAACAACCAGAAAACAAAGTCACCATGCCTAACTACACTCTCCATTACTTCAATGGCCGTGGCCGTGCCGAGATTCTCCGTATGATGATGGCCATGGCTGGCGTCAAATACATGGACAAAAGATATGAATTCTCTGATTGGGATCGCTGCAGGAATGGTAAGGAACTAGTATTAAGTCTTTTAATTTTTTCATATTCAACAGCAATACTTTTCTTTACATTATTCACAAATGGTGAAGAGTTTTGTTTTTTTCATAAATGCCAAATCAACTTTTGTTGGTAAATTTCTTATAATAACAGAGATACAATTTAACCAATAGGTGGAAGGAAAAAGGTCGTTCACTGCTTTCCTGAGAGTATTAGCCCGAAAATTAACGTAATAGAGCTACTGGAATTAAAACTTGCTTACATCAAGATGTGACCGGACATTGACATAAAAATCAGAGTGTACGCTACGGGAGAACTGCGTTCAATCCCGGATCGATTCATACTAAAAACTCAAAAACTGGTATTTGATGCCTCCTTGCTGAACACTCAGCATTATGAGGTACGGATCAAATAGACATGGCGACACGAGTTCAAATCCTGGACGAGACTGATTGCATTTCATATAGCACTAATACCCTTGGGAAAGGTATAAATCCAATTATTCTCCCTCTAGCTATGGGTAAATAGTAGGACAAACTGGTTTCCTCAGCCTTGGTGAGGCAACTGAAAGGAAAACTCTGAATTCAAACCTGTTAAACTCAGCTTAAAACTTAACCTTGTGTCATATCCTGCACGAGAGGAGGGGTTGGTAAATATGCGTACGGATCAAAGGTAAAGTGGAACAACCCAGGGAAAGGAGTAGCACCCGCCCCTACACCTTGGTGTTGTAGCTATTTACAAAGGAGCCTTCGAGTCACCCTCGAGTGTGGTCGCCAACTTACATCTAGATGTCGTCCAGCACTTTAAATTTAGCCATTAGGCCTCAGGGACTCACTTGTCAAGTTTAAACATTCACAGAATAAATGATATAAATATAATATTTAGGTCATCAAATAATACTTGTAAAGCAAAGAAACATGGAGATTTAATTTTATGAATGACATCAATTAATCAGTTGAAATCTTTTTTGCATTTTTCGCTTCGAATTATTCCATTCCTTCTTATATGTGTTAAAATTAAATGCATTACACTTTTTAAAATTTATATTCTATTTCTTTGTTATTCCTCTGCGGGCTTTCTCGGCTTTTTACATCAGTCATTCTTTACCGTTAGAAAAAAATCTTTGTACATAATTTAAACAATCATAATGCGATATCCTTACACAGATTAGAGGGTAATTTGCTTAAGCGATGGATTACAGCCTCGAAGTAAGCGAGTTTGAACTCGAGTCATGTGATGTTAATTTTCTTATTAATAACCTTGGTCAAATTATGAAACTTCCTCTTCGTGTACCACACACATATACACACACACACACACATACATACATATATATATACATGCATTTAGAAACCACGCTTAAGACCAGCGACATGTGTTCAAATCCTGGACGCGGTTTCAGTGTTTCATTCGTGCTAACACCCTCGGGATTAGACATGAAACCATTTGTTCTGAAACTAGTTATAAGTAAATTGTAGGATAATTTTTGCTTTTTAGTAAGGGAACTATACTTGGAGGAGGAAAATTGAATTTATTTGGCCATACACCACTCAAAAAATGAAAAGAAAACTTACTTTTATCAGCCGTAAGAGATAATATTAATCTAGGATTAGTCATATTAATCTGACGATAAGTTATAAATATTTATTCATGAAGTTATGAAGCTATAAGCCAATTAAGTTTTTGAATCATGTCCATTTAAATATAACAAGTATTATAATTAACCAAAGGTTTCAGTGTACCATAGCCAGATACGGATATGTGAAATGTATATAGAATGTTCATAACATATATACATAGAACATAGGAATCCCGAAACACGAAAAAAACACTTACGACTTCTTAGTTCAGGTACAAAACATTTTATTACCTTTGAGTTTAAAGGTTCTTCGACATAAGGAGAGAGGCACAATTTTTCTATGCTGGCTTTTCCATCTGCCCCACAACACGTATGGCACCCGCCACAGGGCCTCTGTCCTGGCTTCGGCGAGCAAGCGAAAGTCAACCTTCTTCCTCCGAGGCAGAACTCAACTCAACTGACCTTTTTCAAATCCCCCCTAATCCTCCGCGCACACTTCCGGTGCATGACGTCATTCACATCCACTGGTCAACCTTTCCCTGGGATTTTTATTTTGACATCCGTGAACGACACATCCTCCCCATGCGCGCGCGTCAACACCTGTGCTCAAGTTTGCACCTAACTAACCAATGTGCTGAGCCGAAAGGTTCTCAGCCTAACTAAACCCAAATGCAAGATATATAAAACGAAATCCCACGGCCATTATATAACATTCGTCCATCTGATTGTTAAATAGTAATATTGGTGTTTTTCTACAAGCACGTTGTTGCCATTAAATACTCCACGACGGTTAATATACAGTTAACTAAAGAAACCTAACCATTGTATTAGTTGGCGATTGTAGTCGAGGGCAACCTGTAAGCTCTCTTTTCAGTAGCTACAACAGCGAGGTGTAAGGAGGGAGTGCTACTCCTTTCCCTGGATAGCTCCATTTTACCTTTGATACGTACCTTATAATGCTGAGTGTTAAGCAAGGAGGTATCAAGTACCATTTTTTAAGTCTTTGGTATGACTTAACCAGCGATTGAACACCTGTCTCCCGGACCATTGGTGAACAATACCTACTAGACCAATGAGCCGGTATATACAGAATAAATTATGTTAATTAATTCCTCTGATAGTTCCCAGAATTACCTCTTTTATTCTTTTTCTTGAAATTATGTCTGAAATCACCAAATTCAATCTATAAACTTTTGCACAATTAAACTACTCCAATAGAAAAAAAATCCTCTTGATAAATAGGTTTAGTTTTAGAAACTTTCTTGACATGAAGAGTCCCTGTGACGATTCAGCTAAAGTTGTGGACTGTGAGATTCTTAGAAAGCAAGTTTGAACACCAGTCTCTCTATTACATTCACATATGGACTATTGCCCTTTGGTGAAGATCTGAAGTCCCTTATGTTCCTTGATGTGGGTTAAATAATTCTACCAATGTACTTCTACAAGAAAAACGTTAGAATTTAAGGAACCCATGATTGTTGATAACCAAACCTTAGCAGTAAATTTCAAGTTTTAAAAGAAATACTGCAAATTAAAGAACAACACAATAATTACAGCATAATTAAAAATTTCATCAATTATTTTAAAATTTTCAATTAGACCACTTCACCACTTTCAAGTAAATTCCAGTCTTTCCCTGTAACTAGTTGTGTCGATACTGCTATATGGATGCACCACATGGACGCTAACTAAGCGGCTGGAGAGGAAACTAGACTGAAATTACACAAGAATGTTGAGAGCAGTATTGAACGAGTCCTGGCGATAACACCCCACAAGACACCAACTATACGGACACTTGTCCCCCCCCCATCACGAAAACTATGCAAGTTCGACGAACCAGACACGTGGGACACTGCTGGAGAAGCAAGGACGAGCTCATAAGCGATGTACTCCTGTGAACCCCCTCATATGGATGAGCAAAAGCAGGACGACCAGCACGAACTTACATAGAGCAACTATGTGAGGACACGGGATGTAACCCTGAAGACCTGCCGGAGGCGATGAATGATAGGGAGAAGTGGCGAGTGAGGGTCGGGGATATCCGCGCTGGCGGCGCGACATGATGATGATGATGTAATATTGTACTCCTTTTTATTATATTTTTATTCTTCTTTCTCGGAGGTGCCCGTGGTGTAATGGTTATCGTCGTAGGAAGTGGGTACGGCGACACGAGTTCAAATCCTGAACGAGACTGGTGGCATTTCACATAGCATCAATACCCTTGGGAAAGTTATGAATTCAATAATTCTCTTTACCGGACATTGGCCTAGCGGTTAGAGTGTTCGCCAATGGCCTGGGAGACCTGGGTTCAATCCCAAGTCGAGTCATACCTACGACTCAAAAAATGGTACTTGATGCCTCCTTGCTTAACACTCAGCATTATAAGGTACGGATCAAGGGTAAAGTGGAGCAATCCAGGTAAAGGAGTAGGGCCCTCCACTACACCTTGGTGTAGTAAGCTATCGAAAAGGGAGCCTTCGGGTCACCCTCGACTATGGTCGCCAACTTTACTTTATTCTTCTTTCTAAGTCCCCTACCACCAATTTCAATATTGCCCCTCGATTTCCAAAAATCCGAGTACTGAATTTGAAATGCGGTCTTATTAGGGTTTTATATATTTTAAAAAACTTTTTTCTTTTTAGAAGAACTATTTCTAACCATCCCGTCAATAATTCATTTTGCCTTTTCTGAAAAAGACAAAATATGATTTTCATCCTAAAATTTATCTCCAAAGCCAACACCTATACTGAATTTTTTAGTTTATTCACTACTTTCTTAAATCAAATTCAGCAAAAAGGTTTTTGGATCCAATATGCAGTACGTTACATTTTTCTATGTGAAATATTAATTTCCGAACATCTTACTGATATGAAAATTTATTTAGATGCATCTGTCTTATTTCTTTCGATAATGGTCAAACAAGAAGTTTTTACCTCATCAGATATTTGTTTTATTTCTGATTTTATGTCAGAAGGTAAATTATTTATGAATATTAAAAACAATAAAATTCCTCGTACTTGTTCCTGAAGAACACCTGCGAAGAAATTCTATGTTTCAGAATTTTTATTACCAATTTTTACTTTCATATTTCTGTCTGGCAAAAATATCTTGGAATATTTTCTGTTATTTTTTCTATGAGATACCGCTAAAATCCATATATATAAATTCCTCATTCTCACCTTCCATCAAATATTCATTGATCAATATTTTCTAAATTATCTGATAATATTGATTTACCATTGAAGAGACAATGTTGATTAAATTCATAAATTTAATACGTACATTGGTATGATGGTTAGAGTGTTTACAAGTAGCCCGGTAGACCTGGGTTCAATCTCAGGTCGAGTCATACCAAAATGGTACTTGATGCCTCCTTGCTTAACACTCAGCATTTTAAGGTACGGATCAAAGGGAAAGGAGCAGCACCCTCCCCTATACCATAATGCAGTAGCTGTCGAAAAAGGAGCCTCCGGGTCACGCTCGACTACGGTCACAAACTTAACTTTACTTATTTCAAATCATTTTTTTTAAATCATGCACAAAATACGTAAAAGGAACTAGAAGGTAATTACTTTTTAAATGCATCTAACCTTCTTGTTATGTTGCTGTATTACAATTGCTGTTTAACTAATATAAAGAATGTTTAAAATTCTGGACATTTCTCAGATAATTCACAAATTGCATTGATAGAGATTTTATCTTATAATCATCTTAATATTTTGATATTAATAGTTTTATGGTTGATTTGGTTTGGTTTGGTTTGGTTTGGTTTGGTTGGTTGGGTTTCATGGTATAACAACCTTTGTAGGTTATTTAACGCTAAATCCATTTTAATGTAAATAATCAGTTCTATTTGAAACATTTCAGTTTAGCATAAGTACACAGTTTAATTGTCAAAAACATTTCCATTTCAAACAGTTATATGTAACAATTCGGTTAAGTGTAAATACAGTTTTAATTTCGAAAAACAGTTCTATTTCTAATAATTCAGTTAAGCATAAGCACGCAGTTTAAATGTAAGTACGGTTTAATTGTCAATAACATTTATATTTCAAGCTATTCAGTTTTATCAATTCATTTTATCACAAGTATGCTGTTAGTCCTATTTAACCCATAGATAAGGCCCTATCAGATGCTACCACTCCGGCCAAAGTGGACCTGGGAGCGATGGCAATGAAGGGGTACTCCGCATTCCCGAAAGCTCCAGCATTGCTGGAACCTTACCATCAGATTGTTTAGTGTCATATACAGGACACTCATTACGGGGGGTCTTACCCCTCTGCAGAGGTGCAGTCAGTGTATTCTACAGCCCCAGCCGACAGGGCAAAAAAGGTTTAAGGCTCCAGGTCTTATTTGCTCATCCATAATTTTTGTCCCCTTTTCATAACACCCTTCCTGTAATTGACACAAACACTTCCGACAAGGGGGATGTTCTCGTGGTGTGAATATGTTAAAGCGTTGTAAGCGAGTTCGAACTCCAGTCGCGCTATTACGTTCACTTTCGGACAAATACCGTTGGGAAAGATATGAACTCCCTTATGGCCATCATCTATGGGTTAAATTGTACCCTTACTGTTCTTCTAGGAGAAAGGAATTGACATTAAATAACCCAAGAAGGTTGATATGCCATTAAACAACAAAAATATCTTCTAGCAAATAAACGCAGTCAAAAACATTGCTCATACAAATATTTTTTCAACTCTAGTCTCCGTTAATTCATGTGTCTGATCACTATTCAGAGTTTTCCTTCTCCTAGACGAGTTGCCTCACCAAGACTGAAGAACCTAGTCGGCCCTACTATTTACCCATAGATGGAAGAAGAATAATTGGATTCATACCATTCCCAAGGGTATTAATGCTATGTGAAATGCAATTGGTCCCGTCCAGGATTTGAAGTCGTGTCGCTGTGTCCATTTCCTACGACGATAACCATTACACCACGTTTTGTAAATTTTGATCTTTGATTTTGCACACGAGTCAGCAGTGCTTGAAATAAGCTAAATGCATCTGCAAATATTAATTTCTAATTGGTGATTTAAAAATAATTATTTGATTGTAATAATGTCCCAATTGTAATTTCTTTCTATTCTCTCTTCTCCAGATTTCCCCTGTAATTACCTCCCCTGTTTGCAAATGGAAGATGGCAACATGATGCCTGAGACCATGGCCATTTGCCGGTATTTGGCCCGTGAATATGGTAAGTATTTCACATCACTGTTAAAATATTTCATCCAATGGACATTTCAGTAAGTGAGAAGTGTGTACTGTAATTTATAAGCATTTTCACGTCGAAATGATGATTAAAAACATTAAATAAAATATCTGAAAAAGCGAAGATTGTGACAGAAAAAAGAAATAAATTCAAAATTAAAATAAAAATGTAATTAATTGGCACATGAAATAGAATCTTTTGTAGAGGAATTGCTGGAGTATATTATCACTGTATATGACATAGTTGTTTCTTTTTGTTTTTGTTTTTTTTTTTTTTTTTTTTTTTTTTTGCTTTTCGACATGTCAAACATCATTGCGTTATATTGTCAAGTTTCCTGAGACAAAGCAGAGAGTAAGACATGATGATTTTGGAGAAAAGGAAAAAAGTTAGACGGGGGCTCCTCAAAATACCACACACTAGTGCATTTTAACTCCCTTCAGAACTAGCTTCAAAAACAGATAGATGTGAAGGGGTATTTTTTGAGTCAACGAAGGAAAAATCCGATCGAACTTTTAATCGTTTCCCTCACTCCTGGGCTTTGGGTTGAACTTTTTCTAAAAGTAAAGCGGTTCATTGTATTCTGTCATTCTATTAATTGACAGACTTCTTTCAAAATGTATCAAGCTCGTGTGATCGTTTCTTGCACATACCGCGAGTATTCTCATAGTTGGAATTTCATGTCAGTGAACAGGTTCACCGGGAAGGGAAGGAAGGCTGTCACAAGATTTTTTTATTCGTAAAGTGAACTGCTATGATTATTCATCATATATATATATATATATATATATATATATACAAGGTGGAACGATAAAATTGTCGTCCTAAAGAAAACAACACTACAACTTTATCTTAAAACTCTTATTGAAAAAAATCAATTCAGGTAACTTGATTACGTAGTAGAGCTGACATCTATTCAATGTAGCCACCTTCAGCTTCAATCACCGCCTCGATACGGATCCGGAACTGGGAGCATGCCTTTCCCACAAGCGTCGGTGGGAGCTCAGTGAATACTTGGCGGATGGCGGCGATCAGGCTGGCTTTGGTGTTGTGGGAGGTCGGGGGAGGAGGGGGCCAGTGAAAGAAGGGTACAAAGTTGTAGCACTCCTTCTGAAGCCAAGCCTGGGTCTCTTTGGACTTGTGGGCCGGCGCTGTGTCCTGCTGCCACACCCGGGGTCTGCCACCGGCCAACTGATTGCACTAGGGGATCACCACACTCTACAGCACACCCAACTACACTTTGGTGTTGACTTTCAAGCCGACTTCGAAGATGTGATGTGGCATGATGTGGCCCTCACATGAAACAACACCAAAGACCATAACCGTAGCTGGAAACTTTGTTTTTATCACCCTGGGCTCGTCCTTGTTATTCGTGGCAGTCCAGATTTGCATTTTGAGGGTGCTGGCAATGGTCCTGTTGTCATAACTTGGATCTGGTATCCATGTTGCCGATCTTTGATCTTTTTGGTAAAAAAAAGTCATTAATAACAAACGAACTTTCCAGCCTTTGAATTTTTCTGCTCACCATTGTATGTTGTTTGTCTGACACTTTCCATCTAAAAAGCAATCCTGTTTATCTTTGCAATTATATACTTATACGAGAAAGTGGGTACCGGTGGTCTCCCTTCTTTACTTTTGCGCTTCTCATGAAAATTGAATTCAACTTATTTTCAGTACAACTATATACCACACTCTCATTAAAATAATTAAAAACAGTTTAGGATTTTCAACCGAGGTAGTTTTTTGTTCTCATTATTTGAATTTATTCTTAATATGCAAAATTTAAATTCGATATTTTCAGGAATTAAAAAAAAAGATAAAAACAATATCCAGATGATTTGTATTTCCCTTATTGCCTCTGCTTTTAGAAAAGGCTTGAATACATCTCTTCTCTTTTCAGCTATGGGTGAGTAGTAGGGCAGACTGAGACCTTTAGCCCTGGTAGAGTAACCGGTATAAAAGAATGAAAATTGTCAATTCAAAATATGAATCCCTTTTAAATTGACCTTATACCACATCCCGTCTGTGGTAGAGGAGCTAAACACACACACACACACACACACACATATATATATACTCTAACACTAATATTTTGCCCAGTCAGCTAGGGCTGTAGA
This sequence comes from Sepioteuthis lessoniana, assembly GCA_963585895.1. Lineage (NCBI taxonomy): Eukaryota > Metazoa > Mollusca > Cephalopoda > Myopsida > Loliginidae > Sepioteuthis > Sepioteuthis lessoniana. The sequence continues at coordinate 11,819,731 of OY757942.1, forward strand.
AAACATATTTTAGGGGGGAATTAATTTTTTTTCTGCAGACCCTGTATTTTTAAATTTTAAGACTTGCATCATCAGGCAAAGAAATCTTTGTCTGAAGATGCAAATCGCACATTTTAAAAAGAATATAGGGTATACTGAAATAGATAGGAGTCATTTTTAAAGGTTTTTCTTTTATATATATATATATATATATATATATATATATATATATATATATAAGGTTAATTTATCATCAAGAAAAATAACGGTATTATATTTATTTATTTTTATTTATTTACCTAAATAATGAAAAAGAATAGCTGCAGGGACTCTTTCGTTTGGCGTATTTTCAGACAAAGAAAGCAATTCAACATTCTTTGTCTATATGGAAAATTGGATGAGAATCGTAAAAGTTGAGGTCTTTTTAAAAATACTTCGCCTCTGCGATTTGTCCTGTGTATTTGACGTATGTGTCCCTCAAATTTGTTTTTTTATTATATTAGTAAATTAATAAATATAATTCTCTTATTCTTCGTAATCCTATATATAAAAAAACATATAGGATTACGAAGAATAATATATATATATATATATATATATATATATATATATATATATATGTCATTGGAAACTTAGGAAACAGGGCTATCCTCTGAAGCAATTTCAGACCTTTACACATTATCTAATAACAAGTTAGGTATCGTTGACTTTAATTTATCTTGACATCCTGAATCTTGAATAGTTATTTAAAATCAATTATTTTAAAAGTGTTATTTTATTTTCGGCTAGAGGTAAAACTGACTTCAAAATGAATAAATTCTTCAAAACCTACGTAAGATTTCTCCATAATTGATGATGTCATAACAACGATGGAATCTCATGTATACAGTCATGGCCACATTTTAATTTATTATCTAAAATACCTGGTCACAAAAAGCCGTACCTTTTCGAGTTTTTTTTTTTTCAAAATACGTTTCCCTTTTTTGGTCAAAATTGGTAAAAAAATCAGGCAACGATGCTAGGTCTGTGTAAGCCACCAACATTGGAAGTAAATTTTAGAAAGGGAATCAGACTAAATGGAGAAAAAAATTGAAAAACTAACTATTCCAAAAGTGATACATTTTTATGAAGGAAACGTGACGTTAAAACGTTTCGGTTTGAATGAACCTTCATCAGGACTTTAAAATGGTGAAACAAGTGTTGATAGAACAATGAATGATTGAATGGTTATATGATCTTTCTTTGTATACATTTTCCTTTTCCCTGTTATTGAATTTCATTAAATGTCCATCGTTGTTCTATTAAAAACTTTTTTTCACCATAGTAATGTCCTGATAAAGGATTATTAAAACCGAAATATTTTAACGTCGAATTTCCTTCGTAATAAATTTATTACTTTTAGATAACTTTCTTTTTCAATTTTTCCTCCACTAGCAAACTTATCTATTTGTATTTACCTAACCCCTCTGCAGGAGCAAGATAAGACACAATATCTTGCAGAGATACAGTCGGTGTATTTTACAGTCTCAGCCGACTTGACCAAAGAGGAAAATGAGTACATAAAATTGTGCTCGCATTTTCACTCCCCTGTAGAAAGCAAGATTAAAATTAGCAACACAATCGAGACCTTCAAAGCGACCAAGGTGACAAAACGAAACGGCTGGGAAAAGAGACAAAATAAAGAAAGAATGTACTGAAGGGAGATGAGGAGACGGAAGTTGACCGACCATACAAAAATGATCACGATTGTTCGAGGTGTATACGAGAAGTTTCCAGACCTATTTCGTATGGGCATTTAAAATTGTCGTAGATTCTTGAAAATTCAGTTTGTTATTGCTATACATCTTATGGGATGACTGAACAATATTTATGATTTCAGGTTCAAATGAACCGCTACAGCAGTAATTGGAATACTCCCTACTAAAGCCTGATTGTCACAGCTGATGACGGAACGGTACAACTATGAGTCAAAACATCTTTTCAAAAATTATTCATATTTAATAGGAATACTTGATATAACTTCAAATTATTTGTATTATGAACATTGCTTATGGTCCGCGAGACCTGGGTTCAATCCCAGGTCGCATGAAACCAAAGACTTTAAAAATGGTACTTGATACCTCCTTGCTTAACACTCAGCAATATAAGGTATGTATCAAGGGAAAAGTGGAGCAATCGAGTTAACGACCGTAGTCAAGGGCGCCGAGAAGGCTCCCTTTTCTATAGTTACTACACCAAACTATGGAAGAAATAGTACTATTTTTCTTCAACAAAAATGTAAATGTTACAAGTGGGTAGAGTGTTTGGCAATGGTCCAGGAGACCTGGGTTCAATCCCAGTTTGACTCATGCCAAAGACTTTAAAAAATGGTACTTGATACCTCCTTGCAGCCGGAGGAGATTACTTCAAAGGGGACTTGAGTTTCATGTGTGTACTATCAATAAAAGTACCCGTACGATACAAATCTGGAAGCTTATCGAATGCACCTCGTACATTATAGCCTGTTGCAGAGCGAGCGTTTTAAAGATCTTGATAACAGATAGATTGTCTAGTCTACGATGATTTCTCATCATATTCTAAAGTGTAGTTGCTCAATACAGTCCGTCTTCTCATCACCAACATTTTTGGCCCAGTTATTTAGAATAAATAACTGATAACCTGTAGAATGAATATTAAGTACTTCTCTTCCAAATGCTTTATTGTGAGTGCCAATATCTTAATGACAGTTTTAAAAGCTATAAAGAACTAGTTATTATGTATATTATAGATTTCTTCTTACTCATTTTCTTGTATACCATATACTTTTTCAAACTGATTCACATTATTTCTTCTAGGTTTCTACCCCAAGTCTCCCATGGACATCTTCAGATGTGACTATATCTGTGACTGCTTCTATGAAATCATGCACGATTACATGAGGTACTACCACTGGAAGAACGGAAACTTCAGGGTTAGTAATGTCGAATCTGATTCATATCAAATATACATCTTTAACAAGCTACTGAAAACTTTAACTGCAGTTTATTTGATATAATTCTTTTATTTCATTTTCAAGTTACCTTATTATTATTAATATCAAAAGACATTGGTTAATACGATATACTATAAACAGTCAAATAACTTTATCATAATTTTACCAGTTGATAGATTTATTCAAAAATTTGCTTTAATATGTCTAACGATTATATTGGATCGATGCAGTCTGAGGCGTGATCAGACTCGGCCGGGTCATTTTACCATGTTGATGTGATATTGAAAAATTCCCAAAACCTCAATGAAATAAAGAACATCATTGATGATGCATCTAACCGCATCTTAGAGGTGTATCTTGCAATATATATATATATATATATATATATATATATATATATATGTGTGTGTGTGTGTGTGTGTGTGTTCATTTTCTTATTCTCTTTCCTTATTTTTTTCTTTTGTTAATCTCTTTTCCTTTTTTCATCTACCTGTCTCTATTTATACAACTGTCTCTCTGTCTCTGTCTCTCCCTCTGTCTCTGTCTGTCTGTCTGTCTCTCTCTCTCTCTATATATATATATATATATAGTATGGATACCGAAGACTTAAACACCATGATTTATGGCATCTGAAACTTTCTCGTCCATGCGTTCATCAGGTCAGAAACTAAAAGTTGCCAATTCCTGTTGATTCAATGTTTACACCCTCCAAACTTAAATATATGCACTCTATCAATGATATTAAGCACTCTTTATAGATAAATCGAGAAAAGTACACTATATATATATATATATATATATGGGTGGAGACGTTTGTGTTGCAATGGTTACAATCGAAGGAAATGGACACGGGGACATGAGTTCAAATCCTAGAGGAGATTGTTTTCAATTTACATAGCACCAATTCTATTGTTAAAGGTATAAAATCAGTTCTTCTCTCGGCAAATTGGGGTAAAATAGTAGGACAGACAGGGCTCTTCAATCTTGTTATGGCAACAGATCTATGAGATGGAAAACTGATCTCAAATCTGATTAAATCCGCTTAAAATTGTCCATGTGTCACCTTCTGCTTTTGTAAAGAGCTAGGTAATATATATATATATATATATATATATATATATATATATATATGTATGTATATTGTGAACTTATGTAAACAAAAACATGACATATAGAAGAGCCTGTGAGTTGGGCCTACTATACTCCAACTGCATCCCCTGCTGAAGGGTAAGACCCCTTCTGGAAGGTATCCTGCTAATGACACTAAACTGCATGTAAAATGGTTATTCTCTTGTTCTGGAGATTCAGGGATTATGAAGTAAATTTTCAATGTCATTAGTCCCAAATTATTATTCAGCTCTTAAGAGTTTTTGCTACCTATGTTAGCTGACAGTTTCTCATGGGAACCTGAGTGATAGAAAGACTTCTCAAGTCTCTAGGACTCTCCTCGGTATTCTGACCGATCTAATTACTGCAGTAGTGTGAATACTCTCCACTTGTCCTCATATTTCCAAGTCTTCCAATCCATTTATCAATCCATCTGGAGGATTGTTCCAAGTGCACCAATTATGATTGGTATGACCATCACCTCCATGTTCCGTAGTTATTTTGGTTTTCTAGCAAGACGTAGATATTTATCTCTCTCTATTTTTTCTTTTCATTTTACTCTGCGGTCTGCCAGGACGTCAAAGTCCATTATTTGGCCATTTATCTTTTTTTTTCTTGTTGTTGTTGACTATCACTACGTCTGGTCTTGGAGATTAGTTTTTCTGTTTGTATCTCAAAATACCAGAGATGTTCGCACGTCTCATTCTAGAGAACAGATTCCAGGCTGTGTCTACACCACTTATTTGTATGGTCAAATTTAATTTCTTTTATAATTTCCAGTGGATCATCTTCCCAACCTAGTCGAGCATTGTCTAATAATTTTTTGCACAAATTTTCTGCATTCGCTTATTGTTATATATATATATATATATTATTTTTTATTTCAATCATTTTTCATTAATTACATTTTATCATTCAGTTTGGTCGGGCTTTGAACTATTCGGCTCTTACTTCAGGTGCACAGTCGTTGGGTACTGTTTTACGCTCATGTGCAAAGGATAGGACAATCACAATTGACATAATAAACACCAGATAGGAAATGATACTGGAGTGTGAATGACGTCATGCCCGGAAGTGATGGTCCTGAGAATTTGAAGATTTTGAAAAAGAGTCAGTTGGGAGTTGACTGTGGACAATGCTGGCAAACAATTGAGCTTCTGCCATTGTGGTAGAGAATGGAGTTCTCTGCCATAGAGTTGAGTTCCGACCTTTCTGAGGAGAAGTTGGGGTCCGACCATGGGGTTGAGAAGTTTGGTCCGACTATTGTGTTGAGAAATTGAAAGTGGACCATGAGATGTTCCGAGCGTTGGGGTGGTGGTGATGTTAGCATAGTGTGATACGAAAGACTTTTAAGAATTGTGTCTTTCTCCTCGTGTCGAAGAACCGAAGTCAAGAGGTTGATAAAACCGTTTGTACCTGAACAACGGAGTCGCCCGTGTATTTGAGTCTGCTTGTAATTGTATTACGGTTAAGAGGGGAATACGATAAGTTTCCAGACTTTTTTCGTATGGGCACTTTTATTGATAGTACACACATGAGACTCTAGTTCCCTTCGAAGTAATCTCCTCCGGCTGCAATGAACTTGTTGTACCGTTCCTACAACTTCTGGAAGGCCCCATGGAAGTCCTCTTGAGTGAGCGTATCAATGACCTTCGTCACAGCCTCTTTCATCTTCTCAATTGTCTCATAACGACAGCCTCTAAGCTTAGGGAATAACCAAAAGTCACAGGGAGCTAGGTCTGAACTACAGGTAGGGTGACCAACTGTCTTGATGCCCATCTTGGTCAAATAGTCTCTCACAAGGATGGAGTTTTGGATTAGTGCATTGTCCTGATGGAAATGCCATTGACCATATTAGAAGAGTGGTGGTCTCTTCCGACCGAATCTCTTCCTGAACTTCCTTAAAACCTCAATATAGTAAACCTAACCCTAACCCTTTGGCCAATCAATCCTGGTGTATTGACTTCCTTACTCTTCCCACACTTCTCATCATCCCTCACAGACTCCCTGCCTTCCTTGAATCTCTTATGCCACTCAAAAACTGATGCTCGATTCGTCAAATTCTCGCATTAAGTAATCCATGAAGATTTGATATGCTGTTAAATAGACCAAACAAAACTTTTATTTGAGCTTGCACTGGTAGTGTAATGGTTATTATCAGGTAAACTGGACGCTGTGACCGAAGTTCAAACCCTGGACGAGGCTGTTTTCATTTCCGATTACACTCACACACCTTGGAAAGAAATGAATCCAAATATTCTCCCTCCACTCATGCGTAAATAGTAGGGCAGATTTTGCTCTTTAACAATGGTATAACAACTTATCTAGAAGGAAAATTCTGATCTCAAACCAGTCAAAAACCGCCTCATAATTGTCCTTGTGTCACATCCTTCTCGTGTGGAGGGGTTGGGTAAATGCAAACTTATTCATATTTCAATTTCTTTTTTTCCAGTACAACATGAACGATTGGGGATTCGGAGGTGATAGTACCTGCAGTAACTATGACGTAAGTTTTCGTTTAATCTTAACAAGCTCCATTCAATATATTCTGAATATTTTCTTTATACTATTTTGATTGAAAGCGTACAAATCCTTTTTCCTGATACATATTTCTTCAAAGGCAAAAGCTTGCCCAGTCGGCTGGGGCTGTAGAATACACCGACTGCACCTCTGCAGAGGGGTAAGACCCCCTCAACAAGTGTCCTTGATATGACACTAAACAATCTGATAGTGAGGTTCCAGCAATGTTGGAGCTTTGGGGAATGCGGAGTACCCCATCATTGCCATTGCTCCCAGGTCCACTCATGCCCGGAGTGGTAGCTCCTGATAAGGGTCATATCTATGGGTTAAATAGAACTAACAGCATACTTATGCTAAACTGAATTGTTTGATTAAAGTTAGCTTGAAATAGAAATGTTTTTGACACATAAACCGTACTTACATTTAAACTGCGTGCTTATGCTAAACTGAATTATTTGAAATAGAACTGTTTTTTGACATTGAAACTGTATTTACTCTAAACTGAATTGTTATATATAACTGCTTGAAAAGTTTTAAATAGAAATGTTTTAAAAATTATCTGAGCATTCATGCTAAACTGAATTGTTTTAAATTGAACTGATTATTTAAATAAAAATGCATTTTGCGTTAAATAACCTACAAAGGTTAGTATGACATAAAACCCAACAAATCAAACCAACCAACCAACCAATTGAATAGTTTAAAATAGAAATGTTTTTAACAATTAAACTGAGTATTCATGCTAGACTGAATTGTTTAAATGGAACAGATTATTTAAATAAAATGGATTTGGCGTTAAATAACCTACAAATGTTAATATGCCATAAAACCCAACCAACCAACCAATTGAATAGTTTGAAATAGAAATGTTTTTAATAATTAAACTGAGTATTCATGCTAGACTGAATTGTTTTAAATGGAACAGATTATTTAAATAAAAATGGATTTTGCGTTAAATAACCTACAAAGTTTGATATGCCATAAAACCCAACCAATTAACCCAAACTCAAGGGTAAAAGCTATATCATTGTCATTTATTACTTTTTTAGAACTACATGTACTGGAGATACATGAACACCTTCAATAGGTGTATGCCCTTCATGGAGAGGACTCTTGGCATGCGCAATGGTGGAAGCAAATTCTTCATGGGTGACATGGTAAGTGTTGATATTTCAAATGCTAATATTCTTGTCTAAACTTTTCTAGAATCTTGCGAAGATTTTGCTGCTGTTGAGTTTCTGTGGAAAAGGTTTTTAAAAATGTGAAGATAGTTTGATTAATTATATACACATATCAGAACATAAAACCGAAGACGTTAGAAAGGCTGAAGTATGTATCAACTATACTATCTTGTCATAAATAGAGGTGCCCGTGGTGTAGTCGTTATCGTCGTAGGAAATGGACACGGCGACACGAGTTCAAATCCTGGACGAGATTGATTGCATTTCACATATCACTAATACCCTTGGGAAAGTTATGAATCCAATTATTCTCCCTCCAGCTATGGGTAAATAGTAGGTGAGGCAACTAGGCTAGGAGAAGGAAAACTCTGAATTCAAACCTGTTAAACACCGCTTAAAAATTGACCTTGTGTCATATCCTGCCCGAGTGGAAGGAAAAGAGGAGGTGCCCGTGGTGTAATGGATATAGCACTAATACCCTTGGGAAAGGTATGAATCCAATTATTCTTCCTCCAGCTATGGGTAAATAGTAGGACAGACTAGGTTCTTCAGCCTTGGTGAGGCAACTAGTCAAGGAGAAGGAAAACTCTGAATTCAAACCTGTTAAACTCCGCTTAAAAATTGACCTTGTGTCATATCCTGCCCGAGCGGAGGTGTTGGTAAATAGTATCTTGTCACAAATAGCTAAGGAAAAAAAAGCGTTCGAAACATATATGGAATAATGTATTATTTCAATTTTGTAATATTACGGACGGGCGCTGTCGTCAATCAGTGAAGGTGTCACGAGACTAGCGCGTGCGGGCAGAATGACCTGCAAACTTAGACGTGATTTTAAAATAATCACAGATGTATTATCACGTATTTCACTAGTGACATCGAACATTCGCGGATCTTCGATTTGTTCTCCAAAATCTCCATATAAGAAAACAAGTAACGAGATTTTGGGAGAGTTGAAGGCAGCTTTCAAAACAGGCGAGTCAAAGATTCCGAGGCCTCTATCCATCCTACCCAGTCTGCGATGACAGGCGTGATTTAAACAGCTAGCTCTCACCCACACCCCGTCACCACCAAGAGGAAGGGAGAAGAAGGACGCAAATAAATGAACTTTTCGAGTTACTGCGATCATAGCTAAATAATAAACGACTGCTATATTTTCTTCCCCTTACCTTCGAGTTTGGGAAAGGTATGAACCCCCTTATTCTCCCTCCAGCTGTTAAACTCCGCTTAAAAACTGACCTTGTGTCATATCCTGCCCGAGCGGAGGGGTTGGTAAATAGTACCTTCGAGTTTGAGTATTTCTTTTTCTGTGGACTTCTTTCTTTACAGCACAAAACGTTGGTCCTATGGTACAATTTGAGAGCTGTGCTTTGTGGGAAAAATGGAACAAGGAAACAGGAAAAGTAGAGTAAAGCAAATTTCGCATATATAAAATGTGCATCGATAGTGGTAGAGTGTTAGTCAATAGCCCGGGGGACCTGAGTTCAATCTCAGGTCGAGTCATATCAAAGACTCAAAAAATGGTACTTGATACCTCCTTGCTTAACACTCAGCATCATAAGGAACGTTTTAATGGTAAAGTGGAGCAATCTCGGTGTAGTAGCTATTGAAAACGGAGCCTTCTGGTTGTCCTCGACTACAGTCGCCAACTTTTATATATATATATATATATATATATAATGTAATGTAAATGGAAGAAAACTCAACCACGGTTAAAGTGCAATTTTAAATTTATTTCAACGAATATTTTTACCTCTTTAGACGACATTCACCGGGACAGCAAAGGCAACAATTTTGCAATTTCTCATTTTTGTTGTTGATTATTATTAGGTCTGGTCTTTTGGTTGAGATTAGGTGATCTGTGTGAATGTCAAAATCCCATAGGAGTTTATGTGTGTCACTTTCTCGGTCAGGTGCTGGATTATTATTATTATTATTATTATTATTTACTCCTTTAGACTTTTTCACATCAGTGTTAGCTGATGGTTTTTCTTTGGAGTATGAGCGACAGCAAGTCTCCTCAAGTCTCCAGGACTCGTCTCAGGATTCTGGCCGATCTTTGCAATGCTGTCGTTTGGATAGTCACTATCCGTCCGCCAACTTCCAATTCCTCCAGGCCTATTAATAATCCTTTTGTTATTGTGCCTAACGCACCAATCACAATTGGCACAATCGTTATTTTCATCTTCCACAGCTTTTTTTAATTCTCTAGCAAGGTCGAGGTAGTTATCCTTCTTTTCACTTTCCTTCAGATTTATTCTGTTGTCCGCAGGGACAGCAAAGTCGACAATTTTGCAGATTCTCTTTTTTGGTGATTATTATGAGGTCTGGTCTTCTGGCCGGGATTAGGTGATTCGTTTGTATGTTAAAGTCCCAATGGAGTTTATGCGAGTGTATTATTATTATTATTATTATTAAACAGAAATTAATTCATTTTACATTTCAATACTCGACGTTGTTATTGTAGCTGAAGGCTATTAGTTGTTGGAATCTCTGTAATTTCTTGCGAATTATAGATATTAACTAGAGATACTTGAAACAAAACTAAATAGATAAAAGAAGATTAATACAAAAACATAATGAAATTTCAGTAAATAAATAAACTATTAAGAGGGGATTTGCCGTTAAAAATGAACGAAACCAAACTTATAAATAATTATGATTACAATCAACATTTCCAAATGAATCCTCTATTGGCATTTAATAACCCATCAGAAGTTGGTATGCCATTAAATGAAAAAGAAAACACACATATGAAAATATGTTTGGATATCATATACCATTATTTAAAAAAAATATCTTATAATATGTATCAACCTAGCAATCAAATAAGACTGTATGTAAGAAAAACATTAAACAGTGTCGTTCGAACAGCTCAGGTAAATTGACTTGGTGACAGAAGAAAATGGCGTCTGAAACCAAGGCAGTTTTTCAAAACTATACATTAAAGGGAAATATCTTTTTGACTTTTTCTTAAATGACAACAGCATATTGAATATGTTGTGATGCTGGCAAAAAAAAAAAAAAAAGACACGGGAATGCAAAAAGGTAGATGGAAAAACATATATATTCAAGTAACAGAAATAAGATACTAGTGAACCTGTTTAAACGGTAATTAGTTCATTGGAAGCTGAGATTTCAGTGGGGTTGCGATAATCCGTCCTCTACGCATGCAGTATTACACGTGACTGTGTCACGTGGGTCTGGTCAACTTCTTTTTGGAAATATATTTTGAGAACAATATTTTATTCTGTTATAGTTTCTTCTATGCAGAGGTCGTGTCGATACTGCTATAGGGATGCACTATTTAGACGCTAACGAAACGGCTGGAGAAGAAGCTAGACGGGAATTACACAAGAATGTTGTGAGCAATATTGAACAAGTCCTGACAGCAACACGCCACAAGGCACCAACTATATGGCCACCTGCCTCCCATCACGAAAACTATCCAAGTTAGTCGAACCAGACATGCAAGACACTGCTGGAGAAGCAAGGACGAGCTCATAAGTGATGTACTCCTATGGAGCCCCACATATGGCCAAGCAAAAGCAGGACGACCAGCTCGAACATACATTCAGCAGCCACGTGAGGATACGGGATGTAGCCCTGAAGGCTAGCCAGAGCGATGAATGATAGAGAGAAGTGGCGAGAGAGGGTCAGGAATATCCGTGCTAGCAGCGCAAAATGATGATGATTATGATGATAACAATAAAATATTGTTCTCAAAATATATTCGTTGTTCCTTTTTGGAACATATTTTATATAAATTTTACATTGTTCCATTGTGGTATTTTGGGTAAATGGTTATCTACCGAAAATTGACATTGGCAGCTGTGGAACTTGATGGGGTTGCAGCGAGTGGTAGGCCCCTAAATACCTTTTTATCCTCATGAATTGAATATTCAGAGCAGTACGGGCTTATGCAGCTTTTCACGTGCGTTTTTAGTTCCTTCCAATCCCTGTACAAAAGATGTTGCATTTAATAGATTTCACAGTTTCAAAGAAGCCTGCAGATATTGCCAGTTTGCTTGGCGGGGTCTCCGACCTGGTGACTCCAAATTTTAGAACCTAAAGGCAGAGGTGGGCTTTCAAGCTATATTCGAGTGTCAGGTGTGAGAAAGCAGCGTGCGTTCAGCCTCGCGTGAAACAGGCCTTGCTTTATTATCCATTTTAGAAAAAAAAAAAAAAAATCGGAAAAGTTTTTCAAAATGAAAGGAACCTTAACTAAGTAAGCATATAATGTGAATACAATTTTCTACATTTAATATTCAGGCAGGAGAAATCTCAATGGTGAAGTGGTTCATGTGCTTGAGTGTGGAATCGTAGAAAGCGATTTCGAACTATTACGTTCCCTTTCGGTCAAATCCCTTTGAAAAAGGTACGAAGCGCATTTAAACATCAGCTAAGGTTTTTATAGAACCAAAACTGTCTTTCTATGAACATGGTAGGTTTGTATTTTTTGTTTAATGGCATATTAACCTTCTTGGGTTATTTAATGCCAAAACCATATTTTGAAATAATATCAGTGATGCTATTTAACCTACAGCTTGAAGGATCAGTGGTATTAGTCCCAAATTGAACGTAATAGCACAATTGATGTAATAACTCCTTTACTTTGAGGGCTCGGTCCTGCAATTTAGTCATTTCACTTAGAGAACAACCCGTTCTTCCCAGATGCCTCTAGTATTAAACGACTCGGAAAGTTTTTATGCCATGAAACAAAAAACAAAAAAACAAAACATTTACAAACACTCTTGACGATTCTTCATGTTCTCGTAAAATTTTTAAACATAGATTTACACATGATGACAGCAGCATCTCCACAGATGGTTGCCGTCTCAAGTTTCATGTTCTGAATGTGTCCTCGGGTGGCTCTGAAGGCCGGTAGCTCATTTATACATACATACTTACATAGATACATTTATAATTATACATACATTTATACATACATACGACCGCTGCCTGGAAGAAACTGCGCTTCATTTTATCGGTCAGGTCTGATTTCCATATGATCAAGAGCCTATCGATAGCTGTCCATGCTTTCGTTAGTCGTGTGTCGATGTCTTTTTCGGTTGATGAGACGCTGCTTTCTAGGAAGGTGAATTTGTCTACTAGTTTCAGAGAGGTTCCACCTAGCGTGGAAATGTCGCCTGTTTGGTTGTAACACATATATTCAGTTTTGTGTGCATTGACATGGAGGCCAATGCCTGCGGCGGCTCGTTCCAATCTGTGCAGTAGCATACTCATTTGCATGCTACATATACATGTGGAAACATAGTCAACACAATAACGAGGAGCGGACACAGTTCTTTAGAAAAATATAGCTCTCACTTTATTCGAAATGGTTACGAAAGGGTTTATAAATGAGAGGTGAGTAGGAGACTGAACAAAAACTACAACATATTGACCCCCAGCTCTTCTGGCTATAGCAGCATTTCTTTCTCGTTCTGCTGGGCTGCTCAAACAGGGTCCTGGTGTCCCAGCCTCCGCTGGATCTGGTTCTCATTTTTAGAACTGCTGCAACTGCCTTCAAACTTTGTCTCCCAAACAAACTTGAACTTCCTGTCGCACTGGGTTACATAATTGTTTGCCATCCACCTGCTTCAGTGAGCGTCGCATCTGCACTCAATTCAACCCGTCCACAGTCAAAGTTGTCCCTTGATATCTTCGACTGGATGCACCTGTTATTTACACAGGTGCATTTTTTATTTGACAGCTCGGCCGGGTCGGAGGTCAATATGTTACAGTTTTTCGGCGATCGTGCTTGTAATTCTTATCTTTCAACTTTTCTTTCACTTACCTCCCTTTATTATGTCATATTTTTCTTTAAAAAGACAAAGTCACGAAACGTGTTGAATCTGATGTTATTTCTTTCAATATTTCAGATGATGTGGTGTGATATGATGTTCTACTGTTGTATGGAGAGCATGTTCAGGGAGAACCAATCTATATTCAGCAACTATCCTAAACTGATGGCCCTCTACAACCGCGTCGCTTCCCACCCCAAGATCTCTACTTACCTGAAGGGTCGTTCCAACAGCCTCTGGTAAATTGAACAAGCGATTGAAGAATCATTTTTCCTTTCTAAGAAAGAAGAAAGTGGTGTCAGAAATCAAGGGAGTTTTTTTTTTCTTTTACAAAACTATGTTTCAAAGAGAAATATCTTGAACTTTTTTCTTTAATATTGCAGATTGAATAAATAGTGTTCTCAGAATATATTCGTTGTTCCTTTTTTTTTTTTTTTTAAAGACAGACACCATGATAACCATTATATATATATATATATATATAAACCAAAACTACTCCATACAAAAATCTACCCCGTGTCACACCTTTCCTTTGACAGAGGAATTAAGTAAACATTAAAATAAATGTATGCGTGTACATGAAATATTAAACTTGCCCATAGCTGAGAGAAAACACACACACACACACACACACACACACACACACATATATATATATATATATATATATATATATATATATATCATCTATTTATCTATCTATCTATCAATTAATCAATCTATCTATATACGGCATTTAGAATTGTCGTAGACTCTTAAAAATTTAGTATGGTATTGCTATACATGTTATGAGACGACTGAACAATTCTTATGATTTCAGGTTTAAATGAACAGCTACTGCAGCAATTCGAATACACCCTACTAGAGCCTGATTGTCACAGCTGGTGAATTTCAAAAATGCTATCTGGACGTCAGGACACTTTAGAAGAACGATATGCAATAAAATTCTATTTTAAACTTGGAAAAAATGCCACAGAAACGTATGGAATGCTTCAAACTGCTTTTGGAGCATCTTGCATGAATCGAGCATCAGTTTTTGATTGGCATAAGAGATTTAAGGAAGGCAGGGAGTATGTGAGGGATGAATTGAGGTGTGGGAAGAGTAAGGAAGTCAATACACCAGAGTTAATTGGCCAAAGAATTAGGGTTAGGGTTAGTATGTTGAGGTTTTAAGGGAGTTCAGCAAGAGATTCGGTCGGAAGAGGCCAGCACTCTTCAAATCGGGTCAGTGGCATATCCAGCAGGACAATACGCCAGTTCACAACTCCATCTTTATCTCAGACTATTTGACCAAGATGGACATCAAGAAAATTCCTCAGCCCCCCTTTAGTCCAGATCTTGCTCCCTGTGACTTTTTCTTATTCTCTAAGCAAAGAGGCTGTCGTTATGAGACAATTGAGGAGATGAAAGAGGCTTTGACGAAGGTCATTGATATGCTCACACAAGAGGACTTCCATGGGGACTTCCAAAAGTTGTTGGAACGTTACAACAAGTGCATTGCAGCTGGAGGAGATTACTTTGAAGGGGACTAGAGTTTCATGTGTGTACTATCATTAAAAGTGCCCATACGAAAAAAAGTCTAGAAACTTATTTAATGATCCTCGTGTATATATATATATATATATATACAAATCAAAACTACTCCATACAAAAATCTACACCATACCGCACCCTTTCTTTGGCAGAGGAATTAAGTAAACATATAAAAATTTATGCGTGTACATGAAATATTAAACTTGACCATAGCTGAGAGGAAACACACCCCCACACACAAACATCTATTTATCTATCTATCGATTGATCTATCTATCTATTTATACACATGCAGAATATTCTCCTGTAGGCATATTCTGTTGAAAATATCACCCACATGTTGCAATAAACGTCTAAGTTTCATCATATACAACGAAAAAGTTTGAAAAGTCAACCCTGTTGTCCCAAAAAATTGTGCACCCTGAAAACATCATCTTGTAGACCTAAAGTTTTTTTATGAATTCTCAAGTCTTTGAAAGTTTGTATCTCCAATAGTAAACAACATACTTAATTTGTACATCGACCGACCAAAAACCTCAGCCGCGGATTAACCTGTCATTTATCGAATGTTATAGTCAACCATACACCCATCAACAAACACATGATACAGAATTACAGAACATACCAAAATTTTCGAAAAGCCTTTATTGATTACTCAAAAACACGCCTGAAAAAGGCCGAAGGGCATATCGGTCGAAACGTTGTTACTATAACAATAAAGATAAAGACAATACTCCGAATATTCTCAGTGATAATTGTTTTTTCTTTTCTGAATGTTCCACCAAGTCGAAACTTTTTGGGGCGACTTTGAATTCACTGATTTTCAGAAATTTATTATTATCTATTCAACATTCAACTGCTAGCTCAACAAAGTGATTTTCTGGTATAATGTTTTGTGAAAATTAATAAATTCTAATTTCTCTGTGATTACAGCCAACCAGTAAAAGCCTTGGTATTTGCAATAGTATCGTTTAGTTTGATTTGGTTTTATGGCACATCAACTATTTTAGGTTAATTAATGCTAAATCATTTTTATACATATAGATTAAATATGTGATTTTTAGACATTTAGAAGATTACATTTTTGAACGAATGTTGTATAGCCATGAACAACTATACACACACATATACATGCAGAAACATATTCAACACAATAAAGACGAGTTGACAAAGTTCTTTAGAAAAATATACCTCTCACTTTATTCGAAAGGGTTGTGTGTGAGAGGTGAGTTGGAGACCAAACAAAGACTGCAACATATTGACCCCCCCACTAGCTCCTCCGGCTATAGCAGTGCGTCTTTCTCGTTCAGCTGGGCTGCTCAACCGGGGGCCTGGGCCCAAGCTCTCTGCTCACAGCTCGATCTGGAACGCCGACTTCAAGCTCTGAACTCCAACTGCTCTGAACTTCCTGTCGCCGGGGTTATATAATAATTTTACGTCCACCTACATCCTGCGAGTGTCGCAATTCGCACTCAATTCAACCCCTCGACCGTCAAGGTCACCCCTGATTTCCTGATATCTTCAACCGGATGCACCTGTTATTTACACAGGTGCATTTCTTCTTTTGACAGCTTGGCTGGGTTGGAGGTCAATATGCAACACAAACCTGTGTACATTCTTTTCTACACAATTAAAAGGATTAACATTTCTATCTAATATGAATAATTCTTTTTACAATTAAAAATTTGTTTGTACAAGTTTGATATATTCAAGGATTGCTATGTATCACTAACAATTCAATTGAACATCAGTTATTTGTTGACACCGTTAAATGATGAAACCGTTCTATTTCTAACAATTCAAACCAGCATAAGTATACAGTTTAAACGTCAAACAGTTCTACTCAATCTGGAACTTGCCCGCTGGGTCAGAGTGAATCTGAGAGCGATGGTAATAAAGGGGTACTCTGCATTCCCCAAAGCTCCAGGATTACTGGAGCCTCACTATCAGATTGTTTATTGTCATATGCAGAACACACGTTGGGAGAGTCTTAATTATCTACAGAGATGCAGTCGGTGTATTCTGCAGCTCCGGCCGACTGGGCCAGCAACAGTATCGTAGCCAAACGAGAAGACGACATTTTAGTGAGATCTTTTAACTTTTTTTTCCCAAAATGACTCCTGCTTTTATAGTTCGTAATTTTATGACATTATTTTCCACATCTATATCAAATAATCTCTCATTTTATTGCTGTTAGGAGGACAGTCCCTATAATATTATTTTCCGCGGCCTTTCTGATTTAATTGGACTTAATTTTTTTTTCTAGGATGTTTTCTTTCTCATCGAAATTTTTTAAGGTCACCTTAAATTCGCTGAAAGTCAAAACTTTGTTCTTTAATGTATTTAAGAGTCATAAACGGTTTAAAATTCTCTAACAGTATCTTTTAAATTATTATTATGAATAAACTATCACTTATTATTTCGTCTGGAATTTTTAGCAAAACGGTTGCTCTTTGTGCTCAAATGGTATTGTCGGTAATAATTTCTGTTAAATTTTGGGACGGAGACGTTAATTCCGTGTATACCAAAGTAATTTCAGGCTTCTTTTCGATAAAAATTGTCTCTTGAAATAGCTAAGCTTTTCTTACTGTTGACTTTAGCATTACATATTACGAGATGCCGACTTTTATCATCAAGAGAGAGAATTAATTCAGCAAACGCAGTAGCATTCTTTGACATTAAAATGCCAATACAGAAAATAAACTTTGCAAACTCATAAACGTTTCTTCATAGTCTCAAGTCAATTCCCAGTGTTCAGAATTCACAGTCACAAAACAAAAATTCACATACAAAATGGCCACCATCCGACATTTTATCGTAATCGGAGGATCTATTTTTTCCACAATGCAACGTCAAATTTATATATATATATATAACACGAAACTATGAGATATATCGAAAGTTAACCAACGAATAAACTTTTTATTCTTCCCTACAAATACTTATTCACCAGGTCACCAATTCTTTAATCGTGTAGATGAGAAATTAAAAAATGTAAGATTCAGATCAGACGTTTGCTTATAAGTACGAGGGGCATACGATAAGTTTCCAGACTTTTTTCGTATGGGCATTAAAAATGGTCGTAGACAGTTCAGTATGTTATTGCTATACATCTTATAAGGTGACTGACCAATGTTTAGGATTTCAGGTTAAAATGAATAGCTAGACCAGGAATTGGAATACACCCTACTAAAACCTGATTGTCACAGCTGGTGTTTCTCAAAAATGCAATCTGACACCTGAGAAGAACGGTATGCAAAAAAATTGTGTTTTAAACTTGGGAAAAATCCCACAGAAATATATGGAATGCTTCAGATTGCTTTTGGAACATCTTGCATGAATCGAGCATCGGTTTTTGAGTGGCGAAAGCGATTCAAGGAAGGCAGGGAGTCTGTGAGGGATGATGAGAGGTGTGCGAGGAGTAAGGAAGTTAATTCACCAGAGTTGATTGGCCAAAGGGTTACAGTTAGGGTTAGGGTTAGTATGTTGAGGTTTTAAGGGAGTTCAGTAAGAGATTCCTTGGGAAGAGGCCAGCACTCATTAAATCTGGTCAGTGGCATTTCCACCAGGACAATAAGCCAGTCCACAACTTCATCCTTTGAGCAAGAAGGGCATAAAGACTGTTCCTCAGCCTCCCTATAGTCCACACCTTGCTCCCTGTGACTTTTGGTTATTCCCTAAACTCAGAAGCTGTCGTCGTTATGAGACAATTGAGGAGACGGAAGAGGCTGTGACGAAGGTCATTGATACGCTTACACAAGAGGACTTCCATGGGCCTTCCAGAAGTTGCTTGAACGGTACAACAGGTGCATTGCAGCCGGAGATTACTTCGAAGGGGACTAGAGTTTCATGTGTGTACTATCAATAAAAGTGCCCATACGAAAAAAGTCTGGAAACTTATCGTATGCTCCTCGTACGTCAAATTACACGTCCCTACATAACATAATCATGTCATACCACTTGCACGGATTTCCCTAACTCTCACTTTCGCCATTCATATCTATCATCTATCGTTTCCGGCCGGTCTTCTAGACGACATCATGTGTCCGTACAAAGCTGTAGTAGATATGTTCTAGCTTGTCGTCGCTTATAAGTTTGCCTTTACATCTCCAGCAGTGTCCCATTTCTTTTATTCATTTAATTTGCATAGATTTTGAGATGCGTGGTCGGTGGCCGTACAGCTGCTCCTTTGCGGGAGGTTGCTTCCTGGATTTGTTCAATATAGCCCGTGGCATTTTTGTGAAATTTCTGTCAAGCTTTTTTCCCAATGCTTAGTCCACGTCCATGTGGTGCATCCATATTGTTATATGGACACGACCGCTGCTTGGAAAAATTATGTTTTATTTTATGGGATTGGTCAGACTTCCATAAGACCGATAAGCTATCGATAGCTGTCCGTGCCTTCGCTAGTCTCATATTGATGTCATTTTTTCCTGCATGAGACGCTGTTTCCGAAGTAGGTGAACTTGTCCACTCGTTTCAGAGAACCACCATTTAGGATAGAGACGTCAGCTATTTAATTAAAGTTTATGCAGCAGGGATTTGGCCTGGGTGGGTGTATTTCCTTGAAGCTTTATGTCATCAGCTCTGTGCCCGTCCATAATTGTTCGTGAAGTTTATCGTCTGCTTCTTGCCTTTTTCCAGTGTAAAGCCATTTTCTTTCATTAGATCTATCGACGTTTGAAGTATGGATTCTATGCAAATTTTAAACAGGTATGGGGCCCTTGCAGAACAACTGAGACAATGTCAAACCTTGAATTTCGTGTTACTTTAGAGCATTATTATGGCTATAAGTATTTCTTTGGGGTGGCTATAAGCTAGAAGTATTTGTTCCCTCTTCCCTCTGGGTATGGAGTCAAATGCCTTGTAGAAATCTACAAGAAATTGTGCCGCCTTGATGTTTTTGGACGAACCCCTTCTAAAATTCAACGGGTTGTAAGAATTTGTGATGTTATGGATCGTTTTCACCGAAAACAATTTCCATTCTTCCTGATAATTTTCTCAATTTCAGGTTCGATGTAGGTGAGTACCAGAGCATTGTAAATCTTAACCGCTATGGAAGAAATGGTTTTATCTAGTTAGTTCTTCACAATTCCGAGGCCACCTTTTTGGCGAAAAGGATGATGCTGCACTTTTTCCATCAGTCTATTGTGTTCTTGTTATATTTTGCAGTGCATTATTGGAGCAGTATGTCGCCGATTTTCCTTATTTTCCATTCTTCTAGTGATATTTCATCAAGACCGACAGATTTACTGTTTTGAATGCTCCTTAGAACTATGTCGTGCTCTTCTTGCGTAAATTGTCCTGTTTGATGTCTGAGCTTTCAAAGATTTTACAATACATTTGCTCTGTATAAGAATCTTTCTATATTTATTAATAGCTGTATATCAACCCCCGCGTTCCAATTATATGAAAATTCTCATATATTCTATGTATGAAATATTTCAAATACATCGTCTCTGAACATATATATATATATATAAATGTAAATCTTTGTTACTATCTGATAATCTCCAGTTTTATACAACTAATTGTTTTAAAATTTTCTGAGAGTATTTTATTTGAATTCAGGAGTGTTCTTATATACTTATTATCTAAAAATATTACAATAATTAAAAAATATTTTTAATTAGTAGTTTTTTCTCGGAGAAAAGCCGAACGCGAATTAGGAAGGTAAAAATTACTTCCGTTTTCCAAGAATTTTACACGTGATTTTTTTCTGCTTAGACACTTTTCTTTCTTTTTTGGTTAACTTAAACAAAGACACTGAACTTTAAACCATATTTCGTTGGTTCCGTAGTAAGTATTTTTTTTATTCTAAGGAATTGGTTACAAAATATTTTAATTGTTTAACTTCAACGAAAGACATCCATTAAAAAGTTTTCTTTCGTTTATTATTATCGATAAGACACTAAACTTTAAACCATATTTCGTCGGTTCAGTAGTAACGAATTGTATACTAAATATCTTATTTTCTTTTTTGTTGTTTAACTTCAACGAAAGACATTCCTTAAAATTTTTCTTTCGTTTTATTATCATTATCGATAAGACACTAAACTTTAAACCATATTTCGTCGGTTCAGTAGAGACGAATTGTTTACTAAATATTTTCTTTTCTTTTTTGTTGTTTAACTTCAACAAAAGACATTCCTTAAAAAGTTTTCTTTAGTTTTATTATTATTATTATCAATAAGTCACTAAACTTTAAACCATATTTCGTCGGTTTTGTAGGGACGAATTGTTTACTAAATATTTTATTTTCTTTTTTGTTGTTTAACTTCAAAGAAAGATATTCCTTAAAAAGTTTTCTTTCGTTAATCAACTTTAAACCATACTTCGTTGGTTCAGTAGTAAGTAAATTTCTTTTAATTCTAAAAACTTATTCTTATATTTTTTCTTCATTATTGATATCCCATTTATTTTGTAGTTTAATAAATATTTTATGTTCTGCCAATTATCATGTGGCGAAATATTAACCAGCCCAAGCTTTTGTAATGACACACGTCTTTCGGTAAAAGAATTAATGACCAACATCATAGAAGCAACAATTTTCACAAAGCCTTTCAAAGATGAAGATGTCCTCACACCGTAAATTCCTATGATTCCAACAGATATGTCATTTCAATTTCAGAGATTGCAATTCCCTGTTCGATTGGCATTTGCAATCACGATCAACAAAGCACAGGGACAATCTTTAGAATTGTTTAACTTATATTTACACACTGATTGCTTCTTACATGGGCAATTATATATTGTCTTTTCCAGAGTTGGCAATCTAGACAATCTCTTTATCAACACAGAAAATGGAACTACCAAAAATATTGTGTATACTCAAGTATTGGAAAATTAAACATATTAGAAACATGCATTTTGTTCTTTTTTCTCATTTAAACAAACTGAGTCACAGCAACACGTGGCCAGGTAGAGTTAGTATATATATATATGTGGGTGTGTGTATATATATATATATATATATACATATATATATATATAAGCGTTAAACATATATATATATATATATATATATACATGAGACGTAATTAAAAACAACAAACACTGATTCACAAATTAAGCGGCAAACTTTTTCTAATTATACAAATTTTCCCCTAGGTTTTTGTATTTTGCATTGTTAAACATCCATCGTTGACTTAACATCGCTAATATCACCCCTCATGGACCAGATGATGTTTCAGTAGAACCGAAACGCTATAGTGTCGACTTCTCAATAAATCTCTGCTTCCACTTGGGTTACTTTGTTATCAAATTTTCTACAAACACACACACACACACACACACATATATATATACATATATATATATAGTTTTATTTTCAGAAATTTTTCTAACGCTTTGTTTATATATATATTTACATATATGTAATATAATGGCCGAGGGATTTCGTTTTATGCCTTTGGGTTTTGTTAGGCTGAGAACCTTTCGGATCAGTGCATGGGTTACTTAGGTGCAACATTAACGCAGGTGTTAACGCGCGAGCGTGGAGCGGACGTATCACTCCGAGATGTCACAATAGCCCAGATGGGAAACGGGGCTACAGAGTGCGGGTGACGTCACGCACCGGAAGCGCGCGGAGGATTTGGGGGATTTTGGAAAAGACAGTTTGTTAAATTGAGTTGAGTCCTGCCACGGGAGAAGACGGTTGACTTTCGCTTGCGCGTGGAAGCCTTGCGACGGGTGCGCACGTGTTGGGGCGGGAGCAGATGGAAAAGCCAGAATATAAAGAATGTGCATCTCTCTCATGTCGAAGAACCTTTAAAATCAAAGGTAATAAAATGTTTCGTCCCTGAACTAAGTCTTTTTCGTGTTTCGAGATTCCTATGCTCTATGTAAATATGTTATGAACATTCTATGTACGTTTCACGTAGCCATGTCATGGCTATGGTACGCACAAATATATTTGGTGCCAGAGCTGGGCATGTCGTTCATATCATGGTTACGACTGGGTTCCGCGTGTATTAAAGAGATGATCAGAGCAACGGCTAAAAACATAGGAAAATAATATAGACAAAAAGTGTCTTTATTATTCAATCAGATATTTCGCCAAATGCTCGGAAAACCGGGTATTAATCCCAGGTTGAGTCATACCAAAGACTCAAAAAATGATGCTTGATACCTCCTTGCTTAATACTCAGTATGGTAAGGTACGTATTGAGGTTGAAGTTGAACAATGCAAGGAAAGGGGAAGTAGTCTCTTTTTTCACCTAGAAGTGGTTGATATATATATATATATATATATACATATATATATACTAGAATACTATAAAATAAAATTTCAAATATATATATATATATATATATATGTGTGTGTGTGTGTGTGTGTGTGTGTGTATTTGAAATTTTATTTTATAGTATTGAATTAATTTGGAGGGCTATTGTAATGCGAAATAATAATCATTTGCGTTTAATCAATTTCAAAGTAAAACTTCATTGTCAGAGACTTATTTCATGAATGAACACGCTGTTGTGGGTTAGAATTTAAATAAAAATGATCCTCCAACATCGTGTTCATTTATTAAAAACAAAGTCTCTGACAATGAAGTTTTACTTTGAAACTAATTAGACTCAAAAAATTATTATTTCGCATTACAATATTGATTCAATACTATAAAATAAAATATCAAATATATATATATATATATATATATATATATGCAAATTTCATTAAACATAATAGACATTTTATGTCTACATATTTTCTTTTGGATCCGTTCGAATTCCCGTATTACTTTTATTGTATTCTGGGGGAATTGATTTATGTATTGTCCATAGTTGCATATATCCCTAGTACTTTCTGCCCGACTTTGGGCCATCATCAGGGGAGGATCTACTACAAAAGTGATGTAACTTTTGTTTTAGCATATTACAACTGTGTAAGGGCGTCTTTGCCGTTGAAGGTTTTTGGCGTTTGTTTTTGAATGTGATTCTATATTTAGTGCCAGTAGCTAAAGACATTTAAGTACATTAGCACTGGTTTGAAAATTAATTCTATTAAGTGTCGGCTGCAGGTTTCTGATATGTAATGCTTCGAGAATCTGAAGTTTTTGTTTATTATTTTGATGTTCTAATATTGTTGTGTTGTCGGTGAGAATTTTCCGTAGCTGTGCCGTTGGGCATGAATGTTTTTTTTAAATGCTGAGCTATTGAACTTGTGTCTGAAAGGTGCATTGTAAGTCTCCTCGACAGGGTAGTTGAGGTTAAACCAACATATATATTATTATTATCAGAGATACAATCTCCTAAAGGACATTTAAATTTATATATAACGTTGGTTTTTTGCAAAACTCCAATCGAGGGAGAGGAATTATTTCTAATGACTAGATTCGAGGTTTTAAACTTATTATAATATATAACGAGTTTTATTTTTTTATTAGGATCAGTGGGGAGTATGTTTTTGTGAATCAATGTTTTCAAGATTTTTTTAATCGGATTTGTAATTGTAGTGCATTTGGTTACGATAAAAAAGTTTGATATATGTTTGTTGGCTGGATGGAGTAGTTCACTGTTTATTTTGTTGGTTAACATTTTTGATCATACGTTTAATTTGTTCATCGACAATATAGTTAGGAAACCCATTGTTGATGAGAGCCTGTTTTATGTTTTCTACCTCTTTATAAAATATTGTTTTGGAGGAGGAGATTAGTTTGGCACGGGATATTAGATTATGAATAATTGCTTTTTTATATCTGAAGGGGCATTCACTTTTAAAGTTGAGGGTACAGGAGTTGTTACTAGAGGGTTTTTTGTAAGTGGAGGTAGTGAAGTTATTATTGTTGTTAGCATCAATAAGAACATCTAAAAAGGAAATTTTATTGTTTTTGTTTACTTCATGAGTAAAGTTAAGGACTGAATTGTTTTGGAAGGTGTCTTGTAGTATGTTGATTTCGTTAATATTATTAGTAAGAATAAGGATGTCATCAACATATCTTAGGTATATTGGAGGTTTTTTTGTGCTATTAAAAATTCTATTTTCGAGATCGGACATGTAGAAATTACTGAAAATTGGGCCTAGGACAGACCCCATAGATACGCCATCAGTCTGAACGTAAATATTTCCAAGATGGTCATAAAATGGAACTTCAGTAGTACATGTTAAGAGTAGTTTTCGAAGTATATTAGAGTTGATTTTAAGAGGAGGAAGAGATGTCGAGGAGACTTACAATGCACCTTTCAGACACAAGTTCAATAGCTCAGCATTTAAAAAAACATTCATGCCCAACGGCACAGCTACGGAAAATTCTCACCGACAACACAACAATATTAGAACATCAAAATAATAAACAAAAACTTCAGATTCTCGAAGCATTACATATCAGAAACCTGCAGCCGACACTTAATAGAATTAATTTTCAAACCAGTGCTAATGTACT
The DNA here is from genome assembly GCA_963585895.1 of Sepioteuthis lessoniana. Classification (NCBI taxonomy): domain Eukaryota; kingdom Metazoa; phylum Mollusca; class Cephalopoda; order Myopsida; family Loliginidae; genus Sepioteuthis; species Sepioteuthis lessoniana. The sequence goes on from OY757942.1 coordinate 11,845,211, forward strand.
TAAATGTCTTTAGCTACTGGCACTAAATATAGAATCACATTCAAAAACAAACGCCAAAAACCTTCAACGGCAAAGACGCCCTTACACAGTTGTAATATGCTAAAACAAAAGTTACATCACTTTTGTAGTAGATCCTCCCCTGATGATGGCCCAAAGTCGGGCAGAAAGTACTAGGGATACATGCAACTATGGACAATACATAAATCAATTCCCCCAGAATACAATAAAAGTAATACGGGAATTCGAACGGATCCAAAAGAAAATATGTAGACATAAAATGTCTATTATGTTTAATGAAATTTGCATTAACGAAGAAATGCTGCCTAAATATACATATATATATATATATATATATATATATATATATACATATATATATATATATATATATATATCTTTCTAAATTAATTCAATTCAATAAAATGAAATAAACTTTGCAATGCTTCAAGCAAATTACAAAATCCTTTTATATATATATATATATATATATATATTCGAACCGAATAGATAACTGATATAGAAAGGATTTAAACACGAATGTTATACACGTGTAACCACCTTTCTCGTGTAATTACGCAAAATCAAGAAACGGTTGCTATGACATCTAACGGCCGTAAGTAAACGCTTTTTTAAATCACAAACTGCACCAAAATGAAGATGAACGAACGTCTAATGTAATGTCCGCTTTTAGTTGATCTTGTGTATACATAGATATATATATTTCTTTTAAATACCCTGTCCGGTGGCAAAAGCTGCTCGGTAGCGCCAGGAGTGTCAGTACCGCCTTCAGCTACCGAAACTGTGTTATCAACCTGGTTGGCGGCTGATGAGGCAAGGGTATCGCACGTGCATTCACACGTTGTATGATGAATATATATATATATATATATATATAGTTATCTTTCGATGGCTGTTTTTATTCTTATTTCTAGAAGCCACTCTTATAGATGACCAGCAGTAGTTCCCCGATCGAACTGACGATCCTGAGTGTTGAGCCGCGAGACTCATACGTCCAGGACCAGGTTAGGCATTGCGTTTGGCCGTCAGAGGGTTAATTGAAATACCTTTACGTTCATCATGCGGCTTTCCATGTGTACCTAATTAAAAAAAAATAGGCCTTTCTTTTCCAGTAAGTTTTAACTTAGTTAAAGTCCAAGACTAATGTATGGTTATAAAAGTTTATTTTGTATATTTTCACCTGATTTTTATATTGGTCCAAACATGTTTTGTTTTATGGGTTTTTGTGCAATCTTGAACAAGTCCTGGCGGTAACACCTCACAAGACACCAACTGTACGGCCACCTGCCCCCTATCACGAAAACTATTCAAGTTAGACGAACCAGACATGCAGGACACTGCTGGAGAAGCAGGGACGAACTCATAAGAGATGTACTCTTATGGATCCCCACACATGGCCGTGCAAAAGCAGGACGACCAGCACGAACATACATTCAGCAGCTATGTGAGGATACGGGATGTTGTCCTGAAGACCAACCTAGGGCGATGAACGATTGGGAGGAGTGGCGAGAGAGGGTCAGGGATATCCATGCTACCAGCGCGATATGATGATGAAATTTTTTTTGGCATTGGGGACGCTTTATTTTTGTGTGTTTTTTTTTTCTGTACTACTATGGAGGGGTTGTCTGTGGGGATTCTAAGCTTTTAGAAAAGACTCTTCTATGTACCGAGCATGCTAGGACCTTTGACTAGGGTCAGGGCACTACACGATGATATATATATATATATAGGTATTCTTCAATCCAGTAAATCCGGGGTAGGGAACAATTCCGTCAGGACAAATAAATAACTCAAATTTCAAATATCATGATATTCTTAATAAAAAGGTTGATGTAAATAAATTCACAGAGCAAGAAAAAAAACATTCGGATAATAAATTTATTTCCATCCTGTTTAGAGCATTGATATGAATGAAAGACTCTAAAATAATTTTAACAGCACTTCATCAGATCTAACAAGAAAGTCAAATAAACTACAACCAGACAAGAGTGATAGTCAAATGAAGGAAGAAGAGGGACAAAAAAAATCCATTTCAGCTAAGTATAGTCTTCACCCATGTAAGGCCAATTCTGACCCTTTCTCGATTCAGATTAAGACAACTTCAAAACAAATAAAATAAACAATTTAGCAATTACGGTAATACATATCCAAATTTCAACCGTTTCTAACAAAATAATCAATTTTAATTTTAGTATGACATCATTTTTTCTTTGAAAGGTACCAAATATTGTATATTGACCTCCGACCCGGCCGGGTTGTCAAAATAGGAAATGCACCTGTGTAAATAATAGGTGCATCCGGTCGAGGAATATCAGAATATAACCTTGATCGAGGATTGGTTGAATGGGTGCGTTTTGTGACGCCCACAAGAAGAAGGTGAGCGTCGAACTATTATATAACTCAGTGTACAGGATGTTCAATTAGTTGGAGATAAGATTAGTTGGAAGGAAGATATGGTAGAGAAAACCAGCACCCAGCAGAGTAGACCCCCAGGCCCTCGGTTGAGCAGCTCAGGAAAACGGGAAAGAAACGCTATTATGGTCGGAAGAGTGGGGGTCGATATGTTGCAGTTCTCTTAGGTCTCCAACTCCCTCTCGCAGTAAAATATTGAGTAACCCTTTCGAACCCTTTTAATAAAGTGAGAGGTATATTTTTCTTATGAACTGTGTCGCTCGTCTTCATTGTGTCGTTATTATGATTCTGCATGCATATGTATTTGTATAGTTGGTCATGGCTATACAATACAAAAACCATGCTGTTAATGGTAAGAATTCTTTTACTTTATTTTATTATTGGACCTGATGAAGTGCTGTTAAAAATTATTTTAGAGTCTTTGATTCATATCAATGTTCTTAACAGGATGGAAATAAATTGATTATCCTAATGTGACCGAATATTGTTTTTTTTTCTTGAAATTATATATATATATATATATATATATATATATATATATATATATATGTATAACGTGACGTGGTGGGTTATGTGCTGGACAGCGATATTATATTCCCATCTATGAATTTATTATTTCCACTCTTGTGTTTCTACAAGGATGGTTTTGGCATCATATTAGATTAGGATCTTAATATGCCATTAAATAAAGAAACTAAATCTACATATTTGCAAAAAAGTTGTTAAAAGAGTTTGTCTTAAATGAAAAAAGTGCTCCAATGCTGACCAGTGGAGCAGGGTAAAACTTAAAGGCAACTGAAATCTCGCCCATTTATTTATTTAAGATAATATCAGCAGATGAAACAAGAGTAAGACGAACGGAGAAAAAATCGTCTAAAACTGAGTATTTCCTGCACAACGCAAAAAAAAATGACTGCCTGAAATAGTGTTGTATAGCCGTGATACAACTATACGTATACATATATATCCAATAATGACGACCGAACACACTTCTTTAGAAAAATATACCTCCCACTTCGAAAGGGTTGTGAAAGGGTTATGTGTGAGAGGTGAGTTGGAGACTGAACAGACTGCAACATATGGACCCCATTTGTCTATAGCAGCACTTCTTTTTCATTCTACTGGGTTGCTCAACCGGGGGTCCTGAGGACCCAAGCCCTCTGCTGGGAGCTGGTTCTCACTACCTCGAACTGCAACTCGAACTTCAACTGCAACTGACCCCAACTAACTCGAACTCTCTGTGGCACCTGGTTATATAATTGTTTGACTCCCACCTGCTTCCTGTGAGCGTCGCATTTGCACCGAATTCACCCCGTCCACGGTCAAGGTTATATCTTGATATCTTCGACCGGATGCACCTGTTTCTCGATTGACGTCAATATGTAACTTTAGGAACGGAAGTGAGAAGAGTAAGTTGAAAAAAACTAAATAAACTTCAACAACAGGTCACAGATGCCAAATTTTGAATAATTTTCAAAACATTTTTTTGTCTGATTAGTCTAACTTTTGAAAAAAATAAGTGATAAATCTAAATTTTCATGATTAACTCAATTATTTAAGCTATTTTTCATTAATATTTAGCCCAATATGAGTGAGCAGGAAAAGAGACGGCCAAGAATCTATGATTTGCTTTATTCCGAAACCAAACCAAAAAAATTTCCGAAATAATTGAAGTTTCTTTATGGCTTCTATCAAACCCCCTTGATTATGCTATTTGAGGCGTTTTAAAAAACAAGACAAATGTAACTTCCTATCCAAATATTGGTTTGCTTAAGACATCTATTGAGGAGGAATGGAATAAAATGTTTGAAGAATATATTTTGAAGGCATGCAAATCGTTTCGAAGCCGTGTTGATATAATGATTAAAAAAATGGTGGCCATATTGAGTAAATTTATTGTTTTATGTCTATGTTATTTTAAGTTTAGAATTAAACTTTCTTTAGAATATAATCGTTTATTATCATACTAGAATATTCCTAATTTTGCTTCCTCACCACGTATTTTTTGGCTTTGTTTGGTTTTATGGCACATCAACCGTTGCAGGTTGCTTAATACGAAATCTAATTTTATACATATAAACAGTTCTATTTCAAACAATTCAGTTTAGTGTAACATAGCCAGATATCCGGATATGCGAAATGTACATAGAATGTTCATAGGTAACATATATAGATAACATAGGAATCCCGAAACACAAAAAACACTTACGACTTCTTAGTTCAGGTACGAAACTTTTTATTACCTTTGAGTTAAAAGGTTTTTCGACATAAGGAGAGAAGCACAATCTTTCTATGCTGACTTTTTCATCTGCCCCTACCCCATCACGTACGGTTCCCGTACCGCACAAATTCGTCTCACCTCGGCCAAGTCTCAATTTCAACTAAGTGACATTTCTCAAATCTCAGCCCACGCTTCTGGTGCGTGACGTCACTCACATCCCTGGTCATATCCTCTATCTGGGATTTTCATTGTGACATCTCTGAATGACACGTCCGCTCCGCGCGCGTGTGAACATCTGCGCTCATGTTTGCACCTAACTAACCCATGCGCTGAGCCGAAATGTTCTCAGCCTAACTAATCTCAAAGGCAAGATATATAAAACGAAATACCCAAGCCATTATATTACATTAGCATAAGTATGCAGTTTAAATATCAAAATAATTATATTTCTAATAATTCAGTTTAGCATAAGTCCATAGATTAGGTCTATTTGACCGTTAGATAGGATCCTATCATGTACTACACCCCCGAGTAAGAGTGGACATGGGAGTGATGGAAATGAAGCGGCACTCAGCATCTCTCCGAAACTCTAGCATTACTGGAACCTCACCATCAGATTGTTTAGTGTCATATCAGGACGCTCGTTGAGGGAGTCTTACTTTGCTGCAGTGAAGCAGTGTGTTTATTCAGCAGCCCCAGCCGATTAGGCCGGCAAAATTAGTTATATCATTGTTTGGTTTCTTTGTTAAATGATATATAAACATTTTGGGGTTATTTAATATCAAAGCTATCTCTGCAGATTATTAGTTAGTTGGTTGATTGCTTTGACTATGGCATACTAACCATTGGAGGTTTTTTTAACACCAAATTCTGTTTTTGCCAATATCTTTGTAGAGGAACTGCGGCGGTAGTATTTAACACATAACCCAGATTTAAAAGGGTTTCATGCATCTACCATGTGTATTAGTCTAAAAGGGAGATGATAATATTTTCTGAGTTCAAACTCGCGTACTTTGAGTTGGCACGTTAGCCATTACGTCAACGAGACTGCCCAAGTAATCAGTTTGCACGACTTGGACGCTAACTAAACGGCTGGAGAAAAAGCTAGACGGCAATTACACAAGAATGCTGCGAGGCAATATAGAACAAGTCCTGGCGGCAACACCCCACAAGGCACCAACTATACGGCCACCTACCCCTGCCAATCACGAAAACTATCCAAGTTAGACGAACAAGACATGCAGGACACTGCTGGAGAAGCTGGGACGAGCTCATAAGTGATGTACTCCAATGAACCCCAACATAGGACCGAGCAAAAGCAGGACGACCAGCTTGAACATACATACAGCAGCTATGTGAGGATACGGGATGTAGCCCTGAAGACCTGCCAGAGGCGATGAACGAAAGGGAAAAGTTGCGAGAGAGGGTCAGGGATATCTGTGCTGGCGGCACGACATGATGATGACTATATCTTATTATTCGATTTGGTTGGGCTTAGAACTGTTCGGCTATTAGTGCAGGTGTTCACACTCGAGCGCGGAGGATGGGGAATTCACAGATGTCATAATAAAACCCCCAGATAGAAAATGTTACTGGGGTGTGAATGACGTCATACCCGAAAGCGATGGGCCGGGAATTTTGGTGATTTTTGAAAAAAAGCAGTTAGTTGAGATTTGAACCTGAGCAAGGTGAGTCTAACTGAGGGCTACGGGATGCGCGGCGCGTTTTTTGGGTCAGAGAGTTGAGATTGGACTTTGGGCCGGCCAGTTCAGATGGGGAGTTGACTGAAGGACGATGTAGAAACAGTCAGCATAGTAAATATTGTGTGTCTCTCTCTCCTCATGTTTAAAACTAAAAGCCAAAAAGTAAATAAACGTTTCGTACCTGAACCAAAGAAAGTTGCCAGTGTTTCGCGGGATATCCCTGTATCCGTATATTTGTATAGTTGTATCATGGCTATACAACATTTGATCAGGAAGAAATTACCAGCATAGAGACCATGTTGCTGAAATCATGGCTAAGATGGGCAGGACATGTCTCTAAAATGGGTTGGGGGGGGCTACCGTGACAGAGGGCCACCAAAGAAACGTTTTAAAGACTCCTTCAAGAAGACTCTGAAAATGCCGCATTGACCGCCACCAGTGGTCGACACTTGCTGCTGACCGTCAGGCCTAGCGCTGTACCATCCACCGGGTCGTCTCCACCTTTAAGGATTCCTGCAGTGTCAACCTCAGGGAGAAACGCCGTAGGAGGGAGCCTCAGAAGCAATACAAGACCAGATCTTTAACTGCAGTTGCCGCAGCCGGACTTGCCAGCACTGCATCGGCCGATCTGCATGCGTGCAGTCGACTCGGACAGCCTCCTTAATAAATCTTCGTTAGCGAAGTCTAGCCAAGAAGAAGATATCTCTCTATCTCTCAATCTCTCTCTCTCTCTCTCTATATATATATATATAAAGCGAGAGAGAGAGAGAGAAATAGATAGATCATTCGATCCATATATGTATATATATCAAGATAGATATAATTTTTTTTTTTTGTTTTAAGAATGAGTATTCTCCATTACTGCTTTCTTTTCTATCTGTTTCTTTGTTTAATGGCACATCAATCTTTCCGGGTTATTCAATTCCTAAACATTTCTCGTACAATAACCTTAATGACCCGTAGCTGTGCGGGTCAGGTGGTATACACCCTTACCAAGGTTATTATTCTGAAAGTGAACATAATACCTCGTCTGGAATGCAAACTCTGGCACTATGATATTGCAGACCTAAACTTTTACAACTACATCCAAGAATCATCCGCTCAGGTTCCTTTTCATCACTTGTTTTTTCCTGACATATTTCAAAAACTATTCAAAAATCTTCAAAATATTCTCTGCATAAAAACATATCAACTCCGATGACCAAAGTTCATTACCAGTTGAGAAGTAATCAAAATTAAGATATAAGTAATAACAAATTAGTATTATTCCGATTTGTATCACTTTTTATTAATTGGGTGTCCTCGTGGAGAAATGGTTGAAGCGATGGACTGCGGAATCGTAGTAAGCGAGTTCGTACTCCAGTCGCACTATTACGTTCACTTTCGGGCAAATACACTTGAGAAAGGTATGAACCCCCTTATCCTCCCAGCTGTGGGTTAAATAGTACCACTACTGTTCTTCTGGGAGAATGACTTTGGCATTAAATAACCTACGAGGGTTAATATGCCTGTAAACAAAGAAACCAAACCACTTTTTAAGATCACACTCGGGCGCATATACACACAAAAATGCATTCGCACACACACACTATATATATATATATATATATATATAAATTACTGACTACTTTTATATATAATCTGCTGTCTACTTTCATTAAATAGTTTAATTGCTGACTAATTGACTAGTTTCCTTGACACATTGGACCAGTGGAATCTTTTCCAGGTCAAGACAATTGAATGTTGTAAAACTGAATGCCATCGCTCATATTGTTGTCCATTCTCTTAACTTCGTCTCTTTCAGTCCACTTTACTCAAACACAGAACAAAAAACAATGATAATATTTCCATATTTGTGTTTTATAAAATGAAAAAAATATACAAATTTTGGATACTCACATATGTCTGAACATATGTGAATATCCAAAATTTGTATATTTTTTTATTTTATATTTTGTATTTAGATTATCGATATTTGTAGATTATTACCATTTTGACACATTGGAAAGTGCTCGTCTGCGTCACTGGAGTTAGCTAGTTCGGCCCCCAGCCACGCTAGTACATTCACTTTGGGACTAATACCCTCGGGATATGTATGAACCCCATTGCCCCTCTTTCAAAGGGTTAAATATAGTTCTTCTACGAAGATGTTTTCGTAGTAAATAACTACCAAAATGTTCATAATCATTAAACAGAGAAACCAATATTTATAGAAAGGACCTATATATAAAAATATGTAGACTAAACAAGTCTAAATTGTTCAATGAAATATATATATATATATATATATATATATATATATATATATATATATATATTATAACATTGCTAGTCGTCACTAAATCACTTGGTGGGTATGTGTCGAACCAAGTGCAATATAATATGGAGAGAGCACAATATCAAGGATGGAGCTACTATATAATAATGATAGATAAATATATATCAGATATATATATTTTTAATTCATGAATTAGATCACTAAAGTAAAAGTACGATCACCAGATGGAGACACAGAATTCTTTGACATAGTAGCAGGAGTACTACAAGGGGACACGCTGGCCCCGTACCTCTTTATCATTTGTCTAGACTACGTACTTAGAACATCGATTGACAAAATCAGAGAGAATGGCTTCGAACTGACGAAGAAAAGAAGCAGAAGATACCCTGCAACAACAATTACCGACGCTGACTACGCCGATGACATAGCGATACTGGCAAATACACCTGACCAAGCCGAAACACTACTGCATAATTTGGAACGAGCAACAACAAGCATAGGCCTCTATGTTAATGCACACAAAACGGAATATATGTGCTATAATCAAACGGGGGACATCTCCACTCTAGAAGGAACCCCTCTTACACTAGTAGACAAATTCACTTACCTAGGAAGCAGCGTCGAATCAACCGAAAGGGACATCGAAACCAGGTTAACGAAAGCATGGATAGCTATCAATAGGCTATCGATTATATGGAAATCAGACCTAACCGATAAAATGAAACGCAGTTTCTTCGAGGCAGCGGTCACTTCGATACTGCTATATGGCTGCACTACATGGACGCTAACAAAATGGCTCGAGAAGAAGCTAGACGGCAATTACACAAGAATGCTATGTGCAATCTTAAACAAGTCCTGGCGGCCACACCCCACAAGACACCAACTGTACGGCCAACTGCCTCCTCTCACGAAAACTATTGAAGTTAGACGAACCAGACATGCAGGACACTGCTGGAGAAGCAGGGACGAACTCATAAGAGATGTACTCTTATGGACCCCCACACATGGCCGTGCAAAAGCAGGACGACCAGCACGAACATACATTCAGCAGCTATGTGAGGATACGGGATGTTGTCCTGAAGACCTACCTAGGGCGATGAACGATAGAGAGGAGTGGCGAGAGAGGGTCAGGGATATCCGTGCTACCAGCGCGATATGATGATGATGATGATGATATATATAACCGTATATATATATATATATACGGTTATAATTGCAAGAAAATGGATATGTTAATCCGAGTTAGATTCTTTGATGAGGCTGTTTGCTTTTCTCATCGCGCTGATGCCCTAGGAAACATTTGCTGGCAGATATTTTCCCGCCAGCAAGTGGTAAATAGTAGTCCCCATTGATCTCTTTAACCTTGGTATGCCAACCGGTTAATGAGAAGAAAAACTGTATTTAAACTAGTCAAAATGCCCTTTAAAATTTAACCTTTTGTTGTATCTCGATTGTGTGGAGGGGTTGGGTAAACACGTACTTTACGCACATATCCCTGTACAGTTATCTATAAACGTTACCAATACATTAACTATTATGTACTCAGAAAAAGGATTGCCCAGTCAGCTTGGGCTGTAGAATACACTGACTGCACATCTGCAGAGGGGTAAGACCCCCCCCTAACGAGTGTCCTGGATATGACACTAAACAATCTGAAGGTGCGGTTCCAGCAATGCTGGAGCTTTGGGGAATGCAGAGTACCCCTTTATTGCCATCGCTCCCATGTCCACTCTGGCCCAGAGTGGTAGTACCTGATAGGGCCCTATCTATGGGTTAAATAGAACTAACAGCATACTTGTGCTAAACTGCATTGTTTGAGTAAACTGAATAGCTTGAAACAGAAATGATTTTGACAATTAAACCGTACTTACATTTAAACTGCATGCTTATGCTTAACTGAATTATTTGAAATATAACTGTTTTTCGATATTAAAACTGTATTTACACTTAACTGAATTATTACATATGACTGCTTGAATAATTTGAAAAGTTTTTGACAATTAAACTGTGTACTTATGCTAAACTGAATTGTTTTAAATAGAACAGATTATTTACATAAATATGGATTTGGCGTTAAATAAGCTACAAAGGTTGATATGCTATAAAACCCACAAAACCAAACCAATCAGAAAAAGAAATAAAATAAATAAAACAGACACGTGTTTCGAGAGAAGAATAAAAGTTATATATCACAGTAAAACAAGTAATAAAATGTCACCTGTTTTTACTCTTTGCTATCTGCCCTTCTGATTGGATTACAGTCAAATATTTTATCCTTAATGAAAGAGTCCATAGGCTATCGAAAATCGGGATGATACCACAACACCAACACGCACTCGCAATGACAAGCATATACATATATGCTCCGCCTTGCATGCATAGATTCTTGGGCAACTGTTACGATTAGCAAACCAGACCTTAACGAGTGAGTTCGATTCTCATTGAGCACCCCATTCATATGACCTTGTGCCTGATCTAATCAAAAAGCTAAGTAAATTACTACATGCATAAATACTAACACAGACATGAATGCAACAAAATTCGTATGCATTTTTTCACCTACAAGTGCATCTTGGGATATAACAGCAGAGAGGATAACATTATCAAATATCCGTTTTGATCGTATAATGTTTTTTAAAAACAATTGTTTACCATATAATATTTACTATATATTGTATTGTGTTGACTGTATAATGCTAACTGTATAAGGATTACTGTATATAGATTGTTTACTATATAATGTTTACAATATATTGTATTGTGTTGACTGTATAATGCTAACTGTATAAGGATTACTGTATATTGATTGTTTACTATATAATGTTTACTGATCTCTGTATTGTGTTTACTGTATAATATTTACAATATAATGGTTAACTTGTAAACTTTAATATATAATGATTGCAAGCTATATAATGTTTATTTATACTGCATCAAGTTTACTGTGAGTTGTACACTGTATAATGCTTATTGTATAATATATACTGAATAATATTTGTTAACTATATAATGTTTATTGTCACTGTATTCCCTCTACCACATTTGTTATATTGACCCTCCACCGAGCCGTCAATCAAGAGATGCACCTGTGCAAATAAGTGAAAGAACAGCGGAAATAGGTGAACGTTAGACAATAATATAACCAGGTTCCCAGACGGTTTGAGTCAGTTGGGGACAGGAAGCCGAAGACAGAGGGCTTTGGGCCCTTAGTGACCCCTGGTTAAGCAACCCAAGCCAAGATGCGAAAGAAGTGCTGCTATGGTCGAAAGAAGAACTTGGGTCAATATAGCAGTCCGTCCCTGTCTCTAATCATTTCTCATACACAACAAACATCACCTTTTCGAGAACAAAGTGTGAGAGATTTATATAAAGAAGTGTATTCGTTTATCTATTGAAGTCGTCATTACAGTTGATTATTTTCACATGTATATTTGTATACGCTTCTATTGGTATTACAGCTATACAACATATGCTCTGCACTGCTTCATGTTCATTCTATAATATTTTCTGTATAAAAATTGTTTACTATATAATGTTTACTGAATAGATAATTATGTACACCGTATAATATTTACTGTATAATATTTGTTAACTATATAATGTTTACTGTCATTGTATTCTGCTTACTGTAGTCTGTTTACTGTATAATGTTTACTGCCTAATGTTTACTGTATAATATTTGTTAACTATATAATTTTTACAGTAAAGAGTATTGTGTTCAGTGTTTAACGTTTACTATATAGTGTTTCCTGTAATATTTACGGTATAATAATTGTTTACTATATAATGTTTACTGAATAGAGAATTCTGTGCACCGTATAATCTTTATACTATAATATTTGTTAACTATATAATTTTTACAGTAAAGAGTATTGTGTTCAGTGTTTAACGTTTACTATATAGTGTTTCCTGTAATATTTACTGTATAATAATTGCTTACTATATAAGGTTAACTGTCGCTGTATTCTCTTTAGTGTAGTCCATACACTGTATAATATTTTCTGTATAAAAATTGTTTACTATATAATGTTTACTGAATAGATAATTATATACACCGTATAATGTTTACTGTATAATATTTGTTAACTATATAATTTTTACAGTAAAAAATATTGTGTCCAGTGTTTAACGTTTACTATATATTGTTTCCAGTAATATTTACTTTATAATAATTATTTACTGCATAAATTTAACTGTCACTGCATTTTTTTACTGTATTCCATAGACTGTATGATATTTACTGTATAATAATTGTTTACTATATAATATTAACTGTCGCTGTATTCTTTTTACGGTATTCCATAGACTATATAAGATGTACTGTATAATAATTGTTTACTATATAATATTAACTGTCACCGTATTCTTTTTATTGTATTCCATAGACTGTATAATATTTACTGTATAATAATTGTTTACTATATAATGTTTACTGAATTGAGAATTTTGTGAACCGTATAATCTTTATAGTATAATATTTGTTAACAATATATTTTTTACAGTAAAGAGTATTGTGTTCAGTGTTTAACGTTTACTATATAGTGTTTCCTGTAATATTTACTGTATAATAATTGTTTACTATATAATGTTAACTGTCGCTGTATTCTCTTTAGTGTAGTCCATACACTGTATAATATTTACTGTATAATAATTGTTAACTATATCCTGTTTACTGAATAGAGAATTTTGTACTCTGTATAATGTTTTCAGTATAATATTTGTTAACAATATAACTTTTACAGTAAAGAGTATTGTGTTCAGTGTTTAACGTTTACTATATAGTGTTTCCTGTAATATTTACTGTATAATAATTGTTTACTATATAATGTTAACTGTCGCTGTATTCTCTTTACTGTATTCCATAGACTATATAATATTTACTGTATAAAATTGTTTACTGTATAATGTTAACTATCGCTGTATTCTCTTTACTGTAGTCCATACACTGTTTAAATTTATTGTATAATAATTGTTTACTATATAATGTTAACTGTCGCTGTATTCTCCTTATGGTATTCCATAGACTATATAAGATGGACTGTATAATAATTGTTTACTATATAATGTTAACTGTCACTGTATTCTTTTTACTGTATTCCATAGACTGTATAATATTTACTGTATAATAATTTTTTACTATATAATGTTTACTGAATAGAGAATTCTGTGCACCATATAATCTTTATAGTATAATATTTGTTAACTATATAATTTTTACAGTAAAGAGTATTCTGTTCAGTGTTTAACGTTTACTATATAGTGTTTCCTGTAATATTTACTGTATAATAATTGTTTACTATATAATGTTAACTGTCGCTGTATTCTCTTTACTGTATTCCATAGACTATATAATATTTACTGTATAAAAATTGTTTACTCTATAATGTTAACTGTCGCTGTATTCTCTTTACTGTATTCCATAGACTATATGATATTTACTGTATAATAATTGTTTACTGTATAATGTTAACTGTCGCTGTATTCTCTTTACTGTAGTCCATACACTGTATAATATTTATTGTATAATAATTGTTTACTATATGATGTTAACTGTCGCTGTATTCTCTTTACTGTATTCCATACACTGAATAATATTTACTTTATAATAATTGCATACTATATAATGTTTACTGAATAGTGAATTATATTCACTGTATAATGTTTACTGTATAACATATACCTTAAAATATATGTTAACTATATAATATTTACTGTCACTGTATTCTGTCTACTGTATTATGTTCACTGGATAATTTTTCATCATCATCATCATATCGTGCTGGCAGCACGGATATCCCTGACCCTCTCTCGCCACTCCTCCCTATCGTTCATCGCCCTAGGCAGGTCTTCAGGACAGCAACCTGTATCCTCACATAGCTGCTGAATGTACGTTCGTGCTGGTCGTCCTGCTTTTGCGCGGCCGTGTGTGGGGATCCATAAGAGTACATCTCTTATGAGTTCATCTCTGCTTCTCCAGCAATGTCCTGCATGTCTGGTTCGCCTAACTTGAATAGTTTTCGTGAGAGGGGGCAGGTGGCCGTACAGTTGGTGTCTTGTGGGGTGTTGCTGCCAGGACTTGTTCAGGATTGCACGCAGCATTCTTGTGTAATTGCCATCTAGTTTCTTCTCCAGCCGTTTTGTTAGCGTCCATGTAGTGCATCCATATAGCAGTATCGATGTGACCGCTGCCTGGAAGAAACTGCGTTTCATTTTATCGGTTAGGTCTGATTTCCATATAGTCGATAGCCTATTGATAGCTGTCCATGCTTTCGTTAACCTCGTGTCGATGTCCTTTTCGGTTGATTCGACGCTGCTTCCTAGGTACGTGAATTTGTCTCCTAGTTTAAGAGGGGTTCCTTCTAGAGTGGAGATGTCCCCCGTTTGGTTATAGCACATATATTCCGTTATGGACGAAGGGATGCATTATACAATCAAAATCCGATAGATAGATGGGCGAAGGGATGCATACTCCCCTTCCCTAAAAAGGGGGACCTCGGATTAGCCAAAAACTACCGAGGCATAACACTTACATCCATAGCTGCCAAAATCTACAATGCCCTACTACGAAACCGAATAGAACCCAAAATCGACAACATACTTAGAAAAAACCAAAATGGCTTCCGAAGAAATAGGTCTACGACCTCACAAATATTAACCATCCGCAGAATCCTTGAAGGTGTACGGGCAAAGAACCTACAAGCGACATTAATATTTGTCGACTTTACCAAGGCTTTCGACTCCATTCACAGAGGAAAGATGGAACAAATCCTACTAGCGTACGGCATACCTAAAGAAACCGTAGCGGCAATAACGATTCTCTATAGAAACACTAAAGTAAAAGTACGATCACCAGATGGAGACACAGAATACTTCGACATTGTAGCAGGAGTACTACAAGGGGACACGCTGGCTCCGTATCTCTTTATCATTTGTCTAGACTACGTACTTAGAACATCGATTGACAAAATCAAAGAGAATGGCTTCGAACTGACGAAGAAAAGAAGCAGAAGATACCCCGCAACAACAATTACCGACGCCGACTACGCCGATGACATAGCGATACTGGCAAATACACCTGACCAAGCCGAAACACTTCTGCATAGTTTGGAACGAGCAGCAGCAAGCATTGGCCTCCATGTTAATGCACACAAAACGGATAATTTTTACTGTATAATAATTGTTTACTATATAATTTTTCCTGTCATTGTATTTTTTTTTTTACTGTATAATTCTTACTGTATAATGTTTGATGTATAATAATTGTTTACGCTATAATGTTTACTGTCATTATATTATGTATACTGTATTCTATGTAGTGTATAATATTTTCGGAATAATGACTGCTAACTGTATAATATTTAAGGTATTCTGCATTCTGTTTACATTACAATATTCACAGTAAAATGTTACTTTATAATTTTTACAAGATAATTATTGTTTACGATGTGCTGTATTTTTCTGCTTAATGTTAACTGTATAATATTTTCTTTATTATGTTTATTGTATGTTTATTGTACAAAGTTTCAGCCATGTCGGCTTCTGGTATTGAATACACCGACTATCTCTCGGTAGTTTGAGTAAGAATCCCCCAAACGAGTGTCCAGTTTATGACATTAAACAATCTGATGGTGAGGTTATTGTAATGCTGGAGCTTTGGAGAACGCGGAGTACACCTTTATAAGTTACACACAAGAATATTGCGAGCAATATTGAACAAGTCATGACGGCAACACATGACAAGGCACCAACTATACGGCCACCTGCCTCCCATCACAAAAATATCAAAGTTAGACGAACAAGACATTCAGAGCACTGAGAAGCAGGGACGAGCTCATAAGTGATGTACTCCTATGGACCCCTGCATATTGCCGAGCAAAAGCAGGACGACCAGCTCGAACATACATACAGCAGCTATGTGAGAATACGGAATGTAGCCCTGAAGACCTGCCAGAGGCGATGAATGATAGGTAGAAGTAGCAAGATAGGGTCAGGAATATCCGTGCTAGCTGCACGACATGATGATGATATATATATATATATATATATATATGAAAGTCGATGAAGGATTATTATCCGAAAATATGTCAATATGTATAAAAATTGATAACAAGGTAATCCAAGTGGAAGAAGAGATTTATTAAGAAGTCGGCACTATAGCGTTTCGGTTCTATCGAACCATCTTCAGGGCCATAAGGGGTGATATTAGCTATGTTAAGTCAACGATGGATGTTTAAAAATGCAAAATACAAAAACGTAGGCGAAAGTTTGTATAATAATAATAATGATATATATATATATATATAACAGTGCATAGTTGGCACTAATTCACTTGGTGGGTTTGTCACAGAGAAAATGCTGAATAATTTAGAGAGTGCTCAATATTTGTGACAGAGCAATTATAAAATAAAATATTAAAAATAAATAAATATTTATTTGTTTTTATATGTTTATTTAATAGGATGGATATTTATCTGTGTCCCAGGTTTTTGTACCACCTTATAACGACAATCATCAGACAGAAAAGAAAGATGATTATCGTAATAAATTAATATGTATAAAAACTAATATATCTATCTATTTATTATTATTATTATTTACTCCTTTAGACTTTTTCACATCAGCGTTAGCTGATAGTTATTCACTGGAGTTTGAGTGACAGCAAGGCACCTCAAGTGTCAAGGACTCTTCGAGGTTTTCTAGCCGTTCTCAACCATGCTGTAGTTTGGATGGTCTCCATTCTTCTCCCAACTTCCAAGTCCTCTAGTTCCTTTAATAGTTCTTTAGTTACTGTACTGGATGCACCAATCACGATTGGTATAATCGTCACCTTCATGTTCCATAGATTTTTAATTTCTGAGTAAGGTCGAGTTACTTATCCTTCTGTTCACTTTCTTTCAATTTTATTCTGTGGTCAGCTGGGACGGCAAAGTTGATAATTTTGCAAATTTTCTTTTTTTTATTATTACAAGGTATTGTCTTCTGGCCGAGATTAGATGATCCGTATATATTATTATTATTATTATTACTCATTAGAGCTTTTCACATCAGTGATAGCCGATGTTTTTTTACTGAAGTCTGAGTGACAGCAAGTCTCCTCAAGTCTCCAGGACTCTTCTTAGTTCTCAATAATGCTGTCGTTAGGATGGTTTCCACTCGTCCGCCAATCTCCAAGTCCTCTAGTCCCTTTAGTAATCCCTTAGTTACTGTTCCAAACGCACCAATTACAATTTGTATAATTGTCACCTGCGTGTTCCACTGTTTTTTCAGTTCCCTAGCAAGGTCGAGGTACTTATCCTTCTTTTCACATTCTTTCAGTTTTATTCTGTGGTCTGCTGGGACAGCAAAGTCGACTATTTTGAAAGTTCTCTTTTTTTGTTGATTATTATTAAGTCTGGTATACTGGCCGGGATTAGGTGATCCGTTTGTATATTACAAGGATGGAGTTTTGGATTGGTGTATTGTCCTGATGGAAATGCCATTGACCATATTAGAAGAGTGGTGGTCTCTTCCGACCGAATCTCTTCCTGATCTCCCTTAAAACCTCAACATATTAACCCTAACCCTAACCCTTTGGCCAATCAACGCTGGTGTATTGACTTCCTAACTCCTCCCACACCTCTCGTTATCCTTCACTGACTCCCTGCCTTCCTTGAATCTCTTATGCCACTCAAAAGCTGATACTCGATTCATGCAAGATTGTCGAAAAGCAGTCTGAAGCATTCCATACGTTTCTCTGGCATTTTTTGCAAGTTTAAAACAAAATTTTATTGCATATCATTCTTCGAAAATGTCAGATTTTATTTTTGAAATTCACCAGCTGTGACAACCAGGCTTAAGTAGGGTGTATTCTAATTCCTGCTGGAGCTGAGCATTTGAAGCTGAAATCATAAAAAACTGGTCAGTAGGTCATCTCATAAGATGTATAGCAATAACATACTGAATTCTCAAGAGTCTACAACAATTTTATATGGAGATACGAAAAAAGTCTGGAAACTTATAGTATTACCCTCGTATCTAATTTTATGGAGTATCAAGGAGTATTGGGGTGTCCTCGTGGTGTAATGGTTAAAGCGATGAACTGCGGAATCGTAGTACGCGAGTTCGTACTCCAGTCGCGCTATTACTTTTACTTTCGGCCAAATACCCTTGGGAAAGGTATGAACCCCCTTATTCTCCCTCCAGCTATGGGTAAATAGTAGGACGGACTAGGTTGCCTTGGTGGGGCAACTAGTCTAGGAGAAGGAAAACTCTGAATTCAAACCTGTTAAACTCCGCTTAAAAATTGACCTTGTGTCATATCCCGCCCGAGCGGAGGGGTTGGTAAATAGTATCATGGAGTATTTTTCTGTCTATATTCTATGAATAAAATATATATATATATATAATTGAATATATATATATCTAATATATATTTATTAAATATATATAAATATATAGTTATTGAATATATATATATATATATCTAATATATATTTATTTGTTATTATTATATAATAGTTTTATCCTAGATATTGAGTACTCTCCGTATTATATTACTTTGTTCGACACAAACCCACAAAGTGATTTAGTGAAAACCAACACTATTATAATACACACACACACACACACACACACATATATATATATATATATATATATATATATATATATATATATATTTATATATAACGGTACATTTTGAGGATCTTACTTTTTGGGGCTTGTTATATTTGATCCTCAATTTCTGTTGTAATTATAAACAGTCTTTAATGTTTTTCTATAATATGATTCCTGCTTCTTTTTTTACGATAAAGAATTTCATCGATATTTCTACATGTCAAATTCGTTTGTTCTTTTGGTGTTGTTTTCAGAATTTTCAGAATTTTTTAAAAGAATCACTGTCGATGTGTTTTCTTCTGTCTGATTATTTTTTATTATTATTCTAGTCCAACAGTCTTCGTTTAGAATTTAAAAAAAAAGGATTACAAACTTTTCAAAAATTTTCCAGGCAGCCATTGTTTTTCAATGGTGATAATTGCTACGAACGCAACCCAAAAGTCCTCGTGCAACAATTTAATGGGTGAGTAAACCACAAATAAATCTTGCGAGTATACAGTTCGTAACGTACTCCTTTCACACAAGAGATTTTGGAGAGGACATTTACAAGATTAGCTGTTAATTGCCCGCACAACGAAAAGTCATTTACACAACAAGAAATACACCGACACAGTATCAAATGTTTCATTAAGTAAATAATTATTCCATAGTATTTGCACTCTTTCATTTGGTAAAGTACAACTAACATTAATCACTATCAAAGGAAAGCACATTTAATAGGCGGCTTTGGACAGATTACCGACAATCTTTTCAGGGCTGCAAACAACTTGATTACCTTGGCAGTATAAATTTCGTGCAGATCTTTGCTTTGTCGTCAGAGAAGACTCGCAGTCACTCGAAGCACAACACTCCGTTCTCTTTGGTATATCGACAACCAGAAAGCAAAGTCATCATGCCTAACTACACTCTCCATTACTTCAATGGCCGCGGCCGTGCCGAGATTCTCCGTATGATGATGGCCATGGCTGGCGTCAAATATATGGACAAGAGATATGAATTCTCTGACTGGGATCGTTGCAGGAATGGTAAGAATTTTCGATTGTATATTCTTGTTTTAGCTTCATTCATATAGTTTTATCAGTTTGTAAAGTCAATGGAAAATATTTGTTTCTCTCAAGATCTTTTTTTATGACATGGGTAATAACTTTTTTTTAAAATCTTTCATTTTTCCTCTTTTTGAGGTTGGAGTTTTTAGGCTAATTTGTGCTTCTGATTCGAATTTTATCGGGATCAAAGTGTAGTAATTGTTTTTCTTTTTCTTATCATAAAGCCCCATTGACTTTAGATTAGTATGTCAAGCACCTTCAGCAAGAAAAAATAGTGACGAAAGTAACAATTTAGGTTATAAACAATTTGTACACTGTTATATAATTACGGTCATATGATGGCTACTATTCGTATCTATTGAAAATAATTTGCACACTAATCTGATATCAAATATTCCTATCTAATAAAAATAATTTCCAACCAGCCGTATTTTACCCATAGATGAAACCCTAAGAAATAATGCTACTCCGGGTCAGGTTTGACCTGGACGTAATAGCTAAGAATTGGAAGTTGACACTGCCCAGAGCTCTAAAAATTGGAGCCTCACGATCAGATCAAGTTTAGAATATTACTTAGGACTTCTCCTGAAAGGGTCTTACGACTCCGCAGAGGCCATTAGGTGTATTTAAAGTGCCACCGACAGGGTGTTAGAGATTCATAAGAACCACACAGAATAAACGTTTAAAAAATTCAGTAAGCGTTGAACCCCAGCTTAGTTTGAACTCAAAACTGTTTAGCCCACGTATTTTTTGGTTGGTTGGTTGGTTGGAATTTATGGCATATCAACCTTTGTAGATTATTTAACGCCGAATCCATTTTTATGTAAATAATCAGTTCTATTTCAAACAATTCAGTTCAACATGAGTACACAGTTTAATCGTCAAAAACACTCCTATTTCAAACTATTCAGTTTATTCAAACAGTTCTAATTCAGCTAATTCAGTTTAGTATAAGTACAGATTTGGTTTACTCGCAGTTAAATGTCAAAACAGTTCTATGTTAAACAAATCAGTTTAGTGTAAGTACAGTTTCAATGTCGAAAAACAGTTCGATTTGAAATAATTGACTTAATCCTAAGCACACATTTTATATGTAACTACGATTTAATTGCCAAAAACATTTCTATTTCAAGCTATTCAGTTTAGTCAAACAATTCAGTTTAGCATAAGTATGCCATTAGTTCTATTTAACCCATAGATAAGGCCCTATCAGGTGCTATCACGCCGAGCCTGAGTGGACCTGGGAGGTATGGCAATGAAGGGGTGCTCCATATTCTTCAAAGCCCCAGCATGACTGGAATCTCACCATCAGATTATATACATATACAGGACACTCATTGGGTGGGGGTCTTACCCTTCTGCAGAGGTGCAGTCAGTATAATCTCCAGTCCCAGCCGACTGGGCAATATTTTTTTCTTTTTTTTTTCTAAATGCCTACAAAACGCTTTTTCTAACAGCAGAATGCGAGTCAAGTTGAATTTTTAGCATGTTATATTATAGCTGGCTGGATTTCACAGTTTCTTTTTTATTCTTCAACCTTACCAAGGTTAAAGAATCCATTCCACCCGTCGGTGACGGTCATTCCTAATTTTTCCAGAATAATTAGCATAAAGTAAAACGCTAAAGGTCTCTTTTAGGATTTGAACTCAGGTCGTTGAATTTATTTTGATCGTTGATAACCGTTGCACAAAGCACGCCTCTTTATTGCTTTATGTTTGTGAACTTACTACCCTCCTCTGGTTCTCACGCACATATACATACATACACGATAAAGATAAACACACACCCATCCCCAAGTCCCTACAGGAGCGCAAAGTACTGCCAAAAATTATCTGAGCGTGAACAAATTTTATTTCTTGCCAATGTTTGACTTTAGTCGGTTTTTCTATAAAAATCTGAACATGATCATTAAAAAAAGAAAATAAATGAGTCTAATTAAACACATTTTCCCAATTACTGTCTCCCTGTCTATCAGTTAATTATCAAATGACTAAATAGTCACTGTTTTATTGTTTTTCATGTATATAATGAACTCACCAGTCGATCAACACGTACGAGGGACTAATAGTTCGGTAAAAGATATGAATTGTTTGACTACCTAAACTGGTGATTTGTTTATAGAGGCGAACGTTTATTTAGAACCAGTCCCACTTCTTTGATAATCTGGTAAAAGAAGATTCTCTTTAAAGTGTAGTTCAGAAGAATTAGGTTCTAAAATCAGAGTTTTTCGTTCGTCCAAACCGGTTGCCTCTTCAAAACTAGAAAGTTCAATATATTCTACTATTTTATATATAGCAATACTATAAAATCAAAATACATATTAAAAAATTATTATATAACCGGTTGCAACTTCAAAACTAGAAAGTTCAATATATTCTACTATTTTATATATAGCAATACTATAAAATCAAAATACATATTAAAAAATTATTATATAACCGGTTGCAACTTCAAAACTAGAAAGTTCAATATATTCTACTATTTTATATATAGCAATACTATAAAATCAAAATACATATTAAAAAATTATTATATAACCGGTTGCCTCCTCAAAACTAGAAAGTTCAATATATTCTACTATTTTATATATAGCAATACTATAAAATCAAAATACATATTAAAAAATTATTATATAACCGGTTGCCTTCTCAAAACTAGAAAGTTCAATATATTCTACTATTTTATATATAGCTCGTAATTTTTTTGGTTAACTCCCAATGTGGGGAAAGCAATGTTATCCCTTGAAAGGGCTACTTTGCTATGAAATAAGAACTAAAACATAAGGGCTCTCAGTGACCTCATTTACATGCATTGTTGCTATCTCTCCCTCATCAGAGGATTTTCTAATTAGTTGTGCAAGTTCTCACGTTGGAAACAGAATGTATGTATATACTACAAAACAGTATGGATCTCTGTATGTATGTATGTATGTATGTATGTATGTATACCAGTAATTCCCAACGTGGGACACACGCCCCACCGGTGGGGCTTGTTTAGAGACTAAGTTAATGACCTTTTCAGCTTTCTTCACGTAAAATTTTGAATAGGTAAGAATTAAATCTTACAAGGGCATCAGAATTTTAGAAATACCAAAGTTGGGCATAAACCAAAATTGGTTAGGAACTCTATTTGAAGATGACTTTGTTATAATGCCTTTTATAACCATAAGGCAATTTCCTAATACTCTTTAGCAGCAGTTCCCAACGAGGTGTGCGGCAATATTTCGGTGGGGCTTATATAGATAACAAGTTAAGGGCCTTTTAATCTTCCTTCCCCTGAATTACAGCAAAATTTTGAATATGTAAAAATTAAATATTACAGAAATTAATGATATACAAAAATGGGGCACGACTCAACATCCGTTGGGAATCACTGATATATGTATATGTATCCCTAATACCCAAATCTTTCGTTACGCTAAGCGTATATCCACGAATGTATTTAAGCGTGTATATATATATATATATATATATATAGTCATCCACAAACAGACTGTTTCGTTCTATCAGAACTCTTCAGTGTGGCCAGACACGCAGGACGCTCGAAGCCGGGATCGAAACCCGTCCAACTTTACGTTAAACTGTGATTCAGACCACTCGTCCACCAAGCGGACCACGTTGGCTAAGGGAATTTTAAGGCATTTTTATTTTTTAGAAACAGCAGCAGCAGCCTTTGTTTACATTTTTTATACCCTATCGGCTACCAGAGTGCTCAATTCTTTCGAAGAGCTTTGCATTACGCTAGCGGCTGCCGACAATTCCTTCGCCAGAGAGCTCAACACCCCATGGGGGAGCATATATTGTCATCCACAGACAGACTGTTTCGTTCTATCAGAACTCTTCAGTGTGGCTACACACGCAGGACGCTCGGAGCCGGGATCGAAACCCGTCCAACTTTATATATATATATATATATATATGCATGCTTGTGCATATATATGAGTGAATATCTATGAGTGTACATAAGAATTCATGAGTAAGCATGTGCATATATATATATATATATATATAATTGTCTCTGTGTGAATGTGTACGTGTCTATGTATGAATGTATTTATGCCTCCCGCTGGAGCAGGATATGACTCAACGTCAATTTTTAAGAGGAATTTAGCGAGTTTTGATTTCGGGTTTTCCTTCTCTCGGGCTGGTTGTCATACCAAGTCTAAAGAACCCAATCTGTCCTACGATTTACCAATAACTGCATGGAGAATAATCGAATTCACACATTTCCCAAACGTTTTAGCATTATATGAAATGCAAACAACTTTGCCTAAGATTCGAACTCGAGTAGCCCTGTCCACTTCCAACGACTAATATCAAAACACCATATGCGCCTTTTATATATATATATATATCTATATATATCTGTGTGTGTGTGTGTGTGTGTGTGTGTGTGTGTGCGTGTGTGTGTGTGATTGGTTGTTTGTGTTTTATGGCATATCAACCTTTGTTGCTTATTTAACGCCAAATCCATTTTTATACAAATAATCAGTTCTATTTCAAACTATTCAGATTGCCATGAGTACACAGTCAAAAATATTTCTATTTCAAGCTACTCAGTTTAATCAAATAGTTCTTATTCAAACAATTCAGTTTAGTATAAGTATAGTTTTTTGTCCACACAGTTAAATGTCAAAACGGTTCTATATATT
Organism: Sepioteuthis lessoniana; assembly: GCA_963585895.1. Taxonomy (NCBI): domain Eukaryota; kingdom Metazoa; phylum Mollusca; class Cephalopoda; order Myopsida; family Loliginidae; genus Sepioteuthis; species Sepioteuthis lessoniana. Next base: position 11,870,136 of record OY757942.1, read on the forward strand.
ATAATTCAGTTTAACGTGAGTACAGTTTGAATGTCAAAGAAAGTTCCATTTCAAATAATTTACTTTATCACAAGTACGCATCTTAGTTCTATTTGACCTATAGATAGGACCCTATCAGGTGCTACTACATAGAGCCAGAGTGGACTTGGGAGCCATGGCAATGAAGAGGTACTCTGCATTCCCCAAAGCTTCATCATTACTGGAGCCTCACCATCAGACTGTTTAGTGTCATAACCAGGATACTCAATTGGAGGTCTAACCACTCCGCATAGGCGCAGTCGGTGTATTCTACAGCCCCAGCCAACTGGGCCCTATACGTATGTGAATGTATATCTTTCTTTGTAAATCCATATATACATATATATATATATATATATAGTATTATTCGGTCCAGTTAAACCAGAGTTGGGAGTAATTCCTTCAGGACAAGATAATCATTCAGCAGCTGAACATTTATATTTTCCTGTAATTGATTTTACAGAGCAATACTTTCTTTAAAGAAAAAACCAAAGACCGGTTATTTTCGGATTATAAATTTATTTCCATCCTGTTTTTCGTTTCTGGTGTGAACCACAAACACGAAGCAAAATATAAGAGGACGTCTTCAGATCTAATGGATAAATAAAACAGAATAGACATGGATGGGGAGGAAGAGAGTTGAAGATTTACCTCCACGTTTTATTTTGACGGTATATGCAATTTGTGCTTAGAAGAGAAAATAGATATATTGACATATAAATTGCCTGATAAGTTATTAAATAAGAGAAGTGAATTAATAGCTAGAAGTAGACATAGGACAAAATTTAAACTATAGACCATAAATTTTAAAAACATAGAAATGAATAGTGGAACCAGACAAAAAAACGTATCCAATATACACTCATGGAAAAATAGGTAGCTAAATAAATAGTATCGAAATTAATATAAGCATTAATATTTCCCTTAAAAGTTAATTATCGAACTTAACAAGAAAAGAAAAGAAAAGAAATAAAAAAGTTAAATTACTGTAATTATAACTGAGGGAAGAATTTTGAAAATAAAATAAATAGGTAAATAAAAAAACGGAAACTCAATAAAACGAGGAGGTAACTCTTCAACTCTTTCCATCCCCCTTCCCCCACCGTGTCTATTCTGTTTTATTTATCCATTGGATCTGAAGAAGTCCTGTTATATTTTTCTTCGTGTTTTTGGTTCTCACCAGAAACGAAAAACAGGATGGATATGAATTTATAATCCTCAAATAACCGGTCTTGTTTTTTTCTTTAAAGAAAAAAAAAAGATATATATATATATATATATATATATATATTTCTATATACATATGCATGTCTGTCTGTATATACGTTTGTGTGTGCAACTCGGTATACATACATGCATGAACGAATATGCGTACATATCCATGTCCATACATCTTGATGAGAACGATTATGTATGGACGTATGTAAGTGTATGTATATGTGTGGATATATATATATATATATATATATATCAGTGGTTACTGTAGCCTATTTTTGCAACTCGTGGTCCCCCCTGCCCTCTGTCAACTTCGGTTCCCAACCCGTGGTCCGTGGACCCAAAGTAAGTCATCATAGTTGCTATTGCGTGATTCTCCATTGTATAGCACAGATTGACAAACCTACCTTGCATGGTGTTTTCTTTTTTTGTAAACAATCAAGATACTATATAATTTGTAGTCTTGTTAATACAGTAGATAAGATAATTTTTTTTCCTTTCAAAAGTATAGAAGAAAAGAGAAGATGTTCTTTACTATGACGAGAAAAATATGTTTATTAGAATAAAGAAACTGATGATAATATACATAGACACAGCTAGTAGTTTCAATTTCGCTTAAAATAAAGATTATTTATTGAAAATGTATTCAAATAAACAAATTTTAGTTACAGAATGTAATATATGCAACATTCATTAAAGAAATAGACATCTGTTAGTGAAAAAACGAATTAAAACACGCCGTTTAACCAACATTTACCATAGCGATGATGATGACGTCGGCGACGGCTCTAATCTGCTATCCTCTCTCTCTCTCTCTCTCTCTCTCTCTCTTTCTCTCTCTCTCTCTCTCTCTTGGTCCCTCTCCCTCTTCCCGAGAAATCTATCAGCAGTCAGAATGTGCTAAGATTTTTGAGCACGATGTTAGGGTTGCTCTTGCTATTGGCTACAGCCAAAAGCGTATTTCTCTAACATTACTGTTATTATAAGGGTCTAGTGCCTGGCACTGATAGCGCGTGTTCAACATTATAGCCGATTTTATGGGATGTTCAATGAATCTGACGGTGGTCGGACAAAGACCATCCGTTCAATACAGCGTCGTTGTATTATTCCCAGATATATTTATGAACTTTTGGCTACTTAGTTATCGAAACTTGAATAGATACGTAATTTAATTGAGATCAGACTAAGTATGTTTGCTTGAAATTAATGGATGATTTTTAATCCATTTTGAATAACATTGACCGAGTTATTGGTCGTGCCGGGCACGAGTAGCACTAGTCCCATCTCCGCCCCTGATATATATATATATATGTCAGTATGTACGTTGTGTGCATGAACATTTGTGTATGTGTGTGCATGTAAGAATATGTGCATTTATTTATGTACACATATGTGCACATATGTATGTATGTGTGCATACGTGTGCATATGTGTATATATCTATATATTGGGGTATGTAATTGCATGTATTCATGGGTGTGTGTTGGGGCGTATGACTATGTATGTATTTTTATGTATGTAGGAATGTCAAGTTACACAAAGCGCTACTGCTATCACGTATGTCTTGTTTCATAGTTGGGTGATTGGCGAATATATCGCGACCTCCATCGAGGTTATCTTGCATGGATGGTGGCTAGAAACTCTATAGGATGAAAGGGCAGACGAAGCTTTTTGCTCAACGGCATTAGAACACATTTTCTTAGAGTGATGCACACTGTATTCTTTATCAAGTTGCCTAAGAAATATAAATCTTGGAGAGTGGTATTCGTGTTGTACAAGCTTTGGCCACTATAACACTATGATCCTATTTACCCATTTCCTCCGCTCGGGCAGGATGTGACACAAGGTCAATTTTTTAAGCGGAGTTTAACAGGTTTGAATTCAGAGTTGTCCTTCTCCTAGACTAGTTGCCTCACCAAGCCTGAAGAACCTAATCTGCCTACTATTATCCATAGCTGGAGGGAGAATAATTGGATTCATACCTTTCCCAAGGGTATTAGTGCTATGTGAAATGCACTCAGTCTTGTACAGGAACTGAACTCGTATCGTCGTGTCCATATCCTGTGACGATAACCATTACACCATGGGCACCTCCTATAACACTATGATAAACAATTTTTCCCTTACGATCTTTTTATCTACCTCCATCGAGGTTATCTGGCGTGGAGGGTGGCTTGACACTCTGTATGATGAAAGGGCAGAGGAAACTTTGAGCTCAACGGCATTGGAATACATTTTTCTTAAATTGATGTACACTGTATTCTTTGTTAATTTACCAAACTAAGTAATATAAATCTTGGAGAGTGGTATTCGTGTTGTACAAGCCTTAGCCACTATAACAATATGATGGACAATTTTTCCCTTACGATCTTTTTATCCACCAAACCTTTTCATGAAAAAGTCACTAGGCGATGGAGATGTGGTGACATATGCAGCTGCAAATATACAGATACGTATCTACACGAAAACAGCAAGAATCTTATCCAAATATCGTTGCTGTGTCCTCTTATGAAAGGGAGTTATCTGATGGAGACGCTTGCGTCTGAGCAGCTCTATTTTTAGATGGAGGAATGCTGATATTCGTGGTGTGAGACTATGAGGAACCTCAATAATCTGTGAGAGATTTTACAGTACGTGTATATGAATTATACCAAAGAATATATTCGTAATAAAGATATTTAATTAGTAACTATCAAAGTAATTGTTTAAATCTCTCTTTTTCAGATTTCCCCTGTAATTACCTCCCCTGTTTGCAAATGGACGATGGTAACATGATGCCTGAGACCATGGCTATTTGCAGGTATCTGGCCCGTGAATACGGTAAGTTAAACACACTGCTTTAATATTTTTGATAAGTGCTCTAAACAAGATTAGTTATGTTGTATTCGTAATAGTTTCTTGACAATAAAATAAGAATTTTTAAAAAAACAACGAATAAAAATCAGAAATAATACAATTTTCGTATGATATAAAATACTTTTTCATTCATCGTCTTAATTAATTTATATTTGAAACGCTTTTTATTTTTAAACAGTTAAAACGTTCTCTTTAACATTAAAATATATAAAAGTAGTGTCGATACTGCTATATGGATGCACCACATGGACGCTTACGAAGCGGCTGGAGAGGAGGCTGGACGGAAATTATACAAGAATGTTGAGAGCAGTATTAAACAAGTCCTGGCGACAACACCCCACGAGACCCCAACTATACGGACACTTGCCCCCCATCACAAAAACTATACAAGTTCGACGAACCAGACACGCAGGACACTGCTGGAGAAGCAAGGACGAGCTCATAAGCGATGTACTCCTGTGGACCCCCACACATGGATGTGCAAGAGTGGGACGACCAGCACGAACTTACATACAGCAGCTATGTGAGGACACGGGATGTAACCCTGAAGACCTGCCGGAGGCGATGAATGATAGGGAGAAATGGCGAGAGACGGTCAGGGATATCCGCGCAGACGGCGCGACATGATGATGATGATGATTTTGTAATTTACTTGAAGTATTACTCAAATTATTTTATTTTATAGTATTGAATTAATTTAGAGGGCTATTCCACATGGCATTTAAACACCCCCACGTGACACTATGGTCACAACACCCAACATGGCGTTCTAACAACCTACGTGACACCATGTTTACAACGTTAAAAAAATTGAACCTCCAACATCATGTTCATTTATAAAAATGTCTATGACGATGCAGTTTTACTTTGAAATTAATAGGACTCAAATAATCATTATTTCACATTGCAATAGCCCACTAATTTAATTCAATACTATAAAATCAAAATACATATTCAAAAATTATTGTCAAAAATTCAATAACAAAGGAAACTGTTGCGTGGTTAGAGGGTGTAGCAAATAATTCGTAATAAGTTTGTAAGAAAATGTAACTTTATATTGTCACAATGGAGAGTTCCTGGAAGCTGTAATAAAAAACGGTTAATGTTGAAATTAATTATAAATACAAGAAATATGCACAACACACGAGGCTGAATTAAACAGACTTTATGTTTTTACGTTTTGATATATTTTTGATAATCATATTTACCCAACCCCAACACAAGATCAATTTTTAAGCGGAGTTTAACAGGTTTTGAATTCAGAGTTTTCCTTCTCCTAGACTAGTTGCCTCACCAAGGCTGAAGGACCTAGTCTGCCCTACTATTTACCCATAGCTAGAGGGAGAATAATTGGATTCATACCTTTCCCAAGGGTAATAGTGCTATGTGAAATGCAATCAGTCAGGTCCAGGATTTGAACTCGTGTCGCCGTGTCCATATCCTGCGACGATAACCATTACATTTTTGATAATAAGCAATAAGTTATCTATAAGTTTTCCTGTGTGTACTAAATTAGTTTGTGTACCTATGATTTTATGTTTGCATTGCTTTCGAGTTAGTTTTAAATTCCTTTTAGGATTAAACATTTCCATCGTTCGTTTTGTTTGGTTGTTTGGGTCTTATGGCAAAAAATCTTTTGTAAGTTATTTAATGGCGAATCCATTTTTATACAAATAATCAGTTCTATTTCAAACAATTTACTTTAGCACGAGTGCACAGTTTCATAGTCAAAAACATTCTATTTCTAGTTATTCAGTTTATTCAAACAGTTCTAATTCAAACAATTCAGGTTAGAATAAGCATAGATTTTGTTTACACACAGTTAACTGTCAAAAAAGTTCTATATTAAACAATTCAGTTTAGTCTAAAAATTGTTTCGACGTCAAAAACAGTTTCATTTCAAACAATTCAGTTTAGCATACAGAAACATTTCCATTTCAAACAATTCTGTTTAGCATAAGTACGCAGTTTAAATGTAAGTAAACAGTTTAATTGTCCAAAAAAAAAAAAAAACATTTCTATTTCAAGATATTCAGTGTAGTCAAACAGTTCTAATTCAAACAATTCTGTTTAGCATTAGTACGCGGTATAGTTCAATTTAACCCATAGATAGGATCCTACCTGGTGCTACCACTCCGGGCTAGAGTTAACCTGGGAGCAATGGCAATGAAGAGGTGCTCCGCATTCCCCAAAGCTCCAGCATAACTGGAACCTTATGATCAGATTGTTTAGTGTAATATCTAGGACATTCGTTGGGTGGGAGATCTTACTCCTCTGTTGAGATGCAGTCGGTGTATTCTACAGCCCTAACTGACGGGGCAATCTATCATTCGTTAAATTCTTAACTGATATTTTGGTTCCGTAGTTGGAGTAGAGAAAAAAGGTCTCTTCTCTTTTAATGACTGACTTCTACACCCAGGGCAAGGTATAGCTGGTCCCAAAACCACGAGGAAAATAGAAATAACGTTAATCCAGGAAATGATATCTCTATTTTTATCTTTGTATGTGTAAAGTGTACACTAATATATTCAGTGTTTTTAAATTGCTTTCTCGCATGTCCCATTTATTAAAAAAAAAACTATATTTTTGTAGTTTTAATTAAATAAAAATAAAAAAAAACTTTTATTTAGCAATTAAAAAGAAATCACCAACATTAAAATATATATCAAAAAATTATTGTCGATTAAAGAATATCAAAGGAAACTTTAAGGGGTGTAGACGGAGTTGCATACAAAGCAAAACAAGCTTTTAACACAATATAGCTTAAAATTGTCGCAGAGGATTCTTTCCTATAACTGTAATTAAAAAAAAAAAATTTGAAGAATTATATTCAAGATTATAATCATAGGTTCAGCGGTTTGAATATCTCATGTCCGTTTTCTTCGACTGCTGGGCTACAACTGCAAAGTAGAAAAAAAAAATATTTACAGCGAATATAACACTTACTGCGTTCGTTTCAATATTTAGATTTAATGTAAAAGTTGACACGAAAAGTGTTACATGACACAAGAGACATTGAATTTGCACGAGCAATATATATATATATATATATATATATATGTGTGTGTGTGTGTGTGTGTGTGTGTGTGTGTGTGTGTGTGTGTGTGTAATATGGAAATATATGTTTCCGGCAGTATGTGGTTTAGTATTAATGACAAACTGGAAAAAGTCTTGGTAAAAGATGTTAATTTTTTTACCGAACGTGTTTCACTATATTACATAGGATTTTTCCTTTTCCATACCGTTGTAAATGTTCGGCAAAAAAAGTTAAAATATTTTACCAATTATTTCCAGTTTGTCATAAATACAACGCAAAACACACCCCGACACGCCCATATATATATATATATATATATATAAGTGTCTAAATATTATAGAACTGAGTCTAAACCGAACACACACACATACACACACATTAAAATATTCTTTATTATAGAGATATAATGTTTATTTTATTATTTAATGGATACTTGTTTTCAGTTTTATTTTATTTTCATAGGTTTCTACCCCAAGTCCCCCATGGACATCTTCAGGTGTGATTACATCTGTGACTGCTTCTATGAAATCATGCACGATTACATGAGGTACTACCACTGGAAGAACGGACGCTTCAGGGTGAGTCAACAATTTCATATCTGAACCTTTACACATTCTCTTTATAGAAATAGTTAAGAATACAGCTTAAATTAAAATAGATATCACTACTAATAGACATTAGTTAATACGTGTGTCAAGTGATTTGTAAGTAATGACTGCTTTAATGACATCCTGGAAGAACGGACGCTTTAGGCTGAGTCAGCTATTTTATCATCTAAATCTTTACACATTCTCTTGATAGAAACTGTTAAGAATACAGCTTAAATTAAAATAGATATCACTACTAACAGACATTTGTTAATACGTGTGTTGAATGCTTAGTAAATAATGACTGTCTCAATGAAATTATGTATGATTACATGAAGTACTATCAATTAAAGAATCGACGCTTCAGGGTGAGTCAATTACTTAAAATCTGATCAACTTGTTACTTGTACACCTTTTAACACATGATGTAGAGATATGGATAAGAAAATAAACTTTTAAGGGATCTTTATAAATTTCTTTACATTTAAACACTTTGATAAATAAACAACCAACCAAACTAGTGAATTTGGATCACAGTGAACTGAATCTTAAAATGACCCTCAGAAATGGAAATCCCATTTATTAGGTGTCCTCACAACAGCTACGTGAAAGCCAGTTGAAGATACTTATCTATGATAAAATAATTTTTTTTTAACAAATGAATGAGCTATCTTACCAGTTCGACAATTCTCTCATAGCGTATGAACTCTTTAAGATTTTTTTCGTTTCATTTTGGTTTGATTTTATGGCATATCAACCATTGTAAATTATTTCCAGCCAAATCCTCTTTACACACACACACACACACACACACACATATATATATATATATATGTATGTGTGTGTGTGATTTGTAAACAAATTTTATTTAAATATGCGTAAACGAGCCTAAGTTATATCCTCACACAGATTTTTCCGCTTATTGCTAACAATATCAGCCATTTTTTAATGATTTGAAACATCTTTTTGATACACACAGTTAAATCATCAAACAGTTCTATTTCTAACGATTCAATTTAGCATAAGCCAAAAAAGTAAACCGATTCCAACTATTGCTATGTATCACTAAACATTCAATAAAACGTCTCTCATTTTTTTACACTTACTTCAATGATCAAACAGTTCTATTTCAAGCAATTCAATTCAGTATAAGTCATTTGCTTTTTCACATTTTGAAAGTCACACATTTCTATTTGACCAATAGATAGGACCCAATCAGGTGCTAAAACTCCAGGCCAGAGTAAATCTGGAAGTGTTGACAGTGAAGGGGTAATCCGCATTCCCCAAAGTTCCAGCAGGACTGGATCCTTACCATCAATTGGTAAAATTCGTATACAAGATAGGACTTGTAGCGGGGGTGTTACCCTTCTGCAGAGATGCAGGCTGTGTATTCTACAACCCCAGCGAAATGGACCAAAGATCTTTTTTAAAAATATCTAAAAATGTTCAATCGACAATATCTTTTTTTGACTAAAACAAGTTGTCAACAATCCCTAAATAAATTACATGAAATTACTATTCTTATTGTTTTTATAATTTTAGTTCATCTTTATGAACTAAGAATATATACATATACACTAAGAATAGGAAGGAAACGAAAAGATTTGACAATAAGTGTCCCGATTGTTGTTGGCATGTACTTGTTGTTATACTCATGATATACAGATATTTAGAATTTTACTAGTTTCCAATTAATATCCTTCAATTAAATCTAAAAAAATAACGAATTGGCAATAAATTAAGAAGAAAATAATAGTTAATTTCAAAAGTTATAGGGGTATCAAAAACTTTGTAAACGATAATTGCATTCCTATGAAATGACAGAAGATATAAAAAAGAAGGTTCGAACCTGTTCAATAATTCCTATTTATATCTTTCAAGTTTCTATTTATAAAAAAGAGTTGCAGAAAGTAATATCAATAATATCAATAGAATAAAACATGGACGAAAACTGAGTTATCTCCCTTGTTATACACATATAAACCTTCATGATTTTTTGCAAAACAAATCTTGCAGCTGAAGAGTTGTGTATAAAAATGTATATATATATATATATATATATATATATATATATATATATATATATATATATATATATATATAGAGAGAGAGAGAGAGAGAGAGAGAGAGAGAGAGAGAGAGAGAAGGCATGTTTTGTTGAACGCGATAGAGAACTTTTTTATTTATAGCTTTTAATGGTAGTTTCTCAAGTTGTCTTGTTTTTTTCGGTATTTCAGGATCAAGTCGGTGTAAAAATAACCCAATGTTTTTTACCCAAGTGCTTTTTACACCAAATTGACCCTGAAAAATAAAACAAAAAAACAACAACAAAAAAAAACACGACAACTTGTGAAATTACAATCAAAAACTATGAATAAAAAGTGTTCTATCATGTTCAATAAAACATGCCTTCGTAATAATTTGCTGCCAAATTGTACAATATATATATATATATATATATATATATATATTAGCAAAGAGAGAAAGTGATTAATGAGAAATTTACATATGCGTATATATGCGTATCTTACATAATATATATATATATATATATATATATATATATATATATATTAGCAAAGAGAGAAAGCGATTAATGAGAAATTTACATATGCGTATATATGTGTATCTTACATAATATATATATATATATATATATATATATATATATATATATATATATATATATATATTAGCAAAGAGAGAAAGCGATTAATGAGAAATTCACATATGCGTATATATGTGTATCTTACATAATATATATATATATATATATATATATATATATATATATATATATATATATATATATATATATATATATATATATATATATATATATATATATATATATATATATATATTAGCAAAGAGAGAAAGCGATTAATGAGAAATTTACATATGTGTATATATGTGTATCTTACATAATATATATATATATATATATATATATATATATATATATATGTAAGCTGAGAGAGGTAGCGATTAAGTATGAGATTTGCGCGCGCATACACACATGCACACACACACACACATATATATTGTTGGGTGCCCGTGGTGTAATGGTTATTGTCGTAGGAAATGGACACGGCGACACGAGTTCAAATCCTGAACGAGATTTATTACATTTCACATAGCACTAATAACCTTAGAAAAGATATGAATCCAATTATTCTCCCTCCAGCTATGGGTAAATAGTAGGGCAGACTGGTTTTTCAGCCTTGCTGAGGCAACTAGTCTAGGAGAAGGAAAACTATGAATTCAAACCTGTTAAACACCGCTTGAATATTGGAATGGAGTCATATACTTCCCGAGTCTAAGTCCATTGAATATTGGGCTCTATTTAGAAGAATCCGAAGGATATTCAAAATTTTATAAGATATTAATTTTATAAAATATAATAAAACAACGTAAATTCACTTACGCCTCGGATCACGTATTCAAATTCAGGTGAACTTTCATCAAGAAGTCCGAAGTCTGTCTCTCTCTCAGTCTGTCTTTGTCCCACTCCCTATCTCTCTCTCTCTCACATACATACACCCCCCATATATATATATATATATGTGTGTGTGTGTGTGTGTGTGTGTGTGTATAAAGAGAGATAGAGACAAAGACAATGATAGAAACAGAGAGAAAGAGAGAGCGAGAAAGAGTGAGAGATCTATATAATGTTTGAGACATATACGGTGTGAAACTATTGGGTCCGGGGCGGTACTCAAATTACAAGTGATAGCTAATGTATCTGGCTGGCATTCAGCTATATTCTTTTAGATTGTCAGGTGATGTGCAAAAAAAAAAAGGTAATAGTTCAATCAACTATTGTTCTCTTAATAATTGCCATTAAACTTGTACACTGTCAGGTGATGTGAATATAGTACTTATAGACATACAATTGATGAATGAAAGGATTTGTGAAGACAAAAAAAAAAAAAGAAAAATGACATGTCTTCCTCGCAAACCACCGTAGAAAGTAATTGTATTTAATTTCAGTTTTAATTACTAGTTTCTTAAGATTCGTAGCTTGTATTGTAGCCGGTGAGGCGTTTTTTTCTTTTTTTCTTTTTTTTTTTTTTTTGGCTCCGGTGTCAGTATATATTCAGCCGAGATTTCCAGCCTGTCAGTTTTAAGTTACTACATTCAGTAAGCTAAGTTTCTGGTAGGAGAATAGGAATCAGGAAATATAACCTAGGGAATTGAAATTGATAAAAAAAATCTACCAAAAAGAGGTAGGGTTATGGTCCGGCCCCAGTTGTAATCAAACGTGACTTTTTTTCTTTTTTTTTAAATAATCTTATACATTTAAAACGCTGTCACGTTACTTTCCTTATATTATTTTTTGATTAAATTCTGTAACTTTACAGTATCCACTGACATCAGTGAGCTATCTTTTTGCTTTAAATATTAAACAAAACGAGGAGGAAGTCGGTGAGTCTTTGAAAAACTGTTTAAAACTACAGAGGCTAGCCTAACACATATAAAAAAAAACTTTTACTAATTCTTTTTGATCTGATTAAAAATTTGAATTAGTCTGGATTTAATTGTTATCCACATTCATCTCAATTTAATATTTTTTTACAGTACAACATGAACGACTATGGCTTCGGAGGTGACAGCAATTGCAGCAACTACGATGTAAGCTTTCTTTCAATCTTAATAAATTTTAAATGCAATTTTTATATTTTTCTTAACACTATTTTATTCGAAAGTTTTCATACCCTAAGTTTCTCTGAAACAGATTTCTTCAAATGGAGAAATTAATACCTATTTATTTTTATTTTCAGAACTACATGTACTGGAGGTACATGAACACTTTCAACAGAGTTATGCCCTTCATGGAGAGGACTCTGGGCATGCGCAATAGTGGAAGCAAATTCTTCATGGGTGATATGGTAAGTTTCTAATTTTAAGACGGTCTACAACCGTTTCTAGAAATTTGTTGATGATTTAAGGAGAAGGAATTGTTTTATAGTTTTTCTTTGGAAAGAAAAGATCTGACCAAGTAAACCTCTGGCCGGCTTGGGCAGGATTTGAAACCGCTATCTTCGGACCCCGAAGGAGACATACCCACGCAGATTTGCAGTCGGTGTATTTTACAGTCCCCTTCCCTAGCCGACTAGGCTTGGCAAGATCTTAGTTTATGTGTTCTTCGGGCTCTTCTAGCTGTTGAAGGCTAGCAGTGTGGGTGCCGATGTAGTTCGTGCATTCCATCACAAAAGAACGATTGGGATATGTAAGATTCCAGGACGTAAAGGCTGTTATGAAAAACTACCGAACCACATTTGAAGGAAATAATCTAAAGAAAATTAACGCTTTATTCTTTATTCATTTCTGTCTTGGTAAATACATTTTGTCTTTCGATGCTGTTCGAACAGGGCACTTGAGAAATCTTGTAAACTTGTCCTACTTTTTTTTCAGATGATGTGGTGTGATATGATGTTCTACTGTTGCATGGAGAGCATGTTCAGGGAGAACCAGTCCATGTTCAGCAGCTACCCCAAAATGATGGCCCTCTTCAACCGTGTCGCTTCTCACCCTAAAGTCGCTGCTTACCTGAAGGGTCGTTGCAGCACCCCCTGGTAAATTGAACTGGTCAAAGATTTGTTCATAAAAGAAATAACGACACGTCCCCTGGAAAAAAAAGACGGTTTTTTGTTTTTTGTGAATTGTTTTATTTCTTTTTGAAATCTTAAAGATGTAAAGAATTCAGAATATACAATAAATAAATTATTTTTAAGCATTTGTGTTGTTTGGCTAAATTTTTGTGAAACGGATTTTTTATTTGCGTTTTAAATTGCTGGCGAGAAAAATGCATCAAAAGTCGATTAACTTTTTTTGAAACTATCCAATTCTTAGTTATCTTTTTACCGAGGTTGATAGATTTGAACAGATTTTGATAGAAAGATATATATAGATATATATGATGGAGATAGATAGATAGATAGACATAAAAAGAGAAATGGAGAGGAATAGCGAGTTAGATAGCTAGCTATATAGATAGATATAAATGATGGATATATATATATATATATATAGTCTAACGTAAAGTTGGATGGATTTCGATCCCGGCTTCCAGCGCCCTGCGAGTCAAGCCACACTGACGAGTTCTGACAGAACGAAACAGTCTGTCTGTGGATGACAATATATATATATATATATATATACTTAAAAAAGAAAGGGATATACATATATATATATATATATATATATAGATTAATAGGTAGAAAGATATACATATAAAAGGTAGAGAAATAGATAGATAGATAGATAGATAGATAGATATAAAAAAGAAAGGGCAAGAAATAGATAGATAGACAGATACGTACATACACACCCACGTATATATATATATATATATATATATATATATATATATATATATATATATATATAATCGTGTAGTCTTGCTAATAGCATGGAGTCTCTAGACATTCTCTCCATTCGTCGCTATCTTTCATCGGTCCTTGGGGTCTTCTTGACAGCAACCGGTTTCCGTACAGTGCTGATGAATATGTGTATTTATCAACACCTTCGCGCAGGCAGTACAAGACACAAGGTCAATTTTGACCAGAGATTAACACGTTTGAATTCAGAGATTTCCTTCTCCTAGACTAGCTGTCTAACCAAGACTAAAGATATCAGTCTGTCCTACTGTTTACCCATAGCTGGAGGGAGAATAATTAAATTCATTCATTTCCCAAGAGAATCAGTGCAGTGTGAAATGCAAACAGTCTCATCCAAGATTTGATCTCATATCACCGTATCCATTTTCCGCGACGATAGCCGTTACACCACGGGCACCTAATAACCGTGTCACTTTACTGGTCAGCAACACTGGTGTGTCAATAAGAGTCCATAAGAGAACACACTCAGTGTTCGTCTTACTTAGACGCATAAAAATCTTTGAGGGCCTGCTAACACTGGTGTGTCCACGTGTAGGATTCCATTAAGAAACCTCACTAATACATACGTCTTTACTTTTCCAGCAGGGCGCCGAAAAGTTAGGTAAAACCCACTAAATTCAACTGGGAGGGTGAGGTATTACTGGAGCATCCTGGGTTACTGATGGTAATGCTTAGCCCCAGAAGCCATCATCATGTCGTGCCGCCAGCACGGATATCCCTGACCCTCTCTCGCCACTTCTCCTTATCGTTCATCGCTTCTGGGAGGTCTTCAGGGTTATATCCCGTATCCTCACAGAGCTGCTGTGTGTATGTTTGAGCTAGCCGTCCTGCTTTTTCTCGGCCATATGTGGGGGTCCATAGGAGTACATTACTTATGAGCTCGTCCCTGCTTCTCCAGCATTGTCTTGCATGTCTGGTTCGTCTAATTTGGATAGTTTTCGTGATGGGAGGTAGGTGGCCGTATAGTTGGTGCCTTATGAGGTGTTGCCCCCAGGGCTTGTTCAATATTGCTCGCAGAATTATTGTGTAATTGCGTCTAGCTTTTTCTCCAGTCGTTTTGTTAGCGTCCAAGTAGTGCATCCATACAGCAGTATCGATACGACCGCTGCTTGAAAGAAACTGCGTTTCATTTTATCGGTCAGGTCTGACTTCCATACGGTCGATAGCTTATCGATAGCTCTCCATGCCATTGTTAGCCGCGTATCGATGTCTTTTTTCGGTTGATGAGGCATTGCTTCCTTGGTAGGTGAACTTGTTCACCGGAAGCTATACGTCACCTAAAACTCACCATCTTGTAATAACTCAGGAATACAGAAGATTTCAATTGTTAAAACCAGATTCGTAATGTGTTTTATAAGGGTTTTTTTTGGTGTGGGGGGGGGGTCATGCAGAATCGTAGTAAGCGAGTTCGAACTCCATTTGCGCTATTACTTTTTCTTTTGAACAAATACTCTTGGGAAAGGTCTGGGGGCAACACCTCAATAGTATTAATGATGTTCTTCTAGAAGGGTGGTTTTGGCATTAAATAACCCACGAAGGTTGATATACTATTAAACAAAGAAACCTACAATTTTTTTTCAAAGGATTCTATAGAATCTGTCAGATTTAAGATTGGCAGGTGGAAGATATATATTTCTATTATTTTAAGAGAATGACGAAGACAGAAAAATAAAGAAAAGACAAAGATATTTTCATATCTGAAATTAAAACTGTGGAACTAAAATACACAGTAGATTAAAGGTGACATTGTGTGTACTCTCTCTGACATTCAGATGTTTTTTTTTAAGGAGAAATTTTATGATACAGATTTATTGACATATTTTTTCAAGAATTTATATGGTCTTCGAGATGTGTTGTAGGTAGCTGATGTTTTGAGGGGTTTTGCTTCCAAGATTTGTTTATATTGACCGAAGCATCCTTGTGCAATTGCTGTCAAGCTTTCTCTCTATACGCTTAATCAGTGTCCAAGTGGTGCATCCATACAGTATTATGGACACAACTGCAGCTTGGAAAATTTGCGTTTTATCTTATTGAATAGGTCTGACTTCCATAATTTCTTATACTAATTTTCTTATTAAATAAGATCAATCAAATACACAACTGTATTGAAAAAGCATTGTGATTGGTTGATTAGTTGATTAATTCTAATGGCATGTCAACCTGTTTATTGACCTTGGGCAGGGCAATTAGTTAGGGATTTCAAAACAGGATACTGCACCAGTGTAAAAAGGGATTGCGGAATTTAAGATCAATCAAATCCACAAATGTATTGAAAAACATTGTGATTGATTAATTAGTTGATTAATTCTAATGGCATGTCAACCTGTCTATTGACCTTTGGCAGACCAATTAGTCAGAGATTTCAAAACAGGATATTGCACCTGTGTGAAAAAGGATTGCGAAATTAATCAAGTGATTTAAGAACCGGAAAAAAAATGTGTGGGCGTTAAGAGAATTGTATAATGACAAGGAAACTACGTGGTCAATCATTCTAAGAGCAGCCAGTGAGTAGACAGGTCATCAGCGGTGGGCCACGTGCCCCTCAGCTGAGAAAATACTGTGTATCAAACCTCTTTTAAAAAAAAAACAAGGCTGGGAATATATCTGTCTACACGTGGTGTCAATCATAAGAGTCCTGTTTCGCTCTGTCTCTCTCTCATATACGGCCATTTCGACCCTTTCGTGACTATAAAGTAGAAAATATACTTTTATAAACAAGTGTTTTTGTCAATTTTTTCTCCCCGATATATACCAATAAAGGATTTGTTGGAAGCACTGTTCTTATTTGGTGCGATTAGAGCTTCTACCTAACACTCTCCCTCTGTCTCTCCCTCTCACACCCTCAATATATATATATATATATAAGTAAGAAAATTTGGCGACCGTAATCGAGAGTGACGCCAAGTCTTTCTTTTCGATAGCTACTACACCAAGGTCAAGGGGAGAGCGCTACTGTTTTCTCTGGATTGCCCTACTTTACCCTTGATTTGTACCTTGTAATACTGAGTGTTAAGTAAGGACGCACCAAGTACAATTTTTTGAGTCTTTGGCATGACTCGGCATGGGATTGAACCCAGGTCTCCCTGGCCACTGTGTTCAAATACGATTATGCAGCAATTTATGCAGCCTTTTAAAAGTGCAATTTTTGACGCCAACAAAACAAAGCAGGAATGAAAATGAAATGCTAAAGATCTTTGCAAAAAAGATAATTCCGATACTTAAAGTTTCACGCTTTATAATAGTTGCATTCAAAACAATAATGTATGACCAACAGATTTAAATTAACACGAATTTTGCCTCGAGGTTAGAGTGTTCAACAATGACACGAAAAATGGTACTTGATGCCTTCTTGCTTAACACTCAGCATTATAAGGTATGAATCAAGTGTAAGTAGAGCAATCCAGGGAAAGGAGTAGCGCCCTTCCCTATACCTCGGTGTAGTACCTATTGAAAAGGGACCCTTCAAGTCACCATTGGCTACAGTCGCCAACTTTACTTTATATATATATATATATATATATATGTGTGTGTGTATGTGTGTGTTTGTGTGCGAGCATGCGTGTAGATATATGTATTTGTGCGATCACATCTTCGTCACTAGACTCTAATACCGACCTGGATATTCGTAGTAAATATGATAAACATGTTATTATAGGAATTACATTAAGTATATTAGAATAAACATATTATTTTCAACGAATTCGATATTTTCTGTTTTTTTTTGTTTTTTTTTCATCTTTGCATATAATATTATTAAAGACCCTTGATTTAGAGAAAAATGGAAATTCATTATCAGGGGACCAAAACAAAGAAAGAAAGAAAGAAAGAAAGAAAGAAAGAAAGAAAGAAAGAAAGAAGGAAAGCATTGAAAACACTTTTAGATAAACAAATCTTTCTATTTAGAAAAAGAAATTAAGTCGAAAACTTTACAGAAAGAAAGAAAGAAAGAAAGAAAGAAAGAAAGAAAGAAAGAAAGAAAGAAAGAAGGATGAATACGATAGTTAATGCGTTGTCAAAAGTACATCTTATTCTAGAAAGAAAGAAAGAAAGTATAAGAAAGAAAGAAAGAAAGAATAAGAAAGAAAGAAAGAAAGAAAGAAAGAAAGAAAGAAAGAAAGAATAGAAGGAAGGATGAATACAATCATTTATGTGTTGTCAAAAGTACATCTTATTGTAGAAAGAAAGAAAGAAAGAATAAGAAAGAAAGAAAGAATAAGAAAGAAAGAAAGAAAGAAAGAAAGAAAGAAAGAAAGAAAGAATAGAAGGAAGGATGAATACAATCATTTATGTGTTGTCAAAAGTACATCTTATTGTAGAAAGAAAGAAAGAAAGAATAAGAAAGAAAGAAAGAATAAGAAAGAAAGAAAGAAAGAAAGAAAGAAAGAATAGAAGGAAGGATGAATACAATCATTTATGTGTTGTCAAAAGTACATCTTATTGTAGAAAGAAAGAAAGAAAGAATAAGAAAGAAAGAAAGAATAAGAAAGAAAGAAAGAAAGAAAGAAAGAAAGAAAGAATAGAAGGAAGGATGAATACAATCATTTATGTGTTGTCAAAAGTACATCTTATTGTAGAAAGAAAGAAAGAAAGAAAGAATAAGAAAGAAAGAAAGAAAGAATAGAAGGAAGGATGAATACAATCATTTATGTGTTGTCAAAAGTACATCTTATTGTAGAAAGAACGAAAGAAAGAAAGAAAGAATAGAAGGAAGGATGAATACAATAATTCATGTGTTGTCAAAAGTACATCTTATTCTAGAAAGAAAGAAAGAAAGAAAGAAAGAAAGAAAGAAAGAAAGAAAGAATGCAACAAATTGTATGTACTTTTGTATGAACGCATCTTTACATTTGAAAAAAAGAAACAAACAAACAAACAAACATAAATAAAGGAGGAAAGATACAAATAAAGAAAAAGGAGAAGAGAAAAGAGAAAAAAACGAGAAAAAGGAAGGATGAAAGAAAGAAAAGCGAAGGAAATTCTGGGAATAATCCTTCTTCGACAAAAATATATTTTTTACATTTAGCATAAAAATTCATAAAATAGGAATTCTTTATATATATATATATATATATATATATATATATATATATAAAGGCACCAGTGGCATATTAACCACACGAAAACTACAAATAGGTAAAAAACAATGTATCAATCAAATAAACAGGGAATTTACCCAACCCCTCGACATGAGGTCAATCTTAATCACAAACTAACAGACTGAAAATAGAGTTTTACTTTTTTTTTAAAGTTGGTCACCATACAAAAACCAAATAAATCACTTTGTCCCACTATTTAACCACCGCTGGGAGGGTGATAAAATATGGATCAATGTCTTCCTTAAAGAAACCAGTGCGAAAAGAACTGCTTTGGCAGATCTTGATCTCGGATTGCCGATTCCATAACTACTATGCAACGTGCCTCCAGTAGTATACTGAGAATGAATTCTTGATTGATATATTCATGTGCTAATCTCAAAAGCTATTGTCAATGGTGTACATTGAAATTTGTGTCAAAGTTCTTTGCACAAATGATGAACAAGACTAAATAAATAAAAAAGAAAATATTTAAAAAAATTTTTGGCTTTTTTTTTCCTACTTTTCATTTTTTTTTTTGATAAATTAATAAATCTAGATAGATTATATATTTGATTTGAAAATTAGTATTTTTATCACAATAAGAAAGAAAAAAGAGAAAATAAAAGAAAAAAGGTTTCTTATAAAAGATGCGTTTTTATGCAATTTTTGACTGCCTCGAAAATGTTTTCAAAAATAAACGTTGACGAATTTAGATAAATTATTTTCATGAAGAAATTGTTTAGCTACTAAATGTTACGGAATGTCAAGTACTTTTCAATTTTTCTAATAGAAATTAGAAGATAAAAAGTATGTATAACATCGACCTAATGATGGCTTAAAATATAAAAACCGAAACGTTGAACATTGAGAAATAATTAAACTGCAAATAAAATCATCATCAGAATAATTTTCTTTTATATTTGTATATTTGCATGCCGTCTGATTCACTACCATTTCCCCCGATCTCTCTCTCTCTCTCTCTCTCTCTATATATATATATATATATATATATATATATATATATATTTGTTGAAGGTCAAAAGAAAGAATAAAAATATATTGGAAAATTGGTAGGTACAAGAAGATATTTGTATTTTTTTGAATTTATTTATTTTTTTCTTACATACATGTTATATATGTGTGTGTTTCCAGCTTGTTGCTTTCGTCAAAGAACATAGGTGTTATATATCCTGAACACACACACACACACACACACACACACACACGGCGATAGACATATCAAATATCAAAGAGGGGTAAAGTAGACTAAAGTAAACACACTCCAAGAAAAAGGGAGAATAACCCTTATATAAAACCCACCCAAACCAATTGATGATCATTCAAACTGCAAACTAGAGTGAGTTCAAGTCTTATAGCGTACCACATTAACAAGGTCTTGTGCCACATATGTTCTCTGACGAAAGCAACAAACTGGAAACATATACATATATAACACGTGTGTAAGAACAAAATAAATAAATTTAAAAAAATACAAATCTCATCGTGGACCAGCCTTTTTAAATATATATATATATATATATATATATATATATGCACAGCAGTTGAAATGTTTGGAGCCACGCTGCATTTCGTAAAAATTCATTAAAATGAAATATTTTTGTATTTGTTTTAACATAAGATTAAACTTTAGGATTAAAAATATATCTGTTTTTATTTTAAGAAAAAAATAAGAACTTCATGGCAAAAAATATAAAATCTAAACTCTTCAATTTTAAAACATGGCCGTCGATGACCACGTGGAGCAAAAATTCTTAAAAAATATGATCCATGATTCACTTTTATCCAGAAACAAAAATAGATGGTGATAGGTAATTTAAATAGTTTCGGCAAACTGATTAAACAGAGAAGTCTCGTGACATGTGCTTTCAACTACGTTGTGACAGTTTACCCGCTGGCCGACCCCCACAATCTTAACCTCCTAAACCACTCTGATCGTCTTGTGGCTTCTCTCATCTCCGGTCAGGGGTATTTCACATTTCTTTACAAACACACAAGGCACAACATACACAATCAAGATGTGGAAGAAAAAAAGAACAAACAAGTACGGACTTAGGTTAGCTCCAAGCGAAAGAAGAGAGAAGTTCGTAACACTTTCCAAGTATGCTGTGCTTCTGTGGGCTATCACGAGCGTGTATTCGAGCGAAATTCCCACACAGCCACTAGGAATGCTGAATTATCCCCTGACATTGGCCAAACCGGCCACTGGGTCAACAGGTCTTAGTAATCGCCTTTCTCTGACCGTCAGCTTCCCCCGACTTCTGTTGACTGCACTCTCCTGAAGACTGCCTTCTTCTCATTTGCTGACTGCTTTCTTCTTTTGTTGATTGCTTTCTTCTGTTCTCTTGATTTGGGACTTTGCCTTCCCTCATCTTCTTAGGGTCTCGTGAGAAATCTTGCATGTAAGTCCTTTGTGTGGATTTCGAGCAAAAACAGAAAAGGGAATCTGACTGACCCTCACCCACACTCCTACCCACAAAAATAAATGACCAACATCGTGTCACAACATTCGAGCATTTTGACTTTTGTCCTGCGCAAAATTAATCTTGTGTTTGGTGCCGTTGTCAGTCACGCGATATGCTCACACACACACACACACACACACACATATATATATATATATATATATATATACTAAACTTTCAATAACTCGGTCTCTTACGTTCTGACTCCGCACGGGTTTAAACATTTTGCCACGTACAGTTAGACACGCAGCCGAGAACGTCCACTCAGCAAAAATGCATTCCTTACCATGAAATTGGTATATTTGGCATCATGGATAGAGTGTTCGCCAATGGCCAGGGAGATCTGATTTTAATGCCAAGTCGAGTCATACTAAACACTCAAAAAATGGTAATTGATAACTCCTTGCTTAACACTCAGCCTTATAATGTACGGATCAAGGATAAAGTGGGTCAATCCTGGAAAAGAGTAGCGCCTTCCCCTAGACCTTGGTGTAGTAGCTATCGAAAAGGGAGCCTTTGGGTCACCCTCGACTACGGTCACCAAATTTACTTTACCTTTTAACAATATTCTGAACTTCACATGGATTTCAAAAACACGATGAGTTAGCGACCAAGTGAATACTTCGCTGCTACGTATTTTTTCTTTTTTTTTTTTTAGTTTTTCAACTAACATTTGGAACAAAAACACACTTACAGTCACATAATTTTTTTTTATCGGTCACACCCGCCCAAATACCTAGCAAACAATTTTTGGACATTCTTCCTACTTTTTGTATTGGTTTTTCCGAAATTATTAGTTGGTTGGTTGGTTGTTTCGTTTTACAGCAAATAAATACTTTTCGGGTCACTTAACGACCAATTAAATTTCAAACAATTCAGTTTAAATGTCAGAACAGACCTATTTCAAGCAATTCAGTTTAGCATAATTACTCATTTTAGTTTTATTTGACCCATATATAGAACTTTATGAGGTGCTACTACTCGGGGCCAGAGTGGACCTAGGAGGGATGGCAATGTAGAGGTACTCAGCATTCCCCAAATCTTCAGCATTACTGGAACCTTACCATCAGATTATTTTATGTCATATAAGGACACTCGTTGGAGGGTCATACGCCCTTTTGAGAAGCATAGGTACGCAGTTTAGTTTTATCTGATACCTAGACAGGACCCAATAAAGTGCTACCATCCGGGACATAGTGGACCTCAGAGAAATGGCGAATAAGGGTTTCTCAGCCTTCCCCAAAGCTTCAGCATTAGTGGAACCTTACCATCCGATTGTTTAGTATCATATCCGAGACACTTGTTGAGGGGGTCTTACCCCTCTGCATAGATGCAGTCGGTGTATTCTACAGCTCCAGCCGACTGGGCCACAGGACACTTGTCGGGAGGGGTCTTACTCCTCTGTAGAGAAGCAGTCGATGTATTCTACAGCCCAGATAATTGAGTCAATTAGTTATTTGTATATAAAATTGTTTTGTTCTACGCTATCATGTGAATTTTCTTTTGTCTGAGGTTTTCATTTTCTTTATATTGCAAATCATGGAACGACTCTTCCAAGATTTTTCTTAACAAAACCTTGAGTGAACTAAACAACCAATTTACCCTCTACAAAATATCATTCATCAATTTTGTTTTTGTCGATAAAACAAACACCAGCCTTAATTACAACTTGGCATATTTTTTCCAGTATTTTTGAATAGATGAAAGACCTTCCGAAACATTTTTCAAGCGCAGAGAAAGCTCACTTTCACCCTTTGGATATTCTCTTCAAGCTTTCTTTCCCTATTCATCTCAGTCCCTTTCGAAGTTATATCCTCAGGCTGCAATGCACTTGTTGTACCATTCCAACAATTTCTGGAACGCCCAATGGAAATCCTCTTGTGTGATCGTATCAATGACCTTCGTCACAGCCTCTTTCATCTCCTCGATTGTCTCATAACGACAGCCTCTGAGCTTAGGGAATAACCAAAAGTCACAGGGACCAAGGTCTGGACTATCGGGAGGGTGAGGAACTGTCTTGATGTCCATTCTGATCAAATAGCCTATGACAAGGATTGAGTTGTGGACTGGTGCATTGTCCTGGTGGAAATGCCACTGATCCGATTTGAAGAGTGCTGGCCTTTTCCCAAAGAATCTCTTCCTGAACTCCCTTAAAACCTCAACATAGTAACCCTAACCCTAACTCTTTGGCCAATCAACTCTGGTCTGTTGACTTCCTTACTCTTCTGACACCTCTCATCATCCTTCGCAGACTCCCTGTCTTCCTTGAATCTCTTATGCCACTCAGAACTGATGCTGGATTCATGCAAGATGCTCCAAAAACATTCTGAAGCATTTCATACGTTTCTGTGGCATTTTTTTCAAGTTTAAAACAGAATTTTATTGCATATCGTTCTTCTAAAATGTCAGATTGCATTTTTGAAATTCATCAGCTGTGACAATCTGGCTTTAGTAGGGTGTATTCCAATTGCTGCTGTAGCAGTTCATTTAAGCTGAAAATTGGTCAGTCATCTCATAAGATGTATAGCAATCATCATCATCATCATCATGTCGTGCTGCTAGCATGGATATCCGTGACCCTCTCTCGCCACTCCTCCCTATCGTTCATCGCCTGTGGCAGGTCTTCAGGGTTACATCCCGTATCCTCACATAGCTGCTGCATGTACGTTCGCGCTGGTCGTCTTGCTTTTGCCCAACCATATGTGGGGGTCCATAGGAGTACATTACTTATGAGCTCGTCCCTGCTTCTCCAGCAGTGTCCTGCATGTCTGGTTCGTCTAACTTGGATAGCTTTCGTGATGGGAGGCAGGTAGCCGTATAGTTGGTTCCTTGTGGGGTGTTGCCGCCAGGATTTGTTCAATATTGCTCGCAGCATTCTAGCGTAATTGCCGTCTCGCTTTTTCTCCAGCCGTTTAGTTAGCGTCCAAGTAGTGCATCCATACAGCAGTATCGATACGACCGCTGCCTGGAAGAACCTGCGTTTCATTTTATCTGTCAGGTCTGATTTCCATATGATCGATAGCCTATTGATAGCTGTCCATGCCTTCGTTAACCCCGTGTCGATGTCTTTTTCGGTTGATGAGACGCTGCTTCCTAGGTAGGTGAACTTGTCAAATGCCTATACGGAAAACCTCTGGAAACTTATCGTATACACGTCGTACTTTCTTTTTTAGATGACTACGGTATAATTTCGAATATTTTAATCGCTGTCTTGTTGAAAAGAAACGTCTTTCAAAAATCGGATGATATTTTTCTTTTTCCATTATTCCCTTGACTTGAATAAAATCTTCAGGCCTCTCTACACTCAATAGCCCACACAATCACAGACCCACCATCAGGCGTAACTGTTGAAAACACATAATGCAATATTTTAATTTCTCAAGAAGCTCTTTCACACATTTTCGGACAAGGATATCGTGTCATGTTTTTCCTTTGAGAAAGAGGTTTATACATGACATCTCGTGACAAACACATTCGTAAATAGTATTCCCAAGTTTTTCCATGTACGTTCTTGATGCAGAGAATCACGTCAAACATCATCATGATCATCATCATCATATCGCGCTGGTAGCACGGATATCCCTGACCCTCTCTCGCCACTCCTCCCTATCGTTCATCGCCCTAGGTAGGTCTTCGGGACAACATCCTGTATCCTCACATAGCTGCTGAATGTACGTTCGAGCTGGTCGTCCTGTTTTGCGCGGCCATGTGTGGGGATCCATAAGAGTACATCTCTTATGAGTTCATCTCTGCTTCTCCAGCAGTGTCCTGCATGTCTGGTTCGTCTAACTTGAATAGTTTTCGTGATAGGGGGCAAGTGACCGTACAGTTGGTGTCTTGTGGGGTGTTGCTGTCAGGACTTGTTCAGGATTGCACGCAGCATTCTTGTGTAATTGCCATCTAGCTTCTTCTCCAGTCGTTTTGTTAGCGTCCATGTAGTGCATCCATATAGCAGTATCAATGTGACCGCTGCCTGGAAGAAACTGCGTTTCATTTTATCGGTTAGGTACGTCAAACATAGAACGTACTAATTTGCTTATTTAATGCATAAATATGCGATTTAGAATTCGTGACCAACTCAGTGCCCCCAAAAACCTACCATTCCCATGAAAATATAACTCAAGGATTGAAGATGCGTTTGAATTTATATAATTCATTGACTGATTTTAATCATCTTAGGCTATTCTATGTTTAGGGGTGAGGGAATTGCGTTCATAGTGCATCCATCGTTAAATTTTCCATGTAGTTGACTCATTAAAGTTTGGTTTGGTTTCGTTATATGGCACATCAACTATTGTTGCTTATTTTCTGCCAAATCCATTTCTAAAATATATAAACGTTTCTATTTCAAATAATTCAGTTTAGAATAAGTATAGTTTTTTGTTTACACACTGTTAAATGTTCTATTTCAAACAATTCAGTTTAGCTTATGTACAGTTTCGATGACAAAAACAGTTCTATTTCAAACTATTCAGTTTAGCATACAAAAGCAACTCCAATTCAAACACATTCACTTTATCATAAGTACGCAGTTTGAAAGTCAGAACAGTCCTATTTCAAGCAATTCAGTTTACGATAATAATCTAGTTCTATTTGACCCATAGATAGGTGCTAGTATGACACTTTCATTTAAGTGTCAAGGAGTTGGCTGGCGAAATTAATTAAATTAAATTAATTAATTTTATTAAATCATGATAATAAGTATTTTATTAGAAATAAATTCATTTTGGGTGTCCAAGTATTTTTTGAGAATCGTGTATAAAATAAATACCAAGTGATTAAGTACAAAAAAATTTGAGATCCGATCAAAACTTGTTGACCTATAAATCTGTCCCCCAAAAAATAAACATCCGCACACCTTGCAAGATCTGTCAAAAGAGCCATCGGATTTCAAAGCATAAACAAAAAAATGTATTTTTAAATAGCGGACAATTTGGGTTGGTGTCACCAAGTTTGTCACAAGGCCTTGAATCACTAAATCATTGGTCAACCAACCAAAGTACTGCTCCTTGTAGCCCCTCCCGATGACTGTGGCTGATTGGCTGATTGTCTAAACCAATCAGGGGCAAACCGGGGGGATTGTTACGATGATAGCCATTGGTCGGCAGTCCTCATTGGCTGACGAATCAGAAACTGATTATTCGGGATTCGGGCCCATAAATAGAGGACACCCAAAGCGAAAAATTGAGTTGGTTCAGGAATTCGCCGCTTAAAGAACCAAATCCGTTGCCATTGCACTGCCTAATTGCAGTTAAAACTCCGCCAGTCAACTACTTTCACTCCCAGTTGCGGTGTTTGACTAAAAATTATCTAAACAACTGTGTAAATAAACGTTTGTTACTGTTTATAACAAACGCCTTATTTTCGTCATTTTTTCTAAATTTGCTTGGCAACTTTTCTTCTCTCCAACACGAATTACAACCTTCATCGACTGGACCACATCCATCTTCTCTTTCCTCGGATCTGAAAGCAACGTAGGCGTGGAAAGAAACAGAGAAAGACCAGTCGACACATGTGGTAATCACGAGACCAGCGGCCGACTAAGTGTCGTGAAACTATAGTACCACACTACTACTCAGAGCCTGAGTGGACCTTGGATCGATGAGAGTTAAGTGATACTCCGTATTCTCCCAAAGCTTCAGCATTACTGGAGCCTCGCCATCAGATTGTTTAGTATTATATCTAGGACACTCGTTGGTGGGTGGTCTTTCCCCTCTCAAGAGAAGCAGTCAGTATATTCAACAGCCCCAGCCGACTGGACAATTTTTTTCTCTGAGTATGGAATAAAATGCAATGGAGAAAACTACTAACAAATGTGTTGCTTCGAGATTTTTTGCACGTATTCCTTCGAATCATTGATGTCTGTGATGTTTTTTATCGATTTCTTTGATTTGCAAAACAAATAATTTGCAATTATAATGTATTAAGTATTTCTATCGATTACAACTTCGAATGATTTTTTAACATATGTATTTTTGCAATGAGATGATACGCTAACATGTACTACACAAAGCCAATGGTTATGGAAATAATGACAATAAAAGAGTCTTCTAGTCTCACCAGATATCCAGGACTTGAGCATCAAAATCAGATTCGATTTTGTATCATACGCAAGACCATATTTTTGAAGAAATCTTAACCCTTTTTTAGGCGATACATTCAGCTTATTACATTTATAAGTTTAACTTTTTTTTAATCACATGTCAACCTTCGTTGGTTATTTAACGCCAAATCCCCCCGTAAAGAAAAAAAAGTAGTGGTATTATCAAAAAACCAATCCCTTTTCCCAGTGTATTAATCCCAAAACACACGTTATAGAGTGACTGAAATCTATCTATCTATCTATCTATCTATCTATCTCAGCTTTTTCTTAGCCATTTCGAGTATAGTAAATGGTTTTAATGGTTTTGCTGGATTCATTGATGGTACTCTAAAAGGAACTACCACTCTGGGTTATAGTTGACCTGGGAGTAATGGCATGGAAGTGTAACACTCTGAGTTGGATATATGCACAAACATGTATACACACATGTGTGTGTGCACCCATACATGTGTGCGTGTGTGTGTATATATATATATATACGCCCACGCACATGTGTGTGCACACACACACACCTACATACACACACACATATACACACATATATATGTTGCAAGATGAGTTAAATTCGGCCTGAGTATCAAATTTCAAATGTTAGGAAAACCCATTAACTAGATTAAGGAAATCTAGATAAGAAAATGTTTATACATATAGCTGCGGACGTGTTAAGTACTTGTCAGATACTGGTCAGAAACTTAAAAGGGTCTGAATTTAATGTCCCTGTGTTGGAGACGGCTAGTCTAGGAAATAATTTTATGACCAGTTTTTTTAAGAGAGAACTGGCTCCCAAAAAAGTTATGGGTTTATTCGTGGGTGTCCCATTAGCCGGAAATAATAATGAAACATTCTGTATATATACAGGTGCATTTTGGGTTCGAGAGTCAGACTTAGTTTGGGTTCGAAGGGAGTTGATTAGACCGGGGCGAAGAAACAACGAACATTACCAGCCGGACCCAGTTAGTTAAGATAATCTTTTGTTAGCCGAAACTCAAACTAGAATTAATTATCCACAAAGTGTTACACGCTCCCCAACCTCCCTTGACGTTTTAACCACAAGTTGTTGTTGTGTTTTTGTTCTTTTCTCTGTGAACCTGCTTCTCGCTTTGATCCGGCCCACATAAGTATTCAGACGGGAACTTAGTAACTTATGCAACGAGCTGCAGAAGCGGGTATTATCACAGAAGGAGTATTCCACATTCCCTAACGATGCATGACTATAGCTTTACCATCAAATGGTTTATTATCACATCCAGTACAACCTTTGAGGGGGTGGTCTTACCCCTTTTCAAAGATGCTGTTATCGTATTCTACATCCCCAGCCTACAGGCTTATGCTTGTTGATCTGGGGGTGGGAACTTTACTTGTAATACTTTTTACCTGTTTATTAAATGAATTATGTGCCTTCGTACGTTTACATTGTCATTCCTTTTTGTTTATTCAGTGATAAAAACTCAATAGATACACTAACGCTAATACTGGACCTTGGTGAGTAAGGAACGACCGAGCGTCCTCCCTAATAAAAGAAAAAAAATCATTATAATGTAACTGGTACAATTAATTATCGATCCTACTTAAGACTGACTGGTCTTTATAATTACTCTCCAGACGACTCTGAGAGATAGTAACTTTTAGGGTCCCATCTATGGGTCCAAAATAACGATTTGTGTAGAATAGCAATGTTTGATACTGTTTAAATATATGTTCTTTTTAAAATATTACCAGCAAACAATTTATTTAGAAAACCTCACACACACACACACACACACACACACACACACACACACACACACACACACACACACACGCCTATATCCATATATATATATATATATATATATATATATATATATATGAACACCATTTTACATTAAATGATCCGTGAGGGTTACCAAACCGAACCTTCAACAATATGAAAGTAAAAAAGTAAAGTTGGCGACCACAGTTGAGAGCAACTAGTTGGCTTCCTTTTCAATAGCCACTACACCAAAGTGTAGGGGAGAGCGCTACGCCTTTCCATGAATTGCTCCACTTACCCTTGATACGTACCTTACATTGTTGAGTGTTAAGAAAAGAGGCATCAAGTACCATTTTCAAAGCCTTTGGTATGACGTGACCTGGGATTGAACCCAGGTCTCCCGGACCATTGGCGAACACTCAGACAACAAGGCCAAAATCTTTCCCGTGATATACAGTATAGTAAATATAGTGATATACTTCTGTTTGTGTCACTCGACCGACGGTTGCGTTCCATCTTGTGGAGATGGACAATACTAGGGTTCTTAAGCAAAAGTTGAACCTCCGACAGTATGTTGTGGAAGTTTTTAAGAATTCACTTTATACGAAATAGAGAAAAATTATTAAGATGTTCGAGAATGATCTCCGATTTTTTTTTTATATAAACTGTGTAAATAGTATTCTAACATATAATTCTAATTGTTGTTGTATAAAAAAATTCAATTTCCAATTTTTTAATGAGTGCTCTTAGCTCATTTTTCTCTCTCTTCTTTTTAGAAATTGACTTTGAAAGTTATATGTCCCTAATATTGAACCTGAAGAAATAAGTGTCGCATATATCGAACCGATGGACAAACAAGGAAAAACTCGTACATATATAAAAGCATAATTTATATTTTCATTTTTCGATAGCAACGATTGTGTGTTGTATGAATACAGCCAGAGAGAGTTCGCACATATCTTTCTTCTTTGGCGGGGACCAGTTTTGTGAAGTAGTACAACGGCCGGAGAACAAACAGGGAAGCTGACAGGTCTGTTTGAATGATCAGCAGGTATCTCCCTTCGCTTGATAGACTAGCGGACCTTTCCCCTTCACTAGAGCGACCAGCAGATCTCCCTTCAGTCCAAAATTACAGACTTTATATTGTCTCTCAAGTCCCATGTGGAAATATGAACATCCCCTTCGCCTCACGTATTTTCTGTTTGTGGCTGGATATCGGAACTTACATACTTCCGTTTTTTTTTTTTTGGGTGGGGGTAATTAGTTGATCTTATCTGCGAACGGAAATGTCTGTCACTCTATCCATAGGCAATAAATTATATTCTCGCTTCATCCTTTATTTTTCTCTTTCCTATGAAACCACTTTGTTGCCGCATTGCCACCTTGCAGCCGCATTGCCGCATTGCGACCGCATTGAATCTGCTAAGTTCATCGTCACTAGCTAAGATAGTATATTACATGTTTACTTTTTTTATGAGTTCAATCTTGGTCATAATTTTTTTTTTCATGAAAATACTCGACCACTTATTGCAATGATGGTATTGTAGAAGCTCAGAAACTTGGGATATAGGATTTTGGCACATTTATATATACATATATATTTGCCCAACTCCTCTGTCACGACAGGATGTTACAAGAAGTTGGTTTTTAAACGGAATCTAACAGGTTTGAATGCAAACTTTTCCTTCTCCATGATCGATTGCTGTAGCAAGGTTTTTGAACCCAATCTCCCCAATGATTTACCGGTAGTTTGAGATAGAATGGTTCGATTCACGCCTTTCCTAAGAGTATTAGCGTTATGCGAATTTAAAAAGGCTTCTCCAGGGTTTGAACTCTGGTCACTGTGACATTGCCACATTTAATCTTAATGGACGTTTGAACCGAACAGTAACAATGTCTTTATCAGTGCGTTGGCTTGCTGGATAGTTCGACAACATCGTTCGTCTTCTAATTTTCTTATCGTAACTTTTCAAGTGGCAAATTTGAAAGAGAAGAGTCAATGTCATAATCGATTGGAGATGAACAGATAACTATCCAGTAAATGAAATGGATTGATCAATAAGAAGACAGAAGGACTGGAACAATTAGATAGATAGATAGATAGATAGATAGATAGATAGATAGATAGATTCAATGTATGTTAGCAGACTATTAACATACATACATACATACATACATCAAGAAAGAAAGAAAGAAAGAAAGAACTTAGTTGTAATCAAGATAGATAGATAGATAGATATGAACAGACTGAGATAGATAGATAGATAGATAGATAGATAGATATTACGACATCAACAGAGATAGATAGGTTTTAACACATCGCGATCAATCGATAGATAGATAGACAGATAGATATTAAAACATCGAGATAGATAGATAGATAGATAGATAGATAGATTCAATGTATGTTAGCAGGCTATTAACATACATACATATATAGATACAGAAAGAAAGAAAGAAAGACAGAAATAAAGAAAGAAAGAAAGAAAGAAAGAACTTAATTGTGTCAAGATAGAAAGATAGATTGATAGATATGAACAGGCTTTGACAGATAGATAGATAGAGAGATAGATAGATATTAAAACATCGAGATATATAGATAGATAGATAGATAGATAGATTCAATGTATGTTAGCAGGCTATTAACATACATACATACATACATACATACATACATACAGAAAGAAAGAAAGAAAGAAAGAAAGAAAGAAAGAACTTAATTGTGTCAAGATAGAATGATAGATTGATAGATATGAACAGGCTTTGACAGATAGATAGATAGATAGATAGATAGATAGAAAGATAGATAGAGAGATAGACAGATATTAAAACATCGAGATAGATAGATAGATAGATAGATAGATATAAAACATACCGAGATAGATAGATTGACATTAAAAGTTGGTATAGTTTTGTCAGATCGTCAAAATTTTCAAAATACAACTACAAAATGCACTTTAAAATATATTATTTTATAGTTTTTTTAAAATAATATTGTAGGCAAAAAGACACGTTGCGTAGTCTCACAAATTGTTATTTGTTTAACGAATACCCTCTGGTCTGAATTAATACCTCAATTTTGGATTGCTTTGGTTTCTTTGTTTTAATACCATATAAACCTTCGTAGTTTATTTAAAGTTAAAGTTGTATTTTCGAAGAAAAATAGTTGTACTACTTAATCTATATCTGGATGGTTTGGTTTGTTGTTGGGTTTTATGGCATATCAACCTTTGTAGGCTATTTAACGCCAAATCCATTTTTATTTAAACAATCTGTTCAATTTAAAACAATTCAATTTAGCACAAGTACACAGTATAATCGTCAAAAACATTTCTATTTCAAACTGTTCAAGCAGTTATATGAAACAATTCAGTTAAGTGTAAATACTGTTTTAATGTCGAAAAACAGTTCTATTTCAGTAAAGCATAAGCACGCAGTTTAAATGTTAGTACGATTTAATTGTCAAAAACATTTCTGTTTCAAGCTATTCAGTTTACTCAAACAATTCATTTTAGCATAAGTATGCTGTTAGTTCTATTTAACCCATAGATAGGGCCCTATCAGGTGCTACCACTCCGGGCCAGAGTGGACCTGGGAGCGATGGCAATGAAGGGGTACTCCATTTTCCCCAAAGCTCCATCACTGCTGGAACCTCAACCTCAGATTGTTTAGTGTCATATCTAGGACACTCGTTAGGGGGGGTCTTAGCCCACTGTAGAGGTGCAGTCAGTGTATTCTACAGCCCCAGCCGACTGGGCAACTATATCTGGAGAGACTAGGGGTTTATACATTTTTCAAGAGTATTAGTCTGTCAGTGAACCTAATAATGCAACAAGAGTTCGAACCCGCTTACTAGGATGTTCTATTCTACTACTTTAGCCACTATACCACAGAAACTACCCCACCACATTCTTTATAGCACATCGGAAATTAAGACATTTTTCTCGAAAATAGAACAAAATGTTTTGGTACATTCATGCCTGTTTTTATTTAAACAAGTGCAAATTTCAAGACAGTAGCAAAAGTATGATTAATTAACTGGACAAGTTAATTATCTTGTGTATCCGTACTCTTTCATTTGTTAAAGTACAACTAAAATGAATCACCATCGGAAGGCTATATTGAATAGGGCAGCCTTGAACAGGTTAGCATCTACCTATTCATTGACTCTAACAACTTTATTACCCTGGCAGTATAAATTTCAGGTAGGTTTGTGCTTTGCCGTCAGAGAAGACTTGCAGTCACTCGAACCACAACACTCCGTTCTCTTTGGTAGTCGAAAATCAGAAAGCAAAGTTACCATGCCTAACTACACTCTCCATTACTTCAATGGCCGTGGCCGTGCCGAAATCCTCCGTATGATGATGGCCATTGCTGGAGTCAAATACATGGACAAGAGATATGAATTCTCCGACTGGGACCGTTGCAGGAATGGTAAGGAATTGTCTGTTGCATATTATTTTAGTAATCTAATCATAGTTAGTTTATAGTTTGTTAATAATATGTAAGTTGATTAATGCTTCAATATTAAGGAAAGGCATGAATCCATCTATTCCACACCTCCCTCTAGGGCGGACGGCCCTCTTTGGTATTAGTTCGGCAACAATATTAGGAGAAGGAAAACTCTGAATTCAAGATTTATTCCGTTTAAAAACTGACCTTGTGCCACACTACGAGTGGACAAGGGATTAATAAACGCATGCTTCATCATCATATCATGCTGTTAGTACGTATTTTCCTAACTCTCTCTCTCTCTCTCTCTCTCTCTCTCTCTCTCACTATCATCCATCGCTTCAGGCAGGTCTTCCAGACTACATCCTGTGTCGGTACAGAGCTTCTGTAGAGAAGTTCTTGTTGGAAAGTCCTTCATTTGCCCGTCCATGGGAAGGGGTTCATAACAACGTCGTTTAATAGTTTGCCCTTACTCCTCCAGCTGTGTTGGGCGCCTCGGGTAGTGTAATGGTTAGCAAGCTTGACTAGGACACCTGCAAGAGTGAGTTCGAGTCTCACTGAGTGCCCCATTCATACGGCCATTCGCCACATCTAAGAAAAAAGCTTCGTAAATTACTCCTCCAACAGTGTCCCGCATGTCTTGTTTTTCTAATTTGGATGGTCTTTTTTGTGGTTTGTCCTTCTATGATTTTTTTTTAATATAGCTCGTAGCATCCTTGTGTAATTGCCGTCAAGCTTTTTCTCTAAGCCCTTAGTCAACGTCCATGTAGTGCATCCATACAGTCGTATGCAAACGACTGCAGCTTGGAAAAAATTGCATTCTATTTTATCGACTAGGTCTGTCTTCCATATGACCGATAGTTTATTTTTATCCGTTCATGACTTCGCTAATCGCATATTGATGTCATTTTCCGTCGAAGAGATGCTGCATCCGAGGTATGTGAACTTGTCCCCTAGTTTCAGAGAACTGCCATTTAGTGTGACCCTCAGAATAGTACGAATTGATGTGATGGGTCTTGTACTGATAGTTTCTATAAATAGAAACTCCAGCCGAACCATTCTTCGGTCTTCTAAAAAGTGTGAGACATTAGATTATTTTTATTGAATACAGCCGACTGGTTAGTCCTATTTCGCGGGGGGTCATTAATCTTCTTCCGGGGATAGAGCTTAGCATATTCAAATCCCTGTCAATAGAGAAATGTAGTGAAAACAGTACAAAAATGTCTGACAGCAAAATATAAATATTATTTCTAGTAGATATTTTCTAAGCTTTGTTTGGTGCAAGGCTAGAGTTTTATAGGACCCAGTCTCGTCTGACCTGTGTACATTTCTTAGTACTTTTTTTGGCAAGAACTGTTTTGTTTTCCAAAAATTATTTCAAAAGATACGTTATTATGTAGCTATAATCCCCAAATTTAGAAAACGACATACAATAAATATATACTCATCTGATTTTTGAAACTTTCGATAGTTACAAGGGTGATATAACCTTTGGGAATCAATCAAACGAAGAAATCATTTAAACAACACACATCATAGGAATATATGCTTTATAATAAACTATTATCTTGTTTAAAAATGACTTCATGAGAAATGATTGCCTACAATTGATTTGAACGAGTCGGTTAGGGATGCAGAATATACCGACTGGATCTCTGCAGAGGGGTAAAGGCCTTCCCCAGAAATGAGTGTCCTGATATGACACCAAACAATCTGATAGTGAGGCTTCAGTAATGATGGAGCCTAGGGAAATACAAAGTACTCCTTTATTGCCATCTCTTTCAGGTCCACTGGGGCCGAGAGTGGAAGCACATGATAGGGTACTATTTTTGTGTCAAATAGAACTAGACTGTGTACTTATGCTAAACCGAATCGTTTGAAATAGAACCGTTTGATCATTTAGGTGTGTGTAAACAAATAACTCTACTTATGCTAAACTGAATTGTTTGAAATAGAAATGTTTATATGTTATAAAAATGGATTTGGCATTAAATAACCTGACATGCCCAAAAAAAAACAAACAAACAAAAAAAAACAAAAACAAAGCAAAGCAAAACAAACGTATGATTGATTGCTTGATTGATTTTAACGGCATTTCAACTCATATTGGGTTATTTTATGCTTCAAGCTTTGGGAATCGAGTTCATTGTACATTCCTATTTACATTTTTTCAGTTTGGGGGAGGGGTTGCACATTGTCCTATCGAATATGAATAATTCTTAAATAGATCCCTTTGACCCATACATTGTACGGTAAAATGTAGCACCACTCTGTATCAAAGTGAACCTGGGAGTAATGTTGATTTAATGGTACAATTCACAGCATCTGCCTTAAGTAATTTGGATTAAATACTCCAAATAAGGCGCTGCACTTGAAGGGGGTCATCCCCGTCTGTTTTCTAAAACATATCTATTTGATCGATAAATGTTGCCATAACAGGTACTACTACTCCTGGAAAGAGTGGACTTGGGAGTAATCTCAATGTAGATTGATCTTCACCCTACCCAGATCTCCAGAACTGGAAACTCACCATCAGATTCAGTTTTGTTTAACAACTAGGAAGTCCATTTGAGAGGGTTGATTTTTTCTTTTGGGTTGGTAGGAGGTTTAATCTTTTGCAGGGTGTACAATCGGCATATTCTAAGTCCCTCCATAGGAGGGGCAGAGAGGTTAAAATTCTGACATATTCCTTTATCTAGCCCGTGGTGAGTCAGTTATCGTAATTTACAAAGTTTTTTGCTTAGATGTAGTGCAAGGCCATATGAACAGGGCATGTTGTTAAAAATGGAAACAGTGACCAGAGTTCGAATCCTGGAGGAGGATGTTTGCATTTCAGACCGCTAAGACGCATAGAAAAGGTATGAATCTCAGTATTCTTCCTCGACCTCTAAGTAGGACAGATTGTGCACTTAAACCATGGTATTCCAACCAGTTTAGAAGTAAAACATTGAATTAAAATCTGTTAAATGTTTCTTAGAAATTGACCCTGTTTTGAAACTTGCTCGTGCGGTGAAGTTGGTAAATGTATATATTCCTTTATTTATATTCTTATTAAGGAGGTGCCCGTGGTGTAATGGTTATCGCCGTAGGAATTGGACACGGCGACACGAGTTCAAATCCTGGACAAGACTGATTGCATTTCACATAGCACTATACCCTTGGGAAAGGTATGAATCCAATTATTCTCCCTCCAGCTATGGGTAAATAGTAGAGCAGACCGATTTCTTCAGCCTTGGTGAGGCAACTCGTCAAGGAGAAGGAAAACTCTGAATTCAAACCTCTTAAACTCCGCTTAAAATTTACCTTGTGTCGTATCCTGTCCGAGCGGAGGGGTTGGTAAATATGTAAATTCTTATTGAACCTTTTTTCTAACTTCTAGATTTTTTTAATCGATGTATATAAATAAGCCGATTTTCCAACTTAGGTTAATCATTATATATTGTTCCTGACACTGGGAATGTTTGTATTGGTTTAATGATAGATAATGAAATTTACCACAGACAAGTGTTTTAAAAAATGTTTTTCAGAACAGCTGTTTAAAAGTCATTCGGGCCGCCTTCAATTGTTCGAGATATCATTGTCTCGTCTGATGTTCAGAAAAAATGAAGAGTTACGCATGTTTAAATAGTACCAACAGATATTCTACTTTAAAACGCTTCTGGGTCTTTGCCCAGTAGGCTGGGGTTGTAAAATACACCGACTGTACCTCTACAGAGGTGTAAGACCCCGCCAACGAGTTTCCTGATTATGACACTAAATAATTTGATGTTGAAATTCCAATGAGGCAGGGCGTTTGGAAAATGTGGAGCACCCATTCATTGCCATTGCTCCCAGGTCCACTCTGGCCTGGAATTCAGCACCTGATAGGGCCCTATTTATGTTTTAAATAGATCTAAACTGCGCACTTATGCTAAACAGAATTGTTTGAATTACTACTATTTGATTGAACTGAATAGCTTAAAATAGAATTGTTTTTGATAATTAAACGATGCACTTACATTTAAAGTGCGTTCTTATGCTAAACTGATTTGTTTGAAATTGAACTGTTTTTGACATTGAAAGTGTACTTACGCTAAACTGGAATGTTTAATATAGACGTTTTTTGACGTTTAAATGTATGTAAAAATCTATACTAATACTAAACTGAACTGACTGAATTAAAACTGTTTAAATGAACTGAATGGCTTGAAATAGAAATGTTTTTGACATTCCATCTGTTTACTCATACTAAACTGTATTGTTTGAAGTAAAACTGATTATTCAGACATTGGCATAATGGTTAGAGTGTTCCTAATGGCCCGGGAGATCTGGGTTCAATACCAGGTCGAGTCAAAACAGCGACTTTAAAAATGGTACTTCATACCTCCTGGCGTAACACTCAGCATTATAAGGTACGGATCAAGGGTAAAGTGGTGAAATCTAGGGAAAGGAGTAGCGCCCTCCCCTACACCTTGGTGTTGTAGCTATCGAAAAGGGAGCCTTCGAGTCACCATCGACTATGGTTACCAACTTTCTTATTCGTATAAAAATAGATTTGGCATTAAATAACCTATAAAGGTTGATATACCATGAAATCCAAACAACAACCAACTTCTGATTCTAATGGGGTCAGATATCGACTTTGGAATAATGAAAATGAAGGTTTAACATAATATCTTTAGGTATACAGAACTGAAATCTTACCATCCGTATATATTCTCGAATTTTAGCAATGAGTAAAATAGTTAACGGGAATAAATTCCAATTTCTAAAAGGCCCTCATTACAAAAAAAGGAAATTAGCTGAATCGAGGCCTTTGCTGTCTCGGCTGACCAGAGTATAACTGACAGAAAGCCAAAAGAAAAATAAGTACCAGGACCTTGCTAGAGAATAGAAAAATCTGTGAAGGAAGAGAGCGATGGTGATACCAATTGTAATTGGTGCTATTAGTACAGTCACCAAAAGATTAGTATAAGGACGGGAGAACTTTGAAATAAGATGACGAGTGGAGACCATCCAAGCTAAAACATTATAGAAATCAGCCAGAATACTGAGAAGAGTCCAGGAGACTTGGGGAGATTTGCAGTCACTCAAACTCAAATGAGGGACTATTGGCTAAAGCTGGAGTGAAAAACTAGAAAATTAGTAAAAATAATGATAGTACAAAAAAGTGTACCATGACAGCAAACTTTTTCTGAGCACAATGGTTTGGTATGGTTTCTTTGTTTAATGGCATATCAACCTTTGTAGGTTATTTAATGCCAAAGCTATAAGAACAGTAGTGGTAATATTTCACCCATACCTTTCACAAGGGCATTTGCCCGAAAGTGAACGTAATAGCGCGACTGAAGTACGAACTCGCTTATTACGATTCCGCAGTCCATCGCTTTAACCGTTACACCTCGAGGAGTAGTATCTATTAAGGTTCCACCTATGGGTCAAATAGTACTAATGTCTGAGGTATGACATTCATCTAAATCTGATTGTGAGGCTCCAGTCCAGGAGATTCGGGGAATGTGGAGTACTCCTTTATTGCCATTACTCCCAGGTCTACTCATAGGGTTTCATTTATGAGTTCTTAGCAATGAGCAAAGTGCTTAAAAGGAGTACATTCCCATTTCTAGAAGGCCCTCTTGAAACATTATTAATTGCTTATTGGTTGTTTGGGATTTGGTTCCTTTGTTTAATGCCATATCAACTTTCGAGGGTCATTATACCCCATAGACATTGTTGTTGAAAAATATTTATTAATAAATAATTAAAGAATGATTGGTTAAAAAAGAAAGAAAGAAAGAAAGAAAGAAATGGTTAGTTAAGAAAGAGAGAACGAAAGAAAGAAAGAAAATGCTTAGTAAAAAAGAAAGAAAGATATTTAAGAAAGAAAGAAAGAAAGATGGTTTCGTAAGAAAGAAAGAAAGAAAGAAAGAAAGAAAGAAAGAAAGAAAAAAAGAAATGGTCAGTTAAGAAAGAGAGAAAGAAATAAAGAAAAATGCTTAGTAAAAAAGAAAGAAAAATGATTAAGAAAGAAAGAAAGAAAGAATGGTTTCGTAAAAAAGAGAAAGAAAGTAAGAAATAAAGAAAATTGGTTAAGAAAGAAAGAAAGAAAGAAAGAAAGAAAGAAAGAAAGAAAAATGCTTAGTAAAAAAGAAAGAAAGATGATTAAGAAAGAAAGAAAGAAAGAAAGAATGGTTTCGTAAGAAAAAAAGAAAGTAAGAAAGAAAGAAAATTGGTAAAGAAAGAAAGAAAGAAAGAAAGAAAGAAAGAAAAATGCTTAGTAAAAAAGAAAGAAAGATGATTAAGAAAGAAAGAAAGAAAGAATGGTTTCGTAAGAAAAAAAGAAAGTAAGAAAGAAAAAAGAAATTGTTAGTTAAGAAAGAGAGAAAGAAAGAAAAAAATGCTTAGTAAAAAAGAAAAAAGATGATTAAGAAAGAAAGAAAGAAAGAAAGAATGGTTTCGTAAGAAAGAGAAAGAAAGTAAAAAATAAAGAAAATTGGTTAAGAAAGAAAGAAAGAAAGAAAGAAAGAAAGAAAGAAAGAAAGAAAGAAAGAAAGAAAGAAAAATGCTTAGTAAAAAAGAAAGAAAGGTGATTAAGAAAGAAAGAAAGAAAGAAAAAATGGTTTCGTAAGAAAGAAAGAAAGTAAGAAAGAAAGAAAATTGGTAAAGAAAGAAAGAAAGAAAGAAAGGAAGAAAGAAATGGTTAGTAAAGAAAAAGAGAAAGAAAGAAAGAAAGAAAAATGCTTAGTAAAAAAGAAAGAAAGATGATTAAGAAAGAAAGAATGGTTTCGTAAGAAAGAAAGTAAGAAAGAAAGAAAATTGTTTAAGAAAGAAAGAAAGAAAGAAAGAAAGAAAGGAAGAAAGAAAGAAATTGTTAGTTAAGAAAGAGAGAAAGAAAGAAAGAAAAATGCTTAGTAAAAAAGAAAGAAAGATGATTAAGAAAGAAAGAAAGAAAGAAAGAAAGAAAGAAAGAATGGTTTCGTAAGAAAGAAAGAAAGTAAGAAATAAAGAAAATTGGTTAAGAAAGAAAGAAAGAAAGAAAGAAAGAAAGAAAGAAAGATAGATAGAGCGGAATATAAAAGAAAAAAAAGACGAGTTAAATAGTACCACCACTGTTTTTCGATCACATAACTTTGGCATTAAATAACAAACAGAATTGATATGCCATTAAACAAAGAAACAGAAACCGAATTACCTTGGTGAATGTCTTCCAACGACATTTTCCAATGTGTTTCTCCTAATCTTCAGTTTTGGGAGATTGGTAAGACGCCCTCTTTGGCTATCACAGCGGAAGCTCTCATGGAAATATGTCACTGCGTTTAGAGATCATTCTGAGGATAGAATCATATTCAAATTGATGAAAACCAAAAACCCAGTCCCCTTCATGGTTTGGGGGGTTGTCTTTTGTAATGGCCACCTTATGCCTCCATTCATCTTTCCACATTGCTTCAAGCTCGACACAGAGACTTATACCAGGTTCCTGGAGTAGGTATTGCTGACCTGGATCCAGAAAGTTATCGCTGGAAAAACCTACGTTTGCCATCAGGAAAGCGCCATGCCACACAAGCAACAGGAGTCAGTTTTACCTGTGAAAAAATTTTTGCGATCACATAACTACTTATATCTGGAGGCTTAACTGCACAGATCGCAATCCCTTAGTATGTTTTTATGGGGTTGATTTTATCGACAGACTCCCCGCGAAAAAACCTCTGCGCAGCACCAAAGACGAAGTGAGGGTAAATATAACATAAATTACAAAAAGATCATCAGGTAGACATTGATACGGCAATTGGCGCAGAGAGTGGAATTGGCAAGCCGAGTTGAAATCGTAAGGGATGATGTATTTTATTTCGGGCTTCTGCTCTTTCTCTCCAGCAATGAGCAAATACCGAGATTCTTTATTTTCTAAAGTCTTGGGAAAGCAACCATTCTAAAGGACTACTCTTAATTCACACGAGATTTATTCCGCTAAAAATTGACATTGTGTCATACCCAGCTCCAAATGGAAGGTCTGGGTAAATATACACTCTGTTCATATGCAGTATTACCTATTAAGGGCTATTAATTGGTCAAGTTTAGTTTCTTTGTTCATGGCACATCAACCTTTGTGGGTTATTAAATTCCAAAGCCCTACGTGTAGAATAACTGTAAGTAAGTAAAGTTGGCGACCTTAGTCGAGGGTGACTCGAAAGCTCCCTTTTCAATAGCTACTACACCAAGTTGTAGGGGAGGGCACTACACCTTTCGTTGGATTGCTCCACTTTACCCTCGATACGTACGTTATATTGCTGAGTGTTAGGAGGTGCCCGTGGTGTAATGGTTATCGTCGTAGGAAATGGACATGGCGACACGAGTTCAAATCCTAGACGAGACTGATTGCATTTCACATGGCACTAATACCCTTTGGAAAGGAATGAATCTAATTATTCTCCCCCCCCCCGCTATGAGTAAATAGTAGGGCAGACTAGGTTCTTCAGCCTTGGTGAGGCAACTAGTCTAGGAGAAAGGAAAAATTTGAATTCAAACCTGTTAAACTCCACTTAAAACTGACCAAGCGGAGGGGTTGGTAAATATGGCTATATTGATGAGTGTTAAGCAAGGAGGTATCAAGTACCATTTTTAAAGTCTTTGGTATGACACGACCTGGGATTGAACCCAGGTCTCCCAGACCATTGGCGAACACTCTTCCCACTAGGCCAATGAATTGTGTTGAACCTAATTAACCTTCTTATCCCATGAGGGATAAGAGGGTCAGTACCTTTCCCATGAGTATTTGTTTGAAAATGAATGTTATAGTGCGACTGGAGCTCGAAATCGTTTACAACGATTTCAGCAGTCCAGCACGTTAACCACTACATAACAGAAACTCACCCTTCAATGGGTCAAATACAACCATTTGAGATGATAAGGTAATTATATCTGAAAAAGAAGTGGAGTTATTTTTGTAGAATTTATTTTTTTTTGCTTTTTCTTTCTTTTTTTCTTTACTTTTTTATCGCTTACCTTGTCTTTCTTTTCTTTTGTATTAAATTCATCATTTCTTTCTTTTTTTCTTTCTTTTGTAGATTTTTTTCTTTCTTTTTGTTATTTCCCAATCCTTAATTTCTTTCTTTCTTTCTTTCTTTTTTTCTTTTTGTTGATTTTTCTTTCTTTTCTTGATATTTTCTAATCTTTCTTTCTTTCTTTCTTTCTTTCTTTCTTTACCTGTTCTTTTTTTCTTTTGTTTTTATTTCATTCTTTCTTTTTTTCTTTCTTTTGTTCATTTTTCTTTCTTTTCTTGATATTTCCAAATCTTTCTTTCTTTCTTTCTTTCCCTGGTCTTCTTTTTTCTTTTGTTTTTTTATTTCATTGTTTTTTTCTTTCTTTTTCTTTATTTTGTGCATTTTTCTTTCTTTTTTTATCTCACAATCTTTTCTTTCTTTCTCTCTTTTGCTGATTTTTATTACTTTTTTTATATTTCCATCCAACTTCTTTCTTTCTCTCCCTTTCTCTTTTCTTTCTTTCTTTCTTTCTTTCTTTCTTTCTTTTGTTGATTTTTATTACTTTTTTTTTATATTTCCCGCTTCTTTTTCCCAC
The DNA here is from genome assembly GCA_963585895.1 of Sepioteuthis lessoniana. Taxonomy (NCBI): domain Eukaryota; kingdom Metazoa; phylum Mollusca; class Cephalopoda; order Myopsida; family Loliginidae; genus Sepioteuthis; species Sepioteuthis lessoniana. The sequence continues at coordinate 11,913,647 of OY757942.1, forward strand.
TCTCTTTTCTTTCTTTCTTTCTTTCTTTCTTTCTTTTGTTATCTTTATTACTTTTTAGATATTTCCCAATTCTTTCTTTCTTTCTTTCTTTCTTTCTTTCTTTTTTTCTTTCTTTCATTGTTTTGTTGATTTTAATTATTTTAAAAAATATTTCCCACTTCTTTCTTTCTTTCTTTCTTTCTTTCTTTTGTAGATTTTTATTATTTTTTCATAGTTATTGATTCTTTTTTTCTTTCTTTCTTTCTTTCTTTTGTTGATTTTTATTACTTCTATGATATTTCCCACTTCTTTCTTTCTTTCTTTCTTTCTTTCTTTCTTTTGTTGATTTTTTTCTTTTTTAAGTATTTTGCGATTCGTTCTTTATACATGCCGAGCGGTCATCGCAACTGCTGTAACTAGAGGAACAAAAAGGACAAATTCGAAGGGTCACATTTTATAACGGCCTTATTTCAATGTAAAAAAATAGCCAAAACTGTATAGAGGGCAGGAAGTGGTTAACAATCAAGCTGTTAAATTCTTTGTGCGTGTCCCACATTGTACTATTGTGTCAGAGTCAGCTAAAAATATATAAAGAACTGTTGATAGTAATTTAGTTTTGTAGGCTATCATTACTGAAGTGTTATTATTAAGAAAAGTCGGCATTAGATACTGTCCGAGACGAAACTTACAATGTTTTATCTCGCGAAATATACGTTCCAACTAGATCTCCAAAATAGAATCATTGCAACGAAGCCAGTTTCGAAACACGAGGATTATGAAACAACCACTAAACTACAATATTTGTTCTTCTAAAATATAATTCAGATTTGTTCAAGGATTTTAAAAGACCAAAATCAATATGCTCTTTCAAAAAGTGTTCAAAGTGGGTGAAGTTTTATTGAAAGTCTAATCTCTTATATATGAATTAACGTCTGCCACCCGCGTAATGAAAAGTTCTTCTTACGAATTGAGCACTCCGCTATCCGATTGCATAATATGTAAACAAACTAAAGTTAATACAGATTGCATTAAATTTCCGAACTGACGTAAGTCGCCTAAATCGCTGAGCGGTAAGATACCGATCTATCGTAAAGTTAGGCGGTTTTCATTTCCAGCTTTAAGCGTCCAGCGTGTCTAGCCACACTAAAGAGTTGTGATACACCGAAACAGAACATCTGTGGATGGTAATATACACATATATGTATATATATATATATATATATATATATATATATATATATATATATCATTAAGAAAAAATATATATATCATTAAGAAAAAAAAACACAAAACGGTCACATTAGGATTTTTTTTCCTTAATGAAATTATTGGTCTGTAATGTCTGTTACATTGAGCTCTTTGCCAGGAAAATTTAAATGTTCACTTTTGAATAGTTTTCTTGTCCTGATGGAATTACTCCCAACTCCGGTTTAACTGGACCGAATGACACACACACACACACACACACACACACACACACACACACACACATATATATATATATATATATATAAACCGTGATACACAAATTATCGATAGGTTTTCTTTTGTTAATGCATTAATAAAAACAAGAAAATTCATATATTGCTTCTACTGAATTTTCAAAGGTACCAATAATAATAATAATAATAATAATAGGCTTGATAAAGAAACGAGAATAGGTAAAAATCGGAGGACGAGTTGAGATTATCCAAACTCTAGGATTGTTGAGGTCCGCCAGAATACTGAGTAATGTGCTGGTGATCTGAGGAGATTTGCTGTCTCTTAGACTCTCGTCAAAGACCATTAGCTAACACTGATGTCTAAAAATCGCAAGAAGTAATATAAAAATAAAGCGAAATTTGATAGGACGCAACAAAATAGCAAATATCGAATATGTGGTAATAGAGACGAAACCATTAATCAATTGTTAAGTGAATGCGGCAAACTAGCACAAAATTAGTATATAACTGACATTGGTATAATTGTTAGAGTGTTCGTCAATGGCCCGGGAGACCTGGGTTCAATCCCAGGTCGAGTCATACCAAAAACTCAAAAAATGGTACTTGATACTACCTTGCTTAAAATTCAGCATTACAAGGTAAGGATCGAGGGTAAAGTGGAGCAATCCAGGGAAAGGAGTAGCACCCCACCTACACCTCGGAAGGGTAGCTATTGAAAAGAGAGCCATCGGGTCACCCTCGACTACGGTCACCAACTTTACTTAGTATAAGACTAGACACAACTGAGTGAGGAAGATGATCCACTTGGAACTGTGTCAGAAATTTAAATGTGGCCATATTTCTATCATAAGGATCTCACTATTTAAATGTGGCCATATTTCTATCATAAGGATCACACTATTTAAATGTGGCCATATTTCTATCATAAGGATCTCACTAATTCGTGAGATATGTTCAACCCGGAATCTGCCCTGGAGAACGATACGCACAAGTTTCTCTCGGATGTTGAGATACAAACATGCCCCTAATCCTGGTTAGAAGGCAAAACTTCGTGTTAGTTAAAAAAATAAAAAATAAAACCTACTCAATAGTGGACTTTGCTGTTCTTGCGGTCCACTTAATAAAAATTAAAGAAAACAAGAATGAATATAAATACTTAGGCATTGTCATAAAACATTAAAAAAAGCTATAGAATGTAAAGGTGACTGTGATCATATTTACCAACCCCTCCGCTCGGGCAGGATATGACACAAGGTCAATTTCTTAAGCGGAGTTTAACAGGTTTGAATTCAGAGTTTTTCCTTCTCCAAGACTAGTTGCCCCATCAAGGCTGAAGAACCTAGTCTGTCCAACTATTTACCGATAGCTGGAGGGAGAATAATTGGATTCATACCTTTCCTAAGGGTATTAGTGCTATGTGAAATGCAATCATTCTCGTCGAGGATTTGAACTTGTGTCACCGTGTCCATTTCCTACGACGATAACCATTACACCACGGGCACCTCCTTAAAGGTGACTGTGATACTCATTGTAATTGGTGCACTCGGAACGATCCTCAAAGGCTTGTGAAAAAGGGTTGGAAGAGCGGAAAATCGGAGAATATGCTGAGCCAATCCAATTTTTTAAAGAACGGTCTGGATACTGTGAAAGGTCTTGGAGACTTGAGGAGACTTTCTGTCCATATTCTAAAGAAACTTAGTGTTGTACTTCCTACATACTGGACTCGCTCCTCCATTAATGCACGTCAATGGAGCATCAAAGGAGTTGACCAGACCCACGTGTTTGGTCTGCCTCTCCAGTTGTTTGAGGCGCACTTCTGTCGGCCGCGTTTTGGTCAGCACAGTTCGGTCGGGTGTTGCCTCAGCACTGGAAACTTCCTCCGGCCTCAAGGGGGCCATCCCGCAGGATTTTATCCCCTTACGAGGGGTTGAGTTTATTGTCTGGTGCCTGAGGCACCCCAAATCAGAGAATGCCGATCGAGCCGAAGCTATTTTTAGCTATACCGGACGCGTGTGCGCTTCGGCCCAGTGACCAGACCCACCATAAAACCCGGCCTTGTGCCAAATTCGCTCTTTCGGTGGGATGCGTGATAGATAACTGACCAGACCCTCTCTCTCTCTCTCTCTCTGTATGTTTATCGATCATAATCTGCTAAAACCTACAGCAGTATTTTCCTATCAATCTATTTACCTATCTGTTGTATTTTGACCCTCGACCCAGCAAAACTTGCCATTCCAAGGTAATGCACCGGAAGGAAGTGACACATTCCAATGGCAGTTATGAGAGGAAATCGCGTGGGCGGAAATTGGCTAACAAAATGGGACAAGCTACAATTCCCATGGTACACTTATAGACTGATGCACCGGAAGAGAGTGACCTATGAACTGCATGACTATTATTTCCGCTTGATGACGATCAAACATGCCATTCCAAAGATTGAGTAGGTGATTGAGTGGACGTTGAACTATTATATAACTCTGTCAAGACAGAGAAGAGTTGGAGTTGGAGTTATAGACGAGATGTGGTTGGGAAAGCCACACCAGGCCGAAGGGGTCCTCGGGGCTCCCAGTAGTTTTGGAGACCCGTTGGTGACAAGTAGTAGTAGAGAAAGCCAGCACTCAGCAGAAAGCTGAGCCCCCGGGCCTCCTGTTGAGCATCAGGAGACCGAGAGACACAACGCTGACGGCCATAAGAGTGGGGGGTCAATATATTGCTGTTCTGTTCGGTCTCCAACTCATTCTCACTGTAAAAACCTTGAATAACCTTTTCAAACCCTTACAATAAAGTGAGAGGTAAATATTTTCCTAAAGAAGGCTTCGTTCGTCTTTCTTCTTCGTTGTGTTGTTATGATTATGAGTATACAACATATCTATCTGAGTCTAATACCTATCTTAGATTGTTAATATCTATCTATCTATCTATCTGTGGTTTGGATCGTTTTCGTAACCCCGTGTTCACGTAAAAAAATTCTTGGTGTCTTCGTAAAGAAAGAGTTAAGTTCCTTTAATTTGAGGGTGAAGTAAAATGTCATATTTTTTCTTAATTACATGGAATTGTTGTTTTATATGACAAAAATAAAAAGGTCGATATTGATAACTTTTTTTCATTTCTGTTGGTAATTTCAAAATTAAAATTGATTCAGTTTTACAAGAGAAGATGTTAATATATCACCGGGAGACAAGTCTGTAACAATTCCACTTTTTAAGATATCTGGATTTCTACTCAAATGACAATTTCAATTAAATATACTTTTTAACTGAAAAAGTCCTGGCTACAACACCCCACAAGACACCAACTATACGGCCACTTGCCTCCCATCACGAAAATTATACAAGTTAGAGGAACATGACACGCAGGACACTGCTGGAGAACCAAGGACGAGCTCATAAGTGATGTACTCATATGGACCCCCACATATGGCCAAGCAAAATCAGGACGACCAGCTCGAACATACATACAGCAGCTATGTGAGGACACAGGATGTAACACTGAAGACCTGCCAGAGGCGATGAATAATTGGGAGAAGTGGCGAGAGAGGGTCAGGGATATCCGTGCTGGCGGCATGACATGATGATGATGAATAATAAAAACCTTTGATGCGTATAGTTATGTTTTTACACACCCTCTTCCTATTAGCAGGATGTGACATTTTAAACACTTTTCCGTCTCTTAGACCATTTGCATATCAAGGTTTAAGTATCTACTCTGCCCTATTATAGACCTATAGCTGGATGGAGAACTGTTAGATTCATACCTTTCCACCAAAATATAAGTGCGAAATGCAAAGAGCTTTGTCCAAGATTTGACCTCGTGTCACCGTGTCCATTTTCTTACGATGATGACCAGTATAGAATAATTATGTTTGCACACAGATTGATAGTTTCGCGTATTCCTATTTCAACCATGCATAGGACTCTAAGAGGTTCTTCTACCCAGGGTCAGTTGACCCGTGAATAGGGGATGCACTGGCTTAGTCAACCCTCACCAAAGCTCCAGAAGTCTAGCCTAAATCAAGATATTATAATTAGTTCAAGTGCTCGCGTAATACATTTAAACATAATCGTTATAAGAAATCAAACATTTAGCAATAAAAAAATTAATGTAACATTTGAAAATTTTCTCTCTTTTTCAGATTTCCCCTGTAATTACCTCCCCTGTCTTCAAATGGACAATGGTTACATGATGCCTGAGACCATGGCTATTTGCAGATATTTGGCCCGTGAGTACGGTAAGTAACGTATACCACTGGAAGTATCTATCCTTATGTCTTATTAAAATTAATAATTAAAAAGATGTATAACATTTTCATATCAATAAATATATTTTGTTTTTGTAGGTTTCTATCCCAAGAGCCCCATGGACATGTTCAGGTGTGATTATATCTGCGACTGTTTCTATGAAATCATGCATGATTACATGAGGTACTACCACTGGAAGAACGGACGCTTCAGGGTGAGTCACTTATTTCGTAACTGTTTATTCACTATCAATCTGAACTTGTTTAAATACATATTACAGTGTTTTCTTATCAATCTATTTATTTATCTGAGTTAGTTAAAACTAATTCAGATCTATCTATCTATCTATCTAAGAATTTAACTTAATACCTAGCCCAGTGAGTTCATATCAATCTATTTATCTATTTGCCTGAATGTGTTTATACCTATCTCAGTATCTATCTATCTATCTGTCTATCTATCTATCTATCTATCTATCTTAAACTCTATCACAGTGTATTTTTTATTAATCTATTTATCTTAATCGGTTAATCCCTATCTATCTATCTATCTATCTATCTATCTATCTATCTATCTATCTTATAATGCTCATATCTATCTATCTATCTATCTATCTATCTATCTATCTTATAATGCTCATATCTATCTATCTATCTATCTATCTATCTATCTTATAATGCTCATATCTATCTATCTATCTATCTATCTATCTATCTATCTCAGTCAATTCATCTATCTATCGAGCTAGCTAGCTAGCTATCAAAGAATATAACTTAATACATAGCTCAGTGTTTCATATCTATCTATTTATCAATCTATCTGAATTTGTTAATACCTATCTATCTATCTATCTATCTATCTTATAATGCTCATATCTATCTATCTATCTATCTATCTTAAACACCCTCACAATGTATTTTTATTAATCTAGTTATCTTAATCAGTTAATCCCTATCTATCTATCTATCTATCTATCTAATCTGCATAATAATTCTTGTATTACCATTTATAACACTAAAACTCTATTTGCAAACTGGCTTTTCTAACATAGTCATAAACATTGAAAGACATTAGCAAATATCGGCGTCGACTTTTATCTACATAATGACTGCTTTAATCAGTAATGCCGTCAATTGATCCTTATGATAGAAAATAAATGGGACAAACATGCAGCTGTTTATTACAGTGACTTTCTAAACCGTACCTAAAAGTAGAGGAAAGTATATCCATTGTCTCAGCTTTATCTCGAAATGGCTAAAAAGAAGCCGCGAAAACGTTTACACCTCTCATCGAAAGAAAGAATAAAAAACATATCCGCTCTATATCACTCTCTAACTGGGACTGCTGAAATCAAACACAAACTTTCTCCGGCCTATTTCAATCAACCTCCCATCTGTTAATGTAATTTACGAAGCTCTTTGCTTCGATGGGGCACAAGGCCGAATGAACGGGGCACCCAATGAGACTCGAACTCACTCTTGCAGGTTTGTTAGTCAATCTTGCTAACCATTACACTATCTGAGGTGCCCATCCTCCCATCTGTTAATCAAACACCTTCAAAGTGATTATAAGTTTTTAAGATAACAAAACCATATTCATTTGCATGTTACACATTGTCAGTCCCTGTTTTGAAAATTCCGTTTTGATTGTACGGAAAAAGGTCGAATAAATCAGGCTACAAGTCAAATATATAAATAAATAAATAAAAGGAACTGATGAAGTTATACACCAGAAGATTGTCGTCTGCTTTACTGGAAAAATAGAGAAAAGAAGTTTAGATTTGGGATAGAAAGAAAGATAGGACCTATACCTTTCCAAAAAGTATTAACGCGAAGCGAAACGTAGAAGGCCCCGTCCACAATTTGAATTTCGGGATGCCGAGTTTGTTTTCTTCTAAGATTACAACTTCGTGTCAGACGCCCTTTTACATCTGAAAGGGAAGCTTTTGAATAAAGATTACTATGATAGTAAAAAATCTTTTTTACAAATGTTCATATTATTTGCACATGTTTTCGTGTCTTTCATTTTAGTACAACATGAACGACTATGGCTTCGGAGGTGACAGCAACTGCAGCAACTACGACGTAAGTATTTTTTCTATTTTAATAACATTATCTAAACTTACTTCCAAGATTTTTCTAACATCAATGTAATCTTAGGCTTCCACTTCAAAATAAGCTATGCCTCCATTTGTCAAATTTACCGATATACAATCGAGTGAAATAAATATTCGGAGGTGTCCTCGTGGTGTAATGGTTAAAGCGATGAACTGCAGAAACGTAGGAAGCGAGTTCGTACTCCAGTGGCGCCATTACGTTCACCTTCGGACAAATACCCTTGGGAAAGATACGAACCTTCTTATCCTCCCATCTATGGGTTAAATAGTACCGCTACTGTACTTCAAGGAGGATATCTTTGGCATTAAATAACCTATAAAGATTAAACAAAGAAACCGAAACCAAACGAAATAAATATTCGTACATCTGAAAATTTTTATTTTTTATCTTTCAAACATATCCTGAACAAAATGTTTATATACATTTACAGTATAAGAATATTCTATATTGAATTTTATAAACTCAGCTTACAATTAACTTTACAGAAATTAATTCCATTTATTAATTATCATGAGTGAAAAAATTAATCATATGTTACAAAATTAACGCTTTATCCTTAGTCAATCCTTTCTAGAATCCCCTTTAATCACTTCAAAAGCCACTAATCTCTTCCTGTAGTTCTCAATATCTCGCAATAATTAGCACGCATTTTGTACCATTCTTCCTGTCATATATGTAACGTAATAACCAAGGGATTTCGGTTCGTGCCTTTGGGTTTAGTTAGGCTGAGAACCTTTCGGCTCAGCACATGGGTTAGTTAGGTGCAAACATTGATGCAGGTGTTAAGGCGGGCGCATGCGGGCGGACCGACGAAGAGATGTCACAATAGTCCGAGACGAAACGGGTAACGGAGTGCGAGTGACGTTACACACAGGAAGCGCGCAGAGGTTTGTGGAGAATTGAAAGAAAGTTAGTTGAGTTAAAAACTAGACGCCGAACGAGGAGGTTCGACTTTTACGAGTTCGCTGAAGCAGGCGAATTTGCACCTTATGGGTGCCGCACGAGATGGGGGCCAGATGAATAAGACAGCAAAGCGAGATTGTGTCCCTCCTCTTTATGTCGAAACCTTTAACTCAAAGTTAATAGAAAGGTTTCGTACTTGAACAAGAAGTCGTTACGTGTTTTCGAATTTCGAGATTCCTATTTTCTTTATATGTGGAACATTATATATAGCTATTTCGCTCATGGCGTTAATTGTGGCTATAGTAAATATAGTCTTCAGATTATTTATTTTTGCTGGTGATGTTTTTCGGATTTGAATTTTCAAAAATCAACACAAGTTCCAAGTTGGATTCAAATCCAGGGACTGGCTTGGCCATTGCAAAACATTAACATTATTTTCAAACGCCACTTCTTAGTAGGATTAACTGTATGTTTGGGGTCATTATCTTGCTGGAAAATGTAATCAGAAGGTACCTCAAGACTCAACAGAAGACATCGAATTTTCTTGCAAGATCCGTTTATTCATTTGGGCATTCGTTTTACTGTCTGTTACTGATATTTTGCCAACACCTTTCGCTGAAAAACACCCCCAAATCATTATACTGCCAAATTAGACAATTCTTACCGTGTTCTTTAGTGAGTAGGCTTTGCCATCTTTCCTCCACGCATGATTTCGATAATTATGACCAAACAACTCAGTTTTAGATGAACATTTTAAGTAGAGGAATTATATCATGAACTGAATTACCATGACCAAAAAATCCGACGAACAGAGCCATCCATTTTTTCTGTATGTCACGTGCAAGTGTTCGTCAAATTTTTTGGTTATAGTAATTCAATTCACAACTCAATTTTAGTTTCATTCATAGTACTCTTTCCGAAAACAAATTTTCATTTTCCTTTTCCTCATGCTGTCTTAGGAATTTCAACCTTGCATCTCTATATCGTTTCAATAAGAGAGGAGTTTTCTTTGGTCTCAGTGACTTTAGACCATTCCTCAGCATCTCAGCATTTTATTACAAATACGAGGATCATTAAATAAGTTTCCGGTCTTTTTTCGTATGGGCACTTTTATTCATAGTACACACATGAAACTCTAGTCCCCTTCGAAACAATCCCCTCCGGTTGCAATGAACTTGTTGTAACGTTCCAACAACTTCTGGAAGGCCCCATCGAAGTCATCTAGTGTGAGCGTGTCAATGACCTTCGTCACAGCCTCTTTTAAGTCCTCAATTGTCTCATAACAACATCCTCTTTGCTTAGGGAATAAGCAAAAGTCACAGGGAGCAAGGTCTCGACTATAGGGAGGGTGAAGAACTGTCTTGATGCCTATCTTGGTCAAATAGTCTCTGACAAGGGTGAAGTTGTGGACTGGTTCATTGTCCTGGAGGAAATGCCACTGACCCGATTTGAAGAGTGCTAGCCTCTTCCGACTGAATCTCTTCCTGAACTCCCTTAAGACCTCAACATAGTAACCCCAACCCTAACCCTTTGGCCTATCAACTCTGGTGTATTGACTTCCTTACTCCTCCCACACCACCCATCATCCTTCACAGGCTCTCTGCCTTCCTTGAATCTCTTATGCCACTCAAAAACTGATGCTCATGAAAGATGGTCGAAAAGCTGTCTGAAGCATTTCGTACGTTTCTGTGGCATTTTTTTGCAAGTTTAAAACGGAATTTTATTGCATATCGTTCTTCTAAAGTGTCCTCACATCCAGATTGCATTTTTGAAATTCACCAACTGTGACAATTAGGTTTAGTAGGGTGTATCCCATTTCCTGTTTTAGTTGTTCATTTGAAGGTGAAATAATAAAAATTGGTCAGTCATCTCATAAGATGTATAGCAATAACATTGTGAATTTTCAAGAGTCTACGACAATTTTAAATGCCTGTACAAAAAACGTCTGGAAACTTATTGAAGGCACCACATATTGTTGTATTGTCATCTGCTGATTCATGCAGAAATATACATATATATACTGGATACATACCGACGCAATGATAAAGACGCAGGAAGATTTCTTTAGCAAATATATGTACCTCTCACTTTATTGCAAGGGTTCGAAAAGGGTTACTCAAGGTTTGCGTGTGAGAGGGAGTAGGAGTTCGAACAGAAACTGCAATATCTTGACCCCACTCTTATGGCCGTCAGCGATGTGTCTTTCTCGTTCTCCAGGGCTGCTCAACCGGAGGCCCAGAGGCCCACTCTGCTGGGTGATGGCTTTCTTTACTGCATCTTATCAGCATCTTCTCTGGACCCCAACTCAATCGGGGGCCTCAACTCCCTTCGGCCTGGTGTGGCTTTCCCTACCACATCTCGTCTATAACTCCATCCGATCTCTAACTGGAACTGTCTTGACTTCTGTCTTGACTGAGTTATATAATAGTTCAACGCACACTCAGTCACCCACTCGATCTTTGATATCGCATGTTTGATCGTCATCAAGCGGAAATAACTGTCATGCAGTTCACAGGTCACTGTCTTCCGGTGCATCAGTCTATGAGTGTACCATGGGAATTTTTTAACTCGTCCCATTTCATCAGCCAATTTCCACCCACGCGATTTCCTCTCATAACTGTCATTAGAATGTGTCACTTTCTTCCGGTGCATCACCTTGGAATGGCATTTTTGGCCGGGTCGAAGGCCAAAATACAACAATATTTCGTTTGGTTACATTACATCATGATGATGTAAAAATTTCTTGCGGTTATTCACGCGTAATCCTTGGATTTTGGTTTAACACGCGTCCTAATTTTCTTGATAATCTCGGAGAAATGTCCCTTGAAGCACCTGTTCCTTTTTTGTTTTCAACTGTCTTTTAAACCTTGCAATGAATGAACTTGTCATCGTAAAAGGAATATTCAGGTTGCTTGAGATATTTCTATGACTTTCTCCATCTTTCCAAAGTTTAACAATCAGTGCTTTTTGGGAGTTACTCAATTCTTTACCACTTTCTATGATCAGAAACTTCTCGTCCGTCAAGTAATCGCTGAAAGTTCCGGTTGAGATTTTAAGACGAAGTATAATTACTGACAACATTACTGGAACATTCTAGAAGGCTAACTATGGCTACTGAATGGAATAATATAGAAAAATATTACAACAATATCGTACTGTATGATTACATTTTTACCCATGAAAAAGAATAAGTGCCATTAATTTCGGTAAAATTAATGGAAAGTAAGTTGGCGACCGTAGTCGAGGGCAACCGGAAGGCTCCCTTTTCAATAGCTACTACACTGAGGTGTAGGGGAGGGCGCTACTCCTGTCCATGGATTGCTACGCCTTACCCTTGATACACACCTTATATTTCCGAGTGTTATGCAAGGAGGTATCAAGAACCATTTTTAAAGTCCTTTGTATGACACAACTAGGGATTGAACCCAGGTCTCCCGGACCATTGGCAAACACTCTACCCACTAGAACAATGATCCGGTTAAAATTAATTGCAACCTAAGTTTATATACACATATTATTAGAATATATCCTTATACAATAAATGTATATAAAAATTCTTCAAGCTATGTTTGAAAGATAAAAAAATAGAAATTTTCATGTGAACGAATATTTATTTCACCCCACTGTATATGTTTCTTAAAAGCCATAAATGAATATAGCTTAAAGTATTTCTTTTTCAGAACTACATGTACTGGAGATACATGAACACCTTCAACAGGATTATGCCCTTCATGGAGAGGACTTTGGGCATGCGCAATGATGGAAGTAAATTCTTCATGGGTGATATGGTAAGTTTCTTTTTTTAAATCAAATATATAATTTCAATGTTAACAACACTTAGAAGTCCTACGAATACATGAGCTTAATCGACGTTTTAAAAAGAACAAATGAAAATCTGAAAAATGTAGATTGACAAATTATTTGGATGGAATCATTCCTTGTTCCTTAAAGAATATATTAAAATAGGAGTTAGGCGTGTGCAGACCGTGACCATTCAAATCTTGATTTAAGCACATAAAATCAAGGAATATAAAAAAATACTAGAGAATCCCTGTGGCGTAGTGGATAGCGTGATAGACTGTAACATTGTAGAAAGCAAGTTCGAACTCTAGTTGCGCCATTACGTTCATTTGGGGAAAGGCACGAACTCCGTTATCCCTAAACTATGGGTTGAATAGTACAACTTCTTTTGCTTTAAATAACCCACGCTCGTTGATATACCATTAAAACCAATGAAACCAAGCCAAACATAAAAAAATTCTCCAAAACAAGACATCTCATCGATCTAGTGGGTAGAGTGTTCGCCAATGGGCTGAGAGACTTGGGTTCAATCTCAGGTCACGTCATACCAAAGACTTTAAAAATAGTACTCGATACCTCCTTGCTTAACAGTCGGCAATATTAGGTGCGTATCGAGCGTAAAGGAGTAGCGACCTCCCCTTCACCTCGGTGTAGTAGCTAGTGAAAAGGGAGCCTTTTAGTCGCTCTCGACTACGGTCGCCAACTTTACTTTTATATTAGGCGATATATTGTTGAAAATAAAAACTATGAAGACTGTAGTCTGAAATATATTTCAGATATTAAATTAAGAAAATTTCAGGCAGAAAGTATTTTACATCATTTTCAGGGGAACTATGAATTCAAAATAATGATTGAACGAATACAATACGAATATTAGTTCAATCCATTATTTCAAATTCATAATTCCGACATTGAAGATGATCTGAAATATACGTGCCATAAAACAAATAAACGCTACATTGTTGTATATTGACCTTCGACCCGGCGAAACATGCCATTCCAAAGACGCGGAAAATGCATATTCCAGTGGTGTAGGCAGGCTTGGTTGACAATATGGGACAAGGTAAAATCCCACGGTACAGTCAGACTGATGCACCGGAAGAGAGTGATCTGTGAACTGCATGACAGTTATTTCCGCTCGATGACAATCAAACATGCCATTCCAAGGACAGCGGAAGTGACACATCTCGATGGCCAGTTATGGGGAGATATTAAGTGGGCGATTGAACTATTACATAACTCGGTGAAGACAGGAAGTCAGTTCGTTTGGAGACCAGACCCGTTGGTGACAAGATGCGGTAGAGGAAGCCTGCACCCAGCAGAGTGGGCCACCAGGCCTCCGGTTGAGCAGCGCTGGAGAACGAGATTGACACAACACTGATGGCCATAAGAGTGGGGGTCAATATGTTGCATTTCTGTTCGGTCTCCAACTCCCTCTCACAGTAAAACCTTGAGTAACCCTTTACAAACCCTTTCAAATAAAGTGAGAGGTATATTTTTTAAGAAGTCTTCGCTCGTCTTTATTCTTGCGTCAAGATGTATTCTGCATGTATATGTGTATATATGTATATTTATTATCTGAGTATACAACAACATGAAGATGCTTATATTAACTTATATTTCATATATATTTTTATATACATAAAGTATATGTGTTATTTCTAATGTCTTAACGGTTTCCGACGAAAACAATTAATATATTGTTAATCATTTAGAAATTTAAATTTTCTTGAATCTTTTAGATGATGTGGTGTGATATGATGTTCTACTGTTGCATGGAGAGCATGTTCAACGAGAACCAGTCTATGTTCAGCAATTATCCCAAGATGATGGCCCTCTTCAACCGCGTTGCTTCCCACCCAAAGGTCGCTGCTTACCTGAAGAGCCGTTGCAACAGCTGCTGGTAAAAGGAACTTATCAGCAAATCAGTAGATTTTTCTCAAGAAGAAACAGTTCATCAGCTATTTTCTAAAATCTTATTTTATTTTTAAAGAATTCAAATATCAAAAGAATAAATCATGTTCTTCCTAAAATATGATTGTTATGTCTGTTTTCACACTGAACAATAATCACTGTTTTCGCAAAATCGTAATGGCTTCTTTTATTTCATTGTAAGAATACAATGTAGGCACAAGGCCTTAAGTTTTGGGGGGAGGGGAAAGGAAGCGGTATTACTTTTACTATATTTTCTAAGGGAATCTAGGTAGCCACATTGGCTGACCCATTCAACAGTACAATATATAATCATTCATCCATCGCCATGCGCGCTGCTACTACCAAAATACCACATTTTCTCTATGAAAAAGACCTACTTAAAACCCCGAAAGTGATGTGTGATTTATTTACAATGCATGTATATGATAGGGATGGGAGAAAAAAAAACCCCTAAATATACAAAACGAAAACCAAAAAATTGTAATGGCTTCACATGAACTGCTTGTTGAGTCAGTGACACACATACACACACAGACACACACACACAGATACGTGCATAATGGCTAATGTGCTAGATTTCGGACTCAAAGAAAGCGAGTTCAAACTCCTGTCGTGGTATTATGTTCACTTCCAGATTAATACTTTTGGGAAAGGCATGAACACCTTTATCCTTTAAGCTCTAGGTTAAATAGTAACACTGCTGTTCTTCTATAAGGATGGCTTTGGCATTAAAGTAACCACGAAAGTTGATATGCTGTTAAAAACAAAGAAATCACACCAAACACACACACACACACACACAAAGGCACGCCTTTAAACTTGCAAACACACACACACGCACCATCATCATCAAAATGCATACTGACAGTATTCATCACCTTGAATTTCTCTCACCATCCCTCCCTATCAACCAACGACTTTTGCAGGTACTCTATATGCCATTCGCTGATGGCTCAGTGAAAACGGATTTTTCGTGTTTTATCTACACTGGTGTGTCCATATGTAGGTGTCCATAGAAGAACGTCATTCATGATTTTGTCCTATTTTCATCAACAATGCCCACCATGTCTTGCTCATGTTGCTTGGATAGTTTGTAAGATGGAAGGTAAGTGACCGTATAGGTGATACTGCGTAGGGTACTGTTTTCAGGATCTCTATAAAACAGAAGGTAGAATCCCTCGTGTTGTTTCAATCATGGTGTTTTTTTTTTATCTAAGCGTTTCTCAAAGAGTTTCGTCAAAGTCTGTGTAGTGCTTACTCACATACCATACAATAATACTGGCTCAGCTAAAACTTTTTTTGAAAGGTTCATTCCAGAAAAACCTAAAATCCCAGGATTTTATTATTTCTATTTCAATATTATGGTATCAAAACAAATATTATGATCACCTCTATGTCTTTACGGGTGGATCCAAGGACAATGGTAGGGTAGTGAGCGCGGCTGTTTTGAACAAAACAGTTCTTAAGAAAACTCTTCCAAGGGAAAGCTCTATCTTCACAGCAGAAGCCTATGCAATAGACCTAGGTCTCAACATCAGCTCAAAGAGTAAGCATAAGAAATTTATAATATTTTCAGACTCACTATCTGTCTTGCTATCATTGAGAAATAAAAAATTTCCGAACCCTCTTATCATCAAACCGTTGAGTAGATGAGACTCAATGTCAAAGAGAAAAGAAATAATTATATGTTGGACCCCAAGCCACATTGGAGTGAGAGGGAATAAAAGAGCAGACTCGGCTGCCAAATCGGCCTTAGATCTGACACCCGATAAATCCAGGATCCCATATACTGACCTAAAACCAACAATTAATAAATTCATTCACACAAAATGGCAACAATAATGGAACAATATTATCCACAATAAACTCTTCCAAATTCAGTCCACCTTAGGAGAGTGGAGACCAGCATCGAGAAAATCAAGAAGAGAACAAGTTGTTATATCCCGATTACGAATTGGTCATACAAGGCTTACCCACTCTTTCATTTTGAAACAGGAACCACAGCCACAGTGTTTAACCAGCCAAACAACTTGCATGGTTAAACACATTCTGATAGAATGCAGAAATTTCGCTGTTATCAGAAAGCAATTTTTTAAAGTAAATAACTTAACCGATCTGTTCGAGAACGTCAAAATAGATGACATTCTGTCCTTCTTGAGAGAGACTGTGTTGTACAAAAAATATGACAAATTAAAACTGGTTAACCTTGTGCAAACAAATGAAATCCTGCTAATAGAAAATTCTACCTACCTTAATATTCGTTTTGAAATCTTTGGTTGAACATGTATGTATATATAGACAGAATTTAGCGTTGAATGACCTACAAAGGTTGATATGCCATAAAACCCAAACAACCAACCAACCAAATATTATTCAGAGTTATTTATCAACAAATTTGAGAAATCATTTAACCAAAGATAATATTGTAACTACTCCGTAACTAATCAAAAATTCAGTAACAAGTAGAAATGAGAGTATTTTCTTTGTGACTACTGTTACTGTTGTTTCTTTCTGCCATCAAGATAAAGTGACAAACTTGCGAGAATTTGACGACTGTGTTCTCTCATCAATCGTAGGTAAGCCGTTTGCATAAAAGTAACAGTTCATCGATAGTACTATTTCTATAATTGATAATTCGAGCTCGATTCATAATTGATAATTCGATAATTGATAATTCATTAATTGATAATTCGAGTCTTATATTTTTTGAAAGGTAAAAAAGGTAAAGTTAGCAACCGTAGTCGAGGGCGACCAGAGGGATTCCTTTTCAATAGCTACTAGATCGAGGTGTAAGGAAGGGCACTACTCCTTTTCCAGGACTGCACCACTTTACCCTTGATCGGTACATTATATCGCCAAATGTTAAGCAAGGAGGTATCAAGAACCATTTTTAAAGTCTTTGGTCTGACGTGACCTAGGATTAAACCCAGGGCTCCCAGACCATTGATGAAACTTTACCCACTAGGCCAATGAGGGTAAAGGGGAGCAATAAAGGGAAAGAAGTTTCGCCCTCCCCTACACCTCCGTGTAATAGCTTTTGAAAAGAGAACCTTCGGGTCACCTTCGACTAAGGTCACCAAATTCACTACTTTATTTTTGAAAGGTAGTATACCTCAAACTGTGTGTAAACAAAAAGTATACTTATACTAAATTCAATTGTTTGAATGAGAAATGTTTGACTAAACTGAATAGATTTAAATAGAAATGTTTTTGACAATTAAACTGTGTACTTATGCTAAAATGAATTGTTTGAAATATAATATTTGTATAAAAATGGATTTGGCATTAAATAACCTTCAAAAGTTTATATGCCATGGAGCCCAAATAAACAACGAACAAACAAACTTGTATGTAAAAATTTAAAACTGAATAAAGAAGTAGTATCAGCTTTCATGGCTGTCTTATTTGTATATAAAAGATTTCACGAATAAACGAGACAAAGCTGTTCCAAAATGAACACCGTATATATATATATATATATATATATATATATATATATATATATATATATATATATAATGAATAAATATATATTAGATATATATATATTTAATCTGCAATCCTAGGTTTCTTGACGTTTTTGCAAAACGACAATCATCTGGCAGTTAAGAAGATAGAATGATAGCTATACAAGATTTTGAGCTTTCTCCACATTATATTGCACTTGTTTCGACACAACCACACACACACACACACACACACATATACACACACACACACACACACACACACATATATATATATATATATATATAAAATTGTAAAGATTCAACAAACCATCAAGAAACAATTTATTTCACTTGGCAACTCAATTGGATAAACTAACCTTTTCATATAGACATTTTTTAATTTTTATTTTTCAAAGGATATCTAGTCTAACAAAAACGTCGGGGACAAAAGGGCATGGGCTAGAAATTGGTGTCAAAACTGGATGTATATAAAATGTATATAAAAAGAAATTTTAACACAAATCACAAAACCTTACTGCAACTAAAATCTTTGTCAATTAATTAACCTATTTTATTCTAAGGAAAATATTTCTATCTTTTATTTAAGAAAACGTAGTGATAAACGCAAATACAAATATCAAACATATCTTCTTTTTTTTTTATACGAGTAAGAATCCATTGAAGGTTTTTTTTAAATTAAAAGAGTAAGGCAACATACAAACAAACGAAAGCTAATACATAATGCGTCATTATTCCCGTGCTGACGTTTGTTGTCTGTTGTGGGGGCGGTAAGATACTAACTCTAACGAAATTTTTGGCCGGTTTCGATCCCAGCTTGAAACGTCTTGCATGTCTAGCCATACTTGCGACTTGTGATACCACGAAGCAGTTTATATGTCGATGAATATATATATATATATATATATATATATATATATATAAGAGGGCTCAAAACAAAATCCTAAAAAAATGAGGTGAGAAAGTTTTCTTTAAATATATATGAATTAATTAAACACAATTATTTGTTTGCCCAATTGGTTGGGGCTATAGAATACACCGACTTCACCTTTGCAGAAGGGTGAGACACCCTCCCCCATGAGTGTCGTGGCATGACACTAAACAGTCTGATAGTGAGGTACTAGAAATGCTGGGGCTTTGGGGAATGCGGAACACACTTTTATTTCCATGGCTCCCTGGTCCACTCTATCCCGGAGTGGTAGCACCTGATAGGGACCTATCGATGGGTTAAATACGACTAAACTGCACTTATGCTAAACTGAATGGTTTGAATTAGAACTGTTTGACTAACCCTGCCCCCTCCTCCTCCGACCTGAACCTGCTGGACTACTTCGTTTGGTCATACGTCGATAACATCACCAACATGACCTCCCACAACACCAAAGCCAGCCTGATCGCCGCCATCCGCCGAGTATTCGCCGAGCTCCCTCCGGCGCTTGTGGAAAAGGCATGCTCCCAGTTCCGGATCCGTATCGAGGCGTAATAGAGGCTGAAGGCGGCTACATTGAATAGATGTCAGCTCTACTACATAATTATGTTACCTGAATTGATTTTTTCAATAAAAGTTTTAAAATGAAGCTGTAGTATTGTTTTCTTTAGGACGACAATTTTATCGTTTCACCCTGTAGTAGATAGTCTGCAACAAAAAAAGAAAACCGGTTTTCATTAAAAGGAAATGGAATCATGTCGTCTTTTCTAGGGCGGCAATTTTATCGTTCCACCCTGTACTATCACCAGGTTTCCAAAGCTTTGACAAAATGTTCGTGCGGGTAGGTTAAACCACTTCCTCGTCAGGTGTAGATTGATTTTCAGTTTAAGGAAAGGCGTAATATAACACGTGTACCTACCCCGAGAGTTGTTTAAGGAAATCCAGGTTTGCCTAATCATATCGAAAAGAATGATTTGCTTTGGTTTTATGGTATATCAACCATTGTAGGTTATTTAATGCCAAATCCTCTTTATACATATATATTAAATATATATGATTTGGTATGCTTTGGTTTTATGGCATATCAATCATTGTAGGTTATTTTATGCCAAATTCTCTTTATAAATATATATTAAATATATATGATTTGGTTTGGTTTGGTTGGGTTTTATGGCATATCAACCATTGTTGGTTATTTTATGCCAAATTCTCTTTATAAATATATATTAAATATATATGATTTGGTTTGGTTTGGTTGGGTTTTATGGCATATCAACCATTGTTGGTTATTTAATGCCAAATTCTCTTTATACATATATATTAAATATATATGATTTGGTATGCTTTGGTTTTATGGCATATCAATCATTGTAGGTTATTTAATGCCAAATTCTCTTTATACATATATATTAAATATATATGATTTGGTTTGGTTTGGTTGGGTTTTATGGCATATCAACCATTGTAGGTTATTTAATGCCAAATTCGGTTTATTTATGTATATTAGATGCGGAACACTTCTGGATAAGTAAGGACAAACTCATTAGCGATATACTTCTGTATATATTGAGATTACGAAAAGGATCCATTTAAAGCAGTAACTGATTAAGTTTTTAACTTTTATAATTATCAAAAATAATTGCTATATTTTAAGATCGTAAAAGAGCCGACTGAAATGACAGTAGAATCCCGACAAAATTAAAAGTAAAGATATAATTTAAGGATTTTACTTTTTTTCTTTTCATCATAATCATCACGAGGATCATTATAAGTGATTGAAAACAGCACAAATTCAGTTGAATCATTATTTGTCCTCATGGCGAATCATTTCGAAGACACCCACTGCGCACTTGTAACATAGCCATGATACAGATACGGAAAATATACAAATATACGGATACGTAAAATGTTCACATGCATCGGAATCCCGAAACACTGACGACTTTCATTAGTTCAGGTATGAAACTTTATTATCTTCTAGACTTTTAGGTTTTCGACACGAGGAGAGAGTGACACAATTTTTACTATGTCGACTGTTCCATCTGACCCAACAATGCACGGCGCATCTCGGAGCCCCAACTAGACTCGCCTAGCTTCAGATCTCAACTCACTGGGTTTTTTTTCAAAAACCACCCAAAATCCTCAGCCCATCGCTTCCAGGCAAGACGTCATTCACATCACCAATCTCATTTCCTATCCGGGGTTTTTATCATGACATCTGTGATTGTCATATCCTCCCCGCGCGTGCGTGAACACCATCACTCATTGTGTGCCCCTACCCGTGCACTAAGCCGAACAGTTCTAAGCCTAACTAAACTGAAACATAAGATAAAACCAACGAAAAAATGATTATATAAAAAAACATCCCGCTTCAATTATATAACAAAATGAGAACTTATGACTGTAAATTTTTTTGTTGGACAATTAGATATATTTGTACACGTGTGGGATTCCAAAAGAGAACGTCACATATGAGTTAGTTCTTACTTTTGTAGCTTTGCCCAGCTTATCTTACTTATAAGATATTTGTCAACGAATTTGAATAAAAATATCTCAATATAAAAAAATAAATCATATTGGTTTCTGTGTTTGTGTTTAACCGCTAAAAATAATTTCTGAAGGAAGATGAATTTAAAAAAATTATTAAATAATATTTCCATTTTTTTACAGCCACAAAGAAACTAAAGATAGAAATTGGTTTGGTTTGGTTTGGTTTGGTTTGGTTTTATGTTTAATGGCATATCAACCTCCATGTGTTATCTGATGCCAAAGCCATTCTTGTAGAATATTTGTGGTATTATTTAACGCAATTCTTGTGGGATAAGGAGGTTAATACCAATTCCAAATGCTGTATACAGGGATAGAGTAGACATCAATTCTTTGGTATAGAAATATAATCTTATTTTCGTTTTCTTTTATTATGAATTGTATGAAATAGAGGAGCGAAGAAGAGATATACACACAGAGAGAGATAAGGAATCTCAGTGAACTACTTCTTCGTTCTTCTTTTACAAAGCTGGTACATGGCCAACTCAGAAATCTAATTATCTAAGCATCTATATGTTTTTCAACTTCACAGCCTTCGCAAGGAATCCTTTCTTCTTTTTCATGATCATACCCGCTTTCGACTTTAGTGAGCCCGTTTCTCCACACTTCTATATTCACGGGCCTGTCTCTTCACGCTTCTCTCCTTCGTGTGCCTAGCATTATCTCAAGGCATTTAATCATCTTAGCTTCCTCATTTTAGCAAGTCTCGTATAGCCCAGACATGTCTCTACCTCTCCCCCCTGGATGTTCTGCTATAAGGCCAGAGAACAGAACAGCATGACGTCTATTGACTCTTCTGCCAGATCCTTCAATATCCTTCGTTCTCACTTGGGTCGATAAAACATCATAGGTTATATAATTTACCGGACGCCCACACAAGATTGGCTAGAATACTGAGGAGAATCCTGGAGAGCTGAGGAAACTTGCAGGAATTGGGACTCCATTTAAAAACCATCAGCTTAAGCTGGTGTGAAAAACTTGCCTAAAGATAATAATAATAATACAGCCAACAGAAACAGAAGTAAATATGTATATCTGTATAATAAGTTCATATGATTTGTTTGGGTTTTGTATATGAATAATATATCTAACGCCCAAGTAGTCGTTATATGTGTTCATATGTGGATAAAATATACCTGTTTACTTAAACAATGTTAACTTACAATGTAAATTGGAAGACCAGGTTGGTTGGTTGGTTGGATTTCATAGCATATCAACTTTTGTAGGTTATTCAATGCCAAATCTTTTTTATACAAATAAACAGTTCTATTGCAAACAATTTAGTTTAGCATGAGTACACAATTTGATTGTCAAAAACATTCCTATTTCAAGTTATTTAGTTTAGTTATACAGTTCTCATTCAAACAATCAATTAAATGTCAAAACAGTTCTATTTCAAACAATTCGGTTTTGCGTAAGTATATATGAAACGTTAAAAACTGTTCCATTTAAAAAAAAAAATCAGTTTAGCATAAGTACAGTTTATTGGTCTGATGAGTAGCGCATTCAGCAATGGTCTGCGAGACCAGGGTTCAATCCTACCTCAAGTCATATCAAAGACTAAAAAAATGATACTTGATACCGTCTTGCTTAACACTCGGCATTATAAGGTAAGTATTAAGGGTAAAGTGAAGCAATCAAGAGAATGGAGTAGCGTCCTCTCCTTCACCATGGTGTAGTAGCTATTGAAAAGGGAGCCTTCCAGTCATCATCGACTAAGGTCGCCAACTTTACTTTACTACAGTTTCAATGTCAAAACACTTCCATTTCAAACAATTCAGTTTAGCTAAAGAACAAAGTTTAGTTCTATTTGACCCATAGATAGGACCCTATCGAGTGCAACCACTCAGGGCCAGAGTGGAACTGGGAGCGATGGCAATGAAGGGGTGCTCTGCACTCACAAAACTCCAGCATTTCTGGAACCTCACCTGAGATTGTTTAGTGTGATATCCAGGTCAGTCGTGTGTGAGTGGGGTCTTAACCCTCTATTGAAAAGCCGTTGTCGTCTTCTGGCTTCAGTCATTCCATCGGATAATAAAGTGAAAATAAAAGAAAATGAAAAAAAATAAACAAACTGTTGGATCTTGTCAATGTGAATATAAATGTACAATGAATGTGAATCCCTAACCTCTAGGCATCACATATCCAAGATTGGTTGACGTGCCATTGAAATTAATCTGTCTAATGCAATATCCTACAATATGGATGAAATAAAAGGTCCTTCTTAAGATTAACCTTTGATATTGATAATAGTTTACTATAGAATCAAGTAGGAAGTAAGAATGATTTATTATCGAAATAAAGAGTTTATTATAGAAATAAAATAACATTGAAACATTTGTTTTCTCTGAAAACTTGTTATTTAGTTGATAAATTTTTCATAGGTTATACTGAAAAAGTGCGAAATTTTACAAAAAATATTTTGTCCATTTGGCTGGGACTGTAGAATACACCGACTGCATCTTAACAGAAGAGTCAGACCCCTCCAACGATTGTCCTACTTATGACACTTAATCTCATGGTGAGGTTCCAGCAATGCTGCAGTAGTACCCCTGCATTGCTATCGCTCCCAGATCCACTCTGGCCCTGTGTGGTAGCACCTCATAGGCTTCTATCTATGGGTTCAATAAAACTAAACAGTGTACTTATACTAAACAGGATTGTTTGAAATAGAACTGTTTTGACATCTAACTGTTTGTAAACAAAAAACTATGCTTATACTACATTGAATATTTTGAAAATTTTATGACTTAATTCGGCATTAAATGACCCGAAAAAGTTGATACGCCGTAAAACAAAGCAACCAACAACCAAACAACAAAATTACTTCTTATTTTGTTTTTAATTTGACAAATAATATTTGAGTCTAAATTTTTTCTTAGATAATAATTCAACCAACTTGCATAATTGTCGTTATTTCCTAAATTACAATTGTTCTTCCTATGCACTGTAGATCCATTTTGTTAGAGAAATAGACTGGAAGATGTCTTTTTTTCTATTATGACTTGGCATTTCACACTTTCTCGGGTACCTTTTGTAAAATGGTAAAGTAAAAAAAGGCCAACTCAACGAAAGCACCAATGGTCCAGGAGATCTGGGTTCAATCCCAGGTCGAGTCAGATCAGAGACTAAAAAAATGGTACTTGATGCTACCTTGCTTAACACTCAGCTTTATAAGGTAAGGATCAAGAGTGAAGTGGAGCAATCCAGAGAAAAGAGTAGCGCACTCCCCTGCACGTTGGTGTAGTAGCTATCGAAAAGGGAGCCTTCGGGTCACCTTCGACTACGGTCGCCACCTAACTTTAGTTACTGCTAATGTGAAAATGCCATAAAAATAAAATAAATAATAAATGATAATAATTATAAACTGAATCTCTTCTAATAGAAATATAGCGACCAGAATTATCTGCCAACAGAAAATATTAAAACATAACGCCACCAAAATATTCTACAGCCCAGCCAATCAATTTTTTTAGAATCAAACTGCTGCTTATGCGCGTTCCACGTGCAAAGTTTAAAAGTATTGTAATATAATAATAGCCGAGGGATTTCGGTTCATGCCTTTGGGTTTAGTTAGGCTGAGAACTTTTCGGCTCAGCACATGGGTTAGTTAGGTGCAACGTTGATGCAGGTGGTAACGCGTGTGCGCGCACAGAGCGGACGTGTCACTCAGAGATGTCACAATAGCATGAGATGATGAAACGGGTGACAAAGTTCGGGTGACGTCTTGCACCGGAAGCGCGCGGAGGATTTGGGGGATTTTGAAGAAAGTAAGAGAGTTGAAACTAGACCCCGGACGGAGGAGGTTCGACTTTTGGGGCTCGCTGAGGCGAGACGAATTTGCGCGCCGTGGGTGCCGCTCGAGATAGGGGCCAAATGAATAAGACGGCATAGCGAGATTGTGTCTCTCCTCCTTATGTCGAAACCTTTAACTCAAAGTTAATAAAAAGGTTTCGTGTTATATTTTGACCCTCGCCCCGGCCCAAAAATGCTATTCCAAGGTGATCCACCGGAAGGATGTGACACATTCCAATGGCCAGTAATCGAAAGAGATCGGGTGGGCAGATTAAGGCTTATGATATGGGACAAGGTGAAGGTCCCATTGTGCCACTACAGTGATGCACCAGAAGAGAGTAACGTCTGAACTGCATGACAGTTATTTCCGCTTGATGACGATTAAACATCCGCTTTCGAAGATCCAGTGGGCGATCGTGTGGGCGTTGAATTATTATTTAACTCAGTTGAGTTCGGGTGCCAGAGCAGTTGCCAGTAGAATTCCAGAGAGTTAGAGACGAGATGTGGTAAGGAAAGCCACACCAGTCCGATGGGGCTTGAAGCCCTGATGAGCTGGGGTCCAGAAAAGATGCTAAGATGCAATAAAGAAAGCCAGCATCCAGCAGTGGACCCTAAAGACCTCTGGTTGATCATCTTAGAGAACAAGAAAGACACAACGTGACGGTCATAACAGTGGGGTCAAAATATGAAGTTTACGTTCGGTCTCCAGCATCCTCTCACATGCAACCCTTCAACAACCCTTTCGAACCCTTGCAATAAAGTGAGAGGTGAATATTTTTCTAAAGAAGTCTTCTTGCGTCCTTTATTACTGCGTCTGTTATCATTGCGTCGGTATGTATCCAGTATATATATATTTATGCAACATTCGTACCTGAACAAGAAGTCGTTACATGTTTTCGAATTTCGAGATTCCAATGTTCTTTATATGTTCTATCGTAATGAACATTATATGTCTATTTCGCACATGGCGTTAATTGTGACTATGTAACAGTATTAAAAAAAAAAGAAAAGAAAAGATTTTTTCCGTTCACTGACGAAAGGTAACGATACATTTTCTCTTTTCTATTTGGGCTGAACTTCACACCATTACACAAACATTCCTTATTTATTTTTGACTTTAAAATACACAGACATATTTTTCTAGATTGCATGGGACTTTTCTTTTATGAGAAGCCTTTTTTATGGTTAGCATACTTAGTAAACTTTTCATCTATTCTAGTATACTTTTTGTTAGTTGGTTGGTTGGTTCAGTTTTATGGCATATCAACCTTTGTAGGTTATTTAATGCCAAATACATTTTTATGAAAATAGTTCTATTTCAAACAATTCAGTTTAGCATAAGTACGCACTTTAAATGTAAGTACAGTTTAATTGCGAAAAAAATTTCTATTTCAATCTATTCAGTTTAGTCAAACAGTTCTAATTCAGCTAATTCAGTTTAGCATAAGTACAGATTTTGTTTACACACAGTTAAATGTCAAAACAGTTCTATATTAAACACATCAGTTTAGTAGAGTTTCAATGTCAAAAAACAGTTCTATTTCAAATAATTCAGTGTAGCATAAGCCCACATTTTAGATGTAAGTACGGTTTAATTGTGAAACACATTTCTATTTCAAGCGATTCAGTTTAGTCAAACAATTCAGTTTAGCATAAGTAAGCCGTTAGATCTATTTAACCCATAGATAGGGCCCTATCAGGTGCTACCACGCCAGACCAGAGTGGGCCTTGGAGCAATGGCAATGAATGGATGGTCCATATTCCCCAAAGCCCCAACCTCACTGGAACCTCATCATCAGATTCTTTAGTGTCATATCCAGGACACTCATTGAGTGGGTGGTCTTACCACTCTTCAGAGCTGCAGTCTGTGTATTTTACAGCCCCAGCTGACTGGGCAAATACTTTTTTTGTTACAATACATAAAACATTGTTTTGATTAAATATCGGGATCTTTCTTGCATTCATTTTTATTTATTCTGTAAAACTTATATAAAGATATATAACTTCCCAACAAAGACAGGCTCATGCAAATTCCATTTACCACTTTCCTTGCTTAACTACAAACCCGTATTACAAGATTAAAGAATTAAATAAGGAAAGAGAAAATTTGCCAGTTTTTTTTTTTTTTGCTTCATTAAGTGTTCATATACCATAGACAGGGTGACCCCAAAAATATATGGGTTCTATTTTGGGGGGTCACTCTGTATATATACATATATCATCATCCTCATGTCGTGCCGCTAGCACGGACATCCCTGGCCCTCTCTCGCCACTTCTCCCTAACGTTCATCGCCTCTGGCAGGTCTTCAGGGCTACATCCCGTATCCTCACATAGCTGCTGAATGTATGTCCGAGTTGGTCGTCTTGCTTTTGCCCGGCCATATGTGGAGGTCCATAGGAGTGCATCACTTATGAGCTCGTCCCTGCTTCTCCAGCAGTGTCCTGCATGTCTGGTTTGTCTAACTTGGATAGTTTTCGTGATGAGAGTCAGGTGGCCGTATAGTTGGTGCCTTGTGGGGAGTTGCCTCCAGGACTTGTTCAATATTGCTAGCAGCATTCTTGTGTAATTGCCGTCTAGCTTCTTCTCAAGCCGTTTAGTTAGCGTCCAAGTAGTGCATCCATATAGCAGTATCGATACGACCGCTGCCTGGAAGAAACTGCGTTTCATTTTATCGGTCATGTCTGATTTCCATATGATCGAGAGCCTATCGATAGCCCCCCCCTGCCTTAGTTAGCCGTGAGACGATGTCCTTTTCGGTGATGAAACACTGCTTCCGAGGTAGGTGAGTTTGTCTACTAGTTTCAGAGAGGTTCCGTCTCGTGTGGAGATGTCGCCTGTGCCTAGTATGTTATTCTTAGCTCTTGTTTATTGTGATATATATTTACTAAAAATAGATTTATCTTTATTGGTACTATTTACCAACCCCTCCGCTCGGGCAGGATATGACACAAGGTCAATTTTTAAGCGGAGTTTAACAGGTTTGAATTCAGAGTTTTCCTTCTCCTAGACTAGTTGCCTCACCAAGGCTGAAGAACCTAGTCCGTCCTACTATTTATCCATAGCTGGAGGGAGAATAAGGGGGTTCATACCTTTGCCAAGGGTATTTGCCCGAAAGTGAACGTAATAGCGCGACTGGAGTACGAACTCGTGTAATACGATTCTGCAGTTCATCGCTTTAACCATTAAACCACGAGGAAACCCTTTTATCTTTATTGGTAGATAGTAAAAACCTCTCAACGGAAATTGTTTTAGGCGAATTTTGATTCCTAAATAAAAGCCTAATAGTAGCTGAAAGTAAGATTCAAATATGAACATGGTAGAATAGAGCAAGTATGGAAAACTAGTTTATAACTGCAATCACGCCAGACGATCTTCTCTTTACCCTAAATTTCCCACCAAGACCTTGGCCATAAAGGTGTTTACCGTTTAATCACGTGATTTAAGTGTTGTCAGTTTTTAGGTCGAAAAGACTGATTCTCTAAATTTTCATAATTTAAAAAAAGATTTTTCCCTGAACAAACGTAACTAGATGATTTGTTCTCTGAATTTCATAAACCTTTAACAAAGACTGATCTAACGATGAGATCATAACCCTTTAAAATATACATTTCTTTTTATACTTGAGATATTGGTAAACAAAAACATTAAGTAAAAAAAAAATTGGTATTTATTATCGAGGAGCCTGATTCCCTTGAAATAACTTCTGTAATATAATTCATTTACATACAAAACAAAAAAAAAATAAATGAATGTAAAACAACGTCAAAAGAACCTACTTTGCCAAAGCAAGCATAGACAAGACGCAACAAAATAGCAGATATTGATGATGTGATAAGAGAAACAAAACGATCAACCACATAATTGAAATACTAGCACAAGGAGACTACAAGACAAGACACAACTTGGTGTGCAATGTGATCCACAGGGAATTGTGCAAGAAGCTTAAATTTGACCACGCGAATGAATGGTATATGTACAACAGAGAATCTGTCCTTAAGATGAGATGAGCAGATTTCTCTGGGATTTTGAGATACAAACGGATCACCTAATCTTGCCCAGACCACCCGACCTAGAGATAGTTAACAGACAAAAACAAAAAAGAAGAAGAAAAAAAAAAAAGAAATCCAACCAAATAGTAGAATTTGCTGCACGTACTGATGGAAAGAGAAAAAAGCTATGAAACAAGAGAGTGACGGTGATGCCAATTGTAATTGGTTCTCACAGTACAGTGACCAAATAACTGGCACAGGAACTGGAGTGGTTGGAAATAAGGGGATAAATGGAGTTCATCCAAACTACAGAATTAATAAGATCGGCAAGAATACTAAGAAAAATTCTGAAAAATAATCAGCTCACTCTGGTGTGAAAAACTCTCAAAAAAGTAAAATACTACAACTACTACTACTACAAATA
Organism: Sepioteuthis lessoniana; assembly: GCA_963585895.1. Taxonomy (NCBI): domain Eukaryota; kingdom Metazoa; phylum Mollusca; class Cephalopoda; order Myopsida; family Loliginidae; genus Sepioteuthis; species Sepioteuthis lessoniana. The sequence continues at coordinate 11,943,213 of OY757942.1, forward strand.
ATAATAATGTGAAGAAGAAGAAGAAGGTTTGGTTTAGTTTCTTTGTCTTTAATGGCATATCAACTCTTTTTAGGTTATTTAATGCCAAATCCATTCTCCTAAAAGAACAGTAGTGGTACTATTTAACCCATAGTTGGGAGGATAAGAGGGTTCATACGTTTCCCAAGGGTATTTGCCCGAAAGTGAACGTAATAGCGTGACTGGAGTACGAACTCGCGTTCTACGATTCCGCAGTCCATCGCTTTAACCATTACACCACGAGGACACCCCAAGAAGAAGAAGAAGAAGAAGAAGAAGAAGAAGATCTCCTAAGCCCGGTCAGACGACAAAACCTAGTGAAAAAAAAAAGGGAAAAAAAGAGAATCTGCCAAATAGTGAATTTTTCCGTGCCGATTGACCACAGACTAAAATTAAAAGAATGCGTAAAGAGAGATATGTACCTACACCTTGCCAGAGAACAAAAAAAACCTATGTGATATTAAGTTGACGACGATAACAAATTGTAATTGGTGAGCTCAGTACCATTCTCAAAAAACTGGTAAAGGGATTGGAAAACTTAGAAATAAGAAGGCAAGCAGAGTCCAAAAAAACGACAGCAGTATTAAGATTGGCCAGAATACTGAGAAATGTCCTGAACATTTGAGGAGACTTGCTGTCACTCAAGCTCCAGTGGAAAATCATCATCTAACGCTCGTGTGAAAAACTCTCAAAGCGAAAAAAGATATAAGTACCTAGACCTTGCTAGAGAACTGAAAAAAACTATGGAACATGAAGGTGACGATGATACCAATTATAATTGGGGTTTTTGAAATAATCATTAAGATATTGGTAAAGGGACTGGAAAAATTGGAAATAAGAGAAAAAATGGAGACCATCCAGACTACAGCAGTGTTGAGATCGGCCATATTACGAAGAAGACTCCTGGAGACTTGAAGCGACTTTCTCCATTGATAGAACATTGAGTTTTTCATGAAAAACTCCCAAAGGATTTAAATAACAATTAAGGATTACGAAGGTGCATCTATACAAAGACACGAGGCCTATAGCAAAGAAAGACGAATTATAACAGCCAGTAACAGCAATGACGACAAGAGACGACAGAAGAACAATAATAACTCAGAAATAGGAATGGGAGAAAAAAAGAAATTTAGTTATTTGAAGCGACACACTGGTTAGATTGCACACGAAAAGACTTGGACATTGCTACGAAAGATTGGTTTGGTTTGGTTTGTTGGGTTTTATGGCATATCAACCTTTGTAGGTTATTTAACGCCTAATCCATTTTTATGTAAATAATCAGTTCTATTTAAAACAATTCAGTTTACCATAAGTACACGGTTTAATTGTCAAAAACATTACTATTTCAAACTATTCAAGCAGTTATAGGTAACAATTCTGTCAAGCGTAAATACAGATTTAATGTCAAAAACACTTCTATTTCATATAATTCAGTTAGGTATAAGAACGCTGTTTAAATGTAAGTACGGTTTAATTGTCAAAAGCATTTCTATTTCAAGCTATTCAGTTTACTCAAAAAATTATGCTGTTAGTTCTATTTAACCCATAGATAGGGCCCTATCATATGCTACCACTCCGGGCCGAAGGGGACCTGGGAGCGATGGCAATAAAGGGGTACTACGCATTCCCCAAAGCTCCAGCATTGCTGGAACCTCACCATCAGATTGTTTAGTGTCATATCCAGGACACACTTTGGGTGGGGGGTCTTACCCCTCTGCAGAGAAGCAGTCGGTGTCATATCCAGGACACTCGTTGGGGGTTTAGCCCTCTGCAGAGCTGCAGTCAGTGTATTCTTCAGTCCAACCCGACTGGGCAATACACAGAGTTAAATGTCAAACAGTTTTATTTCAGATAATTCACTTCAGCATAAGTACACAGTTTAGACGTCAAAACAGTTCTATTTCGAGCAATTCAGTTCAGCACTATTACGCAGATCCAATGTCAAAACAGTCCTTTTTTAAACAATTCAGTTTAGCATAAATACGCCGTTTAAATGCAAAAATTAGTTTAGTAAAAGAAGCACGATTTAGTTCTATTTAACCCATAGATAGGACTCTAATCAGGTGCTACCACTCCGGGCCCGAGTAGACCTGGGAGCGATGGGAATAAAGGGGTACTCCCCATTCCCCAAAGTTCCAGCATTGCTGGAACCTCACCATCAGATTGTTTAGTGTCATATCCAGGACACTCATTGTGGGTGGGGTCTTACCCCTGTGCAGAGAAGCAGTCGGTGTATTCTACAGCCCCAGCCGACTGGGCAAGCTACGAAAGAGAAACCTTAAGAAAAAAAAGCAGATCTTTCAATTAAAGCTCAGAATAATTTTATAAAGAAGAAACATATAAAAGCAAAAACTGATTTTACGCAAAAAATAGCAAGTGGGGGTGATATGAAGAATTAGATGAAATGGATAATCATATTAGAAGTGAATGCAGTGGAAGAAAAGGAATACAATACAAGGCATGGCTGTGCAGGAAAGATATCTCACTGGGAATTGTGCAAGAGATTAAAATTCTATCATACTACCGAATAGTAGCCTCTGAAATCCGTCCTAGAATGAGACGCAAAAAATTCTTTGGGATTTTGAGATAAAAATGGATCACCTGACCTTGGCTATAAGACTAGTGTGACACGACGTGCTGATAAATATTTAATTAATATGTAAAAATTTAAATTTATGAAATATATGAAAATTAATCCATATATATATATATATATATATATAAAACGAAAAGATCCTTAAGATAAGTATCTTTTTGTTCAGGGCTTAAATTGATTTAAAAAGCTGGTTGTTTTTTCCTAAAGGCCAGCTAAGTGCGAGACAAATGTTTTCGATTTTAAAGGTCAGCGAATTTATTAAATTTTTCCGTTGTCATCTAACTTCAGCGATCATAATCATGAAACGGTTCATTTCGTAAAATTTCTTTTTTCTAGTTCTTATCTTAAAGGTCAATGTCAAAAGGGAATTTTAATTTTGCTCCATCCTGAATAAAGGTGACCTGGACACTGCTCATCCAGGTCAGGCTGAGAATTTTTAGTTTAACCCCATTGTTTTCAACCTGCTTTCATTGGTCAAACCTTCTAAAAAAGGTTTCCCTCTACCTGAACTAAAAAAATCGGTTTCCCTATACCTGAACTAAAAAAGAGGTTTCCCTATAATCGGCTGACTAATGGGATTATGACTCCTAATTGTCTCTTATTGGACAACCAATCAGAAACTTTTTTAGTCCAGATATTGATCTATAAAAATAGGATGGTAAAACGAATCATTAGAGAGGATGAGAAAAGGAACCAAGAAGAAACTCAAAACTGCCAAAGAAGCATCCCTTCCATTCTACCCTGAGGCACTGTGAACAACCTTCAGACATCCCTAGGGGTGTCCCCGTGGTGTAATGGTTAAAGCGATGGTCTGCGAAATCGTAGCACACGAGTTCGAACTCCAGTCGCGCTATTACGTTCAATTTTGGACAAATACCCTTGGGAAAGGTATGAACCCCCTTATCCTCCCAACTATGGGTTAAATAGCACCACCACAGTTCTTCTAGGAGAATAGCTTAGGCATTAAATAACCCACGAATGTTGATATGCCATTAAAGACAAAGAAACCAAAGAATCAGAATTTCCAAAAATTCAAAGTCCCAGAAATAAGAGATATTAGTTTTTTTCTAACCGCACCTCAACATCACTCTTCCTCTCTCGATATTTTTTCTTCTTCTTTTTGCCAGGAAAGCAAGCATCGTTTGTTTGTTATTTATTATCTCACAAACGTGCTTCAATAAAAAAAAAAGTTGTTTGTTAACAACGGCTTCTCTTTAATCGTTGAGTTTTTAGACAATCTAGCCACTCATATTACCTGACCGTCAGAAGAAGATCCGGCTAGATTGTGTCGACCACAGTTCGTGGATCTTTCAAACACAGCATGGGCACGGAAGGATTTGACAAAGAAAACAGTCTGAAGCTGAAGTGGTAGTCACGAACACAATAGCCACAACAAGTACTGTGACTAGTAGTCACACCACATTGGGCTTCGTGACTAGCATAGGACCACACTAGGACAAGTGTTATTTAAGAAGAAAAAACAACTAGTCAACTAGTAGATTATACTGTTCCAGCTAACTATAGAATAAAGATGAAAGAAAGACAAATTCTTGGACCTTAACAGAATATTAAAAAAGTAAGTGTAGACCATTGGTGAGACGGTGATACCAAATGTTGTTGATGCACTTGGAAGGGTCTACAAAGGTTTAGACTGACTTGAAGAATTGGAAATGAAGCTTCAAAAATTGGCCAGAACACTGCATTATAATGATCAGCTAGAATATTGAAAACTGTCTTGGAGACTTGAGTAGTCTTGCTGTCACTCAGTCTCAAGTGAGTGACCATCCGGTAACAGTTATGGGAAAAACTGCAAGTAGTAATGCTGGTGTAGAAAACTCTCAAAAATGAAATAAAAAAGTCAACTCTATGGACGTTTTAAGGGATTAATAAGCCGCATCACACACGAGGAAATATAGACGTGGCTAAGAAAGGGAAACCTCAAAAGAGAAACGGAATCTCAACTGATAGCATGACATTGCAATAAGGACCAATCATATCAAAGCAAGGATAGATAAGATGCTACAAAACAGATAATGTAGATTATGTGGTGACAGAGACGAAACCATCAATTATATAATAAGCAAATACAGCAAATTAGCACAGAAAGAGAATAAGATTAGATATGAGTGGGTGGGCAAAGTAATCCACTGGGAATTGTAAAAGAAAGTAAAATTTGACCATAAGAACGAATGGTATATGCACATTTCTTCTGGAGAATGAGAGACACAAACTCTTTTGGGATTTTGACATCCAAACTGATCGCTTAATCTCGGTCAGATGACCAGACTTTAAATCAATCTACTAAAAAAAGAGAACTTACAAAATTGTGAACTTTCCTGTCTCGGTCGACGACCGAGTAGAATTAAAAGAAAATGATAATAAATACCTCAACATTGTTAGAGAACTGGAAAAACTGGAACATAAAAGTGACGTTTATACCAATTATAATTGGTGCTCTTGATACAGTCACCAAAGGATTAATTAAGGAAATGGAAGGATTGAAATTAAGTGAACAAGTGGAGACCATCCAAACTATTGCATTATTAAGATCGGTCAGAATATTGAGTAAAGTCCTGGAGACTTGAGTAGACTTGCTGTCACTCACTCCAGGGAAAGACCATCACCTAACACTGATGGGAAAACTCTCAAGGATTAATAATAATAATAATCAGCTAACACTGATGTGAAAAACTCTAAAGGAGTAAATAATAATAATAATAATGTCGTGCCGCCAGCACGGATATCCCTGACCCTTCCTCGCTACTTCTCCCTATCATTCATCGCTTTTGGCAGGTCTTCAAGGTTACATCCCGTATCTTCACATAGCTGCTGTATGTATGTTCGAGCAGGTCGTCCTGCTTTTGCTCGGCCATATGCAGGGGTCCATAGAAGTACATCACTGATGAGATCATCCTTGCTTCTCCAGCAGTGTCCTGCGTGTCTGGTTCGTCTAACTTGGATAGTTTTCGTGATGGGAGGCAAGTGGCCGTATAGTTGGTGTCTTGTGAGGTGTTGTCGCCAGGACTTGTTCAATATTGCTCTCAACATTCTTTTGTAATTGCCGTCTAGTTTCTTCTTCAGCCGTTTAGTTAGCGTCCAAGTAGTGCATCAATACAGTAGTATCGATACGACCGCTGCCTGGAAGAAACTGCGTTTCATTTTATCGGTCAGGTCTGATTTTCATATGATCGAGAGCCTATCGATAGCTGTCCATGCTTTCGTTAGTCGTGTGTAGATGTATTTTTCGGTTGATGAGACGCTACTTCCTAATAATAATGATATTAATAATAATAATAATAATAATAATAATTAGCTCAGATAGAGTATAAGACTAGACACGCCTGGGTAGGCAAGGAGATGTGCAAGAAATTTAAATTTGACCTTACGAACAAATGGTAAATGCACTACCTAGCATCTCCTAGAAAAATTACACACATAGACTCCTATTAGACTTTGACATACAGACGGATCACCTAATCTCGGCCAGAAGACCAGACCTAATAATAATCAACAAAAAAAAAAAAGAATATACAAAATTGTCGACTTTGCTGTCCCGGTTGATCACAAAATACAACTGAAAGAATGTGAAAAGAAGGATAAGGATTGTGAATTGAAAAAACTATGGAACATGAAAGTGTCAATTACCAATTGTGATTGGTGCTTTTAGTACTGTAATTAAAGGATTATTAAAGGGACTGGAAGACTTTGACGTTGGAGGACAAGAGGAGACGACCCAAAATACAGCATTATTGAGAACGGACAGAATACTGAGAAAAGCCTTGAGGAGACTTACTGTCACTCAAATTCCAATGGAAGACCATCAGCTTACGCTGATGTGAAAAATTCTAATGAGTAAATAATAATAATAATAATAATAATAATAATAATAATAATTGCTAGAAATCTGAAGACGTGCCTAGATTATCTAAACAATTGCATGAAAAAAGTCGCGTAGAATACTGAGAAGAGTCCTGGAGACTTAACAAGACTTGCTGTCACTCCGACTCCAGTGTGCACTCACCAATAAATGCATGTGTGAAAAACTTGCAAAGAATATAATAATGTCGAATTGGAATAGTGAATCTTTAGATCTGGTCATAGAATTAGTTTGAGAGATTTTTTTTAAAGCGAAAATAATTTTGATCCTCTGATGGTATTAAGTCATTTCTAAAGAAAAAAAAACAACTTTTGTTTTTTTCTACATAAATTATCAACAATTGTACAAACAGAACGCATGTTATGCAATTGTTCCCTTTAAAAAAAAAACAACAGCAATTTAAACCAAAGACTTAACAAACATTAGGCAACATTGGTCTTTGTAAACTTATGTAAAACAAAAACAGTTTTTTTTTTATTAAGTGTACTTTTTCCAATTGCTAAAGTGCAACTGAAATTACCCGTTTTCAAGTGTGGAATATTGAATAGGCGGCCTTGGACAGGTTAGCGTCTACCTATTTACCGGTGTTAATAACTTGATTACCCTGTCAGTATAAATACCGAACAGATCTATGCTTGGTCGTCAGAGAAGACTTGCAGTCAGTCGAAGCTCAAAGCTCTGTTCTCTTTGGTACTCAACATCCAGAAAGCAAAGTCACCATGCCTAACTACACTCTCCATTATTTTAATGGCCGTGGCCGTGCCGAAATCCTCCGTATGATGATGGCCATGGCTGGTGTCAAATACATGGACAAGAGATATGAATTCTCTGATTGGGACCGTTGCAGGAATGGTAAGGAGCTTTCTATTCATTTATTTTTTTATGTACACATGGTTTGGTTTCGTTGTTTTAATGGCCTAGCAACCTTGTTATTTAATGCCAAATCCATTCTTCCAGAATAATGGTAACGGTACTGTTTAACGCATAACTGGGGTAATTAGGGGTTTATACTTTTCCCGAAGGCATGAGTCAGAAAATGAACGTGATAGAGCGAATGGTGTACGAACTCGTTACTTCAATGTTGCTGTCCAGCACGTTAGAAACTACGCCTTTTTAAGTACCTTAGTCGAGGAGGACCCCCAGTCTCTCTTTTCGATAGTTACTACACCAAATTGTAGGGGAGGGTGCTACTCCCTCCTAGGATTGTTCCACTTTCTTTTGATCCGTACCTTATAATGCTGAGTGTTTTGCAAAGAGGCATCAAGTACCATTTTTGAGTCTTTGGAATGACCCAGGTCTCCCGGGCCAACGGCGAATACTCTAACCATTAAGTACACAATATCCAAATTAAAAGTTAAATCATGATTATAGATTTTGAAACACAATAACTTCCGTATTTCACATTTCTATATCGCCAGCGATTTTCTCGCGTCTCCATTTATATTCTTGCTATGTCTTTTGTAGACTTACTCTTATTATTTTTACCCAAACACTCGCTTCTGAATATTCTTGCGTAGTTTAAAGTCTGCTTGGCTAGTTGACCATTGTAGGTAATTTCAATTCTTAGTGAGCGCTATACACTCGTGACCTCGTGCCAATTTAGGCTAAACCTAGAAAAGGATATTCTCCAACTGACCTCAATAAGTTAAATATCTGAGACGTGCATAGTGTAATATACATCATCGTGGTAAATGGAATTGGGGACTCAAGATCGAATCCTAGAAGAGGCAATCTGCGTTTCACTTCGTGCTAATGTCCTTTAGAAAGGCATGAATCATATAAACTACAAACCCTTTAAATATATACCCTCATAGTTAACCACATAAACACCTCTAACCCCCTAAATATCAAACCTTATAGCTTACCATATAAATTCAACTAACCTTCTAAATATCTACCCTCATTGTTAACCATATAAATTCCATTAACTTTTAAATGACAAGCTTCTAAGCTAATCATATATATTGGTAAATAGTAGGGCAGACGGACATTTTTTTAGCTCTTGAACGTCTACCAGTCTCGGAGAAGGCAAACTCTTAGTTCAAATCTAGTTTTACTTGTTTAAAAAATTGATCGTGTCTGCTGCTGTGTTAATACACAGAAAACCACATAAATTCCACTAACCCCATAAATATCTAATCCTATAGTTAACCATATAAATTCTCCAAAGCCTTTAAATATCTACCCTCAAAGCTAACCATATAAATTCCACTGACCCTTTAAATATCTCCTCCCGTTGGCAACCATATAAATTCCATTAACCTTTTAAATATCTACCCTCATAGCTAACCATATAAATTCCACGAACCTTTTCAATATTCAATCTCCTAGGGAGCCATATAAATTCCACTCTCTCTTTAAATATCTATTATCAATACTAGCCATATAAATTTCACTACCACTTTAAATATCTACCCTCATAGGTAACCATATAAATTTCACAAACATGTTAAAAGTTTTCCTTCATTGCTAACCATATAAATTCCACGAACCTTTTGAATATGTATTTTCGTTAGCATCCATATAAATTCGACTATGCTTTTAAATATCTATCCTCATAGCTAGTCATATAAATTCCACTAACCCTTTAACATAGATAGCCATATAGATTCCCGGTACCTTTTAAATATCTACCTTGATAGCTAACTATATAAATTCGACTCACCCTATAAATATCTACCCTCATAGATAGCAATTTGAATTTCACTTACCCTTTAGATATCTACCCTCACAGCTAACTATATAATTTTTACAAACCCTTTAATTATCCACCCTCACAGCTAACCATATGAATTTTACAAATCCTTTAAATATCTACCCTCACGGCTAACCATATAAATTCTACAAACCCTTTAAACCCCTCATAGCTAACAACGTAAACCCCACTAACCCTCTTAATATCTAACCTTATAGCTAACCATATAAATTCTTCTAACCCTCTAAATATCTACCCTCATTTCTAACCATATAGATTCCACTAACTTTTAAATGTCGAGCTTCTTAGCTTATCATATAAATTCTATCTGTAACGTTACCCCCTCTCGCCCCCACACAAGTTAACTTTCTTCTAACCATTTCACATCTTAGCCGGCCGGTGATCAACTAGTGGTTGAGGGGGTAACGCACATTTCTTTACTTACACAAGAATACGATCGAGGGAACGGAGAAAATAGAAGGACAAACGAACAAACACGAACAAAGCTTGGGGTTAACCAAGAGCAGAGGAAGGTATGCAAGACTTTGCATTCCTGATAGCATATATGGACTAACGCTAGCGTGGGTTACTAGCGAAAATTCCACAAAGCTACTGGAATCAGACTCATCTTGACTCACTGTCGCTGGACCCTATCCCATGCTGCCTCGCCTCTCTGCTCCGGTGTCCGGTGTTGACTGCCCCTGTCCGTGGTTCCACGCCAACCCTCTGCTGCTCGCTTCTCTGCTGTCCAGCCGCCAACTGCCTCTCTGTTGGGTCGCGTCGTCAACTGCCCTCGTCCGGGTCCCCCGTCAACTGCCTCTCTCGCGTCCCCTTCCCACTTCCGGATACGGCGAGATTTCATGTCCAAGAATCCTTTGTCTGGTTTCGCGCCAAAACAGACAATTGAATCGTCTGCTTTGGCAGCCCAACCACATAGTGCTACATATCAACCCTATAAACAATCAACTCTCTTTGTAAACTGGATTCATTTTAAATGTTTCTCGTTTAATTACCGACAATTTTAAAAGAATAAAACGTGAACCCATGGTTACGTCCTCTAATAAGCTCAGTCAAATAAAACTCCTACCATCTTAATTGTGAGGAAAGAATGGGATGTCAAATAGCACACTAAACGCCAGAGAGAAAAATGAAAGCAAATAAACTAAGAAAGAAAGAAAAAGAGAAAAAGACCGAGAAATAGATAGATAGATAGAGAGAGAGAGAGAGAGAGAGAGAGAGAGAGAGAGAGAGAGAGAGAGATGGGGGTGAGAAAGCGATGAGTATATACTAGGAGCTTATCATCTGCTTCAGTAGAATGTAAGGAAGAAAGGAGGAAGAAAATGATGGGATAAAAGAAAGAAACATTTATAGGAAAATAAATAGTATAAACAATGAGATTGCTTGGTAGAGAATAATGAATTTAAAAAAATATAATGCAGAAAATTTACTTTGAAGATTAATTTTTGAAGTCTATTCTTAAATGAAAATAATGACATTTTCCTAAAGAATAATAATAATATCATTAAGAGATGAAAATATATGTTCTGTTCAATCCTGGAGCAATTTGTTTGATTTCCGGCATTTTGAATAGCCTCAAAACAAATATTTTTGTGGGATTAATTTAATGTTTGAAATAAAACAATTCGAAACAATACAGGGTTAGCATTAATGGAAAATAATTCTGAAAAAACTGTTTCTTTTTAAAAAGCTTTTATTTATTCAACTACTTTCATATATATATATATATATATACACCCCCACACACACACATATATATATATATATATATAAAACAAAACCGGTCACATTAGGATTATAAATTTATTTCCATCGTGTTATGTGTTTTAACTGGACTGAATAATACTTATATATATATATATATATATATATATATATATATAAATTGACCGATCGGAGTCGAGGGCGACTGGAAAGCTCTCATTTCAATAGCTACTACACTGAGGTGTAAGGGAGTGTGCAACTCATTTTCATGGATTGCTCCATTTGCCCTTGATCCATACCTTATAATGCTGAGTGTTATGCAAATGGGACATCAGGTACCATTTTTTGAGTCTTTGGTATTACTTGATCTGGAATATATATATATATATATATATATAGTGTAATGTTGGCCTAATCTATCCATTGATCTAATGAAGAATCTTTTGATCAGAGTATTTTTAGTTGGTTATATATATATATATATATATGGATTGCTCTATGAATAATTGCAGAAATCGTTATGAAGATGACTGTTTTTCAGTCCTGCACAGGGCAAGAAATAAATCCCATCTTAAATTTCTAGAGGCGATTTATATTTCTATTAATTACTCCCCTCTGTGCAGGCAGTTAAACAATCATATTCTTAATATATTTGGGAAACTCCTGGATACAGGGGTTACTTAAGTTTGTTGTTTTTTGTTTTTTTTGTGTGTGTGTCTTTTTTTCCCTCTATCCGGCCATTCTGCTCATATATTACATATATATATATATATATATATACCCCGTTTTTAGTTAAATTTCCGGTGTTCCCAACTTGAAAAGAACCAGACGAAAAGGGTCCTTCGTTGTTTTACTGTTTTACTCTAGTTCCCCGACTACAATTACCAATGGTGTCTTTGCTTATTATATTTTATAAATCTTGCTGTACACATAATTTAATTATATATATATATATATATATATATATATCCGGTGCGACCACTTCAGGCTATATCGAACCTGGGTCCAAGGGCAATGAAGGGGTACTCTGGATTCCCCAATGTTCCAGTATTACTAGAACCTCATCGTCAGATTGTTTCCTCTCATATCCGGGATACTCTAGGTCGGGTCTTATATTCTACAGCCCTAGCTGGCTGGGCAAAACAAGTTTGAGATCAGAGTTTTCCTTCTCCCAGACTGGTTTCTGTACCTTTCGGAAGCTGATTATCTCTTTGTGACTGGCAAATAGCTTCATTCAGCTATCTCACGATCTCATAGATGTAGCCTAGGAAAAATTCTGTACCAATAATTCCACGAGTTTCTTTTCCTGATGAAAATGTTTTCTTGTTTGGATGAGTTTTTCGGCATATCAACCCTTGTAGGTTATTTAATGCCAAATCATGTTTATATACGAGGATCATTAAATAAGTTTACAGACTTTTTTCGTATGGGCACTTTTATTGATATTACACACATGAAACTCTAGTCCCCTTCGAAGTAATCTCCTCCGGCTGCAATGCACTTGTTGTACCGTTCCATCAACTTTTGGGAGGCCCCGTCGAAGTTTTCTTGAGTGAGCGTGTCAATGACTTTCGTCATAGCCTCTTCCATCATCTCAATTGTCTCATAACGAAGAAGCAAAAGTCACAGGGAGCAAAGTCAGGAGCATAGGGAGGCTGAGGAACTGTCTTGATGCCCGTCTTGGTCAAATAGTCTGTGACAAGGCTGGAGTTGTGGACTGGTGCATTGTCCTGGTGGAAATGCCACTGACCCGATTTGAAGAATGCTGGCCTCTTCCGACCGAATCTCTTCCTGAACTCCCTTAAAACATCCACATACTAACCTTAACCGTAACCCTTTGGCCAATCAACTCTGGTGTATTGACTTCCTTACTCTTCCCACACCTCTCATCATCCCTCTCGGACTCCCTGCCTTCCTTAAATCTCTTATGCCACTCCAAAACTGATGTTCGATTCATGCAAGATGGTCGAAAAGCAGTCTGAAACATTCCATACGTTTCGGTGGCATTTTTTCCAAGTTTAAAACAATTTTATTGCATCTCATTCTTCTAAAGTGTCCTCACGTCCAGATTGCATTTTTGAAATTCACCAGCTGTGACAATCCGGCTTTAGTAAGGTGTATTCCAATTGCTGCTGTAGTAGTTCATTTGAACCTGAAATCATAAAAATTGGTCAGTCATCTTATAATATGTATAGCAATAGCATACTGTATTTTCACGTGTCTACGACAATTCTAAAGTTTAAAACCGAATTTTATTGCATATCATTCTTCTAAAATGTCAGATTGCATTTTTGTAATTCACCAGCTGTGACAATCAGGCTTTCGTTGGGTGTCTTCCAATTGCTGCTGTAGCTGTTCATTTGAACCAGATACTATAAAAATTGGTTCCTCATCTCATAAGATGTATAGCAATAACATACTAAATTTTCAAGAGTCTTAGACAATTTTTTTTTAAATTACAAAAAAGTCAGGAAACTTATCGTATCCTCCTCGTATATAACAACCACTATAATAAACTGATAGATAAAGAGATATAAAAGAAATAAATGGAAAAATGGCTATAATAAAACCAATAATGAATTTCAATTTGATATTTTGTTTTTACTTCAAGACTTTATCTGGAATTCTTTGTCAGTGTTTAGTTTATTTTCTTTTCCATTTATTTTTCCTCATCACGTCGGATTCACAAAATTCACCATTTCTCCATATATAGATATAAACTAAGTAAAGTTGTCTCCCTTTTTCTATAGCTTCTACACCGAGGTGTAGGGGAGGGCGCTACTCCTTTCCCTGTATTGCTCCACTTTACCCTCGATACATACCTTATATTGCTGAGAGTTAAGCAAGGAGGTATCAAGTACCATTTTTAAGTCTTTGGTATGACGTGACCTCTGACAGAACGCATGTCTTCCGGACATTGGCAAACACTCTACCCATTTGGCCAATGAGACGGTTTAAAGTAAAGTTGTCTCCATTTAGTCGAGGGTGATCAGAAGGCTCCCTTCTCAATAGCTACTAGACTGAGTTGTACGGAAGGGCGCTACTCTTTTCCCTGGATTGCTCCACTTTACCCTTGATACAACCTTATATTGCTGAGAGTTAAGCAAGGAGGTATCAAGTACCATTTTTAAAGTCTTTGGTAGATATATAAACATACATACGTAGAAAAAAAAGAAGGAAGAAAAAAATGAGGGAGAGCTAAATAAATTATGATAGATAGATTGATAGACAGATTGATTGATAATTTTAATTAAACTCAATGATCAGATCTAAAAAAAGAAATTTCCTAGTGTAAATGATAGCCTTTTCAATTGGAATCATTTTGAGATGAGGCTTCTTAATCTGAGAATTAATTTTTTTTAAAGTTTATTACGGACTTTTTGTCCTCATCTAGGTAGTTTTTGTGTTGTTTCTTCTTCACTACGTTTCGGCCAAATTTCACCTCTGGCCTTCATCAGGTGATAGGAATGTTGAGTCTTGTAACCGTATCCCCAGTAATTACTTCCTTCCATACTTGTTGTCTATCGCACTATGGAAGGCAGTAATAAGGACAAAAAGTCCGAAAAAAAAAGAGAGAGAGAAAGAGAAATGATAATTATGAAAATCCCTATTAGTTTATAAGCACTCGTCGTAAGAAAGTGAATTCAAATACAGAACATAGCTATTTATTTTTCTAATAGCAATAATACCTTTGGGAATTGTGTCCATTCAACTATTCTGTTTCTGTAATATAGTCACCAAAATAGGACCAAGATATGAATATGTGAAATGTATCTAACGCATATATACGGATATGTTAAACGTTCACATGCACAAGAATCCGAAAAACACTCAAAACACTGACGATTCTCTTGGTTCCTAGACTTTTAAGTTTTCAACACGACGAGACAAAGACACAGTTTTTACTATGTTGACTGTTCCATCTGAATCGACAACGCACGGCGCACCCCCTAAACCCAACTGGTCTCGTCTAGGTCCAAATCTCAATTAAGTGCTTTTTTCAAAATACCCAAGAATCCCAGCCCATCGCTTCCGGGCATGACGTCAATCACATCCCCAGTCCTATTTCCTATCCGGGATTTTTATCATGACATCTGTGATTGTCACATCCACCCCGCGCGAGCGTGGACACCTGCATTCAATGTGTGCACCTAACTAACCTGAATGAAAGATATAACCAACGAAAAATGATAATATAAAAAATTCCTTCCGCAATTATATAACATTTCTGTTGAGGAATAAATAATTTAAATAAAAACCTGTTAAACTCTCCTAAAAATTTCATTTGTATCCTTTTTTGCTCCTGAGATCATCATCATCATCATCATCATGTCTTGCTGCTAGCACGGATATCCCTGACCCTCTCTTGCCACTTCTTCCGATCGTTCGTCGACTCTGGCAGGTCTTCAGGGCTACATCCCGTTTCCTCACATAGCTGCTGTATGTATGTTCGAGCTGGTCGTCCTGCCTTTGCTCGGCCATATGTGGGGGTCGATAGGAGTACATCACTTATGAGCTCGTCCCTGTTTCTCCAGCAGTGTCCTGCATGTCTTGTTGGTCTAACTTGGATTGTTTCCGTGATGGGAGGTAGGTGGCTGTATAGTTGGTGCCTTGTAGGGTGTTGCTTCCAGGACTTGTTCAGTATTGCTCGCAACATTCTTGTATAATATCCGTCAAGCTTCTTCTCCAGCCGTTTAGTTAGCGTCCAAGTAGTGCATCCATACAGCAGTATCGATACGACCGCTGCCTGGAAGAAACTGCGTTTCATTTTATCGGTTAGGTCTGATTTCCATACGAGCGATAGCCTATCGTAGCTGTCCATGCCTTCGTTAACTGCGTGTCGATGTATTTTTCGGTTGATGAGACACTGCTTCCTAGGTAGGTGAACCCGTATGAGATTTATACGGAAACTCGCAATAAAGTATTTACAATAGGATTTTAGAATGAGTAATTTTGTATACTTTTCCTTATGATTTAACTTCTATTTTTTCAGATTTCCCATGTAATTACCTCCCCTGTCTTCAAATGGACGATGGTTACATGATGCCTGAGACCATGGCCATCTGTAGGTATCTGGCTCGTGAATACGGTAAGTAAGATATCACTTTTATCCAATTAGATTTTTCAAATTTTGTCAAAAGTTTCTAATGATGAAATTTATTTTTAAATTATTTGTTTTTTCATTTTTTTCTTTCGTGGTTAAAATGAGTTGGTTTGGTTTGGTTTCTTTGTTTAAATGGCATATCAATCTTTGTAGGTTATTTAATGCCAAAGATATTCTCCTAGAAGAACAGTTGTTCAACTATTTAACCGATAGCTGGGAGGATAAGAGGGTTCATACCTTTCCCAAGGGTATTTACCCGAAAGTGAACGTAATAGCGCGACTGGAGTACGAACTCGCGTTCTACGATTCCGCAGTCCATTGCTTTAACCATTATACCACGAGGACACCCCCAAAATGAGTTGGTTTTGAAGTCACGTTTTCACATACTTATTGATGAAAGTGCCACATTGGATCTCAATTTGGAAATTTTAGTAGACGCTTAATTGTCCCGGTAAATTGTTGTAAAAAATCATTTAAAAAATGAATAATAATGACAATGTTTCATCAGAGAAATTCAGACTAAATATGACAATATCTATTTACTAAGAATCTCGTGACTAAATATAATTATATTGAAAATACTGCCTCGAAGAGAATTAAACAATGCAATTCGTTCGAACTATAATAATATTTTCTAAAAAAAATACTATAAATAGTAAGAAAAAATTTTGTTATTTCCTCCAAGTTTCAGCCCAGTTGGATGGGGCTGTAGAATACACTGATTGTATTTCTGCCGTGGTAAACTCCCCAACGAATGTCCTAGTTATGACACCAAAACATATAATGGTGAAACTCGAGTTCTGTAGCAGTGGGGAATGCGGAGTACCCCTTTATTGCCATTACTCCCAGGTGTACTCATACTCAGAATGATAGAACTTTTAAGGACCCTTTCTGTGGGTCATATAGAATTGTTTAAAAGTCTGGATATAAATGACAGGTGTTAAATTGAATGATAGTGCTACCTAGTAATATGTGAAAGCATTTGACTGTGTGCATATCATCATCATCATAATCATGTCGTGCCGCCACTTCTCCCTATCATTCATCGCTTCTGGCGGGTCTTCAGGGCTACATCCCATATCCTCACATAGCTGCTGTATGTATGTTCGAGCAGGTCGTCCTGCTTCTGCTTGGCAATATGCGGTGGTCCATAGGAGTACATCACTGATGAGTTCGTCCTTGCTTCTCCAGCAGTGTCCTGCGTATCTGGTTCGTCTAATTTGTCTAGTTTTCGTGACGGGAGGCAGGTGGCCGTATAGTTGGTCCCTTGTGGGGTGTTGCCGAACCTTCAAGGTTTGATATGCCATAAACCCAACCAACCTTAACAAAGGAATAATTAATATAAAAAAGAATTATTAGTGTTTCACAAGAATACTTAAAACCATTTTACTATGTGCAAACAAATAAACTGAGACTTCCTTTAGAATATTACCAGCAAAGTATACGTTTACAAATCATATATATATATATATATATATATATATATATATATATATATATCATCATCCTCATCAGCATATCGTGACATTAGCTCGGATATCTCTGACCCTCTCTCGCCACTTCTCCCTATCGTTCATCGCCTCCGGCAGGTCTTCAGTGCCAAATATATATATATATATATATATATATATATATATATATATATATAATTTGGCATTAAATAACTTTCAAAACCCAACCAAATAACCAAATATGAGGTTAGCTAAGTTAAATAACCTACAATGGTTGATATGCCATAAAACCCAACTAAACCAAGTCATATATGTTTAATATATATAATTATAAAGAGGATTTGGCATTAAATAACCTACAATGGTTGATATGCCATAAAACCTAAACAAACTAAATCATATATATTTAATATATATGCATAAAGAGCATTTGGAATTAAATAAACTACAATGATTGATTATGCTATAAAACCAAACCAAATCAAATCATATATATTTAATATATATGTATAAAGAGGATTTGGCACTTAACCTACAATGGTTGATATGCCATAAAACCCAACCAAACCAAGTCATATATATTTAACATACATATGTAAAGATCATTTGGCATTAGATACCCCACAAGGTTTGATACGCCATTAAACCAAAACCAACCAAGCAACCAATCAACAATGTCTTACCTTTTCGGGCCGTTGAGAACCCATAGCAAAAGTTGCCTTTTTTTCCTTATTTTTAGAAAACCCTTTTTTTCAGAAATTTTAAGAACATTTTATTTCACATTAGAGCAACCAGGAAAATTCGTAAAATGTTTGTTGATAAAATGTTTTGTGTGATATGGTTTGGTTTTATGGCATATCAACCATTATGGGTTATTTAATACCAAATCCCCTTTATACATATATATTAAATATATTTGATTTGGTATGGATGGGTTTTATGGCATATCAACCATTGCAGGTTATTTAATACCAAATCCTCTTCATACATATATATTAAATATATATGATTTGGTTGGGTTGGGTTTTATGGCATATCAACCACTGCAGTTTATTTAATGCCAAACCCTCTTTATACATATATATTAAATATATATGATTTGGTTTGGTTGGATTTGATGGCACATCAACCATTGTAGGTTATTTAATGCCAAATCGTGTTTATTCATACACTTTAAATATGCATAGGATTTGTAAAAACATTTTCAAGAAAACATTCTTAAACGAGTCTCATTTTTTTTTTGCACACAGTTAAATGGTTTCAAGTATTTCTCAGTAGCAATCATAATTTAATATCAGTCATTTGTTTGCACGTATAGTCTGTTCTCTTTGACCCATAGATCGAACCCTATCAGGCGCTACCAATTCGGGTAAGAGTGGACTTTGGGAGCAAAAGCAATGAAGTGTTCTACGTTCCCCAAATCTCCAAGACAGCACCAGGAACAGTTAATGGTTTAATGTCATATCCAGGACACTCGTTGGGCGAGGGTTTTACCATTTTGCTGAGATGGAGTCGGTCTATTCTAAAACGTTAGCCAACTGGGTTTAATAAATTGTACTTTAGAGAAATAATATCAACCAATGATACAACTCACGAAATGAATACACAAGATAGTGACGTTTTCTGGAATCTAACACAATCAAACAACATTGATTAAGCTGCGCCAGCTGGGGTAATAAACCGGGTTGACGCGTAACTAGTCAAGTCGGCAAACAAAACTTTTTATGGGCGCATCTGATTTAATTTTTCTATCATCGCCGATGGTGCTGCGCCAGCGGTCTATATAAATGACTATATACCAGAATGTGACCTTGTTCCACTCCATGGCGTATACTGCCTTTAAACCGTCAAGCAAATGCGCGCGTAGATACTTGAGATTTTCGATATGCGCCAGTCGGGTTATAAAAGACATTTATACAGCTAGTTTAACCTCAAAATAACTCCTCCATTTAAAACAACAAATACACTGATAGCATGTCCAGTAAAAAAGTACTCACTTTTTTTTAAAAAAAGGGGATCATTTAAAAAAAAGCTTTGTTGTTTGGTTGGATTTAATGGCATATCAACCTCTATAGGTTATTTAATACCAGGGCCTTTTCACACATATATTATATATATGATTTGTAAACGCATCTTTTTAGTCTGGTGATGGTTGGTTTTTATGCAAATCAACCTCTTAAGGGTCATTGAGTGTCAAATTCTGATATATATATATATATATATATATATATATATATATGTGTGTGTGTGTGTGTGTGTGTACGTGTGTGTGTGTGAATATTAACTGTAAATAAATAGTCCGGAATTAGTGTTTTAAAATAGGTCAAAGCTTTTTGTTTGTATAAACTTGATGGTCGAAAGTGTTGATAACATATCTATATCTTTAATAGGAGACTAATTGCTTTTAAGAAGTTGATTATGTTTTTGAGAGCATTTTGTTAAAGGGGGATCCAATAAAGCTCATCCGGTAGTGAGGCTCCAATCCTTTAGATCTAAGAAATATAGAGTCACACCTTCGCTGACATTTTTACCTGGTCCATTCTGACCCTAAGTGGTAGTACCTGCTAAGTTCACATCAATTTGTCAAATTGATTGTTTGGGATAGCATTTGATATGAATAGTTGAAACCATATAATTGTTTATAATTATAATGAGTAAATTAAAGTTGGCGACCTTAGTCGAGAGCAAATTGAAGGCTTCCCAGATAGTGTAATGGTTAGCAAGCTTGATTACCAAACCTGCTAGAGTGAGTTCAAGTCTCATTGGATGTACCTGTCATTTGTACTTGCGCCACATCTAAGCAAAACGCTTTGTGAATTACTACTTGGCCAAGATGTAGGTGAGGGCGCTATTCCTTTCTCTGGATTGCTCCTCTTTCTCTTGATACGTACCTTATAATGGTGAGTGTTAAGCAAGGAGTCTTCAAGTCTTTGGTGTGTCTTGATCTGGGATTAAACACCAGTCTCCCGAAACCATTGGTGAGCACTCAACCTGTTAGACCAATGAACAGGTGTGTATTATAACAATTATATATTATTATGATAATTATTTGTATTAAGAATAGTAAACATTATCGCCCAGTTTGCTGGGAATGTAGAATACGCCAACGGCAAGACACCCCACAATGAGTATCGTGATTATGACCCTTAACTGCATCTGATGGTGAGGCACCAGTCCTGGAGCTTAGGGGAATGGGGGATACCTTTTAATCAGAGTCTTTGGTGTTTAATTGATTGTAGTCAAAAGGAACTTTTCTACAAAAAGGAAAAAAGACTGTTTCACCGTGGGGTCGCAGCCGTTAACATTTGTCGTTTCCTGAATTAATTTGTTTATTCGTTTGTTTGGGTTCTGTGGTATATCAACCTGTGTAAGTTATTTAATGCCAAATCCATTTTTACATAATAAACAATTCTATTTCAAACAATTCAGTTTAGCATAAGTACACAGTTTAATTGTCAAGAACATTTCTATTTCAAGCTATCCAGTTTAGTCAATCAATTTCATTTCATAGATTTCAGTTTAGTATGAGTACAATTTTTGTTTACTCACGGTCGAATGTCAAAAAAGTTTTATTTCAAACAATTCAGTTTAGCATAAAAAACAGTTCAATTTTAAAAAATTCAATTTAGCATATGTTCGCACCTCAAATATCAAAACAGTTCTATTTCAAGTATTTCAATTTAGCATAAGTACACTTTTTTTATGTCAAAATAGTAACATTTCAAGCAATGCAGTTTAGCATGAATACACATTTTAGTTCTATTTTACCCATATTTAGAACCCTATCAGATGCTACCACTCAAGGTCGGAATGGAGCTGGGAACGATGGCAATGAAGGGGTACTCAACATTTTCAAAGCTCCAGCATTACTGGAACCTCACTATCAGATTGTTTGATTTTATATCAAGGCCACTTTTTGGGCGGGTCTTACCCCTCTGCAGAGAAGCAGTCTGTGTATTCTACAGCCCCAGTTTACTGGGCCACAAGTTATTCGTTAGTGGGGGTCTTAACCTTCTCTAGAGAAACAGTCTGTGTATTCTACTGTCCCAGACGACAAGGCAACTCTGAATTGAAAGTATCAGTTTAACTATTTTTGTAAATAATTTAATATTTGATGAAAATTTTCATCTTGAAAAATAGTCTAATTTTCTTTTTATAGGTTTCTACCCCAAGAGTCCCATGGATATGTTCAGGTGTGATTACATTTGTGACTGCTTTTATGAAATCATGCACGATTACATGAGGTACTACCACTGGAAGAACGGACGTTTCAGGGTGAGTCAGTCATTTCAATATTTCATATCACCCTCTTTCAATACACAGACTTATATTATTGGTTCTTCAATTAGTATCATTATTATCTTTCTCTTTTTAATGAAAGAATTAGTCAAGACTATTTGACGTTTCGAGATGAGTCATTTGTGCCAACATTATCATATATAGATTTATATAACTCACTATCATCATCATCATCATCATGTCGTGCCGCTAGCACGGATATCTCTGACCCTCTCTCGCTGCTTCTCCCTATCGTTCATCGCCTCTGGCAGGTCTTCAGGGCTACATCCCGTATCCTCACTATAAAAATGCATTGAAAATAATTTTTACTATAAAAATGCATTGGAAATGATTTTTACTATAAAAATGGAGGTGAAAGGTTTTTTACTATAAAAATGCATTGGAAATGAATTTCACTATAAAAATGGAGGTGAAAGGTTTTTTACTATAAAAATGCATTGGAAATAATTTTTACTATGAAAATGCATTGGAAAAGATTTTAATTTTAAAAATGCATTGGAAATGATTTTTACTATAAAATGAATTGGAAATGAATTTTTACTATAAAAATGCATTAGAAATGATTTTTACAATAAAAATGCATTGGAAATGATTTTTACTATAAAAATGCATTGGAAATGATTTTTACTATAAAAATGCATTGGAAAGGATTTTTACTATAAAAATGCATTGGAAATGATTTTTACTATAAAATGAATTGGAAATTGTTTTTTTTATATGAAAATGGAGGTGGAACGCTTTTAATATGAAAATGATTTGAGAAGTATTTTAATATTTTAATACAGTGAAAATTCTTTTTTACTATAAAAAGACATCTGAAATGATTTTTACAATAAAAATACAGTGACAACAATTTTATAATAAAAATTCATAAGAAATTATCTTTATTTTGAAAATGCATCAGGAATCATCTTTACTATAAAAATGAATTGGAAATATTTTAACTTAAAAAATTCATTGGAAATTCTTTTTACTATGAAATACTTTACCAATGATTTTAACAATAAAAACTCATTGAAGGTATTTTTACAAAAAAAAAGAATACTGGTAATTAAAATATACACATAATAATTTACTTTCTAAAAACTGTTTTTTTTTTATTTTAGATATATCTTATTACAACTTATTAAAGTTAGTTGATATCATCAGAAAAAAGGCTACCTTTGTTAAGTTATAAAGGCTACTAAGTAACTTGTCAAAAACGGGAAAATATCCCGTTTTAATGTCGAACAAGAACCTAAACAGACAAAAAAAAATGGACGTCACGGCAACTTAATGAGTATTGATATAATTAAAATTTGTTCAATTAATTTCTAGAAATTATTTCAAAACTTAAAACCTGTTTTTCAAATTTACTTTTCTAGTACAACATGAACGACTATGGCTTCGGAGGTGACAGCACATGCAGCAACTATGATGTAAGTTTTCTTTTTCTTTTTCTTTTTATTTCATCTAAACTATTTAGATTTTAATAATTTCTCCAAATCATCTTATTCTAAAATTTTAAAACTGAAATCAATCCGTCATGTCCGACCGACTCATAGTATACTAGTTGTCTCCCCTGCGAAAGAAACAGTTGTTGTTGGTATTAAACAGTTGTTGTTGGTATGAAACTACTTTGAATCATATAGTGATACTCCTCTTTATGAGACCTTCTACTCTTTGGTCTACTCTGACCCGGAGTGGTAGTACCTGTTAGGGTCCCATCTATGGGTCCAATAGTTCTGTTTATAGGTTGTGTTCGTTTTGTTTGGTTTGGTCTCGTGGCATATCAGCCATTGTTGGTTATTTAAAGCCAAATCCATTTTTCACAATATTAACAGTCCTATTTCAAACAATTCGGTTTATAATAAGAACATAGTTCAAAGTTAAAAAAACAGCCCTATTTCAAACAATTCAATTTAGCGTAAGTACACAGTACAAATGTCAAAAACAGTGTCTGTTTCGAAAATTTCGGTTTAGTACACCTACGCAGTTTCCATGTCAAAAACAGTTCTATTTCAAGCAATTCAGTTTAGCACACAAAAAGATTTCTATTTCTAAGTATTCAGTTTAGCAAAAGTATATAGTTTAGTTCTATTTTACCGATAGATAGGACCATAATAGGTGCAACCACCCCAGGCCATAGTTGACCGGGGAGTGATGTCAATGAAGGGGTAATTTTCATTCCCCAAAGCCCCAGCATTACTGGAACCTCAATATCAGATTGTTTAGTGTCATATACAGGACACTCGTTGGGGAGGGGGAGTCTTACCCCTCTGCAGAGAAGCAATCGGTGTATTCTACAGCTCCAGCCGACTGGTAATTTCTGTTCAATAGAAATACTTACTACTATATATATGCACGCTTTTTTTTTTTATAACGAATCGTTACTTGAAGCAACTAAGTGCTTTCTGAAGATTATTGATCACTTGAAAGCAAATAACTATCTAAAAACAAATGACTAATAATAAATGCAATAATTAATTGAAACCATATGATTATTTGTATTAGATAGGAATACTTGAAACCATATAACAGTGTGCAAAATTTTTGAGTCAATAGGAATCCATGATACTATATAGCTATGTGCAAAGAATAAAACTTTTCAGAACCAGCTATACAAAAATAATAACATAATCTACAATTACCTTACCTGTAGACACAAAATAATTCTAGGTATGCTCACAGAACGTTAAAATAGTTGGTGGTTTGCTTGTTTGGGTTTTACGGCTGATCAAACATTACAGGTTATTTAATGCCAAATCCCTTTCTATACAAATAACCAGTTTTAATTAAAACAATTCAGTTTAGCTATTCAATTAGTCAAATACGCTTCTATTTCAAGCAATTCAGTTCAGTCAAACAGTTCTAATTCAGCCTATTCAGTTAAGAATATGTAGAATTTTTGTCCTCACACAGTTAAATGTCAAAACAGTTCTATTTCAAACAATTCAGTTTAGCATGAGTACACAGTTTTATTGTCGAAAACATTTCTGTTTCAAGCAATTCGGTTTAGTCAAATAGTTCTAATTCAAACAATTCGGTTTAGAATAAGTATAGATTTTGTTTATACACAGTTAAGTCTCAAAATTGTTCCTTTTAAAAAAAATCAGTTTAATCTAAGTAGAGTTTCGATGGTAAAAACAGTTGCATTTCAAACAATTCTGTTTAGCATACAGAAACAGTTCTATTTCAAACAATTCATTTTAGTATAAGTATGCAGTTTAAATGTAAACACGCATTTTAATTATCAAAACCAATTATTTCAAGCTTTTCAGTTAAGTCAAACAGTTCTCATTCAAATAATTCACTTTTGTATAAGTATAGTTTTTGTCCACATACAGATAGATGTCAAAATAGTACTAGTTAAAAAAATTAGTTTAGTGTAAGAAAAGTTTCAATATAAAAAACAGTTCTATTTCAAGCAGTCCAGTTTAACATAAGTACACAGTTTAAAAATCAAAACTGTTCTATTTCATGTTTAGCATAAATACGCATTTTAGTTCTATTTGACCCATAGGATACAATCAGGTGCTGCCATTTCGGGCCAGAGTGGACCAGGGAGCGATGGCAATGAAGAGGTACTCCGTATTCCCCAAAGCTCCAGCATCTCTGGAACCTCCCCATCAGATTGTTTATCAAGGACACTCGTAGTGAGGGGACGGGTCTTACCTCTCTGCAGAAGTGCAGTCGGAGTATTCTACAGCCCCAGCCAACTGGGCAAGCGTGAAAATAGATTAATCCCCAAATTATTGAAACTAGTCAGTCTAACGCTTTTTAAAAAAAATTCATGGGTGCAGATTTTCTTCAAAAGATGCAATTAATTCTTTGTAACTTTTTTTCAGAATTACATGTACTGGCGTTACATGAACACCTTCAACAGGATTATGCCCTTCATGGAGAGAACTTTGGCCATGCGCAATGGTGGAAGTAAATTCTTCATGGGTGATATGGTAAGTGTCTCTGATAATGATGTTTAGAATCTTTTATTGTTTTAAAACGAAACCGGACATTGGCCTAGCGGTTAGAGTGTTCGCCAATGGACCGGGAGACCAGGGTTCAATCCCAGGTCGAGTCATACCAAAGACTTTAAAAATGGTACTTGATGTCTCCTTGCTTAACACTCAGCATTATAAGGTACGGATCAAGGGTAAAGTGGAGCAATCCAGGGAAAGGATTAGCGCCCTCCCCTACACCTTGGTGTAGTAGCTATCGAAAAGGGAGCCTTCGGGTTACCCTCGACTATGGTCGCCAACTTTTACTATATGTGTTAATCAGTAGGAAATGATTTTGTGAGCCAAATAAACAGGAGTTTTCCTTTTTTTTGGCTTCGAATAAGCGTATAAGGTATGACTGACTGAATAGTTTTGAGTAGGGGCTTAATTCATGTTAGTTTGGAAGTATTAGTATAGGATAGATTTGGCGGGAGATTTGTGTATGTCTTGTGAAGTAAATTATGGACGCGGATGAGTATTAAAAAACATCTTACCTCGGTACCGATTCCGGAAGTAGCTAGACGAAACCGGATGAGGTAAAGATGGTATTATACTTAGCAGAAGAGTGTGGAATGCCTTATTTTCATTGGCTGTTTTCTAAAGGACAGATGTCTATAAGAACGGCCGAGGTCTGGCCTTTATGAAAAATTTTCTTTGTTTTGGTAGAGGTCATGCCGGGGTTACTGTCGGAGCCGATATGATGCAGAAATAACCCGAAATCGGCAATGAAGACAGTTGCATCACTGAAGACCTCCTTGATGCATCTAAGATGTATGATTGAAATGGAATTCATTTTTCAAAAGAGTTCTAGTTGTATTCGTAAGACATTTTGCGTTTTCACAAATATCCTTACTGCCACCTGTTGAAGAATATGTCTTTGGTAATTGAAAATACCAAAAATGTATGAATATTTTTTGCTGCATGTATTTACGGGTGAAGATTTATAAATAAACGTTTCTTCACGAATAAAATTAAGTTTTTCCACACAGGAGCTCACATACTGCATCCATTAGTTCGCTCTATCTCTGTCTCTGTCAAACACATATGTAGACACACATATACACTCAAACGCTCACACACCCACACACAACCTCTCTTTCTCTCTCTCACTCTCTCTCTCTCTATATATATATACATATGTCGCATATTGAACCGCTGGACAA
Source organism: Sepioteuthis lessoniana (assembly GCA_963585895.1). Classification (NCBI taxonomy): domain Eukaryota; kingdom Metazoa; phylum Mollusca; class Cephalopoda; order Myopsida; family Loliginidae; genus Sepioteuthis; species Sepioteuthis lessoniana. Next base: position 11,970,115 of record OY757942.1, read on the forward strand.
ACAAACGAAAAACTCGTTGATATATAAAAATATAATTTATATTTTTATTCTTCGACAGTGATGTTTGTGTGAAGTAGGAATACAGTCAGAGAGAGTTCGCACATCTTTCTTCAGTGGCGGGACTCTTTCTGTGAAGTAGTGCGACGGCCAGAGAACACACACGGGGAAACGGCAGGTTTTCTTGAGTTACTAGTGGACCGCCCCTTTCGTTTGAATGGCCAGCGTGTCTCTCCCCTTCACTTGAGAAACCAGCGAAAAGAAAAAATAAAGTGAAATATACGATTTAAGAGTAAAGCAGTTACACGTAGAGGAATTTTATTTGATTATCTGACAACACCCGCCCATCTACCACCATTGTAGAGCCTGCTTCCTTGATGAGTCACAACAAATAGCATACTCGTCAGATTACCCAGTACAGCTGGGGTCCCGCCTCAAATTGAATCAATCACAGCAAGCGATGCAGATGACTTGACGAAGAGATTTTTTCCCATTCGAGACCAGAAAGTCACAAGAATAAGATTCCTTCTATCATGATATATTCTCCAGTGACCACCTTGTTACGTCAAACCTGGCCACTGGATCGGTGGCAAGAACAAACGGATCCCAAACTTGTTGAATATACATTTTCGCAAGGGAGATTCATGAGGGCACCTATCGCTGTAAAAATGTTCGATTTTATTGGCTTGCACACACTCTTCTTAAGATCATGACTGGTAAAAGGTTACGCTGAACAAGAGAACTTTCCCGAGTATATTGGCTTTTATAGCTCATCTCGATTGCCATAGTCGGGTCCATAATTGTTGCTATTCTTTCAAGGGGACGATTAGCAACTGAAAAAAAGAATCTCTTATTATTTTTTTAAAAACTAAAGTGTGTTAAAATCTCTAAATATTAAGCTCTTGTCTCCTTCCATGGAAAAATACCTGGTCACATCTCTGAAAGGGGCATAGATAATAATCCGTAAAAGAAATCTATAATGTATCTAATATAGATTTCTTTTACGGATTATTATCTATGCCCCTTTCAGAGATGTGACCAGGTATTTTCCATGGAAGGAGACAATACACACACACACACACACACACACACACACACACATATATATATATATATATATATATATATATATATATATATTGCATTTATTTTTAGAGGGCTATGACAATGTAAAATAATTATTCGGGTCTAATTAATTTTGAAGCAAAATCTTTATCGTCAGAGGAAGACATTGCATTAATATTAATATTAATTTATTAATCTTAATAAATACGATACAATAAAATAATATAATTTGTGCAATGCTTCAAGGAGATTATAATATATATATATATATATAATAAAAATGTATGTCTTTTTAATACATTTAATAATATGGAAGCTTATATGTGGTCACAGATAAGCTTCCATGCTATTGAATAAATAAATATATATAAAAACTAATATATATTTATTTATCATTATATAGTAACTCTATCACAGATATTGAGCACGCTCAAAATCATTCCACAAATGGTCTGCTGCAAACACATTTGGGAGATAGTGACAACAATACACTGTTAATATATATATATATATATATATATATATATATATATATATATATATATATATTAATCTTTATATCTAATCTGTAATTCTGTTGGTGTGAAGAAAAAACCGCTTTGTAAAATTTGCAAATACAAGATACTCTCTTGGCCATGTAGGAATTATTTTCCTAATATAAACTTTATATCATGTATTGAACACTTTATTACGTTTTCGATTAGGTAATTATTTCAGTGTTTTTTTCTTTAACTAGACATACGTGCCGCTTGATTATTTTCAAGTAGCACGTGTGTTTTTCGACTTTTCTTTATTTTTAGCTGATTTTTTTCCCCAGATATCAATTTGTAGAATTTGCAAATTGAATAATCTGTGTTTTTTTTTACACCAACGCAATTATAGATTAGATATAAAGATTAATATATACATATATATATATATATATGTATATATACATTCAAGAAACCGTCATATAGCTTTTATCAATTTATTTCAGCTGGTGACTCATAAGATTAACCAACCTTTCTGATAGCCATCACACACACACACACACACACACACACATATATATATATATATATATTGAGAGAGAGGTGGGGCAGGGAGAGAGATATAGATACATAGAGGAAAGTAGACATATACCGGCTCATTGACATTTCGGGTAGAGTGTTCGCCAATGGTTCGTATTCTACCAAAGACTCAAAAAATGACACCTGATAAATCCTTTCTTAATACTCAATAATATAAGGTACGTATCGAGGGTAAAGTAGAGCAATCCAGGGAATGGTGTCGAACCCTCCCCAACACTTCGGTGTAGTAGCTATTGAAAAGGAAGCCTCCCGGTCGCCCTCGACTATGGTTGTCATCTTTACTTACCGTACAAATTGACAGAGAACGAAATTCCTCGGCTTGATTAAGAAAAATAGTCATTTCACCCAATAAATATTTCTTTTGTTCAACATATGTTTATCTAATTCTTTTTTAAAGGAATTTATTGCAAACAGTTTAAAATGCTTAATATTTAACATCTTAAATTTATATAATATTTAAACAAAATTTTTTTCAGATGATGTGGTGTGATATGATGTTCTACTGTTGCATGGAGAACATGTTCAGGGAGAACCAGTCTATGTTCAGCAGCTACCCGAAAATGATGGCCCTCTTCAACCGCGTCGCTGCCCACCCTAAGATTTGCAGTTACCTGAAGAGCCGCTGTAATACCTGCTGGTAGAGAAATTACTTTAGACAAAATATGAAACACTTTGATAACGATCACTTTTGTCCCCTCAATTTACTTGATATACTTTTCTTTCACAATGTTTGCATTATGTTATAAAAGGAACACTAATTTCGTAAACAAATAAATATTTTCAAACCACAAATCATCTTGTTATTACATTTTTCCTGTTATAGAAAAACAACAAGTGTTGTATACTGCTCCTGCTGTTCTTCCTAGCGCGTAGCTAAACTGTAGCTGAACTTGATAATAACGAAAAATGACGAATACATGTATATAAAAAAAATATAACATTTTTTTTATTTCTCCGTAAAAGTGGACATGGTATAGGTAAGGTGAATTAGTTATGCGTATAAATCGAAACGTGAGGAGGTGCCCGTGGTGTAATGGTTACCGTACTAGTAAATGGACACGGCGACACAAGTTCAAATCCTGGACGAGACTAATTGCATTTCACATAGCACTAATACCCTTGGGAAAGGTATGAATCCAATCATTCTCCCTCCAGCTATGGGTAAATAGTAGGGCAGACTAGGCTCTTCAGCTTTGGTGAGGACTAGTCTAGGAGAAGGAAAACTCTGAATTCAAACCTGTTAAACTTCGCTTAAAAACTGACCTTGTGTCACATCCTGCCCGAGCGGAGGGGTTGGTAAATATGATAAATCGAAACGTGAGAGTAGATTTTTGTTCTCATTTCTGCATTTTGATAGAATTTCTCATTTTTTGTTTAGCAGCATGTTTTGTGATAGGTGAGTGATAATTGCTAGTTTTTCGTGGAGGCAAAGAAGGCATTTTTTAATGTCTTGCTGTAAATGGGTGCGAGTTTTAGTATTTACCATCTCCACTTTTTAAAAAACCCCGCCAAAAATGATCTCACAGCATGCACCGTAAGTACCACATTCCTCCATGAAACAACACGCCCTACGCACCATAAGTACCGCCCTATTCCATTAAATCTTTATATCCATCTTCATGCACTTCCCCAACCAGTGGACACAACCTGTTAGCCATGTTTTCATGAGTGTTAGAAATACGTCTCCACACAGTATATTTAACATATCCCCCCTACGTACACATCATTACAATAACGTATTCGTAACATAACATTACAATAACGTATTCGTAACATAACATTACAATAACGTATTCGTAACATAACATTAACACGACATAGGGAGCTAAAAAAATATTGTATTCAATACAACTCCCGACCCATTACACTTACATTCCTGACCTACCATGCTCGTGGTGTAATGGTTAAAGCGATGAACTGCGGAATCGTAGTACGCGAGTTCGTACTCCAGTCGCGCTATTACGTTCACTTTCGGGCAAATACCCTTGGCAAAGGTATGAACCCCCTTATTCTCCCTCCAGCTATGGGTAAATAGTAGGACGGACTAGGTTCTTCAGCCTTGGTGAGGCAACTAGTCTAGGAGAAGGAAAACTCTGAATTCAAACCTGTTAAACTCCGCTTAAAAATTGACCTTGTGTCATATCCTGCCCGAGCGGAGGGGTTGGTAAATAGTACCATGCTGGCACATCAAATCATATATTCATTTCGTTAATTTTGCAACGATGATAATTTGCTCTTTAGTTAAAATAATCACCATACACACTCACACACGTAACAAAAAGCAAAAAACAAAAACAAAACAAACGACATAGCTTATACAAAGAATTTTTGGAATGTCTCCATAGTATATTAAAATATACCCTATCTCTTCACCATGATATCTATTGCATTTCTGGCCCACCATACTACTTTGCTTATTATGCTTACAAATCGAGACTTTATTTCCTTCAAAATACAATGATAATATTTTGTTCCTTCGTCAAAATCATCACCACACACACACACACAATATATATATATATATATATATATATTCACTATATTCCTTACGTATATACAATCATGGAGTACAAAGATGTATACGTAATATATCATTAATACATCATAATTAATTTTTTTTTAGTATACCCAAACACAAACCTATTCCATTTTAAAATACCTGTATTGCATAATACTCCATAGTATATTAAAATATACTCTATCTCTTCACCATGATATCTATTGCATTTCTGGCCCACCATACTACTTCGCTTATTATGCTTACAAATCAAAACTTTATTTCCTTCAAAATGCAATGATAATATTTTGTTCCATAATCAAAATCATCACCACGCACGCACGCACGCACGCTCTCGAACATATATATATAAAGAAACAAATAAAAAGAATTCTTGGTTCATCTGTCGCACTCTTAGGCAACACATCGCGTCTCATACATCCATAGACACAAATTTCTCGCGAAGTTCATGTATCTTCATACACACACATATTGAACATCACTTATACAAAATCACACGCACATACACACACACACACACACACCTACATAAAGAGTTGTACACAAGTCAACGTTTTTATGACTGAGTTTTTCGATTGTTTTCGACTTCTTCATTATCTTTCATTCTCTGCCTGATGATTGTCGTTTATAAAACGTCATGAAACCTGAGGTTGTAGACAAGCTTCCATGCTATTAAATATATTTAAAAACTAGTATGTATATTTACTTTTTATTATTTTATAATAGCTCAATCATAGAGAGAGAACACTCTCTTAAATATATCACTTTTGGCTTGTCACAATCCAACGAAGTGAGATAGTGACATATATATATATATATATATATATATATATATATATATATATATATATATATAAAATTACGTTTTGCATGGTAGACAAGCAAGCAATTTCTAGTGAGTTTGAATCTCAATGTGACATATATCCGACACTGCATTACACCAAAGTACAATTTAGTAAATAGGTCTCTCTCTCTCTTTCTCTCTCTCTCTCTCGCTCTCTCTCTCTCTCTCTCTCTCTCTCCATCTATCTATCTATCTCTCTCTCTATATATATATATATAACTCGCATTCAAGTGCACACTCAAAAATACACACACATGAATACACGCACACACACACACACACACACATATGCATACATATGTGTGTGTCAGCTTTTGCTGCGCCTGTTATATATATATATATATATATATATCACAATTCAATACGAAAGCCACTATTCCATGGGCACTCCCCCATATATATATATATATAAGTATTATTCGGTCCAGTTAACCCGGAGTTGAGAGTGATTCCATCAGGACAAAAAAAAAAACATTCAAAAAAAGAATATTATGGATAAAAAAAAAAACTTAAATCGGAATTTTCTCCACAAAATGGAAAATTAGATACGCAAATCAGAAATATTCGTTTTCCCATGAACATCTGAAACACCAAACAGCCCTATCTAAGCATTTTTGGAGTTTAAAAAATGAAGATTTAACCCCTGAGATTCAATGGTCCATATTAAAAAGGTCAAATACTCCAAAATGTTTTGATCGAAGTAATTTATGCCTAGTGGAAAAATACAAATAATGATATACCCAGACCCTGAAAAATTGTTAAATAAGAGATGTGAATTAATAGCTAAATGCAGACATAGGACTAAATTTAAACTATAGAAAAATTATCATAGATAATTATTAAATAAAAAAAAACATAGGATTAAATTGAGATTTAAGGCAAATAAACAAAAACAAAATTAAATAAAAAATGAGAAGAAACCATATGTATACGCACTCTTCAATAAAAAGGTAACTGAATTAATAGACTCGAAAACAAAACTGAAATTAAATGAACTTTTAATTTTAAATCTTGAATTTAATTTAATATTAGTATTACTGTATCCTTACGTAAAGTTATTAAATAAAGTTATTTTATCTAAATTAGTACTTAATCTGGAGTTTTAAGTCGAAAAGTAATTAGAATTTAAAAAATAAAAAAATTAGAATTAATTTACTATAATTCCAACCAGCAATAAAAAAAACCCCCGAAAGTAAGCTAAAGGAAAAGAAAACTCTTCACCCCTCTTCTATACCCTCACACGCTTCTTTCCTGTGTCTATTCTGAATTATTTTATCCATACGATCTAAAGAAGTCCTGCTAATTTTTTTTTCGTGTTTTTGATTTATATCAAAAACACATAACAGGATGGAAATAAATTTATAATCCTAATGTGACCGGTTTTGTCTTTTCTTAAAGATATGTACATATACATATAAATATATTGGCGGCATTTCTTCATTTATGCTTATTTGATAGAACCCAATAGACATTTTTTCTCTACATATTTTTTTTTTTAATGCTTTCAAATTACCGTATTGATCTTATGATATTTGGCGGGAATTGGTTGATAATCCTTCCATAATTAGATTTTTCCCAAGTACCTCTGCCCTACCTTGGGCCATAATCAGGGGAAGATATATTACAAAAGGGGTGTAACATTGTTACTTAGTAAGAATGAGCGTTTATACTGTTGTTCAATCAAATATGTATCTATATATATTGTTACGACCAGGGGTTTCACTGGGACTGCGATAGATGGCACGTAACGAGTATAATAAAAAAAAAATAATATGATTACGAAAATGCCCGAGGTTCGATAAAAAAAAGGCGAACTATGGGAAGGGAATTTCTCCAATCGAAGACTCTCGGTAAATCACAGTGAAATAAGCGACAAGCACTCACAAAACCAACATAACACAATTTGAAGATTTAACAACAAAATTTATTACAAAATTAACAATGTAATTAGGGGAAAATAAGATTTTTTAAAAAAGATTTAAGAACAAAAGGGGATGGAAAAATAACGATACTATTTATATAAAAAATCGAGACGAATCATAAATCAAATAGAGTTGCAAGGTAGACACATAAAGGCAAAAGAAATATGAAACTCAATGAGGGTTTAGGGCTTGTTAACAATCTTATTTTCTTTCGTTCTTTCTTTTCTTTAAGAAGTTTGAATTTAAGTGCTACGAGGAGTTGTTCAGTTTCTGTTATCTATTTCTTGCTCACATTTCGGGTGGACTGGAACGAAGCTCCTGAATGGATGTTAACGCCTCGAAGTCAGGACTGCTACAACTATTGTCACTTTGCGAGTGCGCCGAAAAAAAGGTCTCTCCACCGGCTCTTAGGACTGGACAGGTGGCTGGTAAGGTCACCCAAAGTTCACTCCAAGAGTTCAAGGCTAGCTGAGATGGATAAATTGTGGAAAGGGGTTGACTTGCAATTCCATTTCTTGCCTGCTTCTTTTTTCTTTTCTTTTCTCTTCCCCTTTTAGCCTCGTGAACTACCGAGCAAATCATGCGTAAGGAGAAAGGATAGGCTTGGTGCCTCTTCTTCTTCACTTCTTTATTTTTCGTCTCGGAATAATAAAAACAAATAAAACACATTTGTAATATACATAAAAAATTATTTCTCCTTATTAATCTATTTTCTACCCCACGTAACAATATATATATGTATATATATAGTTTCTTTAAGAAAAACAACGAAACCGGTCACATAGGATTATAAATTTATTTCAATCCTGTTACGCATTTTTTAAATTTCCAAAAACACGAAAAAAGTTTTTTTCGTGTTTTTGGAAATTTCAAAAATGTGTAACAGGATGGAAATAAATTTATAATCCTATGTGACCGGTTTCATTGTTTTTCTTAAAGAATTTATTGCTCTGTATTATTGGTACATTGAGCTCTTTACCAGGAAAATTTTAAATATTCATGCTTGAATACCTTCTTGTCCTGATGGAATTACTCCCAACTCCGGTTTAACTGGACCAATATATATATATATATATATATTTGGAAAGATGTAGACATAAGACTAAATTTAAATTAGAGATTAATTCTAATAAATAAAAGTTGTCCCTAAAATACATAGAAATAAATTGAAAAATAAACTAAACCAAAATAAAAATAAAGAAAAGGAAAAAACGTATCTGATATACGTACACGACAAAAAATAGGTAACTGGGGAAATCGACTCGAAATTAATATAAGTAGTAATATTTCATTACAAAAAAGTTATTCTATAAAAAAAAAATACAAAAAGTTAATTGTCGAACTTGACTAAAAAATAAAATAAACTAAAATAAATAAAGAAGTTAAATTACCATAATTCCAACCGACAGTAAAATTAGATTAAAAAAAAATAAAATAAAATGAATAAACAAATAAAGAAAACGGAAGTGAAAAAAATGAGGAGATAACTTCTCACCCCTCTTCCATTCCCTACCCCGTGTCTATTCTGATTTATTTTATCCATAAGATCTGAAGAAGTCCTGTTACATTTTTTTTCGTGTTTTTGGTTTATATCAGAAACACAAAACAGGATGGAAATAAATTTATAATCCTAAAGTAACCGGTCTTTGCTTTTTTTCCTTAAAGAATATATATATATATATATATGCACATACAAATGTCAATGAAAAAATTAATAGCTTTCACTCAGTTAAACAGAGTCTTCATCAGAGGTAAGTCAGATAAATACACAATACATATATATATATATATATATGTATATATATGCATATTTACCCAACCCCTCCGTTCGGGCAGGATATGACACAAGGCCAATTTTTAAGCGAAGTTTAACAGATTTGAATTCAGAGTTTTCCTTCTCCAAGATCAGTTGCCTAACCAAGGCCGAAGATCCTAGTCTGCCCTACTATTTACCGATAGCTGGAGGGAGAATAATTGGATTCATACCAAGGGTATTAGTGCTATGTGAAATGCAATCAGTCTTGTCCAGGATTTGAACTCGTGTCGCCGTTTCCATTTCATAACACCAAAGGCACCTCCATATATATGGGTGGGTGATAATTATCCATGAATAAATGCAACCAAAATTATCTTTTTAATAAATCGTTATATTGTGATATCATAGAGAGCAAGTTCAAACCCCATTTTCATTATTACATTTAATTTCGGACAAACACCCTTGGGGAAGGCATGAACTCTCTTATCCCTCCTCGCTTTGCATTAAATTACACCAATGCTGATATTTCATATCTGGTTTTTGGTATGTATTTGTAAATTCTCTTCCCACTTTCAGGTGGAAGTTTCTTTCGTTGAATAGAATTATTTTTCGTTAGATATTGTAGCGTTACGGTACCACTTTAAGAGGTTGTAATAGTAAAGTAAAATTGGTGACCTTAGTCGAGGGATACCCGAAGGCTCCCTTTTCAATAGCTACTACACCAACGTGTAGGGAAGGGACCTACTCCATTGCCAGGATTGCTCCATCTTACCCTTGATCCTCACCTTATAGTGCTGAGTGCTAAGCAAGGCGGCACCAAATACTACTTTTTGAATTTTGGTATGACTCGACATGGGATTGAACCCTGGTCTCCCAGACTATTGAGGAAATACTCAACACATTGGTATTATTAAAACAATGAGTGCAAAAAAAGATAAGTTGCATTTAAGCTCCAGTGAAATGGATATACATGGGAAATTGAAAACAAAGTGTGGAATATGTGCAATTTGTCGGACAGGGATGCTATAGATTTTGGTTAAGAATAGATAGTGGGTCGAGGGTTCACCAATGGCCAGGAAGACCGGGTTCAATCCCAGGCCAGGTCATACCAAAGACTCAAAAAATGGTACTAGATACCTCTAAGCTTTAGAAAAATTGATCAAGGTTAAGTGGAGCAATCCAAGGAAAGGTTGGTTGGTTGGTTGGTTTTTATCTCAAATCAACCTTTGTAAGTTATTCGGTGCCAAATCCATTTATATACAAATAATCAGTTCTATTTCAAACAATTTAGTTTAACATGATAACACAGTTTAATTGTCAAAAACATAACTATTTGAAGCAACTTAGCCCATTCAAACATTTCTAGTTCAGCTAATTCAGTTTAGTACAAGCACATATTTTGTTTACACACAGTTAAATGTCAAAATAGTTTTAAATTAAACAGTTCAGTTTAGTGTAAGTACAGTTTCAATGTCAAAAATAGTCCTATTTAAACAATTCATTTTAGCATAAGCACCCAGTTTAAATGTAAGCACAAAGTTCAATTGTCAAAAACATTTCTATTTTAAGGTATTCAGTTTAGTCAAAGAGTTATAATTTAAACAATTCAGTTTAGCGTAGACATGAAGTTTAGCTCTATTTAACCCATGGATAGGGCCCTGCTATGTGCTCCCATACCGGGGCAGAGTGAACCTGGGAGCGATGGCAATGAGGGAGTACTCCGCATTTCCCTACACTGTAGAATTACTGGAACCTCCCCATCAGACTGTTTATGGTCATATCAGGACACTCGTTAAGTGGGGGGTCTTCCCCCTCTGCAGAGAAGCAGTCGGTGTATTCTACAACCCCAGCCAACTGGGAAGTCAAGGAAAGGAGTACTACCCTTCGCTACACGTCGGTGTATTAGCTATTGAAAAGGGAATCTTTGGGTAGCCTTCGACCACAGTCACCAACTTACTTATAAAATATACCACTTGAAATCTTAAAATCTTAAAATCTTAGTATCGTTATTTTGAAATACATTGTTATTTATAAATGTAAATGTAGGAGTGCATCAATTTCTCTAAATATCGATTGTTGTTTTTTTATAATCTAAGGAAAATTAATTTATGATTGTAACTAATTAAAAACGTATATATTCATACCATGATACCATACTTTTTTCGTATGGGCATTTAAAATTGTCGTACACTCTTGAAAATTTGGTATGTTATTGCGATATGTTATACGATGACTGACCAATTTTTATGATTCCAGGTTCAAAGGAACAGCTCCAGCAGGAATTAAAAATACCTTACTAAAGACTGACTGTCACAGCTGGTGAATGTAAAAAATGCAATCTGAGGACACTTATAAGAACGATATGCAATAAAATTCTGTTTTAAACTTGGAAAAAATCCCACAGAAACGAATGGAATGCTTCAGACTGCTTTTCGACTATCTTGCATGAATCGAGCATCAGTTTTTGAGTGGCATGAGAGATTTAAGGAAGGCAGGGAGCCTGTGAGGATGATGAGAGGTATTGAAGGAGTAAGGAAGTCAATACAACAGAGTTGATTGGCCAAAGGGTTACTGTTACGGTTACTATGTTGAGGTTTTAAGGTGTTTCAGGAAGAGATTCCGTCGGAAGAGGCCAGCACTCTTCAAATCGGGTCAGTGGCATTTCCACCAGGACAATGCACTAATCCACAACTCTATCTTTGTCACAGACTATTTGACCAAGATGGGCATCAAGACAGTTCTTCAGCCTCCCTATAATCCAGACTTGCTCCCTGTGACTTTTGGTTATTCCCTAAGCTCAGAGGCTGTCGTGACGAAGGTCATTGACATGCTCACACAAGAGGTCTTCCATAGGACCCTCCAGAATTTGTTGGAACGGTACAACAAGTGCATAGCAGCCGGAGGAGATTACTTCGAAGGGGACTAGAGTTTCATGCGTTTACTTTTAATAAAAGTGCCCATGGTAAAAAAATGTCTGGAAACTTATCGTATGCACCTCGTATATTTATATAGTCGAGTTCTCCCAGGAAGCTTTTCGCCAATGGCTAAGAAAACTGGGTTTCAATCCCGAGTCATACAGAAGACTAAAATAATTGTAATTGATGCCGCTTGATTTACACACAGCATTATTATGTACGGATTAAGGGTGAAGTGGAATAATCCAGGGAAAAGAGTAACGTCATCCCAACACCGGGATGTAGTAGCTATTGAAAAGGTAAACTTTGGATCACCCTCGACTACGGTTGCTAAAGTATATGTGTATACTTATGCATTTTTCTTTAAACTAAATAATATCTAAATACTCTACCTTGCTACATTCGGAGTATGAGGGGATCTGTGCCTTACTTCAGGATATTAGTCTGAAAGCAAATGCGATTGTACGACTAGATTTCTAACTCACATAAGTTGTCTCCCTTTAGTCGAGGGTAACCCGAAGGCTCCCTTTTCGATAGCTACTACACCAAGGTGTAGGGGAGGGCGCTACTCCTTCCCTGGATTGCTCTACTTTACCCTTGATCCGTACCTTATAATGCTGAGTGTTAAGCAAGGAGGCATCAAGTACCACTTTTTGAGTCTTTGGTATGACTCGACCTGGGACTGAACCCAGGTCTCCCGGGCCATTAGAGAACACTCTAACCCCTAGGCCAATGTCCGGTACTGATATATTTATGACCAAATATCGATTTACAGTACAAACCAAAAGGCTACTTTGCATATTGTTTTCGAAAATTTTAGTTTGGTGTATATTTTCCTGATTTTATGACTTATAATGGATTGTTTTTATTTCAATGAATATAAGCAAAATTCCCGTTGATAAATATTTAGAGAATTTTATCAAAAAAAAGGCATTAACTAAAATTTTTCTTTACTAATTTTGATAATAAACTTAATCGGGGAAATTTAAGAATTCATATTTTTATAACGGATATTATGAGTCAATCTGTCAGCAAAACTACATCACCACCGATATCTCTGTTCCATTACTTATTTACGTCATATTCCTAATTATTATTAAATTATTATATCTATTTATTTCCCATGTCTCTATAAAATTCTAAGTCAGAATTACTTCAAAACGGCCATACTTGTGTAATATAATTGCAGAGGGATTTCGTTTTATGCATCTTACCTTTCGGTTTAGTTAGGCTGAAAACCTTTCACTTGGCGCATGGGTTAGTTAGGTGCAACTGTAACGCAGGTGTTCCCGCGTTCGCGGGGTGGATGCGTCATTAACAGATGTCAAAATAAAACCCCAGATAGAAATATGACCAGGGGGTGTGAATGACGTCATGCACCGGAAGCGTGGGCCTCAGATTTTTGGGATTTGAGAAAAGTCAGTTGGTTGAGTTCCTGCCTCCGAAAGAGAGTCGAGATTTAGAGCTGGGAGTGGCCAGAGGAATTTGTGCGCTACGGGCGCCGCGCGTCAGTTGGGTTGAGAGCTGACGATGTAAAAGCAGTCAGCATAGAAAGATTGTGTGTCTCTCTCTCCTCATGTCGAAAAACCTTTAACTCAAAGGTAATAAAGTTTTGTACCTGAACCAATTTCGTGAATGTCGTGTATTTCGGATTCCCTATGTCTATTTCACACATCCGTATATATCTGGCTATGTAACACTTGTAGAAAATCAGCATTGATTCTATTCAGTCAATTGCAGGAGAATAAGAGGATCAATACCTGTTTTAGGTGGCATCAAATGTATCAGCTCACTCTCAATTAGAAATTATAAAATCCTGATATGTTTGGTATATAAATATCCCTTTTTAATGTAAACTATGAACAAAATAATCCAAACATGTGAATTGATTGTGATGTAAAGTCAACGTGTAACGTTGCAGTTTCAATAACCTTCCTTAGGACTTTGATACCATGAAAATTGTTCACACATTGATGGATGCTTGTTGATATAACAGGAGCCAATAAAATGTATACAACCAAAAGATACAATCCTTCAATGAGAGCTCTTAATTCAGAAGTACTAAGAACGTGTTTGGCACATAGAAAGATATTTGAAAATGTTGGGTTTTTTCAAGAGACGAGAAAAATCTTCCCGTCATTCAAAGAAATACGCAAAGATAGGTAAATTTTCATATATACAGATTATTTTGAAATCATCCATGTTGGAAGTCGTGTAAGAATATATTTGGTATTTGATTTTCCGAAAGGACTATATGAAAGTATCTATCTATCTATCTATCTATTGTACCGTGGTCAGGAAAGCTACACAGTGAAATAGAGTTAATTATTTATTAACTCAAGTGGTACAGTCCGACTAATATTATAAGTCTCACGCTGTTGGTGTTACGTCTGAAGTTGGTCTTACTACTGACCGACGTCCTTTCAGAGCTGCCACTCTGCATCTTTTTCTACTTCTGCTTCTCCGTGCTTAAGAGACACGTTTTAAATATATGCGTCTTTTATACTTCCGCGACACCAGAAATCACGTGGTACGAGCCACTCTACAACACTATCTCATTAAAAATAATAAAATCGTATGTTTGGACTTTCACTGTGAAGAAAATTATCTTGGCGAATGAAGTAATCGTGTTGCCATTAGCGTTTATTGCAAGCCTCTTCATATATATGAATTGAGGTCTCGGTAGCCGTTAAACGGATATTTGTAAACAATAGTAATTGTGATTCATAACCGTTTAAAATTTACTTCGATGCTGCTGGTTCCTCGTGGCTTAAGGGTTAGAAGCTTGGATTGGCGTTTGGGTCAACCGGGTTTCGATCCCAGCTACGGGAAGCTAATATGTCTAGCCACACTGATGAGTTCTGATAAATAGAGCTAGTAACGTTGTGTGTTTATACATAATTAAAACTTAGACTTGAATATACTCTGTTATCGAAATGAAGCTTTTATCAAAAGATTGGATTAGTGGGTAGAGTGTTTGCCTATAGCCCAGGAAACCGGTGTTCAATCCAAGGTCGAGTCATATCAAGGACTGAAAAATAGTACTTGATGCAACCTTGCTTAACACTCAGCAATATTAGGTACGGATCAAAGGTAGTGGAACAATCCAGGGAAAGGAGAAGTGACCTCCCCTATACCTCGGTGTAGTAGCTATCGAAAAAAGAACCAAAGAGTAACCGTCGACTACGGTCAATTATATATATATATATATATATATATATATCATCATTATCATGTCGTGCCGCTAGCTCAGATATCCCTTATCATTCCTTATCATTCATCGCCTCTGACAGGTCTTCAGGGTGACATCCCGTATCCTCACACAGCTGCTGTATGAATGTTCGAGCTGGTCGACCTTCTTTTGCTTGGCCATATGCGGGGTCCATAGGAGTACGTCACTTATGAGCTCGTCCTTGCTTCTCCAGCAGTGTCCTGCATGTCTGGTTCGTCTAGCTTGGATAGTTTTCGTGATGGGAGGCAGGTGGCCGTATAGTTGGAGCCTTGTGGGGTGTTGCTGCCAGGACTTATTCAATATTGCTCGCAGCATTCTTGTGTAATTGCTGTCTAGCTTCTTCTCCAGCCATTTAGTTAGCGTCCTAGTAGTGCATCCATATAGCAGTATCGATACGACGGCTGCCTGGAAGAAACTGCGTTTCATTTTATTGGTCAGGTCTGATTTCCATATGATCAATATGTATATATATCCGAACAAAAACGGTTTATTACGTCCCTTTATTATTTGATAATATTGATAGATTTCGCATATACCTATTGATGAATTAGAGGCATGTATTCCCTCATTGTTTTTCATTTTGTTTTATGAAAAATCAGTCCAAAAATGTCCATTCTTAAAAGAAATATCAAGAACGGACTGCAAATTTAAACTATTATTATCCAATGTAGACCAATGAAAACAAAGAAGCAACGGAACAAATACACAAATGGAGTCTGCAAGTTCAAATTGATCAGTTTACAGCAATCTATCATTTCTACCGATCTGTAATTAAAGGGAACGACGCAGAAACACCCAAAATCTTTGTTGACTAATCGAATGCCTGCAAAGAGATTAAAAAACAAACAAACAAACAAACAAACAAAAAAGAAAATGTCCTTAAACAATTAACACTGCATACACTATCAACGTCTTTATAATCTGTAATCTATTACCAATTGATGTATGTTATCTGCATTCTGAAAGCAGTTATAGTGTAACTAAAATTAAACTACAATCAACTGGGGAATATTGAATAGGGTGACCTTGAACAGGTTAGCTATCAACTCACTGGCGCAGACAACAGGATTACCCTGACAATATAAATACCGAAGAGATCTATCTGTTTCCGTCAGAGAAGACTTGTAGTCACTCGAACCACATCCCTCTGTTCTCTTTAGCAGTCAACAACCAGAAAGCAAAGTCACCATGCCTAACTACACTCTCCATTACTTCAATGGCCGCGGCCGGGCTGAAATTCTCCGTATGATGATGGCCATGGCTGGCATCAAGTACATGGATAAGAGATATGAATTCTCTGACTGGGACCGTTGCAGGGATGGTAAGGAACTTTATGCAAAATATCAATTTATTCTTGTGTTCTTCTAAAGCATTCTAGAATATTCTGATTGGTTCAAATTATAAAATTAGTAGCAACAGAAATTGCCTTACATCAAAATAGTTTGTAAAGTTCTCTTTTTAAGGCCTAAATTAATCAAATATATTTTTTCCTTTCAAAAACCTGGAGTTTTACTGAGACTATGTGCTAGTATAAGACAAGAATTCTTCATGAAGCTATTTATGCATTTATAGAATTCACAATATGCCTGTATGTAAGGGAGACACATAAAATCAGCACATTATAGCGTCATTTTTGTTAAAGCAATTTCTTGGATATTTTTAAAGCACAGACAAATTTTAACTCCAATTTGAAACTCTACGTTGATATTATGAGACCTGCCTATGCGATTAATTTCATTAAAACTATTTCTTTCTGTTTTCCTGTTTATTGCTGTCCCTGTCTCTCTCTCTCTCTCTCTCTCTATATATATATATTTCTCCCCCGATCTCTGTCTCTCTCGCTATATATATATATATATATATATATATATATGTATAAAATATGTAAAATCTAGAAGCAGAGACAATCTTAGCTATTTTTAGTCTCCTGAAGAGAACCATTTAGTCGGAAACACGTGTGGAGCACAAATATATGAAATAAAAATCTAAAATACCAAATTCAAATTCATTTTCAGATATATATATATACATATATATACCGGACATTGGTCTGATAGAGTGTTCGCCAATGGCCCGAGAGACCTGGGTTCAATCGCAGGTCGAGTCATATCAAAGACTCAAAAAATGGTACTAGATGCCTCCTTGCTTAACACACTCAGCATTATAAGGTACGGATCAAGGGTAAAGTGGTGAAATCCAGGGAAAGGAGTAGCGCCCTCATCTACTCCTTGGTGTAGTAGCTATCGAAAAGGGAGTTTTCGGGTCGCCCTCGACTAAGATTGCATATATATATATATATATATATATATATATATATATATATAAGCTTCCAGACAAAAGTATTTTACCACCCTAAAAAATGTATTTTTCACCCTAAAAGTGTTATTTTGAATGGAACAAGTTAAACACCACAATATCTTAATTCATTGTACTAAATACGAGTCTTCCTGGGCCATATTAAATAAAAATTAAATCAGAATACGTAAAAGAATTCCGACATCTTCGTTCATCAATATGACACCCTTTGGCTGCTATTACTGTTTCACAGATTCTTTGCATTCTTTCCACCAAAGGCAAAAGCTAGATTGAAGATAGTCCTGCCCAACTTACCAGAAAGAATCGCCAGAATTGAGCCACGCGTTGTTTAGCTCTGACATTTCGGTCAAGTTCATCCAACACCAGTTCAATGGGATTTATGTCCGCTAATTGCACCAGCAAAGACATGCAAGATCTCTGTCTTATTTACATTCATGTTTGAGGCCAATACCATAAGCTGTTTGCTCCAGGCAATGTTGTAGAGATTTAGCTACGATAGGTGTAAGTAGAACAAAAACAAAATGGATATTATTAGGTATTATTTCTTACCAAACTCTACTTCATTGAAACGCTGTAAGCGAAAATATGAACATACGGTAGTTAAAAATTATGTAAATCAAATACAGATAATTTTAATTTCGAATTTAAGTTCTAATTTAAAGATTAAGACGAAAAGGAATTCAGTAAAAACTTAAAACTGTCGGCAACGGCTGTAAAATAAACCGTTTACTCCTATGCTTAGGAATAAGATCCCACCCAACTTGTCTCCTGGATATTACACTAAAACATCTGATAGTGAGCCTACAGTCTTGGAGCTTTGGGAAATGTAGAGTAACCCTTCATTACCATAACTCACAAGTCTACTCTCACCTATAATGGGTGTACCTGTTAGGGTCCAATCTACAGGGCAAATAGAACTGTTAAATCATTTAATAGGGATTATAATAATTATTATTATTATCATCATTATTATTATTCAAAACCATATATCTGTGTTCAAACTGTTCATATGAATTATTATTTGTTTAATAAAATTATTAATGTTGAATAGCAATATTGAAAGTACTTGACTGTGTGCAAACAAAGAATTATTGTTAAACAGAATTATCTGTGTTAAGTAATAATACTTGACATCATTAAACTGTGTGCAAACAAATGATCAATATCATTCACTGTGTGCAAATAAATTATTTATACTAGATTAGACAGGAATACTTGGTAAATTTAAATATTACTGTCACATAGTAATACTTGACACCATTAAAATGTACGCGAATAAATGATTAATATTAAATAGAATTATTAGTGTTGGATGACAATACTTGAAATCATCTAACTGTGTGCAAACGAATGAGCCCTGGCTCACTAAATCGGTTTTAAAATGACGTTATCTACAAACTATTCGCTTATAAATCAATAATACAAACAGGATTTGAAATAAAATAACCCAAAAAACTTAACCAAACCACATCAAACTTAATTGTAATTTTTTTTCTGTATTCCAGATTTTCCCTGCAATTATCTCCCATGTCTGCAGATGGATGATGGCTCCATGATGCCTGAGACTATGTCTATTTGCAGGTATTTGGCTCGTGAATGCAGTAAGTACAACCTATTGATTTCAATATTTCGATTTTACCGTATCTAGGATTTCTAGAGAATCAAATTGTTCAATTTTCGGCTTTCTCGCATTTAATTGTTAAGTTATATGCAAATGTCAACCGGGGTGTGAGCAGACCTATTTCAATGATACATCCTCTGCGCTAGCAGTAACATGATACGCTTGATCAATTATTCTGTAACCGGTCTTGTAAAAGTCTCGATTTGGGGTTCATATCTATAAGCACAACAATATTAAAGCAGCGAAATAACAAACAAAAATTACAGAATTTCGAAGCACTCCACATCAGAAAGAAACTACTTAAACTCAAACAAATCCAGTTCTAATGTACTTAAATTATT
>OY757942.1:11992211-12099908 GCA_963585895.1 Sepioteuthis lessoniana
ACACACACACACACACACACACACACACACACACACACACACACACACACAGACACACACGAGACTGATTGCATTTCACATAGCGCTAATACCCTTGGGAAAGGTATGAATCCAATTATTCTCCCTCCAGCTATGGGTAAATGGTAGGGCGGACTAAGTTCTTCAGTCTTGGCGAGGCAACTAGTCTAGGAGAAGGAAAACTCTGAATTCAAATCTGTTAAACTCCGCTTATAAATTGACCTTGTGTTATATCCTGCCCGAGCGGAGGGGTTGGGTAAATATGATAAATACACATACACATACACGCAAACCATAATTTTATTTGTATTTTTTCTTTTTTTTTTCTTTAGTACAACATGAACGACTGGGGATTCGGTGGTGACAGCAACTGCGGCAATTACGACGTGAGTTATTTTTTGAAAATGTTTCAAATATTCTTTTTAACAAAATTTCTAAATCCTAAATTAACAAGGAGTTTTGCATAAGGAGCAAACAAAAGTTTAGAGAGTATTTTACCTAACGTGGTTTGTCGAAATGCCATGATGATAATTCATGTTATCTCACAATCTATTGGGAGTAAATTAGAGGTAACCGTCTACTATGTAATGATATGAAGGCTTTTATATATATATATATATGATTTAGTTTTGATTGTTTTTATGGCATATCAACCATTGGAAGTAATTTAATGCCAAATCCTCTTTATACATATATATTAAATATATAGAATTTGGTTTGATTGGTTTTATGGCATATCAACCATTGTTGGTTATTTAATGCCAAATCCTCTTCATACATATATATCAAATATATAGAATTTGGTTTGATTGGGTTTTATGGCATATCAACCATTGTTGGTTATTTAATGCCAAATCCTCTTTATATATATATATTAAATATATAGAATTTGGTTTGATTGGATTTTATGGTATATCAACCATTGTTGGTTATTTAATGCCAAATCCTCTTTATACAAATAAATTAAGCATATATGATTTGGTTTGGATTCAGTTAAAAGTTATTTAATGCCAAATCCTGTTTATATATATATATATTAAATACATATGATTTGGTTTGGTTGGGTTTTATGGCATATCAACCATTGTTGGTTATTTAATGCCAAATCCTCTTTATACATATATATCAAATATATAGAATTTGGTTTGATTGGGTTTTATGGCATATCAACCATTGTTGGTTATTTAATGCCAAATCCTCTTTATACATATATATTAAATATATAGAATTTGGTTTGATTGGGTTTTATGGTATATCAACCATTGTTGGTTATTTAATGCCAAATCCTCTTTATACAAATAAATTAAGTATATATGATTTGGTTTGGATTCAGTTAAAAGTTATTTAATGCCAAATCCTGTTTATATATATATATATTAAATACATATGATTTGGTTTGGTTGTGTTTTATGGCATATCAACCCCTGTAGGTTGTATAATGCCAACTCCTCTTTATACATAAAAATTCAATAAAAAGAATTTGGTTAGGTTGGGTTTATGGCATATCAACCACTGTAGGTTACTTAATGCCAAATCCTGTTTATATATATATATATATATATATATATATATATATATATATATATATATGATTTGTTTTGCTTGAGTTTTGTGGCATATCAGCCCTTGTAGGTTATTTAATGCCAAATCCTCTTCATCCATATATATTAAATATATAGGTTGACTCAAATGTAGATGGAATAGGTTTATCGTTTATATTAGTTTTAAAAGCAGTGCAAATTGTGATGGACAGCAGTTTGAGTAGTGGTGTTGATAAACCTTTTAAAGCTTTTTTATTATTGTACACAATAAAATCTAATTGTCTTAGTAAATATAACCGACTCTTAGACCACCCTGTATAAATGATTTGTAAACACATTTTAAGAATATCATTCTTAAACGAGCCCTAGCTCTTTTTTCAAAAAGTTAAATGGTTTCCAGTATTGCTATAGAACAGTCAAAAACCCAACTAACAAGTCAGTTTAGCATAAGCACACAAGTTAAATGTAAGTACAATTTAATTGCGAAAAACATTTCTATTTCAAGCTATTCAGTTTAGTCAAGCAGTTCTAATTCAGCTAATCCAGTTTTGTATAAGTACAGATTTTGTTTACATACAGTTGAATGTCAAAACCGATCTATATTAAACAATTCAGTTTAGGGTAAGTACAGTTTAAATGTCAAAAAACAGTTCAATTTCAAATAATTCAGTTTAGCATAAGCACGCAGTTTAAATGTAAGTACGGTTTAATTGTGAAACACATTTCTATTTCAAGCTATTTAGTTTAATCAAACAGTTCAGTTTAGCATAAGTGTGCAGTTTAGTTCTATTTAAACCATAGATATGGCCCTATCAGGTGCTACCACACCGGGCCTGAGTGGACCTGGGAGCAATAGCAATGAAGGGGTGCTCTGCATTCCTCAAAGCCCCTGCATCACTGGAACCTCACCATCAGATTGTTTAGTGTCATATCCAGGATACACATTGGGGGGGTGTCTTACTCCTCTGTAGAGGTGCAGTCGGTGTATTCTACTGGGCAAAGAATAGTCACAATTTAACATCAGTCAAAGTCTGTTCTATTAGAACCATAGATTGGATCCTCTTATGTGCTAACTCTCCGGGTAAATGTGGACCTTAGAGCAATGGCCATAAGATACTCAACAATTCCTAAATCTCCGAGCCTGGAGCCTTGCCATCAGATGTTTTAATGTCATATCCCAGACACCTTTTGGGGTGTTTTATTTGTCTGTAGAAATGCTGTCGGTGTATTCTACAGCCCCAGCCGACTGGGCAAAGAACAGTCACAATTTAACATCAGTCATTTGTTTGCACACATAGTCAGTTCGATTTGAACCATAGATTGGACCCTCTTATGTGTTTCCTCTCCGGGTCAGTGTGGACCTTGGAGCAATGGTCATGATAGGGTACTCAACATTCCCTAAATCTTCAAGCCTGAAGCCTAGCCATTAGATGTTTTAATGTCATATCCCAGACGCTCTTTGGGGTGTTTTACTTATCTGCAGAGATGCTGTCTATGTATTCTACAACCATAGCTGATTCGGCTGTGATTTTAACTCTGCTGTAGTCTGGATCGCCTTGATTCTTCCTCTGATCTCTAGTTCCCCGAGTTTCTCCTTCCAGGCTTTCGCAACCAGTTCTCAGAAATGATTGGAGATTTTTTTCTCTTTAATTTATCAACGATTTTTTTTGTTTTTGTTTTTGTTTTTGTTTTTTGTCAAAGTAAAATTTGACATTTCACCTTAATTTTTGACGATTTGCATAAACACATTTATTGATAAAAAATTTCTGTTTATTTTTTCAGAACTACATGTACTGGAGATATATGAACACCTTCAACAGAATTATGCCCTTCATGGAGAGGTCACTGTGCATGCGCAATGGTGGAAACAACTTCTTCATGGGAGACATGGTACGTTTTGATATTTCTCAAAAGTGTATACGAAAAAAAACCCCCAAAAAAACCGGACATATGTGATATGAAACTATATTCTTCACGTATATATATTTTTTTATTACATATCCGATACATCAAATAAATTTTCCGCTCTTTCTTTCTTTCTTTCTTTCTTTCTTTCTTTCTTTCTTTCCTTCTTTCTTTCTTTCTTTCTTTCTTTCTTTCTTTTAACTATGTTGCTACTCTGTCTTAAAATTACCTCTTTCTATTACCTTCATCTTTCTTTTTTTCTTTCTTTCTTTCTTTCTTTCTTTCTTTCTTTCTTTGAATCAAATACTTACTCTCTCAGTCCAACTCACCTCTTTCTATTTCCTAAATCTCTCCCTCTCTCGTTTTCTTTCTTTCGTTCTTTCTTTCTTTCTTTCTTTCTTTCTTTCTTTCTTCAATTAACCACTCTCTCTTTCCCCCTCACCTCTGTCTATTTCATCAATCTCTTTCTTTCTTTCCCTCTTTCTTTCTTTCTTTCTTTCTTTCTTCTTCAAATAACTACCCTATCTCTCTCTTCCACTCAACTCTTTCTGTTTCCTCCATTTCCCTCGTTCTTTCTTTCTTTCTTTCTTTCTTTCTTCAATTAACTACTCTCTCTTTCCCCCTCACCTCTGTCTATTTCATCAATCTCTCTCTCTCTTTCTTTCTTTCTTTCTTTCTTTCTTCTTCAAATAACTACCCCATCTCTCGCTTCCACTCACCTCTTTCTGTTTCCTCCATTTCCCTCGTTCTTTCTTTCTTTCTTTCTTTCTTTCTTTCTTCAATTAACTACTCTCTCTTTCCCCCTCACCTCTGTCTATTTCATCAATCTCTTTCTTTCTTTCTTTCCCCTCTTTCTTTCTTTCTTTCTTTCTTTCTTATAAAATACCTACTATTTCTCCCTCACACCTTTTTTCCCCTCTGTCTCTCTCCCTTTCTCTGTTTGTACCTCCCCTTCTCTCACCTCTCTCTTTCTCTACTGCAATTGATCAAATCGCTACTTTCTCTTTCACCCACCTCTCTTTCTATTAACTCCGTTTCTCTCTGTCTCTGTCTCTGTCTCTGTCTTTTCTTTCTTTTATTTAATGAATTACATTCTCTATCTGCCACTCAGTTCTCTTTCTGTTTCCTCCATCTCTCTCTCTCTCTCTCTCTCTCTCTCTCTCTCTCTCTCTCGCTGTTCTCTCTAACTCATTGTTCTCTCTCTATTTTGAATGTGATTTCTCTCTCTTCCTCTCTTTCCGTCTCTCTCTCAATTTCTCTTTCTCTCTATGTCTCTCTATCTCTCTGTCTCTCTCTTTTATTTTTTTTATTTAATGAAATACATACTCTATTCTGATTCTTCCATCTCTCTCTCTCTCTCTCTGTTCTCGCACACTCTCGCTCTTCTCTCTAACTCATTGTTCTCTCTCTATTCTTAATGTAATTTCTCTCCCTTACTCCCCTCCCCCTCGTCTCTTTCTATGTTCTTCCTCTTCTTTCTCACACATTCTTCTGTTCATTTATCAAATCTCCATCCTCTTTTCTACTGATATATTTCCTGGATCGTCTCAAAAAAATGAAATCTAGGAAAATCAAAAGCGAGACAATTAGTTGACCTTGTTAGAGAAGTGAGAAATCTATGAATCATAATGTCAATGGTGACATTAGTTGTAACTGGCGCACTTAGAATGGTCCCCAAATGCTTGGAAAGAGGGCTGGAAAAGTTGAAAATCAGAAGACGATACGTGATCATCAAGACCACAGCACTATTGAGATCAGTCAAATTACTGAGAAGAGTCATGGGGACTTACGGCGACTGCCTGTTACTCAGACTCTAGTGAATCCTCAGTCACTGATGCTGATGTGAAAACACACAAGGAGTAAAATAACTTGACTAGAAGACCAGACCTTACAATAATCCTATTTACCCAACCCGTCCGCTCGGGCAGGATATAACACAAGGTCAGTTTTTTAAGCGGAGTTTAACAGGTTTCAATTCAGAGTTTTCCTTCTCCTAGACTAGTTGCCTCTCCAAGACTGAAGAACCTAGTCTGTCCTACTATTTACCCATAGCTGGAGGGAGAATTATTGGATTCATACCTTTCCCAAGGGTATTAGTGCTATGTGAAATGCAATCAGCCTCGTCCATTTTCCACGACGATAACCATTACACCACGGGCACCTCCATCCTTATAATAATCAACAAAACAAAAGTGACATTGCAAAATTGTGGACTTTGCTATATCGGTTGATCACTGAGTATAATTGAAAGAATGTGAAAAGAAGGATAATTACCAGGACCTTGCTAGAGACCTGAAAAACTCTTGAACATGAAAGTGTTGCTAATACCAATTCTAATTTGTGTTCTTGGTACAGTCACCAAAGGATTAATAAAGGGACTGGAAGACTCGGAAATAAGAGGACAAGTGGAGATTATCCCAACGACAGCATTATTGAAAACGACCAAAATACTAAAAAGAGTCCAAGATACTTGGGGAGACTTGCCGTCACTCAAACTTCAGTGAAAGACCATCTGCAAACACTCCCAAGAAGCTATAATAATAATAATAATAATAATAATAATAATAATAATAATAATAAACCTGCCTAAGAAAAGGAAACTTTAAGAGAGAAACAGAATCCCTCCTAATAGCAGCACAGGACAACGCCATAAGAACCAATCATATCAAAGCGAGGATAGATAAGACGCAACAAAACAGTAAATGTAGGCTATGCAGTGACAGAGACAAAACGATCAATCTCATAATAAGCAAATGCAGCAAATTAGCACAGTAGGAGTATAAGGCGACACACGACTGGGTCGGCAAGGTGGTCCACTGGAAAATGTACAGGAAATTTCAATTCAACCATACAAACAAATGGTATATGCACAACCCAGCAAAACCTAGAAAATGACACGCATAAACTCCTCTGGGACTTTAACATACGAACGGATCACCTAATCCCGGCCAGAAGACCAGACCTCATAATAATTAACAAAAAAAAAAAAAAAAGAGAATTTGTAACATTGTCGACTTGCTGTCCCGGCGGACCACAGAATAAATCTGAAGGAATGTGCAAAGAAGGATAAGTACCTCGAACTTGAAGATGACATGGAGGCATCATTACAAAGACTAAATAGAACAATGAAAAACTAATTACACTAGGAACACGAACAACATCAGGAAATCAAAACAATTACTAGGAAGCAAGCAAGGCACCTCAGGTAGTGTAATGGCTAGCAAGCTAGACTAGAAAAAATTCACAAATGTGTTCGAGTCTCACTGGGTGCCCCATTCAGACGACCTTGTGTCAAATCTAAGCAAAAAGCTTTGTAAATTACAACTAAGAAGCGAACGTAGAAAGAAAAAAAAAACAAACAATATATGGGTATTTCAAATATAACAATAAGTGTGTAATATAATGGCCGAGGGATTTCGGTTTATGCCTTTGGGTTTAGTTAGGCTGAGAACCTTTCGGCTCAGTGCATGGGTTACTTAGGTGATACATTTACATAGGTGTTCGCGCGTGCGCAAGCGGAGCAGACGCGTCACTCAGAGATGTCACAATAGCCCGAGATGGAAATCGGGGTTACAGAGTACGGGTGACGTCACGCGCCGGAAGCGCGTGGAGGATTTTGGGAGATTTTGAAAAAGTCAGTTAGAGAGTTGAGACTAGACACCAAACGAGACGGTTGACTTTCGCTTGCTCGCGGAGGCCTTCGGCAGGTGACGCACAAGATGGGAGGGGGGCAGATGAAAAAGCCAGCAGATAAAGATTGTGCCCTCTTTCTCCTTGTGTTGAATAACCTTTAAACTCAAAGGTAATAAAAAGTTACGTGCCTGAACTGAGAAGTCGTGTTTTTCGTGTTTCGAGATTCCTATGTTCTAATGTATATATATATGAACATCCCATGTACATTTTGCATATTCATGTATATGGCTATGGTACAAACCGTGATCCAACTAATGTAAGTTAGAAGATTATTACCAGCCAACAGACATTTGGAACTAAGTTGCCTATAATCATTAATTTTGTAAGATTGATATTCTAACATAATGGAAAGGTTTAGGAGCAACACTTGACTTCGAAAAATCGACGATTTCTGAACGAGTTGACATATTCATAAGTCATAATTTTGCTAGGTTGTTTTTCGTGTTTCGAGATTCCTATGTTCTGTGTTATATATATATATATATATATATATATATATATATATATATATATATATATAAACATTATATGTCCATTTCACACATGGCCGTATCTGGCTATGGTACAAGTGGAACTGAGTGTAGGACGGAGAAGCTTAGCTGAAGCAAAGGTCCAAAGAGGTTTATTCCAAGGAGGTAATTTACAAAGCTCTTTGCTTCGATGTAGCACAAGGCCGAATGAATGGGGCACCCAATGAAACTCGAACTCATTCGTGTAGGCTCGCTAGTCTAGCTTGCTAACCGTTACACAACCTGAGGTTTATTCCAAGGAGATGCACTATCACCGTTACTATTTATAATTGCAACGATGTCACTTAACCACATACTTAGGAAATGCACAGCCGGGTACAAACTTAATTGCACGAAAAGATCAACCACCTAATGTACTTGATGACATCAAACTATTAGCAAAAAATTGAAAAGAACTGGAAACTCTAATACACGCAGTTAGAAATTACAGTTAGGACATACGAAAGCAATTTAGCATAGAAAAATGTGCTATTCTAATAATAAAAAGTGACAAATGAACATCTGACTGACAGAATGGAACTACCAAATCAAGACTAGATTCGAAAAAAGGAAACTTACAAATACTTGGGCATCTTGGAAGCTGACACCATCAAACAAGTAGAGATGAAAGAAAAAATTAAGAAAGAATATTTCAGGAGAACCAGAAAGCTACTCAAGACAAAACTATGTTGCAGAAACCTAATCAAAGGAATACATACCTGTACTCAATGTCAAAACAGCTCAGTTAAACGTCAAAACAGTTTTATTTCAAACGATTCAGTTTAGAATAAGTACGCAGTTTTGATGACAAAACAGTTTTATTTCTAACAATTCAGTTTAGCATAAGTACGCAGTTTAAATGTCGAAACAGTTAAATTTCAAAGAATTCAGTTTAACTATGCTAAACTGAATTATTTTACATTGTTTTACGTTGTTTTAATGACAAAACAGTTCTATTTCAAACAACTCGCTGTAGCATAAATACGCACTTTAAATGTCAGAACAGTTCTATTTCAAACAGTTCTTCCTGATGATTCAGTTAGATGAAACTTCGGTAGATTTTTTCAAAACTCAGGAGACATATATATATATATATATATATAGAGAGAGAGAGAGAGAGATTTTACACACACACACACACACACACACACACTGAAGAGTTGTGATACAACGAAACAGTCTGTCTGTGGATGACAATATATATATATATATATATATATATATATATATATATGTATATATATATATATATATATATTGTTGAAATTCATGGTTCTCACTCGCTCATTTGGGGAGTTAATAGAGTACCAAATGTTGCAGTATTTATAAATAGAGTTAATATGTACACACACACACACACACACACGGATATATATATATATATATATATATATATATATATATATATATATTTCAAAATTTCTGACGAATGCATAAAACATGAAACCCTGAGTCAAAGACACTACCATGTAAAATATATATATATATATATATATATATATATATATATTGTTACGTGGGGTAGAAAATAGGAGAGATATATTTTTTATGTACATTACTAGGTGTGTTTCATTCGCCCGTATTATTCCGAGACGAAGAATAAATTTGGAAAAGGAGGCGCCAATTGAATCTTTTCTAATCACGCATGATTCGAGGCTAAAGGAGGAAGAGAAAAAAAAAGACGACGACAAGAAATGGAATTGCAAGTCAATCCCTTTCCACTTTTTACCCATCTCAGCTAGCCTTGAACTCTTGGAGTGAACTTTGGATGACCTTATCAACCACGTGTTCGGCCCTAAGAGTCAAGGAAGGACTTTTAATTTTTGACTAAAAAAGTGACTATAGCAGTAGCGGTTTGACTTCGAGGCGTCCACTTTCATCCCTGGGCTCTGTTTCACTACACCCGAAATGTGACTAAGAAAAAGGACAGCAGAAAAATAACTCCTTGTGGCAAGCTTCTTCGTGAAAAAGGAAAGAAAGAGAAAAAGAACGAAAGAAAGAAAAAAAAAGAGATTATTAACCAGTCCTAAACACTCAGTGAGTTTCGCATTTCTTTGGCCTCTATGTGTCTATCATGCAAATCTGTTTGAGTTAAGATTCGTCTCGGACTTCTATATATATATAGTAACAATAACAAGTCAAGTAGTACAAGTGTTCATAGACGTAATGAATATCTTTTCAGGTATGTATTGCTCTTAGAATTTCTCACTTATTCTTTGTTTCTTTCAGATGATGTGGTGTGATATGATGTTCTACTGTTGCATGGAAAGCATGTTCATGGAGAACCAGTCTATGTTCAGCAGCTACCCGAAAATGATGGCCCTCTACAACCGCGTCGCTGCCCACCCCAAGGTTGCAGCTTATCTTCAGGGTCGCTGTAATTCCTGCTGGTAGACAAATCACCGTAAACGCCAGGTAAAAAAAAGTTATACCAACTGGTTTAAAAGCGAATGATATATTGAAGGAACTTGAGATACATGAATGTATCTTTGCGAATGTTGTCAATTTGAACTGTATATAAAAATAAATTATTATATGAATAAATGATGTTGTTGTTGCTTTTTAATTATTCCCATATCGACTTGATCTTTCAGTTTTAATTTCCCCTATGATGTTTTTATGTCTTTTATCCCAAATCCTAAAAATGATAAATGAATTAAACGTGAAAAAAATCATAGCATAAAATAGGGTGGTATAATGGTTAAATCGATGGATTGCGGAATCGTAGTAAGCGAGTTCGAACTCCAGTCGTGCTATTACGTTCACTTTCGGGCAAATACCCTTGGGGTAGGTATGGACACTCTTATCCTTTCAGCTATTGGTTAAATAGTACCACTACTGTTCTTCTAGGAGAATGGATTTGGCATTAAATAACCTACAAAGGTTGACATGCCATTAAACAAAGAAACAAAACCATAGCATAAAATGATAAGAATAAGAAATAGTTTAGTTAAGTTTGTGGGGGACTAACTACCTTTGTTAAATAATTGTGGAAGGATTTTTTTATATTATCATTTTTCGTTGGTTATATCTTATCTTTCGGTTTAGTTAGGCTTAGAACTTTTCTGCTTAATGCACGGGTAGGGGCACAATTTGTACGCAGGTGTTCACGATCGCGCAAGGAGGATGTGACAATCACAGATGTCATAATAAAAACTCCTGATAGCAAATGCCCAGGGGATGTGAATGACGTCATTCCCGGAAGCGATGAGCTGGGATTCTTGGGTATTTTGAAAAAAGCAGTTAGTTGAGATTTGAACTTAGACGGGGCGAGTTGGGATTCGAATCTGGGTGAGGCCAGTCCAGTTGTTTGCTACGGGATACGCGCGGGTTTGTTGGGTCAGTGAGTTGAGAGCTGATGCTGGACGAACAGTCAGCATAGTAAAAATTTTGTCTCTCTCTCTCCTCGTGTCGAAGACCTAAAAGTCAAGAAGGTTATAAAAGTTTCGTACCTGAACCAAGAGAGTCATCAGTGTTTCGCGGGATTCCTATATATGTATATTTCTACGTCCATTTCACATATTCGTATATTATGCATCTGTATATTATTATGTTACACCTTCCGTAGTTTACGGTAGTTACTTTCAGGTTTAGTTTCCACAAATACAACACAAATTTTACAAGCACGTAAATAAATGGAACGTGACAACAATAAATATTAAGAAACAAGCAATTTAATAACCATAACAAACAGGATAAAAATAATTAAAGATACAATGTTCATTTTATGTGAATATATGAGTATGTAGAGCTATGGTCAGTTGAATAAAAATATGATTTGTTCGCTCGAGTGTTCGTGTGTACATGTTGGTAAAGTCTATTGAGTCAATGAGTCCATATTTGGCCTAAGTAAAGAGGATAAAGGTGCCCGTGGTGTAATGGTTATCGTCGTAGGAATTGGACACGACGATACGAGTTCAAATCCTTGACGAGACTGATTGCATTTCACATAGCACTAATACCCTTGGAAAGGTATGAATCCAATTATTCTACCTCCAGCTATGGGTAAATAGTAGGACAGATTAGGTTCTTCAGCCTTGGTGAGGCAAGTAGTCTAGGAGAAGGAAAACTCTGAATTCAAACCTGTTAAACTCTGCTTAAAAATTGACCTTGTGTCATATCCTGCCCGAGCGGAGGGGTTGGGTAAATATGGTAAAGAGGATAAAAATTGACTTTACTTACACACATGTGTGTGCGTCTGTG
The DNA here is from genome assembly GCA_963585895.1 of Sepioteuthis lessoniana. Classification (NCBI taxonomy): domain Eukaryota; kingdom Metazoa; phylum Mollusca; class Cephalopoda; order Myopsida; family Loliginidae; genus Sepioteuthis; species Sepioteuthis lessoniana. The sequence continues at coordinate 12,004,081 of OY757942.1, forward strand.
CATGTATGTCAGGGACCGTAAGTATGGGTCTTTTGTTTTTTAAGTCCGCACGTTTTTTTTTATTATCTTAGGCGACAACGTGTCGCGCATCGGTAGACGGCAAAAGAACGTCGTTGTGTCCTTTGTTCGATGCGTTCAGCTGTCCGTTCTTGCCTCTAGTAGTGGAATAGCCTAGTTAATTAAATTCTTCGTCATTTATTATTTTGGGGGGAATTAAAGTAAAGGATTTTGTTAGGTTTTTGAGCAGGTCCTAAGATTCAAGTGCACAGACATTTCTTAACCAATCAGATTCGTTTAATTGCTTACTTATTTTGGAGCCTAAATATTTTTCTGATTATTAATTTCTGAGCCGAATTTTCTTGAATGACCTTATTCTGTGTTTTTAGCTGATTGGTTAAGAATATAAAGGTGTAACTTTAATGTTAAGGCGATTTTGATCCGAAATTTCTTCAATGTTCTCATCTGTTTTTGAAATGGTTCTTTTTAAGGCTTGAAAATATGTATTCTATAAGTTCTCAAATGTCAGCTATCAAAGATTTTTTGTTTTGAAAGTGGAAGATAGATTTTAGGGAGCTGAATCTTTTCCCTTTCCTTATCACTTTACCTTTAGCCCTTTCCCATCCCTCATGACCACCCAGACACCATTTCTGTGACATCAGATTATCATATTTACCAACTCCTCCGCTTGGGCAGGGTATGACACAAGGTCAATTTTTAAGCGGAGTTTAACAGGTTTGAATTCAGAGTTTTCTTCTCCTAGACTAGTAGCCTCACCAAGGCTGAAGAACCTAATCTCCTACTATTTACCCATAGCTGGAGGGAGAATAATTGGATTCATGCCTTTCCCAAGGGTATAAGTGTTATGTGAAATGCAATCAGCCTCGTCAAGGATTTGAACTCGTATCGTCGTGTCCAATTCCTACGACGATAACCATTACACCACGGGCACCAGACATCAGATTATCCTATTTACCCAACCCCTCCTCTCGGGCAGGATATGACACAAGGTCAATTTTTAAGCGGAGTTTAACAGGTTTGAATTCAGAGTTTTCCTTCTCCTAGACTAGTTGCCTGACCAAGGCTGAAGAACATAGACTGTCCTACTATTTACGCATAGCTGGAGGTAGAATAATTGGATTCATACCTTTCCCAAGGGTATTAGTGCTATGTGAAATGTAATCAGTCTCGTCCACGATTTGTACTCGTGTCGTTGTGTTCATTTCCTACGACGATAACAATTACACCATGGGCACCACCAGAGATCAGATTATAGTCAACATCTTTCCATAAAACAAGATATGTCGAAACCCCTTTCACCCAAGCATTCCCTACTTTTTCTTAATAGCTCCCTAAAATCTATATCCCCCTTACAAAATAAAGAAAATCTTTAATGAAACCTGTTACATTTGACTTTAGATGCCTCCTTTCTTTCTCGCTACAACCATACCTCCCCCCCATCTTATCATTTCTCCTCACATGCTTTTGAAAAAAAACCCCAGAAAACGGTGTCTGTCTGAAGAAGTTCGATGAAATAAAGATGAACGAAATATCACACATCTAAATTTGAGTAAGGTGTTTGATTTATCCAACTTTCCATATATTTCTATCATATATATATATATATATATATATATATATATATTAGTAATGTACCTTGTGGCTCGAAATCGTGAATAATTCATGGGTAATTATCCGATTAAAATTAATTGCTAGCATTCATTGTAGATTATATATATATATATATATATATATATATATATATATATATATTCTTACAAGACTTACAACAGTGACTGCATGCAATAAACATCGCTCGGATAATTTCCCGTGGACTATTCCTCATTTCGGAGCTAAAGCAAGATTTATATAGAAGATATATATAGAAAGAGAGAGAAGTAGGGACGAACTCATAAGTCATGTACTCCTGTGGAGCCTTACATTTCTAAAAAAAAAAAAAAATTCGTCGATTGAAATTTGCCACTGCACACGTCAAATGGACTAAAGAACTGTGAGGTTGTGTTCATTTCAGCGATGAGTCAAAGTTTAACCAGTTTGAATGTGACGGGAGAATGTTCGTTTGACGCAGTCTAAATGAAAGATATTTGCCTCAGTGCACTAAAATCAGCGTTAAATTTGGAGGCGGAACTGTGATGGTGTTTGGCATAATTTCTGGGGTTACAAGACCTCTTGTCTGGCTACACGGTAAAATTAACGCAACTGTATACAAAGAGATATTGAAGAAACATGTACCTTATTTGAGAACTGCAATTAATCAACCAAATGTATTTATGCAAGATACTGCTCCATGTCACACTGCGAAGTCTGTCAAGACATTTCTTTCTGAGGAGGATGTTAATGTTACTGAGTGGCCTGCACACAGCCCAGACATAGATCCTATTGAGAATGTTTGGAAGTTACTAAATGAAAGAGTTAAGGAAAAGAATCCAAGAAACGTTGAAGAACTATTTGAAAGGAGAATGGGAGAAAATATCTGTTGATTAATGCAAGACATTAATTCGCTCTTGTATCAAAAGAAGACAAGCTATTATTGAAGATAATGGTCAACACATCAAGTCATCATCATCATCATCATGTCGTGCCGCTAGCACAGATATCCCTGACCCTCTCTCACCACTTCTCCCTATCGTTCATCGCCTCAGGTAGGTCTTCAGCCTACATCCCATATACTCACATGGCTGCTGTATGTATGTTCTAGCAGGTCGTCCTGCTTTTGCTTTACCCAATGTGGGGGTCCATATGTCTGCTGATTATGTTTCTTGAACACCAGTTTCATTTTAGTTTATATATATATATATATATATATATATATATATAATGAGGGTTTCAATAATAACTTCAAATAGAAATGGAAGCCAGAGATTCCCTCTTAAACGTCCCAAATTAGAAAATAAATCAACTAACGGCAATGAATGGGTTCTACACCTTTCACAGGCCCCCAAAACTATAGCCTCACCATATGCCGTTTTCGTCATATCCAGGACGCTTGTGCAGGGGTATTACTCCTCTGTAGATATACCGTCGGCGAATTCTGCAGCCTTAGCTGATTGGGTTGTGCATGTGTGTGTATGTGTATGGTAAGAAAAAACTAACTTTATTTAGAAAGTGTTTAAAGATTTTGAATTTTCTTTTACTCTTTTAAGGAGTTGATATGATTTTGGAAAGTGATGTAGAATGGGCTGTTGGCGTAGCGTATCTCTTGGTCCAAAAAAGAGTATTTTCCGTTCAAAAAGTCTTTGTTTGGTCTCGTATATATATATATATATATATGTTAATATGTACCTTATGGGTCAGACAAAATCTACCTTGGTTTCACCTTTTCGGATCATCAGTATGATGCTCTACCTTATATTGAGCACTTTCTTCGTTTACTGAGACCTTTGTCGGGTTTTTTTTTTTTTTGGCTTTGGCTAGATATTGCGATATTCTCTGATTTTTTTTCAGACAATATGTATGTCTTTAGTCTTCTTTTTTTATGGGCGTTTTTTTCCTCAATTTGTGTATTTGTTTATTCACAAGTTGAATCATTTGGGATTTTCCCCTCTGCCAGAATTAGAGTTAGGGATTAACCTCTAAACAGATATACATTATATACACATATATATATATATATATATATATATATGTGTGTGTGTGTGTGTGTGTGTGTCTACTGTAAAAGCACCTAATTAATTTTGTTTGCATAAAGTTTGGAAGGAGAGTGCTTTACATTAACCGCGATTTGACTGTTTAAAATAAGATTTAATTACAAGAAAGCAAATCTACAGAACATAAATGTTGTATCATATAATTCGTTCCATTATATTGTATTATATAATAATGCCGGTGTATGTAAAAAAGTAAAGTTGTCTCCCTTAGTCGAGGGCGACCAGAAGACTCTCTTTTCAATAGCTACTACACCGAGGTGTAGGTGTGCTATGGTCAAGAAAAGAAGTAATGGGTCATTATTGCAATTTGTCTTGTCTCCCTCCGTCCGTCTGTCTCACAAACCACAGAAGCTGCAACCCCTTACGAAAGAATTTTAAAAAAGCGTATATATTCTTATAAAGAAGTGCTGTCCTTGATCATTCAGTTCCTTTAAGATTGGTTGTTGTTGTTGCTGTTGGCGACCAGAGTCGAGAGCGACGAAAAGGTTCCCTTTTGTAATAGCTACAACACCAAGGTGTCGGGGAGAGCGCTACTCCTTTCCCTGGATTGCTTCACTTTACCTTCGATACGTACCCTATATTGCTGAGTGTTAAGCAAAGAGGTATCACGTGCCATTTTTAAAAGTCTTTGGTATGACGTGACCTGGGATTGAACCCATGTCTCCCGGACCATTGGTGAACACTCTACCCACAAGACCAATGCACCGGTGTATATATATTCAGTAAACTTTCTATATTTCTGATTAAACTATATTTTATTCCTGTTGTTTAATGTGTCAGTAATTTTCCGAGGAGTTAGGATTACATCACCTATATTTGAGACATGCAAATCTTACATAAATCTTACATTATATTCATTTGAATTCACAATCTACTTTGCTATCATGAAATCGGGCAAATAGATAAAATACCATAGTTGACTGACAGTCCGTCTTGGTGCTGTGACGTTCTTGCTTGTGTTTATAATCCTTACATCTGCAGTGGAAAACGGCATGTGAGATAATGTTGAGAAAATATCTGATTTCTATTTAAGCTTTATTATTTTATATTTATCTCAGTGTTGATTTGCTAAATAAGTTCAGCAAACACGATTTTAATTTTGAAATGTTTGAGGAAACCTGCTGAATTTACAGTATCACTCGTTAAGAATCGATCCATGTGGTCTAAAGTTTTAGATATTTAGCCCAGACAGTGAAAGTTACCGTGCTCGATAAATTTACGATAATACATAATTTATAATAAAAAATGAACACATTTTATGGACAAATACAACAGAAAAGAATATGCAAAAAACTCGTCTTCCCTTAAGGGAAGCGGGAATCTCTGGCTTCCATTTCTATTTGAAGTTATTATTGAAACCCTCATTATATATATATATATATATATATATATATATATATATATATACTAAAATGAAACTGGTGTTCAAGAAACAGAATCATCAGACAGAAAGTTAGGAATAGGAAAACGTTTAACTTTATATAAACATTTGCGAGCATAAAGATCAGAACAATCTTAAGAAAAAGTCTAAATTATGAAATAACGTTTTATTTTAAAGCTTCATAAAACATTTTATCAAGGAAAAATGAAGATTTAAAGGTAATGTAATATATAATTCAAAGATATAAAGCTCAATAAATTTATTTTGATAAAATTATAAAAATAATTAAATAACATTCGAAAAAATAGCTGATCGAAAACATCAGATCTCATCAACCGAAAACGGCTAACGAAGGCATGGACAGCAATTGATAAGCTATCGATCATATGGAAATCAGACCTGACCGATAAAATGAAACAGTTTCTTCCAGGCAGCGGTGAGTAGCGATACTGCTGTATGGATGCACTACTTGAACGCTAACTAATCGGCTGGAGAAGCTAGACGGCAATTACACAAGAATGCTGAGAGCAATATTGAACAAGTCCTGGAGACAACGCCCCACAAGGCACCAACTATACAGCCAACTGCTTCCCATCACGAAAACTATCCAAGTTAAACGAACCAGACATACAGGACTCAGCTGGAGAAGCAGGGACGAGCTCATAAGTGGCCTTGTGGTTAACATCTTGTACTACGACAGCATAGTTAGCGATTTCGTATACAAATACCGCTACTTCGTTCAATTTCCCACCAATAACCTTCAGGAAACGTAAAAAAAAAACTTTTTGTATAGCCCTATTGATAACTTAATGATATCAATCCAACTGTACTACAAATACATATTAATATACAGGCAAATACGCAACACAAATAGATATACAAATGCAGGCGGACTCAAATACACAGGCGACTCCGTTGTTCAGGTACGAACGCATTTATTAACTTCTGACTTCTGTAATGGTTATCATCGTAGGAAATGGACACGGTGACACGAGTTCAAATCCTAGACGAGACTGATAGCATTTCACATAGCACTAATACCCTTGGGAAAGGTATGAATCTAATTATTCTCCCTCCAACTATGGGTAAATAGTAGGACAGACTAGGTTCTTCAGCCTTGGTGAGGCAACTAGTCTAGGAGAAGGAAAACTCTGAATTCAAACCTGTTAAACTCCGCTTAAAAATCGACCTTGTGTCATATCCTGCCCGAGCGGAGGGGTTGGTAAGTATGATTAACTTCTGACCTCGGTTCTTCGACACGAGGTGAGAGGCAATTCATAAAAGTCTTTCGTAATCATACTATGCTAACAACAACCCAACGCTCAGCACATCTCGTGGTCCAATCTCAATTTCTCACCATCATTGTCGGACCCCACATCTCACCATCATTGTGGGACCCCAACTTCTCAACATCATGGTCGGAACTCAACTTCAACTGTCTGCGTCAATGGCAGACAACCCAACTGTCTGTCTACATGGCCCACAGTCAACTCTCACCTGACTCTTTTTCAAAATCTTCAAATTCTTAGGACCATCACTTCTGGGGACGATGTCATTCACACTCCAGCCTCATTTCCTCTCTGATGTTTATTATGAAAATTGTCTTTGTTATATCCTTTGCGCACCAGCGTAAAACTGTACCCAATGTCTGTGCGCCTGAACTAAGAGCCGAATAGTTCAAAGCCCAACCAAAGTGAATAATAAAATAGGATTAATGAAAAATGATTTTTAAAAAATCATTCCTTAATTATATAACACCCTTACCTCGTGCTATTGGTTCCTGTACTGTTTTTCTACGAATATAACTTTGGCATTTAATACTCCATGAAGGTTGATATGCCATTATATAAAGTATCATAAATTGTTAAAATAGAGGGAAAGGATTGAACACATCTCTGATTCTTTTCAAGTGGAGAAAAAAGAAAGAATGAAATGATTAAGATTATTGATTTATTGATTGATTCTCTTGAGATAAGTTACGATGAATAAAAAAACAGGAGTTGCGCCCCTTGAACTGTTAAGTGAACCAATGAACGCAAAGAGCAAACAATTTGATAAATGCAGTCAGAAAAAGTTTTTGAATGTTAATGGATGTAGTAAGAAAAGCCATATCTAGAAGAGGGAGTTCTTTTGCTGAAAATAAAAAATAAAAAATGGCATTTAGATTTTTATTTATTTTGTGAGTGTTTAAAAATTGGAGTCGCCTGCTTTGAGAAGGGAAAACTGTCTTTTTCCTCAAGAAGATGAGAATATTTTCTTGGTTGCTTGGTTGGTTGGCGAACGCTAGGCCAATGTCCGGTTGAATTAAAAAACAGAGGGGATGCCTCGCGACTACATTTTCTACCGAAACCAAACAAAGAGGCAACTATCAGATTAGCAACTATATCATCCCATAATCCCGTCCTGGTTGAAGTGTTTTGGAAGAAAGATCTTTGATTAAAATCTCTTTAAATACAATAAAAATTTGAGGAAGCCTCTACGGAGAAACTAGACTGCAGTCCCAAAGTCGAACTATTCCGTTCAATTTTGAACCAATAGTAAAGCTACAGAACCCTGTTATTCCCCACCAGCTAAGGGCTAAATATTGTCACTTCTGTTTTTCTATATAAGTTGCTTTGGCATTAAATGAAGGTTGATATGCCATTAAACAAGGAAACCAAATCGACCAAATTTACCAAAGATGAAGATTATTTAGATATTGACGGAAATACCGTCTCATCCTTCAAGGTAAGGGTTAAATAGTACAACAACTGGAGGGGGTCCTCGTTGTCTAATGGTTAAAGTGATGGACTGCGGGATCGTAGTAACCGAGTTCGAATTCCAGTCACGCTATTAAATTCACTTTCGGATAAATACCCTTGGGAAAGGCATGAACCCCCTTATCCTCCTAGCTATGGGTTAAATAGTACAATAACTGTTCTACTAAAAGGACGGATTTGGCATTGAATAACCTACAAAGGTTTATATACCATTAGACAAAGAAATCAAACCGAAACTAAGAAATACCGTAACCATTTTATATCGTCGCTTGCCTGGTACAAGGAACTTAGGCAAGAGCTCCATCTTATCCTTATATTTCAGATATAATTTGTGAAGATCAAGGCTTACACCGGTGTATAACGAATGTTTGTCTTCATTTATTTTTTGGAAGACTGGCCGATCTGGAATTGATATTCAGAAAACCTTTTGTGCTCATTTCAAGTTATGTCGGAATGATGCAGTTCCGGGTAGAAATTCCGACTCATTGCAGTATTAATTTTCTATCATAAACAACCTTATTTTCTATAATACCGTTATAGCTTGTGAATTTATATGAATAAAAGTTCTAATGTATAAGATCTTCATCTTTCATATATTCTACCAGTAGCCTCCTATATGGAGGGGGTTTGACCTATCCAGCAGGAATATTCTAACTCAAAAGTTTAAGGTAAAAATAGTGATGTCGAGTTTAAGATCGATTTGCGAAATTTACATCGAGCAATACACTCGTTACAACCTGATGAATTTAATCAATTTATTTTTTTAAAAACCTGTTATCGAAATACTTAATATTTATTATTTAATATTTTTATTCAACATTTTTATTTAACATTTGCTGCGATAAAACAGGAGGCTACTGGTAGAATATATAAAAGATGAAGATCTTATATATTAGAACTTTTATTTATATAAATTCACAACCTACAACCGAGCAGATTAACAACATACCGTATTTTTCTGAATAACCACCTTGTGGTTTTCTGTCAGTAAATCAGCTGTTGCAAATGGTGTGTGATATAGCATCATCATCATCATGTCGTGCCACAGGCACGGATATCCCTGACCCTCTTCCGCCACTTCTCCCTATCGTTCATCCCCTCTGGCAGGTCTTCAGGGCTACATTCCGTATCCTCACATAACTGCTGTATGTTTGTTCGAGCTGGTCATCCTGCTTTTTCCTGGCCATATGCGGGGGTCCATAGGAGTACATCACTGATGAGTTCGTCCTTGCTTCTCCAGCAGTGTTCTGCGTGTCTGGTTCGTCTTACTTGTATAGTTTTTGTGATGGGAGGCAGGTGGCTGTATAGTTGGCGTCTTGTGGGGTGTTGCCGCCAGGACTTGTTCAATATTGCTTGCAACATTCTTGTGTAATTACCGTCTATCTTCTTCTCGAGCCGTTTTCTTAGCGTCCAAGTAGTGCATCCATACAGCAGTATCGATACGACCGCTGCCTGGACGAAACTGCGTTTCATTTTATCGGTCAGGTCTGATTTCCATATGATCGATAGCCTATCGATAGCTGCCCATGCCTTTGTTAGCCGTGTGTCGATGTCTTTTTCGGTTGAGGAGACTGCTTCCTAGGTAGGTGAATTTGCCTACCAGTTTCAGAGAGGTTCCCTCTAGTGTGGAGATGTCGCCTGCTTGATAATAGCTCATATATTCCGTTTTGTGTGCGTTGATATGAAGGCCAATGCCTGCGGTGGCTCGTTCCAAACTATGCAGTAGTGTTTCGGCTTGATTGGTTGTATTTGCCAGTATCGCTATGTCATCGGTGTAGTCGGCGTCGGTAATTGTTTTTGCGGAGTACCTTCTGCTTCTTTTCTTTGTCAGCTTGAAGCCGTTCTCTCTGATTTTATTAATCGATGTTCTAAGTACGTAATCTAGACAGATGATAAAGAGGTATTGGGCTAGCGTGTCCCCTTGCTGTACTCCTGCAATAATGTCGAAGTATTATGTGTCTCCATCTGGTGTAATACGATATTTTATTGTTTTACAGCTTTACCACTTATCTTTTTGTTAATTCTGTAAACATGTTCCCCAAACACTAGTCTAAGTTAGTAGCCATTTTCAGAAGCGATATTAGTCAAATCAAAGAAGTACTGGTCCTCTGGTTGTTTATCAAGCGGTAAATGTTAAGAACGTAGCCCTGTTGTATAAGACGACCCCTGCGTTGTAGAGATAATTTCGGACTTAAAAAGTCGATTTATACTCAGCAATTTACAGTATATTTTATAAATAAAAAAACTTATTCCTCTAGAATATTTAATCTTTGCTTCCGAGAACCTTATTCCATCCGTCTGTTATGTTTTGACCCTTCAACCCGGCCCAAAACTGCTATTCCAAAGTGATGCACCGGAAGGAAGTGACACATTCCAATGGCCAGTAATCGAAAGAGATCGTGTGGGCAGATTAATGCATATAATATGGGACAAGGTGAAGGTCCCACGGTGCCACTACAGTGATGCACTGAAGAGAGTGACCTGTGAACTGCATGATAGTTATTTCCGCTTGATGACGATTAAACATTCGATCGTGTGGGCGTTGAATTATTATTTAACTCAGTTGAGTTCGAAGTGCCAAAGCAGTTGCCAGTAGAATCCAGACAGCTAGAGACCAGATGTGGTAGGGAAAGCCACACCCGACCGAGGAGTCCCTCTGAAACCCCCGATGGAATTTGGGGTCCAGAGAAGATGCTGATAAGATGCCATAAAGAAAGCCAGAATCCAGCAGAGTGGGCCCTAGGCCTCCGGTTGAACATCAAGAGAACAAGAAAGACACAACGTGACGATCATAGCAGTGGGGTCAAAATATGAAGGTTATGTTCGGTCTCCAACACCCTCTCACATGCAAACCTTGAACAACCCTTTCGAACTTTACAAGTAAAGAGAGAGGTAAATATATTTGTGAAGAAGCTTCCTGCGTTTTCCTTCATGCATCTTCCTTCCTGCGTTTTTATCCTTCATGCGTCTGTCTTTGATATTGTGTCGTTGTCATGCTGAATGATGACGTAGATGACTATATAACACGTCAACGTGTTCATACCAATAGCCTCCTATATCTTGGAGGAGGTGCCCGTGGTGTAATGGTTATCGCCGTCGGAAATGGACACGGCGACACGTCCGGATTTGAACGTGACTGATTGCATTTTCACATAGTACTAATACCCTTGGGAAAGGTATGAATACAATTATTCTCCGTCCAGCTATGGGTAAATAGTAGGATAGATTGGGTTCTTAAGCCTTGGTGAGGCAACTAGTCTAGGAGAAGGAAAACTCTGAATTCAAACCTGTTAAAATTCGCTTAAAAATTGACCTTGTGTCGTATACTTCCCGATCGGAGGGGTTGGGTAAATATGTATATCTTGGAGGTTTGACCTATACACCAGGTATATTCTAACCCAGAAGGTTCAGCTAAAAATATTAATGTCAGCTTTAAGATCGATTTGTATGCCGTAGTTTTGGGAAATTTATCATCGAGCATTTCACTAGTTACAACCTGATAAAGTTAAACAATTTAATAAAATAAAAAAAACTCAGTTATCGAAGTATTTAACATTTATTTACAAATTAAAATTTTTAGTTGACATTTTTATTCAACGTTTAGTAATCAACAGTTGCTGTGATGAACATCATTTTTTTAACATGGTCAAACATTGATCAGAAAGAGCTGACATTATTGAAGTGAAATTATCCACCCTTTTCAACGATTGGGAAGACACGTACGAAAAGAAAATTGATCTATTTACAACAATCTATCATTTCTACCAATCTGTAATTGAAAAGAATGACAGAGGGACACCCAAAATCAAAGTTTAATGACAGAAGGTCTGAAAAAAAGGAAGGGAAATTCGTCCTTTAACAATTGATACTGCTTACGTCATAAGGTTTTTTGTTAATGTTTAATCAAACACAGATAGTTGTTTCTAGTCTGCATTCTTGCAGGTGTTAAAGTGCAACTAAAATTACACTACCATCAACTGAGGAATATTGAATAGGGTGGCCTTGAACAGGTTAGCGTCTACCTATTCATTGGAGATAACCGCCTGATTATTCTGACAGTATAAATACTGATTATTCTGACAGTATAAATACTGAACTGATCTACGTTTGGTGGCTAAAAAGACTTGCAGTCATTCGAACGACATATCTCCATTCTCTTTGATTGACGACAAGTAGAAAGCAAAGTCACCATGCCTAACTACACTCTCCATTACTTCAATGGCCGCGGCCGTGCCGAGATCCTCCGTATGATGATGGCCATGGCTGGCGTCAAATACTTGGACAAGAGATATGAATTCTCTGACTGGGACCGTTGCAGGAATGGTAAGGAATTATCTCTATGATATATTGGCTTTGATTTTTTTTTGTTCTTTTAATATATTATTGAATCTTCGGTCTTTGCCCAAATTATACGATAACGTTTTTTCAATGACAGCTGAACCATGGAGTACTAAAAATACTGCTGAGGGTTCAGTTCCTGTTCATGAGGATATATTTTTGACACCCATGATCTACAAGGGTTGTTCAAAAAGTTCTAAGCCTCACTCAGAAAGAAGTGCGTAGCTGAAGATCGTTTTGTGGCAGCAGGCTACAACATCATACAATTAAAAAAAATCAGACCCCTCCCCCCACAAAAAAAGAAAAATTCAAATTTTCTTATTTTTACAAGAAGTGGTATTGCGTTGTCGAAGGAAAAATGTTTAGCAAGGCTAATAACTTTTTCAAGAACCTTCGTGTTTTGTAGGGCAACTTTCGATGTAAAATATTTTAAATTGCTACCTTAACACTCCATAAACACTCTTAATATCGACACAAGTGAAAGTGAAACCTTGTAGACGACAAGCGACAATTTCTGGATGAGGTGATGATTGAAGATTTTGGAACCAGGTTATTGTTGTCTCTTTCTCACCCTCTCTCTGGCTCGCACTGTTTCTGTCGGTCTCTATCTCAGTCTATCTGTTTCTGTCTGACTGTCTTTCTGTCTGTCTCTGTCCTTTTCTCTCTCTGTCGCTGTCTATCTTTCTGTCTCTATCTCTCTCTGTTTCTTTCTCTCTCTGTTTCTTTCTCTCTCTCTCTCTTTCTCTCTCTCTCTCTATATATATATACAGAGAGAGAGAGAGAGAAAGAAACAGATATATATATATATATTTTTTTTCTTTTACTCTCTGTCTCTCACTTTTCCCTTCGGTCTCTGTCTCTGACTCTCTCTGTTTCTGTCTCTGTCTGTCTGTCTGTCTGTCTGTCTCTCTCTCTCTCTCTCTGTCGTTTCTTCTCTTGTTCTTTCTAGTTCTATCTCTCACTGTTTCTTCCTGTCTATATCTCTCTGACTGTTTCTTTCTGTCACTCAGTCCCTCTCTCTCCCACACTGTCTCTCTTTCTGTCACTCTCTGTTACTTTCTTTCTGTCTTTGTCTATCTCTTTCTCTTTGTTTCTTTCTCTCGCTGTCTCTATCTCTGTCAGTCAATCTCTGTTTCCTCTTGGCATTTTATTGTAGGCTTTTTTCTGTCATACGCAATGACAATGCATTTTAATTGCTCCGAAAGAAAAAAACTGCCCGTTAAAAAAAATGAAATCTCAGTTCTTACAAAACCCCCAACGGCGGGAAGTTCCCTTAGTATAAAGGCTAAAGTACTGCAGAAATGTCTCGAAGTATGCGAGTTCAAACTCCAGTCACGTTATTGCTTCCACTTTCGAGATTAAAACAATTTGGAAAGATATGAACCCTATTATCCCCTCAGTTATAGGTTTAATTGTATCACTGCCTTTTGTTTGTTCTATTTGACCCATTGATAGGACACTATCAGGTGCAACTGATCTGCGCCAGAAGGGACCTGGGAGCGATGGCAATAAAGGGGTACCCCACATTCCCCAAAGTTCCAGCATTACTGGAGCTTCATCATCAAATTCTTTATTGTCCTATCCAGGACACACGTTGGGAGAGTCTTATTCCACTGCAGAGAGGCAGTCGGTTTATTCTACGGCCCCATCCGTTTGGGCAAAGTATCACTGCTGTTCTTTGAGAAGGATACCTTTAGCATTAAATAACCCACAAAATTTGATATGCTGATAGAAACCTTAACCACAATGGTTATCTCCCTTGTATTTTTTAAAATCCAAAATCAAATCAAAGCGAAAATATTTCGAAAGGTTAATCATCATGGTGCTGTATAGCCGATTTGGAGATCTCAATAACAACAGTACAGATACGAACGAAACACTTTCTTATATATATATATATACATATCATTTCATTCTTCAAAAGGGCCCACAGTTAGTTGTTGCTTAAGAGATAGATGAAGAGACATATACTCAGAGAGAGGACTTCTTCCCATATCTTCTTCCCGGGAGCCACAGGGTGCCAACGCTTGCACCCTCTTGCAAGCTCGTCAGAGACGCCTCTGATCGCCTGCGTGTCCCACGCTCAACTGCAATTCTCTCCACTCTATCTAAATCTGACCGCGTGGTTCTTATCACGTGGTCTCCTTCCAGTCACACACCTGTTGTACCCGACCGCCCTGATCGTGCAGTCATATCCCCATTTACGCATCACAGTGAGACAGCCTGTCAAAGCACACGGGGTCACTAGGAATGAACCGAAAATCCATGTCATATAACAGTAGAATTTAAATCTTGAACAAGATTCTGAAAAGCGACTGAAGAAAATCTGCCTTGATACATTAAAAGTAAAAATCAAGGTTTATTTAGAAAGTTTTGTCTTTATTTTTAGAATAAGAATATTTTTCAGAAATACTCATAAACGTGTCGAGCAAATAACAAAAGACACAAAATAAGTGTTCAAAATCAATTGCACTTGTTCGGTTATTATCAGTCTAAATTTTTTAGATGAATCTCAATGTGTAATATTTTGGTTCTGATTTTTCGGATTGTTGTCCTCATCTTTATTGTGGTGAGTTGAAACTCTACGTTTCAGCCGCTATATCCTCCGACCTTCCTCAGATGTCCCTTGTTTACCTGAACATAGAAATGATTCAACCTGGGAAATCATTTTGAAGTTTAACTGTTGATCAGACCAGGCTTTATTTCCAAATAATTATATTTATAAAACAAAACATTTTCGGGGAGCATGAAACTCCAGTGGTTAATGTGGAATACGTGAAGGGGAGCGATCATTCTTTAACTCATGGTTACTAAGAAGCCCTAGCTAGCCACATTTACCTGCCATTGCACAGGGTAAAATATTGTCACCTGTTCATGGACAAACAGACGACATTCACCAAAATACCATAATCCCCCCATGTGAACCTATTTAAAAACTGAATGAATAGAATGTTTTATTTACAATGAAAATGTCAACGAAGTGGGTGGGAGAAAAATGTATTGAAAGAAAAGACAGGTAAAACACGTTTTGTTACGCTTCCGTCCCTCGAGTCAGATGTGGAGAGCCGACTGTTTTCCGGTTTCCGAGTGGGCCGAAATCAAGCCAGACGGTTCCTACATGGGATAAGGATCTAAACTGATCGGACAAAAGAAACGCAGATAAGAGAGCGGCAAGAAATAAGTATCATGGCTTACTGAAATGGGAGTCCAAGATCTTCAGAAAAAAAAATGAGACTGTAGTAAGATCAGGATGAGAAAAAGAATAGGGAGCGGGGAAAATCTTGGAGACTAAGAACTAGATCGCGGGGCCAATGACCCACATCATACAGCCAACTAGGAATAAAAAGGGAACAAAATTTACTTACCGGTGGATGGGGTTAATCAAACAAGGCGATCAAGAACTATGAAGATCATATCAACATAATGACGTCAATTCTGAATTCGAGAAGCATCACGGGAAATTTTACGAAAAGCGTCGTGAGATGAATTCGAAACGTAAGATCTAATAGCATCAATTATTCTTGATATTTTTAAAGTAATTTTCTTTTAAAAAAATTATTAGACTTATCCAATCATTGGTTCCCAGACTGTGTTCATTATTGGTCTACTCAAGGAGTCAACATATGTGCCGCTTCTTTGAGACGTCCTCTTTTCCAATGTTCTTCCCTATTGATTATTTTAACCTTATCCCATAAGGGTATATGGTTCCCCCTTTTTTTTCCATACCCATAACTGGATTTTCTAATTTACCCCGTTCAACTATTTTTCGACGTTCCTGTAGTCTTACTTTTAGAGGACAGCATATCTGGGTTTGTATACAGCCAGAATAATACAGATTTGGTTATATCAGTTATCTTTCTGCGTGGCTTCCAGATAAAGCAAAAAGTTGATATTGTAACATGACAGCCTTATTATATTGGTCCTCTCAAGGAGTCTTCATGCCCCAACATATGTGCCGCTTCTTTGAATCGTCCTCTTTTCCAATGTTCTTCCCTATTGATTATTCTAACTTTATCCCATAAGGGTATATGGTTTCTCTTTTTTTTCCATACCAATACCTGGCTTTTGGTCCTCTCAAGGAGTCTTCATGCCCCAACATATGTGCCGCTTCTTTGAACCGTCCTCTTTTCCAATGTTCTTCCCTATTGATTATTTTAACTTTATCCCATAATGGTATATGGTTTCCCTTTTTTCCATAACTATATCTGGCTTTTCTAATTTACCCCGTTCAACTATTTTTCGACGTTCCTGTAGTCTTACTTTTAGAGGACAGCGTATCTGGGTTTGTATACAGCCAGAATAATACAGATTTGGTTATATCAGTTATCTTTCTGTGTGGCTTCCAGATAAAGCAAAAAGTTGATATTGTAACATGGCAGCCTTATTGTATTGTTCCTCTCAAGGGGTCTTCATGCCCCAACATATGTGCCGCTTCTTTGAACCGTCCTCTTTTCCAATGTTCTTCCCTATTGATTATTTTAACTTTATCCCATAAGGGTATATGGTTTCCCTTTTTTCCATAACTATATCTGGCTTTTCTAATTTACCCCATTCAACTACTTTTCGACGTTCCTGTAGTCTTACTTTTAGAGGACAGCATGTCTGGGTTTTTATACAGCCAGAATAATACAGATTTGGTTATATCAGTTATCTTTCTGTGTGGCTTCCAGATAAAGCAAAAAGTTGATATTGTAACATGACAGCCTTATTATATTGGTCCTCTCAAGGAGTCTTCATGCCCCAACATATGTGCCGCTTCTTTGAATCGTCCTCTTTTCCAATGTTCTTCCCTATTGATTATTTTAACTTTATCCCATAAGGGTATATGGTTTCCCTTTTTTCCATAACTATATCTGGCTTTTCTAATTTACCCCGTTCAACTATTTTTCGACGTTCCTGTAGTCTTACTTTTAGAGGACAGCGTATCTGGGTTTGTATACAGCCAGAATAATACAGATTTGGTTATATCAGTTATCTTTCTGTGTGGCTTCCAGATAAAGCAAAAAGTTGATATTGTAACATGGCAGCCATATAAATTAGCTCTCAAAATCAACTTTATTAATGTAATGTTCCATATGTTCACTTATCTTCAGCAGATCATTAAAATAAAGATCATTATCATCATCATTATTGATCTTTCCTGAAAAACAATAAAAAAATACGGACACAAAACAAATAAAACCAACCACTTTTTTCTTTCGTCGAATCAACTTATTTTTCTTCTGCATTCATATTTTGGAAAATGAACACAGTTTTTTTTTATTCTGATATTTGTAAAAGCTACGACTCAACGAAGTCAGGTGTATTGCTACTGCAGTAGGACAAAAAAAAAAAACAACAGGTCTCATGGACCAAGTCGGAAAGAGCAAAAGCAGAGCTATCACATGTGCGACCTTAAGTACGTAGAGCCCCCAAAATTAAGTTTCCTTATTAAGGTAGTCTGTGACATTTTACTAACACCAGTCAACCTTCATGCTTGGGGGTTAGCTACATCCAACCGATTCAGAGTATGTGAGAAAATTGCCAGCGTCAACATATTTTCACTGGATGTGAATATGCTAAGAAGCTACACGTGGAGATATAACGAAGTCCTTGAGATTTTTGCCGAGGTTGCGAAGATATGTTGCGAGACTGCCAATAAAGGTCTAAAGTTAATATAACCAATAGAACGATTCATTTTGTTAAAGAAGGAAATATTTCGAAACTTTCTCATAAAAATAAGCACAGATCAACTTTGCTCGATGGCTATAAGGACTGGCACGAAGCAACTGATTTAGAAAGTCCTTTCGTATTTCCAACAGAAAAAATGTTAACGTCTCATCGTTCAGATATTGACATTTGATCCGTTAAATTAAAAAAATGGTTTCGTTCTTGAGTTGAAGAAAATTTCGATTGGGTACATCAGTGTAAGTTGGAAAAATATGAGAATCTGCGAGAACAATGTGTCAGAAATGATTGGATAACCAATGTATTTTTTATCGAGGTCGGATGCCAAGGTTTCATTTACAACTCATACTCCGTATTTTTGACTTATCTTGGACTTTCTCGATCAGACAAGAGGAAATATATTAAAAAGATCTAAGATAAGGCTCACACTGCATCAGCGTCGATATGGCAATCATATAGGATGACGTCAATCCAACAAAGTCTGGTGGTATCGTGAGTTACTGCTGGGGTTGTTTGGATAAGTGGTAATGATGCTTCAGCCCCGAAACAAAGTATGAACCCAGAGTTATCAACTGATGAATGTTTTGTTAGATGTAATGCTGCGGTATATACATGTCTTTTTACGATACCTATATATATCCATGAAGATCGCAATTTGAGAACCAACCACAGAGCTCCAGTTATCAACTGAGTGATTGGTTTTAACGGCATATTAAACTGTTTTGGGTTATTTAGTCCAAGAGGTAAGGGAATCAGGTTTATAGTACTTCATATTATTGGTATAGTCGTTTAAGTGTTTTTGTGGGATGTGATACACACAGTCCTATCTAATTTGAATATGCACATTTTCAACCTATTTGGTCTGAATAAGTTCTACGACTCCTAATCTGAATGAACATGAGTACTCTTCCAAAAAAGATGATGATACGTATATAAGGGGAAAACTATGAACTCCTTCTGAATGTTATATAATTAAGGAATGATCTTTTTAAAATTTTAATCATTTTTCATTAATTATATTTCATCATTCAGTTTGGTTGGGCTTTGAACTCTTCGGGTTAAGAGTTCAGGTGCATAGTCATTGGGTGCAGTTTTACGCTCGTGCGCCAAGGATATGACAATCGCCATTGTCATAATAAACCCCAGACAGTAAATGGAGCTGGAGTGTGGATGACGTCATGCCCAGAAGAGATGGGCTGAAAATTTGAGGATTTTAAAATTCACGGCAGTTGAGGTCTGACTATGATGTAGCAAAGTTCATATTTACCAACCCCTCTGCTCGGGCAGGATATGACACAAGGTCATTTTTTAAGCAGAGTTTAACAGGTTTGAATTCAGAGTTTTCCTTCTCCTAGACTAGTTGCCTCACCAAGGCTGAAGAACCTAGTCTGCCCTACTATTTACCCATAGCTGGAGGGAGAATACTTTGGATTCATACCTTTCCCAAGGGTATTAGTGCTATGTGAAATACAATCAGTCTGGTCCAGGACTTGAACTCGTGTCACCGTGTCCATATCCTGCGACGATAACCATTGCACCACAATGTAGCAAAGTTGAGGTCCGACCATGATGTTGAGAATTTGGGTTCCGACCATAGTGTTAAGAAGTTGAAGGCTAACCACGAAGTTAAGGGCTGACACTGGACCATGCTGGCAGACAATTGAGTTTCTGTCATTGGGGCAGGGAATTGAGTCCTCTGCCATGGAGTCGAGTAGTTGGATTTTCGTCCGTTGAAGCATACGGTTGAATTTTTTCGGATCTCTACCGGCAGAGATTAATTGAGATCTAAAACTCCACGAGATGTGCCGAACGTTTGGTGTGTTGTTAGCATAGTATGATTACAAAAGACTTTTAAGAATTGTGTCTCTCTCCTCGTGTTGAAGAACCGAAGTCAAGAAGTTAATAAACCGTTCTTAACTGAACAAGAGAGTCCGCCCGTATGGCGTGGTTTGCATACATATACGTATAGTATACAACATGAAGAACTAAAGGAGTTTTGAACAAGTATTGCTGCACCATAGCGGTTCAAAATTGACGTTTGTACCACCATGTTGTGAACCAGTTCATGTGTGTATCACTATGTCTTAAGTGGTAGTCGGGCCCTGCTGTAACCTGCTATGGGAAAAGGTGACGAACACACAAAACTCTGTCTTAGTACACTAACACAAAAAATTATTCGCTACAACAATTTTAAAGAAGTCGTCGGGGGAAAGAAAGAGTGTTGCAAACTGAGTCGCTGGCGTTAGCCTGACACAGAGAAACATGGCATGAGGAGAAAGAGAAAAGAAGCAGATGTTGAATTTGAATTTTCCTTCTGGTTTTCTATTGCAGTTCTCACGTGCTTGTTCACTGGTTTTGTCTTCATATGTTCGCGTCTGGCGTGAGAACCCTTTTCGGAACTCACCCCAAAATGAGGGCGCCAACTTTCGACTATCTTCATATTATCCTGGATATTGTTCCTTCACGTCTTTACCTTGTCACATCTCCAATCTAACTAACTTCAAACTCGCGTCGTCCCCTTACTTCTGCAAGGTGTCGGAGGGAGGAATATCCATTTCAGGTCGTTCCACACCTGCGCAGAAGATTTAGGACCTCCGGTTTTTTCCAGTCATTTTTCATTAACTAAGTCATTCATCCGTGACTGGCTGACCTATAACAAGTGCTTTAGCCTCACTTGCCAGATGTCTGCTGGCCGTTACGTAGACTCTGTGTCTGCTTTGTTCTTACTATTTTTCTTCTCTCGCACTCTTTCCTCTGAAATTTACCTCTCGTCACTTACTAACTTTGACACTCCATATCACGTTACACTGTCCTGAAGTGGATCAAATAGTGGCAATCTTTGATGGAAATTTGTGCGGGATTGTTTGTAAAAAATCAATAAAATTGTATCAACATTACAGCGATGATAATATTATGTTTCTATGGTTAGATAACTCCTCTCAAAGAGACAAATTCTAGGAACAAGCCATGCTTCTTACTGAATCAAAATGAAGGTTGTATTCGACGGAAAACCTTCTGAAGTATTAAAAGGAAAAGGTGTCATAATATATCAAGATAACGTTTCCTTCGATGAGTGGTCTCAACGTTTAACCTTTCAACCACTAAAATTCTTATATTACAATTTCTGGACCTTCTTAGATATTCGATATTTAAAAAAATTCTATTGTATTTTATAATTAAATATTGGAAATTGTGTAACATATTGACCTCCGACCCGGCCGAGCAGTCAAATAAGAAATGAAGTTGTGTAAATAACAAGTGTATCCTGTCGAAGATATCAGGGGATAATCTTGACTGTGGACGGGTTGAATTGAGTGCTGCTGCGACGCTCACTGTAGCAGGTGGGTGTCAAACAATTATATAACCCGGTGCCACAGGAAGTTCGAACTAGTTGGAGATCAGATTTTGGAGTCAGTTGTTGCAGTTCTAGGAGTAAGAACCACGTCCCAGCAGATTCTGGGTCTTCAGAGCCCCTGGTTGAGCAGCCCTGCAAGATGAGAAAGAAGTGCTGCTATAGCCGGAAGAGCTGGGGGTCAATATGTTGCAGTTTTGTTCAGTCTCCAACTCACTTCTCACACAATAACCCTTTCGTAACCCTTTCGTACCATTTCGAATAAAGCGTGAGAGGTATATTTTTCTAAAAGAACTGTGTTTCATTCGTCATTATTGTATTGACTATGTTTCTGCAGGTTTATGAATATGTTACACATACTGAAAAATAAATTTACATATATGAATATCTCCATTTCAGTAGAGTTGATTGAAATTCTATTTCAGCATTTTTCCTAATCTTTATTCACAGAAAAGACACTGATAATTTGACTATAAAATTTAATAGGTGTATTTTTCTAAAAGAACTGTGTCCACTTTGTCATTATTGTGTTGACTGTTTTTGCATGCATATGAGTATATTACAATTGTTCTAAAAATTGTCAGAATATTTTCTGTATTGAGGGTTCAACAGAAATAGGCTTTACAATTTTAAACAGTGACTTGTGTGTTGGAAATAAACTTAGGCAAGTAGCAATGGTTGCTCCATCCTGCAAATATCTTACTATTATTTTCTTATGCGACCAGTTACGCTCATAATTTTGTTTTCAAGACTGGGGAATTTATAATAATTATACTGGGAGCTTTTTTTTGCTCATGATGTTGATCCCGATATAAGTTTAAACCCATATTTGTATTAGTTGTCTAAAATTCTAAGACGAAGCTTGTTGATTTTTATCATTAAGTTTTTCCAGACTATTGTCTTCATCTTTATTGTTATTTCCTCAACGTTTCGACCGCATCTTCAGTTCTTCGCGAATAATTGTGTGTACAGTCCCCACACTGACATCAAACTGTGCACCTATTGTCTCTACAGACACACGACGGTCCTTATCCATGAAATTCTTTATTTGGCTAATCAACTCTGGTGTTCTGACTTTCTTACTCCTCCCACACATCTCATCATCCCTTACAGACTCCCTGCCTTCTTGAATATCTTATGCCACTCAAAAAACTAATGCTCGATTCATGCAAGATGGTCGAAAAGCAGTCAGAACCATTCCATACGTTTCTGTGGCATTTTCTCTAAGTTTAAAACATAATTTTATTGCATATCGTTCTTCTAAAGTGTCGTCATGTCCAGATTGCATTTTTGAAATTCATCAGCTGTGACAATCAGGCTTTAGTAGGGTGTATTCCAATTCCTGCTGTAGCTGTTCATAAGAACATGAAATCATAGAAATTGGTCAGTCATCTCAATAGATGTTTAGCAATAACATACTAAACTTTCAAGAGTCTACAACAATTTTTACAATTGTTGTAGACTCTTGAAAGTTTAGTATGTTATTGCTAAACATCTGTACAAAAAAAGTCTGGAAACTTACTAAAAGGCCATCGTACTTCCGGGTGCTAAGAGTTAAAAAGAATATTTTTCAAAAATAAAATTCAATAACATCCAATAAAATAACTATATACATTGAAATTTCTTGCTATTTTTATCTTCCAGATTTCCCTTGTAATTACCTCCCCTGTTTGCAAATGGACGATGGCTACATGATGCCTGAGACAATGGCCATTTGCAGATATTTGGCCCGCGAATACAGTAAGTAACCCTGATATATTGTAATCATTTTGAAATGCATCCACCTGAGTATAGCTGGATTGTGTCTAGGGTTTTCATTCTCCTTAATGGGTTGCCCAAACAAGACGAATGTTTTCCATCTATCCGGCAATTTATTCATGTGTGTCCGTGAAATAGACTGATTCATATATTTCCCAACAACCTGTCCCGGATATTGAACTCAGATTGGCGGTTTCATTGTCTAGAAAGATTAGTGTTAGGTAATATACAAAAAATAATGAAACTGAACTCTCGATGGATATCGTTTTACTTCTTTTAATATTGGAATCAAGTAACCACCTTTGCAAGAAACCTGCAGTCATTCAACACACACACATGCACACACACACACACACACACACACATACACACACACACACATATATATATATATATATAAGTCAGTAATCAATACAGTTAATCCGGAGTTGGGAACGATTCAAAGGACGATTATTTAATTTTCAGATATAGATTATTAAAGCTAAATCGCCCTGGTCAAAAGGTCAAAGCTAATAAAATCTAAAGAGCAAATAGTTTTTCTCTAAATAAAAAAAAACAAGCAACCGGCCACATTAAGATAACAAATTATTTCCATCCAGTTGAAAAGCATTGTCGATCTGACATATAAAACAATAGTCGGTCACATTAAGATAAATGTGACTGATTGTTATTTTATATCCCAAAAAATAAAGAACATATATATATATGAAAACTGAACTATATCTGACTACAAGTTATATATATATATATATATATTATATATATATATATATATATATATATATATATATATATATATATATATATATATATATATATATATATATATATATTATATATATATATATATATATATATATATATATTATATATATATATATATATATATATATATATATATATATATATATATATATTTGAAAAGCTATATCTAACTATGAGAATATATATATATATATATATATATATATATATATTATTTTTTTATTTTTTATTTTTATTTTTATTTTTTTATAAGTATATATATATATATATATATATAAATTATATATATATATATATAATTTTTTTTATAAAAAAATGAAATATATATATATATATATATATATATATTTTTAAAGACATAATAGTTTGAGAATGTATTTTTCCCATATGGTAATGAGCCAATGTTGTGTTTCGTTTTGTTTGTCTTTTTTTTTTCTTAATAAGCCACCTTCATGTCAGAAATGTGTTGTTAAGTGTTTAATCTGAATTTTTTTCCAAACGAAAAAGTAAAAAGAAGAAAAAATAATAATATTAATATTACTCCATTTCAAACGAGACTTACGTCAATCTTGTGTTTAAAAAATCTGTTATTGTCTTCGTTAGTAATTTTGTTTTAAAATTTTTTTTAATTTTGAATATTTTAGAAATTTTCGATAGTTTTCTTCGAGTGTCAATGAGGATAACATTTTTCTATGTCTTTATTAGTTTTTGAACAGGGGTTTAGAATCTGAGAAAAAATACTTTTCATTTATCTATCTCATTCAATTAATATGCATATCTTCATCGCAATTGTTTAGATGATTGAGCTGTTCTGAAAGATTTCATTCAAATCTAAACATGGGGACTTTATCCATATGTCGTATATCGTACCGCTGGATTAATAACGAAGAACTCGAAGATATATAAAAAAATAATATATATTTTTATTCTTCGACGGCGACGTTTGTGTGAAGTACGAATATTGTCAGAGAGAGTTCGCACGTATTTTTCTTCAGTGGCGGGGACCATTTTTGTGAGGTAGTGTGACGGAGAACACGCACGGGGGAGCTGACAGGTCTGCTTGAGTGACCAGTGGATCCCCGCTTCGCTTGAGAGACCAGCAAAACTCCTCCTTCGCTTGAGAGACCAGTGGATCCCCCCCCTTTGCTTGAGCGACTAGCGGATCTCTGCCTTCAGTCCTAAATTACAGACCTTATATTGTCTTTTCAAGTCCAATGCAGAAATATGAACATCCTCTTCGCTTCACTTTTTTTCTGTTTATGGCTAGTTATTGGGACTTACATACGTTGGTTTTTTTCCCTGTAATTTGTTGATCATATCTACGAACGGAAATATCTGTCACTCTATCCAGTGGCAATGGATTCTTCACCATTCTTCTTTATTTTTCTCTTTCCTGTGAAAACACTTTGTTAATGTTATCTTGCAACTGCATTGAATCTACTAAGTTCATCTACGTCACAGTCAGTATATTACACTTATTTTCCATAAACATACATTCACTTTACAATTTGATGGATATATTTACAAAGTTGAATTTGAAAAAAACTTTAGAAAATTATATGGGTTGCCGATAATAAATGTGAACTGTGGACATGCACTAAAACTGCGTCTGTTTTAATAAAAGCCTTCTTGTTTAAGTATATGATTTTTTTCTCTGTAGTGCCTCTTAATATAAATTAGGATTCATAAAATGTATTGTTTCGGTCTAGATAATGTTTGTAAATTCCACTATGAGAAAGTTTCCAAGCAATATAGGGGTTGTCCTCGTAGTGTAATGGTTAAAGCGATGGACTGCGGAATCGTAGTAAACGAGTTGGAACACCAGTCACGCTATTACAATTACTTTCGGGCAAATACATTCGGGAAAGGCATGAACCCCCTTATCCCCCAGCTATGGGTTAAATAGTACTGTTCTTCTGGGAGAATGGATTTGCTATTAAATAACTGTTGGGTATCACCTACCTTTTCAGCATAATGAGCTGTTCCATCTGCTATATATGGCAGTAGCAGATATAAGTCTGGGAAGGATAAGCCTACGAGTCAGACCAGAAGAGCCGTTCCTATTGTTGAAGTATATCATTACTCTATCACTAATCCTATGTTCTTATTACTAACAGTCTCTCTCTTGTAAATACTCTTTCCTGTAAATATAACTATTTTTCCTCACATATCGTGGTTTGTCTTATTATTATTACTACTTGTGTTCACTAACCTGAACACAACAATAATCGAAAAAAAGGTTGATATGCCATTAAACAAAGAAACCAAACCAAACCAAACCATCAACCGATATAAAAAGAAATTTCCAGCCAAAAATTAAAATTCATTTTTATTGCCCAAGGAAATTGAAGTATTAATTTGCTTTTGTAGATTTCTACCCTAAGACCCCCATGGACATCTTCAGGTGTGACTACATCTGTGACTGCTTCTATGAAATCATGCACGATTACATGAGGTACTACCACTGGAAGAACGGAAACTTTAGGGTGAGTTTAATTCATTACATCTGTTTATTCACTATCTATCTATCTATCTATCTTAAACGATTTATATCTATCAATCTATCTATCTATGTATGGAAGTAAATTATGGAAAATAATCCAAAATGTGCAGAAAATACTGAAAAACAAAGTGAAGAATTTCATATGAAAGAAATTCGATGTTATCTATCTGTCTATCTACCTATCAATCTCATTCTGATTCTATCTATCTATCTATCTATCTATCTATCTATCTATCTCTATGTGTTAATATCTATCTATCTATCTATCTATCTATCTATCTATCTATCTCTATGTGTTAATATCTATCTATCTATCTATCTATCTATCTATCTCTGAGCCTGTTCTATCTATCTATCTATCTATCTATCTATCTATCTATCTCTATGTGTTAATATCTATCTATCTATCTATCTATCTATCTCTGAGCCTGTTCTATCTATCTATCTATCTATCTATCTATCTATCTATCTCTATGTGTTAATATCTATCTATCTATCTATCTATCTATCTATCTATCTATCTATCTATCTCTGAGCCTGTTCTATCTATCTATCTATCTATCTATCTATCTATCTATCTATCTATCTATCTATCTATCTCTATGTGTTAATATCTATCTATCTATCTATCTATCTATCTATCTATCTCTGAGCCTGTTCTATCTATCTATCTATCTATCTATCTATCTATCTATCTATCTATCTATCTATCTATCTATCTCAGACTATTTACATCTATCTATCTTGAATTTATCTCTTTGTCCCTGCTTCAAATGTAACAATGATTCTTAAAATTAAATTTTCACTTCTTTTTTTTTTAGTACAACATGAATGACTGGGGATTCGGTGGTGACAGTACGTGTGGCAACTACGACGTTAGTATTTTTTCGTATATTTTTATAAATATTCTATATCTAAACAATTGATGAGTCTTGCATGTGTTAAATGGAGGAAGATCTCTACTCAAGGATAATTGAAAGTGAATAGAAATCTAATCGAAGAAATTAACTTGTAGTTTATCAAGTTAAGACCCCTTTGAAATCATTCGATGCTGTTGTGGATATTAGGAAAAGAACAAGAAATGTACCTGGTACCTAAAGTAAACTGGATGCAGGTGTTGTCGGCGGAAATGCCGAGTAAATTGCATGGGCAACATGCTTGAAGGAAACGTGTCCACGTGCAATGTGTAAGAGGCAGGATCGAAAAGGAGTGGTTATGAGAATTTGCCGTTAGACAAATAAACAAAAACCTACAACTTATTTAGCTTGTAAAAACCAATTTCATCAGACAGTGGGGCTTCTACGTCAATTAATTTCTTTTACCACTGCCCGTGAACGCAGGATTTTTTTTACAGCCAGCGAAACGGTTTCTAATAGTAATTTGTTCCCTACTCATTGTCAAAATTTACAGTTAAGTATAAACAATTAATCTTTATATGTTGTTTATGAAAATAAGGGGAAAAATCAGTAGAGAATCGACAACAAATTAAGAATATAACATGGCGATAAAGGCTGCCAAAAATTATCTTTGAAAATTAAAAAAATAACTTCCTATTTAACCAGGTATTTTGATAGCTTCCCACTTTTAGGAAGATAATCTATATAAGTAAATGTTTGCTACTCTAGCTTGCAAACGAGTACATCACACGTGTTACCTTCTTGGGTAGTTAATATTCAACTTTAATATTTTTGATCCAATATATAGTTACTTATATTCTTCTTTTCAAATTTCTTTCCAATAAGAAACTTTGTATAAATCTATCTATATTGTTGCTTTTGATAATAATCTGACAAGTTCTTCAATATCATTGGTAGTTTAATTTCTGATAAACAAATCAATATCTATGACTTCATTTTTTGTGGTAGGGGGGTATCTCATACATTAGCCGGAGTAACACCTGACACAATTACCAAAAAAGTTTCGAAGAGGATGTCCTCTTAGAGAAATGATTAAATCGATGTACTGCGGAATCGTGGTTAGCGAGTTCGAACTCCTGGTCACGCTATTACTTTCACTTTCGGAAGAATATCCTTGGGAAAGGCATGAAACCCGTCATCCTCTCATTTATGTGTTAAATAGTCCCGCAACAATTCCTCTAGAAGGATGGCTTTGGCATTAAATAACCCACATAGGTTGATATGCCATTTAAAACAAAGAAACAAAAATTGATAAATCATTTTCATAATCTGTTCACTATTAGTTTGTGCACGAAAATTTGTACTATATATATACAACAACCCATTGTATGAATCGAATCTATTTATAACTTTTTTCAGAACTACATGTACTGGAGATACATGAATAGTTTCAACAGGATTATGCCCTTCATGGAGAGGACTCTGTGCATGCGCAATGGTGGAAGCCAATATTTCATGGGAGACATGGTAAGTTCCAATATTTCCGACACACACACACACACACACGCACACACACACACACATATATATATATATATATATATATATATAAAGTTTGGCACCGTATTCAAAGACGACCGAAGGCTCCTTTTTCAATAGCTACTACATCTAGGAGTAGGGGGTGCTACTCCTTTCTCTGGATTGCTCCAGTTTACTATTCATAAGTACTTTTCGATGCTAAGTACTGAATTCTGAGTACTAAGCCAGGAGGTATCAAGTACCATTTTAATAATATTAGTGATACGTAGAAATACTTGGAACCATTTAACATGCAAAAAAAAATGAATTGTGCTCAGTTGAATAATTTTTGTTAAATAGCAATACTTGAAACCATTTCTCTGTCAGCAAACAAATGATGAATAATGAAGAGAATTATTAATGCTTGATTGCAATAAATGAAGCCATTTAACTGAGTAGAAACAGCAGCAATCTATGAGAAAACAAATGAGCCTAATTAATAAAACAGCTTTTTGGCAAAAATCGACTGTATTCATCAACATAGTCTCATTCTGGGGTGATACACTGATTACAACGCTTCTCTAAGAATTCGATGACTTTTTGTTGAACGATTTGTTTTTGGCCACTAAATACGCCTCAGTTTAAGATACCACTTCTTCAATGGATCCAGATCTCTTTCCCTGGGGTATTCTTTTGAGGTTTGCAAACAGCCAGTAGTCACTAGGGGCCAGGTCTGGTGAATAGGGTGTATGTGAGAGCAATTCGAAGTGCATTTTTTGTAATTTTACCATCATTGCGATCGGCTTGTGACACGGTGCCTTCTCTTGATGAAAGAGAAGTTTTTTGGTGGTTGTTTTGCGTGTCTGGTTCGTCTAACTTGGATAGTTTTCGTGATGGGAGGCAGGTGGCCGTATAGTTGGTGCTTTGTGGGGTGTTGCCGCCAGGATTTATTCAATATTGCTCTCAACATTCTTGTGTAATTGCCGTCTAGCTTCTCCATCCGTTTTGTTAGCGTCCAAGTGGGGCATTCATACAGCAGTATCGATGCGACCGCTGCCTGGAAGAAACTGCGTTTCATTTTATCGATCTGGTTTGATTTCCATATGATCGATAGCTCATCGATAGCCCCCCATTACTTCCTTAGCCGTGTGTCGATGTCTTTTCGGTTGATGAGACACTACTTCCTAGGTAGGTGAATTATGTCCATTGGAAGATTCATTGACCTCATGGAAAAAATATATCCATATTGCCGAACAAATATCTATTTTAGATATGTTTTTGATATTTCTTTAAGACCTTAAAGTTTTGATCTTTGAAATGCTAATTCTTACAATTTAATTCGAATCTTTCAGATGATGTGGTGTGATATGATGTTTTACTGTTGCATGGAGAGTATGTTTATGGAGAACCAGTCCATGTTCAGCAACTATCCCAAACTGATGGCTCTCTACAACCGCGTCGCTGCCAACCCTAAGATCGCTGCTTATCTGCAGGGTAGATGCAATTCTTGCTGGTAGATAGATGACAGTAAATGACACCTCAAAAATCATATATGACAGAAAAAACAATCTCACTAGGAAGGAGAGTTGCGAAGAGTGTATACTTAAATGCTTTGTAATATA
This sequence comes from Sepioteuthis lessoniana, assembly GCA_963585895.1. Taxonomy (NCBI): domain Eukaryota; kingdom Metazoa; phylum Mollusca; class Cephalopoda; order Myopsida; family Loliginidae; genus Sepioteuthis; species Sepioteuthis lessoniana. Next base: position 12,034,266 of record OY757942.1, read on the forward strand.
AATAAATGTCATCATTTTTTACCATCACAAAACAAACTTTATTTTCTTGTTTTAATTTTGTATTTTAACACAAAATCGAAAATTGATCCGTGAATGAAAATTTCTGAACTAAATAATTGATACTTAAAAAAGGTAGTGAAAGAAGTACGAACGATGGAATAATTCAAAGAAAGAAAGAAAGAAAAGCGGGTGAAAACGAAAGGTGTATTAAAGAAGAAAAAAGTGAAAGAGAGAATAAAGGACAGAAGAGAAAGGAACTTTTAAATCAAAGAAAGAAAGAAAGAAAGAAAGAAAAGTGTAAGCGAGAACGTAAACCAGTGATGAAAAGGAAAAAGAAAGAAAACAAAAACAAAGAACGAATGAATGCAAGAGAAAATATAATGTAAATCACAAAAGAAAGAAAGAAAGAAAGAAAGAAAGAAAGAAATAAAGGTACGACAATATGGTGGTTTGGTTTGATTTGGTCCCTTTTTGCGTAATGGCATTTCAACATTCCTGGGTTATTTAATGCCAATGTCATCCTATAGAATAACCAAAATTGTACTATTTAACTTACAGCTCGGGCGTATTATTTAGGTTGGGATTTTTCGGACTATTGTCCTCATTTTTATAGTTGTTAGTTGAAACACAACGTTTCGGCTGCTATATCTTCCGGCCTTCATCAGGTGCGCCTTATTTATCTGGATATAGAAATGAATCGACGTGGGACATTATTTTTAAAGTTTGTCTGTTGATTAAGCAAGACGTTCAAGAAATATAATGAAGATGGTAAACAAATAATGACGTCATTGTTTTTCACTTCTAATCATATACCAACCCCTCCGCTCGGGCAGGATATGACACAAGGTCAATTTTTAAGCGGAGTTTAACAAGTTTTATTTCAGAGTTTTTCTTCTCCTAAACTAAGCTGGCTGAAGAACCTAGTCTGTCCTACTATTTACCCATAGCTGGAGGGAGAATAATTGGATTCATACCTTTCCCAAGGGTATTAGTGCTATGTGAAATGCTATCAGTCTTGTCCAGGATTTGAACTCGTGTCGCCGTGTCCATTTCCTTCGACGATAACCATTACACCACGGGAACCTTCCGTTTTTCACTTCTAATAATGCACATGAAGCCTTATCTCAAAAATTCGAACAGACATCTACAGCTAGGATGTTTATTTTTTCCCATGAAATCGGCTCATTAGTCAAGTGTATAGTGTGTTCGCCAATGATACGGGAGACCTGGGTCATACCAAAGACTTTAAAAATGGTATTTGATACTTACTTGCTTTACACACAGCAATATAAGGTACGTATCAAGGGTAAAGTGGAGCAAACAAAGGAATAGAGTTGCGCCCTCCCCTACACATCGGTGTAGTAGCTATTGAAAAGGGAGCCTTCTGGTCACCCTCGACTAAGATCGCCGACTTTACTTACTACTATATGACCTTACAGGAATTTGAAGTCTCCACTGTGTCACAATGTAGTACGTTCGCCCTTAAATGTTTTGAATTAAATAACCCAATATAATTTGATATGCCGTTAGAAAAATAAAGGAAGGCAAAGTAAACAAAAAAAAAAGGAAGGATTCTCTGCATCCTAAATTGAAGCATCATCATTATTATAGACAGCCTATCATATTTGAAGTCCTCGTGGTGTAAAGCAATGGACTACGGAATCGAAGTACGTGAGTTCGAACTCCAGTCGTTCACTTTCGGACAAATACCATTGGAAAATCTATGTTTTCCTATTTTTTAAACTAGAGGAATTACATTGTTGTAGAGTTTCAGCACTGCAATCTGTGATCGCTGGTTCGATCTCCAGTGGTGGAGATCACGGTATACATTGCTGATGAGACTTAATAAGGTCGAAACAACTGCCACTGTTTCCGTATATCGCGCGCAAGTGTTCGCCGGATTTTTTGGTCATGGTAATTCAATTCACGATGTAATTCCTCTACAAACAAAAAGGAAAATGTAGATCTGTATCCTTGTCCTTGGGGTCATAATAATTAAGCGGATGGGAATTTCTAATCCACTTGGGAAGACATGGCCCTGGAGGTGACCGTGTCCTCTCTAAAGAGTACGGATGCAACTTACAAGACACATTTAGGTTAACTGGCCGCGCAATTACCATAACTAGTTAATTTGGTGTCGCTAGTGTGTGATATAGATTCCTGCATCAGTTGTAGAGTTTCGGCACCTGCAATCTGTGGTCGCTAGTTCGTTCCCCAATGGTGAAGATCTCAGTATACACTGCTAATGAGACTTAATAAGGTCTCAACAGCTGTCGAGTGTTTCCGTATGTCGTGCTTAAGAGTTGGCTGGATTTTCTGGTCATGATTATTCAATTTAACCTTGGAAAAGGTATGAACTCCCTTATCCTCGTTGCTATGGGTTAAATAGTACCACTACTGTTCTTCTAAGAGAATCACTTTGGCATTAAATAACCATTAAACAAAGAAACTAAACCAAACCGATCCTATGGGACGTCAATGTGTTCAGGAAACTAACAAATAACATTTAAATTTAAATAAACGAACATGTCTTACATATAATTCATTTAATGAATTTTTACCGAACTTGTTCTAATAAATCTCCATTTCTCTGTTCTGAGAGTCTAAGAGACAAACTTCCAAACTATATCTACGAGTGGTCTTCGTGTTTTAACGCTTAAAGCGTTGGACTGCGGTATCACCCTAAGCTAGTTCGAATTCCAGTCAGGCTACTACGTTCACTTTCACAAAAATACCCTTGGAAAAGGTACGAACCTCTTTATCCTCACACCTATGGGCTAAATTGTGCCACTACTGTTATTCTAGAAAGATGGCTTTGACATTAATTTACCCATGTAGTGTTGCGTAGCCATATACACGAATATGGCCATGTGCAAAATAGACATGTAATGTTCATTACTACACAACATATAAAGAACAGGAATCTCAAAAACACGTAACGACTTCTTGTTCAGGTACGAAACCTTTTTATTAACTTTGAGTTAAAGGTTTCGACGTAAGGAGGAGAGACACAATCTTCTATGCTGTCTTATTCATTTGGCCCCCAACTCGAGCGGCCCCCATCGGGCGCACGTTCGCCTCGCGCCTGCGAGCTCCAAAATCGATCCTTCTCGTTCGGCGTCCAAAACTCGACTCTTATTTTTTTCAAATTCTCACACAGACTTCCGCGTGCTTCCGGTGCGTGACGTCACCCGCACCTTGTCACCCAGTATCGTCTCGGACTGTTATGACATCTGAGTGACACCTCCATCCGCTCGCGCGCACCCGCGTTAACACCTGCTTCAATATTACACCCAACCAACCCATGTGTTCAGCCGAAAGGTTCTCAGCCAAACTAAACTCAAAGGCATGAACCGAAATCCGTCGGCTATTTCATAACAGTAGAGACGTAGAGGATTTGCTTAACATTAAATTCTAAAGTGAATGCATTTCTCTAAACAGCCAACGTGTAATATAATGGCCGAGGGATTTGGTTTCATGCCTTTGGGTTTACTTAGGCTGAGAACCTTTCGGTTCAGTGCATTGGTTACTTAGGTGATACATTAACACAGGTATTCAAGCACGCACGGGCGGAGTGGACGTGTCACTCAGAGATGTCACAATAGCCCGAGATGGGAAACGGGGCTACTCTGTGCAATGACGTCACCCACCGGAAGCGCGCGGAGGATTTTGGGAGATTTTGAAAAAGTCAGTTAGTAGAGTTGAGTCCTGCCTCGGAAGAACACGGTTGGCTTTCGCTTCCTCGCGGAGGCCTTGGGCAGGTGTCGCACGAGTTGAGGGGTGGGGTCAGATTAAAAGCCAGAATAGAAAGATTGTGCCTCTCTCTCCTTATGTCGAAAAACCTTTGAACTCTGAGGTAATAAAAAGTTTCGTACCTGAATTGAGAAGTCGTGTTTTTCGTGTTTCGAGATTCCTATGTTCTAATGTATATATGTATATATATATAAACATCCCATGTACATTTTGCATATTCATGTATATGGCTCTGGTACAAACCGTGATCCAACTAATGTAAGTTAGAAGATTATTACCAGCCAACAGGAATACGACATTTGGAACTTAGTTGCCTACAATCATTAATTTTGTAAGATTGATATTCTAACATGATGGAAATGTTTAGGAGCAACACTGATATGTTTTGACCTTTTGACCCGGCCAAAAATGTCATTCAAGGTGATGCACCGAAAGGAAGTGACACATTCTAATGGCAGTTATGAGAGGAAATCGCGTGGGCGGAAATGGTTGATGAAATGGGACGAGGTAAAAAAAAAATCCTATTATACTCTCATAGACTGACGCACCGGAAGAGATTGACCTCTGAACTGCATGACAGTTATTTCCGCTTGATGACGATTAAACATTCGATTTCAAAGATCGAGTGGGCGATAAAGTAGGCGTTGAACTATTATATAGCTCAGTCAAGACAGAAGTGAAGCAGTAGAGTTGGAGGTGGAGTGAGACGAGATGTGGTAAGGAAAGCCAGCACCCAGCAGAGTGGACTCCAGGGCTCCGGTTGAGCAGCCATAGAGAACGAGAAAGACACAACGCTGACGGCCATAACTTTGGGGTCAAAATATTTCAGTTATGTTCGGTCTCCAGCTCCCTCTCACACGCAAACTTTGAGTAACCCTTTTCGAACCCTTGCAATAAAGTGAGAGGTAAAATATTGTTAAAGAAGTCTTCTTGCGACTGTCTATTTATTGTGTCATTATGATGCTGTAGATGAGCATATAACAACACCTGACTTCGAAAAATCGACGATTTCTGAAAGAGTTGACATATTCATAAGTCATAATTTTGCTAGGTTGAAATTCTGACATAACGATGACTCGCAGCTTCACTTAGATTCAAAAATTAATTCTATAAATAAATGCTATCCAAGGGAAAATATCTATGAAGAGCTTGGTTTTATAGTTTTTAATAGTATATCAACACTTATGGGTTATTTAATGACAAATCCATCCTTGTTGAAAAACGGGTGTGGTATGATTTGACCAATAGCTGTTGAGGGGAATTAGGGGGTCTTTTAATGGGCCATTGGTCTAATGAGTAGAGTGTTCTCCAGTGGTTCGGGAGACCGGGATTCATTCCCAGGTTAGGTCATACCAAAGACTCAAAAATGGTACTCAGCATTATAAAGTAAGAATCTAGGGTAAAGTCGAACAATCCAGGGAATGGAGTAGCACCCTCCCTTACACTTCAGTGCAGTAGCTATTGAAAAATGAGCCTTCGGGTCAACCTCGACAAATGTCGCCAACTTTACTTACTTTTCCTAAAGATATTAGTCCGAATGTGAATTTAATAGGGCGACTGGAAGTCATAGACAATTACATAAACCACTACACCTCGGTAAGTTTCTACTGTTGTACAGGTAAAAAGTAGAGTTCAATTAACCAGATCCTTTTATGAAGAGGAGTAAATTCATTCATTCATGAATTTACAGGAGGCTATATCTGAATGAAAAAAAAATACCTTTCTCAGGAACACCTGTAGACGGGTTTGCTAGATTAATTTACCTGTTCACCCATACACTTACACATACACACACAACACGCTTGTCAGAGCATACACTCCACCACGCCCGCAAATATATATATGTATATGTGTGTGTGTGTGTGTGTGTATGTGTGTGTGTGTGTGTGTTGTGTGTGTATGTCCGTGTATTTCGGTTCCCACTGATATATATATATATATATACACCCCTACCCCCGTAGAGTTGAGCTCTCTAGCGAATGAAGTAATCATGTTGCCATTAGCGTTTATGCAAGGCTCTTCATATATGAATTGAGCTCTCGGTAGCCGTTAAGCGGATGTATGTAAACAATAGTAATTGTGATTAATAACCGTTTAAAATTTACTCCGCTGCCGCTGGTTCCCTCGTGGCAAAGGGGTATAGTCTTGGACTGGCGATTGAGTCAACCGGGTTTCGATCCCAGCTACAGGAAGTTCGTATGTCTAGCCACACTGATGAGTTCTGATAGAACGAAACAGATCTGTCTGTGGATGACTATATATAATGATGGTTTTGGTGTTATACAATGATCTTAAATAATTAAACAAAGAAAATAGGCCATATCTATCCCTCCCAGCCCTGGGGTAAATAGTTTCAATGATATTGTTCTACTAGGAGGGCTTTGTCATTAAATAAGTCTGAGGCTTCGATATGTCAATAAACAAAGGAACCATTCCAAACCCAACCAAACCAATCAATTCGTCTCCTGGCAATAAACTATGTACGAGGTGCATACAATAAGTTTCTAGACTTTTTTCGTACGGGCATTTAAAATTGTCGTAGACTCTTGAAAATTCAGTATGCTATTGCTATACATCTTATGGGATGACTGACCAATTTTTATGATTTCAGGTTCAAATGAACAGCTACAGCAAGAATTGGAATACCCTACTAAAGCCTGATTGTCACGGCTGGTGAATTTCAAAAATGCAATCTGAGGACAATTTAGAAGAACGATATGCAATAAAATTCTGTTTAAACTTGGAAAAAATGCCAGAAAAACGTATGGAAGGATTCAGACTGCTTTTCGACCATCTTACATGAACCGAGCATCAGTTTTTGAGTGGCATAAGAGATTCAAGAAAGGCGGGGAGTACGGGTTAGGGTTAGGGTTACTATGTTGAGGTTTTAAGGGAGTTCAGGAAGACATGCAGCCGGAAAAGGCCAGCACTCTCCAAATCGGGTCAGTGGCATTTCCACCATGACAATGCACCAGTCCACAACTCCATCCTTGTTACAGACTATTTGACCAAGATGGGTATCAAGAGAGTTCCTCACCCTCCCTATTGTCCAGACCTTGCTCCCTGTGTCTTTTGGTTATTCCCTAAGCTCAGAGGGAGGTGTCCCCGTGGTATAGTGGTTAAAGCGATGGTCTGCGAAATCGTAGCACGCGAGTTCGAAATCCAGTCGCGCTATTACGTTCACTTTCGGACAAATACCCTTAGGAAAGGTATGAACCCCCTTATCCTCCCTTCTATGAGTTAAATAGCACTACCACTGTTCTTCTAGGAGTATGACTTTGGCATTAAATAACCAACGAAGGTTGATATGCCATAAAACAAAAGAAACCAAACCATAGCAAAAAAAACTAAGCTTACAGGCTATCGTTATGAGATAACTGAGAAGATGAAAGAGGCTATGACGAAGGTCATAGACACGCTCACACAAGAGGATTTCCATGGGGCCTTCCAGAAGTTGTTGGAACGGTACAACAAGTTCCTTGCAGCCCGAGGATATTACTTTGAAGGGGACTAGAGTTTTATGTGTGTACTATCAATAAAAGTGCCCATACGAAAACGTCCGGAAACCTATCGTAAACACCTCTTATGTATGTATGTATGTATGTATGTATTTTCTGTGTTGTCATTCGTTTATCACGCAATCATTAGGCGTCCAATCCCTAGCAATAGGTAAAATAATTGGATAGATTGCGCTCTCTGAATTTGGGATTAGGCAACCAGTCTATGAGAAGGAATAGCTTTTTATTCAAGACCTTATTTCTGTCGTTCAGGAGAATCTCTTGGTACATTGGGGTATCATTTTTCTGTTGGTTGGGTTTTATGGCATAACAACCGTTATAGGCTTATCTCATACCAATAAATCCTATTTATATAAATATTTGATATGTATATTTTCAAAAGAAATAGTTTATAGGTAACATTTTAAACAAAAAATATTTCATTTCTTTATACAAAGTTAAATGATTTCAAGTATTGCAGAAAACATGAATACTTCGATTCAAAATTTCTCTTGACTATTAGGTTAGTTCAGCATGTTACTTGTTGAAGATGTTTAGTATGTTAGTATATATATATATATATATATATATATATATATATATATAATGGCCCAGTTGACAAGGGCAGCAGAATACACCGCAGGCTTCTGTAATATAATTGCAGAATGATTTATTTTTTATATTTTCATTTTTCATTGGTTATATCTTATCATTCGATTTAGTTAGGCTTAGAACTATTCGGCTTAGTGCACGGGTAGGGGTACACAGGGAACGCAGGTGTTCACGCCCGTACGGGGAGGATGTGACAATCACAGATGTCATAATAAAAACACTGGATAAGAAATAGAGCTGGGGATGTGAATGACGTCATGCCCGGAAGCGATGGGCTGAGGATTTTGGGTAATTTTTGACAAAAAGCAGTCAGTTGAGATTTGAAGCTGGACGATGCGTGATGATTTTTGGAACTAGGCGAGGCTAGTCCAGTTATGGACTACGGGATGCCCGCGAGTTGTTGAGTCAGATGGAACTGTCAGCATAGTAGAAATTGTGAGTGTCTCTCCTCGTGTCGAAAAACCTAAAAGGTAATAAAAGTTTCGCACCTGAACTACCGAGAGTCGTCAGTGTTTCCAGTATTTCGGGATTCCTATGCATATGTACGTTTCACGTATCTGTATATTTTACATAACCACATATTCGTATTTGGCTATGTTACACTTCTCTACAGATGGGTAAGACTCCCTCAACGAGTGTTCTGTTATATTACACTAAACAATGTGATGTCGAAGCTCCAGTAATACTGAAGTTTGGGGATCAAGCAGAACCGCTTTATTGCCATCACTCCCAGGTCCATTCTGGCCCAGAGTGGTAGCACATGATAGGGTCCGTAGCAGAAAGAATTTCTAACCATTAGTTAGGGCGGGAATTGTTTAGCTAACCATGCTCCCTCTTTTCTTTTCTCATTCCTCTTGGCTGGCAGTTTGGTAAGATCACCAATACGAGAGGTTTCTCTCTCTAACTCGGGACGAATCCAACAGCAGACAGGGACTATCCATATTGAGAGAGCACACTTCAACAATTTTTCCTCTGTGTACCTTAGGAGACCATTTCCTTGTCAATTATTTCTCCCTCGTAAACCAAATGGACCCGATGCCTCTGGCTAAGCACTAAACTCCCGCATAACCATTTACAAGTGTTTTCTCATTCTCTTCAACTCACGGCATAAGAAAAACCTCCTCTAAAGCAGTCATTAAACTACTAGATTGAAAGCCATCAGTATTTACGCGTTCATTATTTGTTTCCTTTCTATAAAAATAACAAAAGACAACAGAAAGATACTACGTCAATTACCATTTATGCCAAATATGGTAATATCATCTGCCCTCTTGATATAGGTCCTATCTATGGGTCAAATAGAATTAAACTTTTTATTTATGCTAAACAGAATTGTTTGAAATAGAAATGTTTTTGATATTTAAACTGTATACTTATGTCAAACTAAATTGTTTCAAATAGAACTGTTTTGACATTTGCGTAAACAAAAAGCTGTACTTATACTAAACTGAATTGTTGGAAATAGAATTGTTTGTATGTATAAAAATAGATTTGGGATTAAATAATATATAATGGTTGATGTGCCATGAAAGTAAACCAAACAAAATCAAACCAACATCACTCATTCGTTATGTAACATACCCACGACACGGATATGTGAAATAGACATAGGGAATCAAAAAAATACGACATTTTACGAAATTGGTTCAGGTACGGAACTTTTATTCACCTTTTTGAGTTTAAAGGTTTTTCGACATGAGGAGGAGAGACACAATCTTTCTATGCTGACTGCTTTTACACTGTCAGCTCTCAACCCAACCAAAGCGCAGCGCCCCTAGCGCACAAAGTATTCTGGCCTCGCCCAGCTTTGAAAGTCAACCTTCTTCTTCCGAGGCGGGAACTCAACTAACTGCTTTTTCTCAAATCTTAGCCCACGCTTCAAGTGCTTGACATCACCCAAATACCCTGGTCCCAATTCCTATCTGGGGTTTTTATTTTGACATCTCTGAATGACTCATCTTCGCGCGCGCGTGAACACCAGCATTAATGTTGCAACTAACTAACCTATGCGCTAAGCGAAAGGTTCTCAGCCTAACTGAACCGAAAGGCAAGATATATAAAACGAAATCCCTCGGCAATTATATCACAGTTAGCAGACTTGAATGATTTCAAGTAATGAACATCTAACATTAATTGTTTGTAATATTAATAATTTCATTTTCACACAAATGATTTCAAGTTTGCTATTCAACATAAAGTCATTCGTTATCACACCGTAAAATGGTTTCAATTATTGCTATGTAACTCGAGCTAATTCAGTTTTTCGTCATTCATTTTTATCCACACAATTGAATGGTTAAATCAGACCCCATCAGCTGTTATTATTCCGGCCTAACTAAACCGAAAGGCAAGATATATAAAACGAAATCCCTCGGCAATTATATTACAGTTTGCAGACTTAAATAATTTCAAGTAATGAACATCTAACATTAATTGTTTGTAATATTAATAATTTCATTTTCACACAAATGATTTCAAGTTTGCTATTCAACATAAAGTCATTCGTTATCACACCGTAAAATGGTTTCAATTATTGCTATGTAACTCGAGCTAATTCAGTTTTTCGTCATTCATTTTTATCCACACAATTGAATGGTTAAATCAGACCCCATCAGCTGTTATTATTCCGGCCTAACTAAACCGAAAGGCAAGATATATAAAACGAAATCCCTCGGCAATTATATTACAGTTTGCAGACTTAAATGATTTCAAGTAATGAACATCTAACATTAATTGTTTGTAATATTAATAATTTCATTTTCACAGAAATGATTTCAAGTTTGCTATTCAACATAACACCATCAGGTGTTATTATGCCACTTACCACCCATCACGAAATCTATCCAAGTTAAATGAAACAAATATGCGGGGTACTGTTGGAGAAATAGGGACAAACTCATAATTGACATAATCCTGTGAACCCCTTCAGATGGACGAGCAAAGGCAGAACGACCGGCGAGAACCTATATATAACAGCTCTGTGCTGATACAGGATGCAGCCCCGAAGACCAACCGTGAGCGATGGACGATACAGAAAAGTTGTTGGAGAGGGTTAGAGAGATTCCTGCTGGCAGCACGACATGATGATGATACATAAGTATATATACATATATATATACATACACACACACACACACACACACACATATATATACATGCATATACATATATATATGCATATTTATATAAATACATATATATACATACATATATATATATTCATATATATACATATATATACATATATATCTATATACATATATATATATATAGTTTTATATATATATATGCACATATATATGCATTTATATGTACATGAGTATAACATATATATGTATATATATATATATAGCAAGACGCTTCAAGATGGGATCAAAATCTGCCTAATTTTACATCTGGCAAATAACATACATCTCAGCCAATCGGTAGCCTTAGCTCAGAAATATATATATATATATATATATATATATATATATATAGATATATTTCATCATACAACGTGTGAAAGCACGTGCGATACCCTTGCCTCATCAGCCGCCAACCAGGGTGATAACACAGTTTCGGTAGCTCAAAACTTTGCTCAGAAATATATATATATATATATATATATATATATATAAGCAGTTAAATTGTCTTCTTTTCTGTTTTTTTTTATCATTCCTCCATTTCCTGTTTTCCTTAATAATCTCTTTTTCTCTAATATTTTTCTTTACTTAGTATACCGTAGACAAAGAAAGTTTGATTTGTTTTCGGCTTTAAGTAAACCATAGATTCTTTGTCGTTTCTTTTCTCGTTACTCATAAATAGTTGAATTTTGATTTTTTTAAAAATTGCTTGAATAATAACATTTTTATTTATTTTTTTTTAAATTGGTGTAACCAGACTAAAAAAATTTTTAAAATTATTCCATATTTTTCTTCTGCACTCTGATAATAGTACGACTGTTCATCTTTTAAATGTATAGCTTTTGTAATTAAAAAAATCACGAATGTTGATATGCCATTAAACCAAATTATCTAACCTCTTTCTTTTTGTCAAGCCGAATCATAACACTTAGATATTGAATTCGGCGCGATGCCAGTTTGAATTTTTGGCTGAAGAACTTGCGTCTATTTTTCGCAATCAAATATAATGATTAAATGACCAGAGAGACTAAACGAATTAAACGGACTAGTGTTGCGTTGAAAAGGTAAACATTAAGTCATTTCCTGCGGTAGAAACATTGACCAAAGAAGTACTATTGTTTGTCGTTCGTAATCTTTCTTTTGGTTAAAGTACAAGTGAAATTATTGGCCATCAACTGGAGAATATTGAATAGGCAACCTTGAACAGGTTAACGTTTACGCAATCATAGGTGCGGACAAATTGATGGATTTAGCAGTATAAATTCACAGTAGATTTGTGTTTGGACGTCAGAGAAGACTTGCAGTCACTCGAACCACAACACTCCGTTCTCTTTGGTAGTCAACAACCAGAAAGCAAAGTCACCATGCCTAACTACACTCTCCATTACTTCAACGGCCGCGGCCGTGCCGAGATTCTCCGTATGATGATGGCCATGGCTGGCGTCAAATACATGGACAAAAGATATGAATTCTCTGACTGGGATCGTTGCAGGAATGGTAAGAAAATGTTATTAATTCTTTTAAATTTTTATTAGTCTATTACTAATATCAGATATTCTATGTTCTGATAAAAAGCCAATGGTTTACCGATATAAATATATAACTTGGGTATTAGTTGTCTAAATTTCTGAAACTAAGCTCGATAATTTTTTTCAGTGAGAGTTTTCGGACTTTTGTTATCGTCTTTATTGTTTTTTCACAACGTCTCGGCCGCTGTATCCTCCGACCTTCCTCAGGTGTCCCCCGTTTATCTGGGCGTAGAAATGAATCAACCTGGGAAATCATTTTTAAAGATTGACTGTTGATCAAACAAAGCGTTTAAGAACTATGAAGATCTTTCGTAAATAATGACGTCATTGTTTTTCACGCTTATCCGAGAAGCATTACAAGAAGTTTTATGAGATAATTTTTATTAATAAGAGTTTTCGGACTATTGTCTTCATCTTTATTGATATGTTTTATCTAACATTTTCAATTATTGGTTCCCATATTGTATTCATCTCTATACTTGGTCTACTCAGAAGGTCATTACAGCCCACCATATGTGCCGATTCCTTAAGGGGTCTAATCCTCCAATAATCAGCTCTATCAATTATTTCAATTTCATCCCATAAGGGCAAATGGTTTCCCTTTTCCCTCTATATATTGTCCGCCATACCCGACTTTTCAATCTCATCACGGACTACTGCCCTCCGATGTTCTTCTCGCCTTACTTTTAGTGAGCAACCTGTCTCACCTTTGTATATTTTACCACAACTGCAAGGGATGGAGTAAACACAGTTCTTGGTAATGTTGAATTCCGTTGGTAGCTTGACCCGGAAGAGATATATCCGGAGAGTTTAACCACTTGTGAATACTGCCCTGATGTCATATGGACTGCATATCTTTTGGATCCTTTCGGCTTGTCCTTTGACATAGGGCAGACATACTGTGAGAAGTTTACTGTTATTGTCCTCTGTCCTTCTATCCTGGTTTTTGGGGGCCGATGTTATGCGCTCTGGGTAGTTGTTACAATGAAGGTTATGTCTCAAACTAATCGTTTTTTCTCGATATGCTTTAGTATCGCAACTAATGGCTTGTTACTCGATGTTGTAAACAACGGACTATTCCTTTCTTTACCTATATGGATGATGGGAGTTGAATTTGAGGTAGTGTCCAGTGAACGTGGGCTTTAGGTAACTTGGGTAGTATTTATGTTTAGAAATCTGAAAAAAAAAGTACATAATCTGAACTGACTTTTCTCTTCTTAACACGAACTTTTTCGCCACATTTTTACTCAAAATATGTCTTATATTGAAATTCTCCGTTCGCTTTAATTTCAAATGAATTAACAAGATTTACCTTCACAAGATAATACATGGTCCAGTGGACTACGGCAGCAAAATACACCGGCTGCTTCTCTACAAAGGGGTAAGACCAGCCCAACAACGAGTGTCCTGGATATAACATAAAACAATCTGATGGTGAGGTTCCCGAAATACTAGAGCTTTGGGAAATGCAGAGTACCTCTTCCTGGCCATTTCTCTCAGGTCCACTCTGGTCTGGATTGGTAGCACCTTATAGTGTCCTATCTATGAGAGAAATAGAACTAAACTGTGTACTTATGCTAAACTGAATTGCTTGAAAAAGAACAGTTGTGACATTTAAATTGTGTAATTATAATAAACTGAATAGTTTGAAATAGATCTGTTCTGACATTTAACTGTGTGTAAACAAACACCTATTCTTATCCTAACTTGAATTGGTTGAAATAGAACTGTTTATATGTATAAAAATGGATTTGGGGTTAAATAAACAATAATTGTTGATGTGCCATAAAAGCAAACCATGACCAATCCAAATAAGATAATATTGTTTTATTGAAAACTACGCCCCCAAAGCTACTATGGCTTCCCGGAGTTTTACTTTAAGCACTTGGGCGTCTTTTAAGCAAGTTTTCAAAAATATTAAAAATTTTCATTTGTTTACGAAATGGCGTGCATCATTAGTAACGCAGATCTGTTTTTTTTTAATTGTAATACTTTTCCTCACAATCCAGAATGTGTGATCAATTTTTAAACTTTACAGTTTTAGGATGAAATATGCATATATATAGTCATCCACAGACAGGTCTGTTTCGTTTTATCAGAATTCATAAGTGTGACTAAAGAGGATAGATTCCTGAAGCTAGAATTGAAACCCGGTTGACTCAAACACCAACCCAAGATTCTACCACTCAGCCTCGAGGAAACCAGCGCCAGCGAAGGAAATTTAAACGGTTTTGATCCACAATTGTTATTGTTTACTTATATCCGCTTAACGGCTACCGAGAGCTCGATTCATATGAAAAGCATTGCATATACGCTAATGGCAACACGATTACTTCATTCGCTAGAGAGCTCAATGCCACTGGGTTAGGGGAGCATATATATATATATATATATGTATATATATATATATATATATATATATATATTGGCAGCATTTATTCATTATTACATATTTCATTGAACATAATAGATATTTTTTGTCTACATATATTTTTGTTGATACTTTCGTATTACCGTATTGATCTTAAGATATTCGGCGGGAATTGGTTGATAAATCTTCCATGATTATTTATTTCTCAAATACTTTCTGCCCAACTTTGGGCCCTCATCTATAACAAAAGTAATGTAACTTTTGTATGTACATTACTACTTTGTTAGAAGAGCGTCTGTATTCCCGCCGAAAATTATAAAATCAATACGTCAATACGAAAGTATCAAGAAAAAATATGTAGACAAAAAATGTCTATTGTGTTCAATTAAATAAGTATTAATGAAGAAATGCTGCCAAAATATACATATTTTAAACTCCGTAAACTTGCAGCTCATAAATAAAACAGCCCTTTGGAATACAGACGTGATCACGTGAAGAGACAAATTACACCCAGTAAGAATAATATCAACATCACTTTTGTAATATATCCTGCCCTGATGATGGCTCAAAGTTGGACAGAAACTACTTGGGAAATAAATAATTATGGAAGATTTATCAACCAATACCCGCCAATATCAACCAATATCATAAGATCAATACGGCAATACGAAAGGACCAACAAAATAATATGTAGACAAAAAATGTCATTTATGTTCAATGAAATATATATATATATATATATATATAGGTTTGAGTGATTTTCTTAAAGGAATTCGTAACTTAACATTTCAAACTCACAATGTTTTCAGCCAGGCCGGAAATTATCCAACGAAAGAGTGCCTACATCGATTATTCTTTTTTCAGTAGTAAAAGAGTGGGTATTATTAATCTATGATCAAATGGCACTAAATTTCAGAAACAAAAAGTGCATAGTCTGCATGTAATGTTGAGGGAATTAAAGGACAATAAAAATGTACGCGGATCATTTAAAAAGTTTCCAGACTTTTTTCGTATTGTCACTTTTATTGATAATACACACATGAAACTCAAGTCCCCTTCCAAGTAATCTCCTCCAGTTGTAATGCACTTGTTGTTCTGTTCCAACAACGTCTGGATGGCCCTATGGAAGTCCTTTTGTGTGAGCGTGTCAATTACCTTTATCACAGCCTCTTTCATCTCCTCAATTGTCTCATAACGACAGCTTGTGAGCTTAAGGAATAACCAAAAGTCACAAGAAACAAGGTCTGGACTATAGGGAGGATGACGAACTGTCTTGCTGCCCATCTTAGTCAAATAGGCTGTGACAAGGAGTTGTGGAGTGGTGCATTGCCCTGGTGGAAATGCCACAGACCCGATTTGAAGAGTGCTGGCCTCGTCCGACGGAATCTCTTCCTGAACTCCCTTAAAACCTCAACATAGTAACCTTAACACTAACCCTTTGGCCAATTAACTCTGGTGTTCTGACTTCCTTACTGCTCCCACACTTCTCATCATCCCTCATAGACTCCTTGCCTCCCCTGAATCTCTAATGCCACTCAAAAACTTATGCTGGATTCATGCAAGATGGTCGAAATGCAGTCTGAAGCCTTCCATACGTTTCTGTGGCATTTTTTCCAAGTATAAAACATAATTTTATTGCCTATCGTTCTTCTAAAGTGTCCTCACGTGCAGATTGCATTTTTGAAATTCACCAGCTGTGACAACCAAGCTTTAGTAGGGTGTATTCCTGTTGCTGCTGTAGCTGTTCATTTGAACCTAAAATCATAAAAATTGGTTAGTCATCTCTTACGATGTATAGCAATAACGTACTGCATGTTCAAGAGTCTACAACAATTGTAAATGCCTGTACAAAAAAGGTCTGGAAACTTATTGAAGGCACCACGTATATGTATATATATATGATTCAGCATTAAATAACATGCCATAAAACCCAACTGAACCAACCCCAACCGAACCAAACCAATGGTCGCAAACGTCATGGCATTTTTACACATTTAAAATCACCACACTTAAAGTGATATATTGTTTTATTTCTTTGCATTACCCGAGTTCAACGATCAAATTGAGTTGTTTTGAGGTCCAGTTTATGCTATTTTTGTTGGCGTTTTTCAAATCTTGAAGAAAGAAAGAAATGAAAGTAAAAAAGAAATAAACATCGAATAAATTGAGTGATTTATTGTTTCCAAGCGTCGATGAAGACACCAAAAAGAAAGTAAAACAAGGAGAATCGTGTCCACGGAATGATTTTAAAAGTTATTAAAACTTTTATTTCAAAGTTTTTCAAACAGTCATGTTTCTGAGAAGAAAAGTATTTCCCAAATTGGAAAGTGTTCCGTTTAGAAAGAAATTTAATATTTATATTATTTAGTTTAAAAAATCCTGAATCCATTTTTTTAATATGAAAAGAAGTTGTACTTGTCTTTAATTGTAATCATTTTGAGATGAGGCTTTTTTTTTTAAATCTGAGGATTAATTTTTATTTTATTTTATTTATTGCAGACTTTTCCCCCTCATCTTGGTAGTTTTTGTGTTGTTTCTTCTTTCACTACGTTTTGGCCAAATTTCTCATCTCAAAATGATTCCAATTAAAGACAAGTACAAAACATTCGGTACGGACCCGACTCTGGAAGACCAGATAAGGATTCATAAGACCAAAAAATTCATCCTTGATCGCCCTTCGGGGATAGAGGCGTTGAGTCTCTTCGGTTTCAGGTAAGCATTGTCAGAATAGCGGTTTCAAATCCTACCCAAGCCGACCAGAGGTTTACTTGTTCAAAAACGTGGTGCGATAGACAACAACTATGGAAGGCAGTAAATACTGGGGATACGGTTACAAGACTCAGCATTCCTATCCAAGGTCGCGGTAAAATCACCTGAAGAAGGCCAGAGGTGAAATTTGGCCGAAACGTAGTTAAAGAAGAAACAACACAAAAACTACCAGATGAGGGGGAAAAGTCCGCAATAAATAAAAAAAAAAATTAATTCCCAGATTGAAAGTATTTCCCAAATTGGAAAGTGTTCCGTTTAGAAAGAAATTTAATATTTATATTATTTAGTTTAAAAAATCCTGAATCCATTTTTTTAATATGAAAAGAAGTTTCTTTGGAAAATTTTTGAGTCATTTTTTTCGCATATCTTATCGATTTTTTCACATCATATTATGAGATACTTATTTATGGAATCATCAGTTGATATTGAAAATAAATGGAATTCTTTTGCTTTTTATTCATTTAGCTATTTTGATATACACCGATGTTTTATATAAAATTCAACCGGCATTATTGACTGGAGTTTTCTAGTTGTACATAATAGTAGATGGACCACGATATAAATAAAACAGCGCATATAGATATTGTCTCATCCAAAGGAATGTTAGTAAAAAGAGAGACAACATCAAAAGAGACCAATTATTGGGACTCCATACAAATGGGTAGTCGACGAATGATAGAGGAAAATGTAAAAGAGTCCTTTACGCAACACCCGCAATAAAATTCTAAAACAGGGTTAAGGACTTCAACCAACCATTTAGCCCAAGAATGCTGAGCGGAATGGCACATAGAAAGAATAGGCCGCAGAGGAATACCCGGTTTATGATTTTTTTTGGTAATTCATACATTCTCTGCGAACCAACTGGATGAATAAATTTATAGACCTCATCCGATATGAGTTTACTTTTAAATAACTCAATAAAATTCTTTTGTAATTTATTTTTAATTTTCTAAGTATCATCAAAAGACAAGTCCCCAATTTTTAGATACTTGTTGGAATCTTCCAGAATAGCATCCATTTTGCTTACATCTGCTCTGTTTGAAATAACCATGCCAGCACCTGGGATATCAAAAAGTTAAATAAAACCTGCCCGTGTGTCCTCAGGAAACTCTCTGTCCTCCTTCAGCAGGCTTGGAAGAAGGGTATTGTAAAGTAAAGTTAGCGACCATAGTCGAGGGTGACCCGAAGGCTCCCTTTTCGATAGCTACTACACCAAGGTGTAGGGGAGGGCGCTACTCCATTCCCAGGATTGCTCCACTTTACCCTTGAACCGTACCTTATAATGCTGAGTGTTAAGCAAGGTGGTATCAAGTTCCATTTTTAAAGTCTTTGGTATGACTCGACCTGGGATTGAACCCAGGTCTCCCGGGCCAGTACATAAAAAAAAAGAAGGGCAAATACTTGAAAGCTTTGAAAAGAAAAGAAAAGAAAAGTTATCAAAATAACCATAGCGCAATTTTCAAATCAATATTTGAATATACTTTTTTTTTCAGATTTCCCCTGCAATTACCTCCCCTGTTTGCAAATGGACAATGGCAATATGATGCCTGAGACCATGGCCATTTGCAGGTATTTGGCCCGTGAATACAGTAAGTAAAATCATTATATTTTTCATCCAGTAATTGCATTTTATTTTCGTTCAAGCTTTTCAAAAGTTGGTAAAACAATCTTTTGCTTAGCACTGGATGTTACCTCATTTAATGTTATTCGGGGACGTTTTAATGAAGTGACACCATCGGCTTATGAATATTCATATTGACACGCACCCACACGTGCTATGCAAATATGGCGATACAAAACATATGTAGTATATATATAAGCGGCGATCAAGATCAGTACAGCTGTTGTAGCAGTTCGGTAGTCCAGAGCACAAGTGGACACCGTCAATGCTCTAATTAGACCACAACCCACACTGCCAACCCAAAAAGCACAATTTTAAAATTTTAAAATCTAAATTAAAACGTGTGTACAATACATCAAATTAAAATCTAGACTTCTATATATACATCTATATTTTGATATCCCAAATTAGAAAATGAATATTGTCCTGTCAAAATATTTTTACAGATTAGCTAAACATGAGTTTGCCACTACGAGCTTGCGATTAAAAGTTAGTCCATGGAATAGAAACTCATTGACAAAAGAAAAAGTTCCAGTAGAAACTGACAGTAAAGGAGGTCATGCTGACATTCACTTAGACATAAAAGGAACCATGATATTTGATTTCTTGGAAACGGTACTGGTATATATAGTTGAATTGTCAAGTTATTTATCATCATTTTAGTACGTTTTACAGAATGACTCAAATATACTGGAAACTTTCGTTAGCATAATTCCCATTGAATAGTAGTGATAGCACGGAATTCCCTAACTCTCACCCACCATCTGTTACAGTCATCCATCGCTTCTGTTAATTCCTCTAAAGAACATCCAGTCTCCACAAAGAACTTGTGTATATAATTCCTTATCGAACGGCCAACACTTGCGCGTCCATGTGTAAGAGTCTATTTGTATGTATGATACTTGTTTTGGGGCTTTGTAACAGATTTTTCGAACACTGGGTTCAAATCTCAGCCTCAGCAGAACCCGTCCCTTGTTTATCTACGAGATATACAATGCGGTTTGGACGTATTTTTAAACTAGTCACTGTTACCCTTCGAAGAGGCGCCTCTGGTGGTGTAATGGTTAGCAAGCTCGACTAGCAAACCTACACGAGTGAGTTCGAGTCTCATTGGGTGCCCCCTTCTCATGGCCTTGTGCCACATCTAAGCAAAAAGCTTAATAAATTACCACTGTTACCCTTCGAAGACTGTCTATTTTTTCGCATTAATATACACCCGAATAGATGAGTAGCTGTAGTTTCCTTACTGAAGAGGTCATCGATCAATAAGATTCCCCCACCTAGCATTGCGTGAAATATGTCGTTAATCCGTTTTTGATTTCTTTCTTCTAGCTTCGCATCCACCATGCTGCATACCATGGTAGTTACTCCAAATTAGAGAAAAATACCTCCTACCTTAAGTATCTGGAAAAATTAAGTTTTGTTCACTAAGGAAAAATCAGGAAATGAATTGGAAAAATTTTCGTTACATAAAATAAAAAGTATAAAAAAACAAACTAATTCAATATTTTTCTTTAAGTAGCATAATTCCTTTTTATTAGATTTCTACCCAAAGAGCCCTATGGACATGTTCAGGTGTGACTATATCTGTGACTGCTTCTATGAAATCATGCACGATTACATGAGGTACTACCACTGGAAGAACGGACGCTTCAGGGTGAGTCAGTTATTTCATATATAAACATTTCCACACTCTTGATAGAAACTGTTAAGAATACAGGTTAAATAAAAATCGACATTAATACTAACAGGAATTAGTTAATACGTAAGTCATGTGCTTTGTAAATAATGATTGCTTCAATGAAATCATGCACGATTACATGAAGTACTACCACTGGAAGAACAGACGCTTCAGGGTGATTAAATTATTTCAAATTTGTCACATGTGCATCTTTTAACTCGTTATATAGAGAAATACACAAGAAAATAAACTTTTAAATGATTATCATAAAATTATCTACATATAAATACATAAAAAGTAATAAATCAACAAAACGAACAATCACTGTTAATCTGAAACAAGTTATCATTTTATATTTATGTCTTCAACATAGATTTCGAATTTGCTCAGTATAAAATTTTTAAATTTTTTGACAAAAAAAAAAACAAACAAAAAAAAACAAAACAAGAAAACAAAACAAAATAAACTATCGATGTAAATGAAATGAAGAATATTATTGCAAAATAAAATGCTATTAGACATAAGAAAAATGCAGATGTTAGCTCAGTCTCTCTCTCTCTCTCTCTATATATATATATATATATATATATATATGATATCATTCTGTCCATCTATCTATCTATCTATCGCTGTGATATCTCTCTATATATCTATGATGTATGTCTCTCGAGTTGACTATCTGTTTATCTATCTATCTATCGATCTCTGATGTAAGTCTATCTGTCTAGTAGACTATCTATCTATCTATCTATCTATCTGATGTCTGTCTGTCTAGCTGACTGTCTGTTTGTTTGTCTGACTGTCTTTTTATCTATGTATCGATCTATCTGATGTCGGTCTTTCAAGCTGACTATCTATCTATCTATCTATCTATCTATGATATCTATCTATCTATCTATGATATCTATCTATCTATCTATCTATCCTGTCTCTAACTCTCACAATTTCTAGTTGCATTCTATAACATGTCTTGTTTTTTTTTAATTTTTGATGGTGATAATGTTCGTCTCCTTGGAAGGAAACAAGTTAATTAAAAACGTAAGACGAGAATCTTTTTTCGGTTTCATTCATTAGATTTACATACATCTTTTTTCAATACTATCTTCCTATTGTTACACAGGCTTTTATATTCAAACAAATCTGTGAATAACTGAATTGTGTTTTCATTGATCTTCATATTTCTTTTCCCAGTACAATATGAACGACTGGGGTTTCGGAGGTGAAAGTTCTTGCAGTAACTACGACGTAAGTTTTTTTCTTTATTTATTTTCTATAAAGAAAATGTAATTCAATTTTTCTACCAAATATTGGAAAGTCTATCATTCAGAGATCGGCGTTTTTACCGTTACTAATTTTTCTGAGTGGCCGACTATGAAATTTCTTGGCTGCTTCACTGTTGCCTAAAAGTGACTCTACGTCCTTTAATTTTGATTTTGACCATCTTTCAAATATGATATTGGTATGAATTTCTTACCAATAAATATCCCCAAAAATCATACTAGGTCTTTTATTTTAAATGATGGACATTTACTACCCATACGAAATGTGGGTAAGTTCTGGTTTGGAAAAGTTAAGCTAAAATGTGATAAAACGATCCATTGGCCTAATGAGTAGAGTGTTCGCAATTGGCCCGGGAGGCCGGGGTTCAATGCCAGTTTAAGTCATTACAAAGATTTTAAAAAATGGTTCTTGAAGCTGCTTTGCTTAGAACTCAGGTCTATAAGGTAAGGATCAAGAGTAAAGTGGAGCAATCCAGGGAATGGAGTAGCACACTCCCCTACACCTCGCTGTGGTAGCTATTGAAAAGGGAGCATTCGGGTCACTCTCGACTAAGGTAACCAACTTTACATTGTACTTTGATAACATAGTCATGATATTCATTTTTAGTAATGACAACTTTTCAGTCTGAATGGAACATTGGTAAACATTCCTTACCAGTAAATATGCTAAACTTTAATAAAAGCGAATCTACGTCCTACACTTTTTATAACAACTACCTTATAAACCGTATGTAATATGGTATGTACTACTTCCGAATTTGACCTGTTGGCTGGGGCTTTAGAATACACCGACTGCACCTCTGTAGAGAGGTAAGACCTCCCCCCTCCAACGAGAGTCCTGGATATGACTCTAAGCAATCTGATGTTGAGGTTTAATGTTGCTGCAATTTTGGTGAATGTGGAGCACCCCTTCATTGCCATTGCTCCCAGGTCCTCTCTAGTAGCACCTAATAAGGTCCTATATATGGGTGAAATATGGTAGAACCTAATAAGGTCCTATCTATGGGTGAAATAGAAATAACTACATACTTATGCTAAACTGAATTATTTGAATTAGAACTGTTTGACTAAATTGAATTGATTGAACCAGAAACGTTTTTAACGATTAACCTTTACTAACAATTAAACTGCGTGCTTATACTAAACTGAATTGTTTGAAATGGAACTGTTTTTGACATTGAAGCTGTACTTTCACAAAACTGAATTGTTTAATATAGAACTGTTTTAACATTTGATTTGTGTAAACAAAATCTGTACTTATACTAAACTTAGCAGAATTAGAACTGTTGGAATAAACTGAATAGCTTGAAATAAAAAAGGTTTTTGACAATTAAACTGTATACACGTGCTGGGCTGAATTATTTTAAATAGAACCGAGTATTTGTAAAAAATGAATTTGGCGTTAATTAACCAAAAAAGGTTGATATGCCATAAAACTCAACCAACCAACCTTGAGATTGATTATTTTAAACTTTAATAAAAGTTTTCTGTTATCTTTTATTTTTAGCAATTATCATTATACAAACCATGCTTGATATTCGTATGTAAAGTAAGGTAGTTGACCGTAGTCGAGGGTAACCAGAAGGCTCCTTTTGTAGTAGCTACTACACAGAGGTGTAGGGAAGGGCGCATCTCCTTTCCCTGAATTGCTTCACTTTACCCTTGATACGTACCTTATAATGCGGAGTGTTAAGCAAGGAGGTATCAAGCACCATCGAACCCAGGTCTACCCGATCATTGGCGAACTCTCTACCCAATTACCAATAATTATTCTAAACTTGAACATATGTCTCTGTGCGTAGTTTATTTTTAGCCATGACCATCTTAAAAACCTTATGTAATAAGGGCAATATTCTTAGGATAAGAATTATCTTAAAATTATGATTACAAACAAACTTTATTAGTAGTAGAAAATCTCGTCACTGGTATACCTGTAACATTAAAGTCCAAAAATATATGACCAAGATATGAATACGTGAAATAGACATAAGGAATCCGAAAAACCCAAAATTGGTTCAAGTACGAAACTTTTATTTACCTTTTTGAGTTTAAGGTTTTTCGACATTGGGAAAGAGAGACACAATTTCTTCAACAAACGCGCGGCACATTTCGTAGACCACCAACTGGTCTCGCTTCGGCGAGAACAAAAATCGACTACCTTCCTCTAGACTCGAATCTCAAGTTTTTCGTTCGGGGTTTAAATCTCAACTATCTATTTTTTTCAAATCCCCCAAACCCTCAGCGCTTTCGGGCATGACGTCATTCATGTCCCCTGTCACATTTCCTATCTGGGTTTTTCATTGTGACTTCTCTGATTGTCGCATACACCAAGCGCGCGCGTGAACACCTGCGCTCAATGTGTGCACCTAACTAACCCATACACTAAGCGAAAGGTTCTCAGCCCAACTAAACCGAAAGGCAAGATATGTAAAACGAAATCCCTCTGCAATTATATCACATACCACTATAATTGCGTGAGATGTGTTTAGGCTGGTGAAATATTCCCATGTACATATTTCTCCTGTATTTTTATAAAGAAAACTTAAAGAAACACCTCTTTGACAAGTAGTTGGTATACCTGAAGTTATCTCCCTTAAGTTATATTTTTGGACTGTTTTCTACGAAATGGAAATCAACTCAGTTTATTTATAAGCATTCAAAAAGAATATATGTATCTTGTTTTTTTTCAGAATTACATGTACTGGAGATACATGAACACCTTTAACAGAATTATGCCCTTCATGGAGAGGACTCTGAGCATGCGCAACGGAGGAAGCAAATTCTTCATGGGAGACATGGTAAATTTCGTGTGTGAATTATACATTCAATCGAGCTATAAATCTATACCTACAAAAGAATAATATATATATATATATATATATATATATATATATATATATATATATATATATATTCAGGTTCATATATAAATTCAAATTAGTTTAAAGATCTTTTTTTCTCATAATTATTTCATTTGGATGGTTTTTTTCCGTTTATTTAAGCTGAAAAATAATTTTTGTGAAGATTTTATTAAAAATGTAATATAACTTTTTAGAAAAATTGGCTCCAATAATGTTTCCCCCCCCATACTCAACAAAATTGTAGGATTGAAATACAGTCAAAACTTACTTATATAGATAGTACAGACTATAATATCTATTCATACCCACTCACTCACACACACACACACACACACACACACACACGTGTGTGTGAGGGGGTTAATGTGTGCAATCTGTGTAAGTTATATTATACAAGGAAATAAGTGTATTGTCAAGGAAGCAAATCATCCTTAAAGATATATTTATTCCAAAAAAAGAAAACTTTTTTTTCAGTTATTAACGGACTTCATTCCTTTTGCTGTCGACATAGTTTTCTATCTATCTATCTATCTATCTGATTTGTTCTATCTATCTATCTATCTATCTATCTAAATATACATATATATGTATATATATACATACATATTTATATGTGTGTGTGTGTGTGTGTCGGTATATATATATATATATATATATATATATATATATATTTCTTTAAGAAAAAACAAAAACCAGTCACATTAGGATTATAAATTTATTTCCATCCTGTTATGGGTTTTGATATAAATCAAAACCACTAAAGAAAAAACCCAACAGAACTTCTTCAGATCTTATGGATAAAATAATTTAGAATAGACAGAAAAGATGGGTGGGAGGAGATAGAATACGCATGAAGAGTTTTCTCCTCATATAGCCTACTTTCGTTTTTTTTAATTTATTGCCGGTTGGAATTAAAGTAAATTATTATTTTAATTTTTATTTTTTAAAATCTAAATACATTTCTACTTAAAACTCAAGATTCAATATTAATTTAGATAAGTACAACATTCTCTAATAATTTTACATAAGGATACAGAAATACTTATATCAAATTAAATTCAAAATTTAAAATTAAAATTTTTAATTTAAAATTTTATTTTCGTGCCTATTAATTCAGTTACCCTTCCATTGACGAGTACGTACACATCACATGATTTATTTTCATTTTTTTTAATTCTATTTTATTTTTATTCATTTACCTTAAATGTCAATTCGATCCTATGTTTTTTTTATTTAAGCATTATTCATGAAAATTTGTCTATAGTTTAAATTTATACCTATGTGTACATCTAGCTATTAATTCACGTTAATTCACAATATTATATATATATATATATATATATATATATATATATATATATATATATATATATATATATATATGTGAAGAACACATATGTAGCACAAATTAAGGAGCCGTCTTGGTACGGGGTTACTGCCGGGCCCGATATGATGTTTAATGACCCGAAATCTGGAATAAAGGCAAGGCATCACTGTTAGCAACAGTAGTCGAGAACGACTCGTGGGTTCCCCTTTCATTAGGTACAACATCAAGCTATTTGTATACAGTTTTGTGTAGGAGCTAATGAAAATACAGAACCTAAATACGTTAAAGTTGAACCTAAGTGCCTTACGATTTACCTTTGATTGCTCCAGTATAAAGGGGGTAATATTTTCACACACACACACACACACACACACACACACACACACGTGAGTTCGAGGGGGCAATCTGTGTAAGTTATATTATCTAATGAAATACGTTTATTGTCAAGGGAGCAAATCAGATATATATATGTATGTATATACATGCATATTTATATATGTGTTGTGTCGGCGTATATATATATATATATATATATATATATATATATATATATATATATATATATATATATATATATATATATATTGTAAAGGATGACATTTCTTACCAAGGTGACGGTGCTCATGTACTTTCAAATATCCGTAAATCTTAGAGCATATTAAGAGAATTATATATATATATATATATATATATACACACACACACATACAAACATATTTTTATAGTTGTTGTCTATCTAAATATACATATATATGTATGTATATACATGCATATTTATATATGTGTTGTGTCGGCGTATATATATATATATATATATATATATATATATATATATATATATATATATATATATTGTAAAGGATGACATTTCTTACCAAGGTGACGGTGCTCATGTACTTTCAAATATCCGTAAATCTTAGAGCATATTAAGAGAATTATATATATATATATATATATATATACACACACACATACATACATATTTTTATAGTTGTTGTCTATCTAAATATACATATATATGTATGTATATACATGCATATTTATATATGTGTTGTGTCGGCGTATATATATATATATATATATATTGTAAAGGATGACATTCCTTACCAAGGTGACGGTGCTCATGTACTTTCAAATATCCGTAAATCTTAGAGCATATTAAGAGAATTATATATATATATATATATATATATATATATACACATACATACATATTTTTATAGTTGTTGTCTATCGCACCACGTTTTTGACCAAGTAAACCTCTGGCCGGCTTGGGTGGGATTTGAAACCGCTATATTCTGACAATTCTCACCTGGAACCGTAGAGACTCAACTCCTCTATCCGCTGCGCCATGGGCCCCGAAGGTGCGATAGACAACAACTATTGAAGGCAGTAATTACTGGGGATACGGTTACAAGACTCAGAATTCCTATCCGAGGTCGCGGTAAATTACCTGAAGAAGGCCAGAGGTGAAATTTAGCCGAAACGTAGTGAAAGAAGAAACAACACAAAAAACTACCTAGATGAGGACAAAAGTCCGCAATAAATAAAAATTAATTCTCAGATTAAGAAGCCTCATCTCAAAATGATTCCAATTAAAGACTAAGGGTCTTACGCTTTACCTTTGATTGCTCCACTTTACCATTGATTCGTAATTTATAATAAGGAGTGTTAAACAAGGTGGTGTTAGGTATCGTTTTTTGAGTCTTTTCTATAACTCAACCTGGGATTAAACCTCGGTCTCCCAGACCATTGGTGAACAATATACATAAATGTGTGTATGCCCGTGCATGTGTGTGTATATTTGTTTTACTTTTGACCTTTCCCTTCTATCGCTTTGCCTGACAGGGGGAGAAGTATAAAGGGAGCAATATTTTCACTTTCAATAACCTATTTTTTCATACGCTGTGTTCAAAATTTTATCTTTTTCTCATCACTCTTATATCATTTTTAGATTTTATATACGTTAAAATTATTTCAGCATCAAAATTCAAAAGAATTCATAAACTTAGAATATAATTTATTGATATTTCAGATGATGTGGTGTGATATGAAAGGCATGAACACCCTTATCCTCCTAGCTTTGGATTAAATAGTACTTAAACTGTCCTTCTAGAAGGATGCATTTGGCATTAAATAACATTCGAAGGTTGATATCAAATGTCGTTTAAAAATCTAACATTTATTGTCGTCCTATTTCAGATGATGTGGTGTGATATGATGTTCTACTGTTGCATGGAGAACATGTTCAGGGAGAACCAGTCTATGTTCAGCAGCTACCCCAAATTGATGGCCCTCTACAACCGTGTCGCTGCCCACCCTAAGATCTGCAGTTACCTCAAGAGTCGCTGCAATACCTGCTGGTAGAAATTTAAAGTCTGTTTTAACAATGACACCTTTCAGGTGTAAGCAAACATATTCTTTGATCAATAAAATAATTATTTCTTTTTAAAATTTGCTTTGATTTTTTTTTTCATTTCTTAGAATAAAAAATGTGACGCACACGATCTCCATTGATACATCATCATCATCATCATGATGTTGTATTCCCTGATCCTCGCCACTCATCGCTATCGTCCATCGCTCCCGGTAGGATTTCCATGCTACTTCCTGTATCAGTACAAAGCTGTTGTAGATACGTTCTTACTGGTCACCCAACCCTTATTCGTCCGAGTGACGGATTCCACGCAAGCCGAAACACTACTGCATAGCTTGGAACGAGCCGCTGCAGGCATTGGCCTGCATGTCAATGCACACAAAACTGAATATATGTGCTATAATCAAACAGGTGACATCTCCACACTAGACGGAACCTCTCTGAAACTGGTTGACAAATTCACCTACCTAGGAAGCAGTGTCTCATCAACCGAAAAAGACATAGACACGCGGCTAACGAAGGCATGGACAGCTATCGATAGGCTTTCGATCATATGGAAATCAAACCTGAGCGATAAAATGAAACGCAGTTTCTTCCAGGCTGCGGTCGTGTCGATACTGCTATATGGATGCACTACTTGGACGCTGACTAAACGGCTGGAGAAGAAGCTAGACGGCAATTATATAAGAATGTTGAGAGCAATATTGAATAGGTCCTGGCAGCAACACCCCACAAGGCACCAACTATACGCTCACCTACCACCTATCACGAAAACTATCCAAGCTAGACGAACCACACATGCCGGACACTGCTGGAGAAGCAAGGACGAGCTCGTAAGTGATGTACTCCTATGAACCCCCGCATATGGCCAATCAAACGCAGGACGACCAGCTCGAATATACATACAGCAGCTATGTGATGATACAGGATGTAACCCTGAAGACCAGCCGGAGGCGATGAATGATAGGGAGACGTGGAGGGACAGGATCTGGGATATCCAAGCTGGCCGCACGACATGATGATGATGATGGTATTAAAACGAAGATAAAATGCACACCTGTTTAAAATGATAGTGAGCATTATTAAGGTACTGGATTTCGGACTAATACCCTTGGGGAAGGTACGAACCCTCTTATCCCGGCAGCTATGGGTTAAATTGTACCAAGAATTTTCTACCTGCATAGATTTTAGTATCAAATAACCCACGAAACAAAACATTATTAAACTAAAACAAATCGAAGCAAATCTCAAATAAAAATCAGTTTATCTGTCTTTGTGAAGCTGCACACAAACTCAAGATCTGAAATTTTCGAAATTATGTTTTAAAATTCGAAGTACGCTGAAATAATAAGGTGAACAAGTGGAACCATGCTAATAACAATATGATAATTATCACTGATATTTTACACTGGAATTAAATTGTTTATAATTTCAATGTACTTCGTTAATATAGAACCTAACTTAATCTCCACCCTGTATATATATATATATATATATATAGTCACACACAGACAGATCTGTTTCGTTCTATCAGAACTCATCAGAGTGGCTAGACAGTATCTTTCCGTAGCTGGGAACGAAACCTGGTTGACTCAAACGGCAAACCAAAGCTTCTAACCATGTAGCCACGAGGAGATATTAGCTACGAAGTAAATTTTAAACGGTTATGAAACACAATTAATATTGTTTACATACATCCGTTCAACGGTCGCCGAGGCTTCAATTCATCTACGAAAAGGCTTGCAATAGACGTTAATGCCAACACGATTACTTCTTCGCTAGAGGACTCAACCCCACGGGGGTAGGGGAGTATATATATAGTCATCCACAGACAGATGTTTCGTTCTATCAGAACTCATCAATGTGGCTAAACAGTATCTTCCAATGGCTGGGATCGAAACCCGTTTGACTCAAACGCCAAACCAAAGCTTCTAACCATTTAGCCACGAGGAGATATTAGTTACGAAGTAAATTTTAAACGGTTATGAATCACAATTAATATTGTTTACATACATCCGTTCAACGGTCGCCGAGGCCTCAATTCATCTACGAAGAGGCTTGCAATAAAAGTTAATGCCAACACGATTACTTCTTCGCTATATATATATATATATAGTGTGTGTGTGTGTGTGTGTGTGTGTGTGTGAAAGACAGAGTGTGCGTGTGTTGAATAAAGTAAACGGAATGAAACATGCATTTAAATGAATGGGAAAAGATTTGTTAGTTAATTAATTCCATCTTAATTAGTTCCATCGTAATATTCGAAAAATTAGCGTAATATTTTTTTTTTGTATTTTTCTGTATTTTGCTACATATATCAACATAATCATGGTTTAGATTCGTGTACGAAGATCTTGGTGATAGATGTACTCTCCTACAGCAGGTTATATTGTGAGTCATGTTGCCAGTGCACGACAAGTAGGAACAGTCACAGCGGCCACAGCTGAAGGTCAGGTCAGTAGTCAATAACAGAGTGTTGCTGTTCCTCACCCGGTGTCGTTTCTCCTTGAGAGCGATTCTGTAGTGTTTTCAAAAACTATGGTAGGTGGTGACACCCCAGTCGTCATGGTTCTCGGCTAGAATGCACCATCGATGATAATTGATACGACATGCACTGTAATATAATTTTTATTAATTACTTCAGTTGATTATTTTATTTTAGCGATAAAGTGCGAGCTGGTTAAAAATTTTGAATTTGACATCATAAGCATAAGTTTGCGCAGGAAAGATCAAGAGTGCTGATTTGGGGTGCGTTCACATGTCAGCCCCTGTCAGAATAAAGCTTTTTTTTTTAATCGGCTGTGGGCGTGAAGTTCTAAAAGACATTGGATACAAGCCAGCTAATTCTAGCATGATGGAAAAATTTAGAGGTACACTGATTAAGAGAATAATTGGCAGAATATATATCAGAATATTTTTACAACTTAGAATATTTGGACTATTGACATCATCTTCATTGTTATAATCACAATCTTCTGGTGTTTCTATTCCAATTCTGTTGGCCATGAACGGGTACAAGTGCTAAGTTATATTAAGTATTCCTTGTTATTCTTACCTGTTGTTGGGATTGAACCAGCAATCTCTTGATGATTTCACACAGAAACACCTTAGGACCAAACGCCTTACGTACTGAGCTATGTGCCCGAGCCGGACTATTCAGAATGAATTTTGGGATTTATAAACCAAATCTCTCCATCACGCTTTTTTTTACCAAATTGCAATTTTTTGTGTGGACTACCGAGTTTGACCTGAAACACTTCAAGAAGGCCGAAGACCATATCGGCTGAAACGTTGTGATTATAACAATAAAGTTAAGGTTAATCGTCCGAATATTCTTAGTAATAATAATTATGTAGCTTCATCTCAGAGATTTAGACAAATAACATATCAGAAGAGATCTAAGACGCAGTGGGGACAGTCTTAGATTA
This sequence comes from Sepioteuthis lessoniana, assembly GCA_963585895.1. NCBI lineage: Eukaryota > Metazoa > Mollusca > Cephalopoda > Myopsida > Loliginidae > Sepioteuthis > Sepioteuthis lessoniana. The sequence continues at coordinate 12,066,497 of OY757942.1, forward strand.
AGTTGGAGGAAGACAGTCGAGGAGTGAGTCGGGGTTAGGCAGTCGAGGAGTGAATCAGAGTTAGGCAGTCGAGGAGTGAGTCGGAGTTAAGCAGTCGAGGAGTGAGTCGGAGTTAAGCAGTCGAGGATTGAGTCGGAGTTAGGCAGTGGAGAATTTAGTCGGAGTTAGGTAGTCGAGAATTTAGTCGGAGTTAGGTAGTCGAGAATTTAGTCGGAGTTAGGCAGTCGAGAATTTAGTCGGAGTTAGGTAGTCGAGAATTTAGTCGGAGTTAGGTAGTCGAGAATTTAGTCGGAGTTAGGCAGTCGAGAATTTAGTCGGAGTTAGGCAGTGGAGAATTTAGTCGGAGTTAGGCAGTCGAGAATTTAGTCAGAGTTAGGTAGTCGAGAATTTAGTCGGAGTTAGGTAGTCGAGAATTTAGTCGGAGTTAGGTAGTCGAGAATTTAGTCGGAGTTAGGCAGTCGAGAATTTAGTCGGAGTTAGGCAGTCGAGAATTTAGTCGGAGTTAGGTAGTCGAGAATTTAGTCGGAGTTAGGTAGTCGAGAATTTAGTCGGAGTTAGGCAGTGGAGAATTTAGTCGGAGTTAGGCAGTCGAGAATTTAGTCGGAGTTAGGCAGTCGAGAATTTAGTCGGAGTTAGGCAGTCGAGAATTTAGTCGGAGTTTGGCAGTCGATGATTTAGTCGGAGTTAGGCAGTCGAGGAGTGAGTCGGAGTTAGGCAGCCGAGGAGTGAATTGGAGTTGAGTAATCGAAGATTAAATAGGAATAACGGAGTCAAAACTATGAAATTGACGAGTTTTTGTTGAAATCGGTTGTGGTCAAGATATAAAAGATAAATATTTTGGATGGGTGTCAGCGGAGACTAAAATTACGTGTAATTGAAAGTTATAATGTTACAAGTTTTTGTCAGATTGATTAAGCGAATAATTAGCAGAATATATATAAGCAGAATCAGTTAGGATAGTCGAATTCGTCGGTCGGTCGGTCGGTATATCAGAGTTCGAATCTGGTCGGAGGCTGAGGCAGTTGGATGACAAGTTAGCTTTTTGGGTGTAGGGCTAGATTGTTCGTCTCGTCTACCATGAATTAAACCCTCTACTTCTCAAGTGACGTGCCACACATTTTTCATTCTATTTCTCTCGTTTCGAGACGACTACTATGAATTTTGCAGATTATAAAAAAATGTTCGTATAAGGAAACAACCGAGTCCGGTGGTACTTGAGTGCGTAACAACTATTATAATTGATGCCCTGGTATTATACCTCATTTATTTGGTATCGTAGTGTAACATCTCCAAAAGATATTTTTCAAGCCGTCCTTAAATCCCCTCTTTGGTGCCCCTCGGTTGCCATAACTAGCTTGGTGCACAGATTGATCTTGGACAGGCAATGATTTCCCATCCAAGAGATGTGTCCAGCCCATCGTTTGTTCGTATGTTATTCATCAACCTTCTCGGGTTATTTAATGCCAAATCCATTTAGAATGACAGTAGTGGTACTATTTAACCCATAGATGGGAGGATAAAGAGGATTCATACTTTTTCCAAAGGTAATTGTCCGAAAGTGAACGAAATCGAGCGACTGGAGGCTGAACTCGCTTACTACGATTCATCAGTCTAACGCTTTGACCATTACACAACGGGGATAACCTCTCTGCTACTCATGGATGGATCTTTAGGAGTATTGGCCCTATATATGTGAGGGTTACTTTTCAAGGATCCAGTGATAATTTTTTTTTTGTTTATTGCTGACAAATTTTTCGTCAGTTGCAGTGAAATATCATCAGCAGAAACAAATAAAATTAGTGATATCTAATGAAGAAAATGTAAATTTTAAAAAGTCTTATTTTTTGGCTTTTCTGAAAAGTTTCCTTTGTAGAAACTAATTACTTTTCGGTACAACTAAGACAACATTATAATAAAAATAAAGAAAAATAATCACTTCCTATTTCTATGACAGCTATTGAAGTTTCATTAAAATTTGTGACGAAAATGAAAAAAAGAGTGAAACTTATTAACCCTGAATTTTTTGCCTAATAGTATATATATATATATATATATATATTTACTAATCTAATATCTACCAGCATTCACGGTACCAGAAAAAAAAACGCCAGGAACATGAGATAAGAATATCTCGAATCACCGCCCGGGGGTAAAAGAAAAATATTATAGGTCAAAAAGAAAGAAAAGGCCAACCTCGTCAGACACCTTGAAAAAAATCAAGGGATATGCAGTCAGTTGGTCTAAAGGAAACTAAAACCTTCCGTGAACACTGCAATGTTACAATAACAAGAGTGCTCAACACGAGTGGAGCCAATTATAAAATTAACTTAAATCGCAAGTCGGAAATCTACTACAAACCCCGACTCTACAAGAGTTACAGTCTGAGTATTATAAACACCACCCAGGGATTAGACTTCCTGATGATCCGTTAAGGTGAAACTTTAGTAGAAGATATCCGACTCGCGATTTAAGTTAATTATATATATATATATATATATATATATATATATATATAAACCACTCTGTTGGAATAATGGTGCGAGTGTTCGCCAATGGTCTAGGAGACCTTGGTTCAAATCTAGGCTGAGTCATACCAAAGACTCAAAAAATGGTTCTTGATACCGCCTTGTTTAAAGCACATCTATATAAGGTACGAATCTAGGAGGTGCCCATGGTGTAATGGTTATCGTCGTAGTAAATGGACACGGCGACACGGGTTCAAATCCTGGACGAGGCTGATTGCATTTCACATAGCACTAATACCCTTAAGAAAGGTATGAATCAAATTATTCTCCCTCCAGCTATGGGAAAATAAAAGGGCAGACTGGGTTCTTCTGCCTTGGTTAGGCAACTAGTCTGGGAGAAGGAAAACTGAATTCACACCTGTTAAACTCCACTTAAAAATTGAACTTTTGTCCTATCCTGCCCGAGTTGAGAGGTTGGTAAATAAGATTATAAGGTACGAATCAAGGAGGAAATCTTCTCTGAAATTTTCTTCCTGCAAACGCACCAATGATGCTATATAATATTGGCTATTGATTGTTCTTCCTTTCTTAAGGTACTATTTACCAACCCCTCCGCTCGGGCAGGATATGACACAAGGTCAATTTTTAAGCGGAGTTTAACAGGTTTGAATTCAGAGTTTTCCTTCTCCTAGACTAGTTGCCTCACCAAGGCTGAAGAACCTAGTCTGTCCTACTATTTTACCCATAGCTGGAGGGAGAACAATTGGATTCATACCTTTCCCAAGGGTATTAGTGCTATGTGAAATGCAATCAGTCTCGTCCAGGATTTGAACTCGAGTCGCCGTGTTCATTTCCTACGACGATAACGACTACACCACGGGCACCTCCTTTCTTAAGGTAATCGATAAACAAAGTGCCCCTCGCATCCAAAAATACAGATACCAAAACCTTGCCCGCTGATATTTGCATCTTTGGTCGCTTTGGACAGCTTTCACCGGCTGATGTCCTCTCAGCTGACAGCTAATTTGGCTCCGGAATGAAATGGTGGATCCATGTTTCGTCCATTGTCTCATTTTGACGTAAATCACCTTTTTGTTCCGTTCAAACAGTTGCAAACAACGCTCTAATTCGTTGACATTTTGTTATTTTTAATCGATTGCGAGCAAATGTGATACCCATTTTGAACACAGCTTTCTCCTTGACAAATATTCAAGCAAAACAATGAATACACTTCATTTTGATATCTTCAACTCTTCTACCTCACAAAAGTTCAAATTTACGATTGGCCAAAACGAATTTGTGAAGTTTTTCTGTGTTTTCCCGGACAACTGCCGAATTTGGGCGACCTGATCGTTCAGCATGATTTGTGTCTGACCAACCACGTTTAAAATCAGTATACCGCCTCTTAACCATGTTTTCCTACGGAATAGAGTCCAAATAACACTTATCAAGCCACTGCTTTGTTGGGACTGTATTTTTTCCATCAGAATGCAATGCTTTATCAACACACGAAATTCAGATTTTTCCATTGTTTTGAAAATTTGCAATAGCAAGTAAAAAGTAAAATTGGTGACCTTCGTCGAGGATGACCAGTAGGCTCCATTTTCAATAGCTACTGCACCGAAGTGCTGGGAGGGCGCTGCTCCATTCCCTGGATTGCTCCACTTTACCCTTGATCCGTACCTTTTAATGCTGAGAGCTAAGCAAGCCAGCATCACGTACCATTTTTTGAGTCTTTCGAATGGCTCGACCAGGAGATTGAATCCCGGTCTCTCAGACCATTGGCAAACACTTTACCCATTAGGCAAATATTAGCTTCACTTAAACAACTGTAATTTGTAAACAAATAATCCGATTGGTATCAAATTTTGACACGAGATCTTTAAAGGTTAGTAATTGATAAAAATTATATGGATTTTTTTTATTAGTGGCGCCATCTATATGTCAGGCCCGGGACTTATTGAGATGTGTTAATTTCAGTGTTTCTATAAAATTTCACTTGATATTATAACGAACAATATAACAAGATGATTTGTTAGATTTATATCCAAAAGTTAAACATATTCCTCAAAACCTTATTATAAATCTCTTGATATACTCCAATCCTTACAGCTAAAGCTTCTCCGTTTTGGATCTGATTTCTAGAAAACTCTCAGAAAATATTAATAACTTCTGAAAAGCTTTAAATCTTAGACTGCCCGTTCATCTGTGGTAGGAATGCTCCCCAATTTACAACAGGTTTACACTGAAAATTTCAGGATTTATTAGTCGTAATTTACTAAGCTTTTGCTAAAATGTGGCCCGAGGCCTCATGAATGGAACACCCTTGTGAAGGTTTGCTAGTCTAGCTTCCTAGCCATAACACCACCTGAGGATTTGTTAGTCCTGCACACAGAAGTTTTGAATTTTTGTATAATTTTCTTCCTTGCGAAATGCTAAAACATGAATTTTTTTTGCCCAATATTAACAAAATATTCAGGAGTAATTTAAGTTATGCCACTCATTTCTTACGTGATACTTAATGATTCGTTTTAGACTTTGTATATGGGTTCTGTCTCTCGCATACTGTTTCATTTGGTCCTCTTCACTGTAGAAAGGCGTCTGTCTCGCTGCTCACATCCTTACTCTTGGTCATCCTTTCAAAAGAAACATTACTGTTTCTTTTGGTTCGCCTCACTCTAAAAAGGTGTCTGTCTCACCACTCTCATCCTCGCTCTTGGTCATCCTTTCAAAAGAAAGATTACTGTTTCTTTTGGTTCCCCTCACTGTAAAAAGGTGTCTGTCTCGCTGCTCTCATCCTCACGCTTGGTCATCCTTTCAAAAGAAAGATTACTGTTTATTTCGGTTCGCTTCTCTGTAAGAAGGTGTCCATCTCGCCGCTCTCACCTCACACTTACTCATCCTTTCAAAAGAAAGATTGCCCCTTAACATTCTCTATTTACTGAGACCTTCCCAAAGATTACCCCTCCTCTAATCAAATAGGCTCAAATACTATTTTTAAAATTTAGGTCAATATTACTACTCATTATCTGGACAATAATGCAATTAGATATTTACAGGGTGTGTAATCAAAATAGGGAATGAATTTAAAAATTATTTTTTCGTCATTAATACAATTTTGAAAAAAAAAAACGCAATATATCTAATGTTCATGATTAGATTTATTCAAGCACTTTTTAAGAATTAATATTCAACCCATCACGAGTTAGCAGGAAAAGCAACAACAAAGAATCTATGATCTGCTTAAAACCGAAGCCACGCCAAACTTTCCTTATCTGCCGTATACAAAGCAAAGAACAATTTTTACTTGAAAATAACTTTTTAACGAAAAGGGAAGGTAGAGGATTGAAGAAAAAACAAAAGAAGGTTTTTTTAACCGTTCTCGATGCGGTGATTAAGGGAGGGTCCCACAACGTCAATAAGAAAGCAATGAGCTGAATTGAAAGTTTGTGAGAAAATTGAGAGTATGGCAATTAAACAAGATTTAAGCCCAAACCCCTTAATTACGTTATTTAGGGCGTTTTAGAAAAAAACAAAAAAGCAAAAAAACAAATGCAACTTCCCATCCCAATATTGGTTCCCTTAAGACTGTTATTGAGGAGGAATGGAATAAAATGTGTGAAGAATTTATTTTCAAGGCATGCAACTCGTTTTGAAGGTTGTGTTTTATACAATAATTGAAAAAATGGCGACCACATTAAGTAAATTTTTCTGTTTTATTTCTATTTTCTTGTTTCGTTGTTTATTCTTTGAATTGAAATTAATCTAGCTTAATAATCATATTTACCCAACCCCTCCGCTCTGGCAGGATATGACACAAGGTCAATTTTTAAGCGGAGTTTAACAGGTTTGAATTCAGAGTTTTCCTTCTCCTAGACTAGTTGCCTCACCAAGTCTGAAGAGCTCAGTCTGCCCTACTACTTACCCATAGCTGGATGGAGAATATTGGATTCATACCTTACCCAAGGGTATTAGTGCTATGTGAAATGCTATCAGTCTCGTCCAGGATATGAACTCGTGTCGCCGTGTCCATTTCCTACGACGATAAACATTACACCACGGGCACCTCTAGCTTAATCATGTAGGCGGGCTATTGGCCTAATGAGTGGAGTATTCACCAGGGGTTCTGGCGATTAGGAATTAATCCCAGATCGAATCACATTAATTAACATCTTACAACCCGTAAATAATATAGGAAAATTCTTAATTCTTTTCGTACTAACTGCTAATAAAACAACTTTGTTTTTCATATAGCCCATCTGACAATCAATATGTTATATGATTAAATAAAAAGTAAGTTAAACTGGCGACTGAAAGGCAGTACTCCTTTCCCTTGATTGATCCACTATACTCTTGATCCTTACCTTATAATGCCGAGTGCTAAGCAAGATAGCCGCAGGTACTATTTTTTGAATCTTTAGTATGATTCGACCAGGGATTGAACCCAGGTCTACCGAGCTATGGGCGAACACACTAACCATTAGGCCAATCTCTGGTACTACTAACAAATAGATGTATTAAACTTTTACAAAAGCGAATCAACGTCCTAAAACTATCCAAGTCAGACGAATCAGACATGCAGGACACTGCTGGAGAAGAAAGGACGACCTCATAAGTGATGTACTCCTATGAACACCCACATATGGCCAAGCAAAAGACCAGCTCGAACTTACATTCAGCAGCTATGTGAGGATACGGGATGTAGCCCTGAAGACCTGCCAGAGGCGATGAATGATGGGTAGAAGTGGCGAGAAAGGGTCAGGGATATCCATGCTAGCGGCACGACATGATGATGATGACAAGTGGTAAGTGATATAGGAACATTATGCTCACAAATAATTATCTTAGATTTTGATAAAAACAACACTACATCTTTTTTTTTTTATATTGAGCATCTTACAACCCATACATAATATCGTTAACGACTAACAAATAAATACATTCAACTTTAATAAAAGTTTATCTGGAGACTTTAGTATTAATTTTTACCATCTTACAACCTGCATTTTTTATGAGTTAGTACAGTTAGAAAACTTTGAGATAAGTAATTCTATGTCGTTTATTTTAATAATTGCCATCATATAATCTGATGATAATATGGGAAATTTCTGCTTACCGATAATTATCTTAAACTTGGAAAAAAGCAACTCTTGGTAGTTTGTTTTCAAATAATGATCTATCTTGTAGTAATTATTAATCATTATATTTTTCGCTGTAAAATCGGAAGAAGTATCGTGATTAAAAAAAGAAATAAACAATAATTTTTACGTTAAGGATATTTAAAGAACAAATATCGAGATCGGAGCTGTATTTACGAAGACAGAAATAAACAATGAATGGTTCGTTAATTTCTTTATTAAAAACGTTCCCTTAGAACTCCTCGTATATATTCATGCGAAATTTATAGCTACCCTTAAACTATTCGCTGGATATGAAGTGGAGATGTGCCATTATATTTCCTTTTAATGTCCTCCACGTCCTCAACTTTTACAGTTGATATTTCACTTTTAAAAACACTGCTTAAATTCTTTACGTAGTATATATATATATGTTGACTAAGGAACACACAGAAGAGTTGTGATACAACGAAACTGTCTGTGGATGACAATATATACGCTCATTCTCGGGGGATGAACACTCTACCGAAGGAATTAATGACTGCAACCCGCGTAATGCAAGGCTCTACGAATGAATTGAGCATTCTGGTATCTGGTAAGCAAAAATGTAAACAAAAGAAAGCTACTACATAATTCCTTATAATTCCCGAACTGATGTATTGCTGAACGGTATGATACTAAGCCTAACGTAAAGTTGGGCGGGTTTCAATCCCAGCTTAAAGCATTAGCTTTGATAACCTCAAAAATTCAGCTAGGCATACAATCAACTAGTTTCTGAAGTTGAACAAGCGGTATTTTTACGTGCATCTAGGATTTCGTTTCGAGTTCAAAAATTGCCGAGTACACACCCCACAAAGCACCAACTATACGGCCACCTACCTCCCATCACGAAAACTATCCAATTTAGACGAACCAGACATGCAGGACACAGCTGGAGAAGCAGGGACGAGCTCATAAGTGATGTACTCCTATGAATCCCCACATATGGCCGGGCAAAAGCAGGACGACCAGCACGAACATACATTCAGCCGCTATGTCAGGATTCGGGATGTAGCCCTGAAGACCTACCAGAGGCGATGAACGATAGGGAGAAATAGCGAGATAGGGTCAGGGCTATCCGTGCTAGCGGCACGACATGATGATGATCGGCCTCTTTCATAAACTTTTGCAACAATCATTCCCCACAAATTTTCTATAGGATTAGGGTCTGGACAGCATGCTGGGTGGTCAAGAAGTCTTATCTTTAGTTCAAGCGAGTCCTTCTTTGTTATTGATGCATTGTGGATAGCAGCATTATATTGCCGAAAAATCCATTCTTCTCCACATAGATGACACCCTTCTTGTGCGAGAGATAAATCATTTAGAATCTTCACATAATCTGCTGCTTTGTGTCGACCATTGCCAAATTGTAGTTTAAGTTTTCCTGGAGATGAGAAACCTCACCATCCCAGATCATAAAAGATCCTCCTCCACTATGCCTTGTTGAGTAATTCTCTTCTAGAAAAGTTTTATGTGTCAGCACTGCTAAAAGCCATTTGGACCGTCTAAATTGAATTTCTTTTCGTCCGAGAAAATAACTTTTCCCAATTTTAATTGGGAAATGTTATTATATATAAATTTATTATATATAAATTTATATTGACGAACATATTCCAGTCGTTTCTTTTTGTGCTTCATAATTGACTTTAGTCGATGAATTATTTTCTTATGTTTAATTTTTTCGTTGTTCTAATTATTCTTGTACTGCAAGAATTATCCACGAGAGATTTCAATATTTTTTAAAGTTTTGTTTTTTACTTCGCGAACAATTCTTCTCTTGAATTGTGAAGATAATTTTTTCTGACCTGCCAGTCGGTTTTCATTGTTCCATACTTATTTGGACTTTTCAAGTAATTGCAGTAATGGTTTTACTGCGTCCTAAGGCCTTCAAAATTTCTCTTTGAGATTTTCCGACTCTTTTCAGAATTATAATCTCGCTTTTCTCAAATTCAGTTAATTTAGTTCCTGTAGCCATTTATTTATTTATTTATTTTTGCATTTTGAGTATTACAGCTTTAATATTTTTATATTACGTACACTATATATAATAATTCTTTCAATAAAATTATGTCTTTTTACCTTCAGATTTTATAGGTGGTCTTATATTTATGACAAAAATGAATTTTAAAATTTAGCATAAATACTAATATACATATAAACATTTGTTGAAAGTTCTTCGCATTTTAAATTTAAATGTCTCTTAACTGTAATATAATGGCCGAGGGGTTTCGTTTTATGCCTTTGATTTTAATTAGACTGAGAACCTTTGTTAGGTGCAAACCTGAGTGCAGGTGTTAACGCTCGCGAGGGGAGGATGTGTCGTTCATAGATGTCAAAAAAAAAATACGATTGAAAGGTTCACCAATGGATGTGAATGACGTCATGCACCGGAAGCACGTGCGCAGAGGGTTTTGAGGATTTTGAAAAAGTCAGTTGAGTTGAGATCTGGACACCGGACGAGAAGGGTCGACATTTTGGGGTTCGCAGAGGCCAGACGAATTTACGCACTCCGGGCGCCGCACGAGATGGGGAGGGCAGATGAAAAAGCCAGAATAGAAAGAATGTGTATCGCTCTCCTTATGTGGAAGAACCTTTCAACTCAAAGGTAATAAAAGCTGGTGAATTTCAAAAATGCAATCTGGACGTGAGGGCATTTTAGAAGAACGATATGCAATAAGATTCTATTTTAAACTTGGAAAAATGCCACAGAAACGTATGGAATCCTTTAGACTGCTTTTGGAGCATTTTTCATGAATCTAGCATCAGTTTTAAAGTGGCAAAGAGATTCAAAGAAGGCAGGGAATCTGGGAGGGATGATGGAAGATATGGGAGGAGTAAAGTCAATACACCAAAGTTGATTGGCCAAAAGGTTAGGGTTAGGGTTAGGGTTACTATGTTGAGGATTTAAGGGAGTTTCGGAAGAGATTCTTAGGGAAGAGGCCAGCACTCTTCAAATTGGATCAGTGACATTTCCACCAGCAAAATGCACCAGTCCACAATTCCATCCTTGTCACAGACTATTTGACCAAGATGGGTATCAACACAGTTCCTCAGCCTCACTATAGTCCAGACCTTGCTCCCTGTGACTTTTGGTAATTCCCTAAGCTCACAGGCTGTCGTTATAAGACAATTGAGGAGATGAATGAGGCTGTGACGAAGTGCATTGACACGCTCATATAAGAGGACTTCCATGGAGCCTTCCAGAAATTGTTGTAACGGTACAACAAGTTCATTGCAGCCGGAGGAGATTACTTGGAAGGGGACTAGATTTTCATGTGTGTACAATCAATAAAAGTGCCCATACGAAAAAAGTCTGGAATATTATTTAATGAACCTCGTCTATCAACCAATGTATTAACGGCACAACATAGACAAAACTCACTATGAATGAGTATATTATTTAAAAGTGACCACCTTATGAGAAAGACTTAAATTATTACCCATATTCCAATGTCCATATTGCTTATCGAAGCATTATCCTTAAACATAGAACACAAAACACCATTTGTGGTGTCCTCGTGGTGTAATGGTTAAAGCGATGGACTGCGGAATCGTAATAAACGAGTTCGTACTCCAGTCACGCTATTACGTTCACTTTCGCGCAAATACCCTTGGGAAAGGTATAAAACCCCTTATCCTTCCAGCTATGGCTTAAATAGTACCACAACTGTTCTTCGAGTAGAATGGCTTTGGCATTAAATAATCAACAAATGTTGATATGCCATTAAACAAAGAACCCAAACAAAACAAAACACAATACATATTATTGCAATCACGATTTCAGATATTTTCGAATGTTTGGAAAGGTATGATCTATACCAGGGAAGGTATTACAAGACTTAGTTTATTTTCTTCGTTTAATGGATAATCATCTTCTGTGGATTACTTAATGCCAAAATTTGCCCAATCGTCTGGGGCTGTAGAATACACCGACTGCTTTTCCGCAGAGGGGTAAGACTCCGCCAACGAGTGTTCTCTATATGACTCAAAACAATCTGATGGTGAGGTTCCAGTAATGCTGGAGCTTTGGAAAATGCGGAGTAATCCTTCATTGCCATCGCTCCCAGGTCCACTCTGGCCCGGCGTGGTAGCACCTGATAAGGCCCGATCTATGGGTTAAATAGAACTAACCGCATACTTATGCTAATCTTAATTGCTTGATTAAACTGAATAGCTTGAAATAGTAATGTTTTTGACAATTAAACCGTACTTACATTTAAACTGCGTGCTTATTCTAAACTGAATTATTTGAAATTGAACTGTTTTTGACATTGAAACTGTTCTTACACTAAACTGAATTGATATATATAATTGTTTGAATAAACAGAAAAGTTTGAAATAGAAATGTTTTTGACAATTAAACTGTGTACTCATGCTAAACTGAATTGGTTTAAATAGAACTGATTTTTTTAAATAAAAATGGATTTAGCGTTAAATAACCTACAAAGGTTGATATGCCATAAAACCCAAAGAGCAAACAAACAAACAAACATTATGCTAAAATAATCCTTGTAGAATGATAAGTAGTGATGCTATTTAACCCATAGGAGGTATATGCTTTCCTCAAGAGAATTACCCTGGAATTGAACGTTAAGCTTCACTGGAATTCGAACTCGCTTACTACGGTGTCGAAGGCTAGCACGTTAACATGTACGCAACAAGAATGGCCTTGTGTATTTTCGAGAAGTAATTCGAATAAAAGACAGAAGCTGAAAAATTTACAAGCCAGTTCCGATTGTAATAAAAGAAATACGATTTTTTTGTATAGCTGTGTCAGTACTATTGTATGTTGGCACCACTTGGACTTTAACCAAAACGCATGGAGAAAAAATATGATGGTAACTACACACGGATGCCTTGTGATGTTTTGAACAAATCCTGGAAGCAGTACCCGACAAAACATGAGTTGTCAGGCCACATACTTCCAATCTCACAAACAATGCGAATAAGTCGAGGAAGACACGCTGTGTAGTGCTGGAGAGGCAAGGACGAACTGAAGTGTGGCTTTCTACTGAAAAGTATGAATATTGGCCGACTATCAAAAACGTAGATTTCTCAGCTTCGTAAGTATACTTGATGGTTCCGAGGGGTTTTTATCAAGGGCGATAACTGATGGAGATTTATTATTGAGAAAAAGAGAAAAGAGAGAGAGAGAGAGACAGAGAGAATTAAGGTATTCTATACTGTCCGGTTGCTTTGAGGATAAGGAGGATGAAGAGAAGGGTGGTAATATTAACATTTATGTTTTTATTTAAGCAACAAAAAGAAGAAAAAAAGAATAATATTTTACATTTTTGACTTATATTTTAAATACAGGTTGTCGATATTTCAGCTGGATTATCTATTTATAGAAATGAAGATTTTGTTTGTGCAGATTTGGCTAGAGACTTATATAATCCCAACTCGGATTATTCTATGTCTTTCAACAAACGTATATTTCAAAGCTTTTGTTCATTGATAGTTACTGGTTCTTGGTTAAAAGAAGAAAAACACGTGTTTACGTTGTATATTGTTCATAGACTGATTTAACTTTGACCAGCGTAAATAATTGTTTCTGGACTTCAAAAAGTTTAGTGCAAGAGACCGGATATGAGAAAGAAAAAAAAAAGCTTGAATCGTAAACTAATTTGTCGTCATCTACACTAAAAGAATTCAATGATATTGTTCTGGCCATGTTTAAATCATATAAATACTTTGAACATAGCCAGAACGTAATTATTGAATTCTTTATGTGAGAAAAATACAACCAAAATTAAGCTTCATTCTGCGAGAAATATTGAATAGCCGACCTTGAACAGCTAAATGTTTACCTATTCATTTAAGCTAGAAGTATAAATTCGGAGTATATCTGTATTTGCTCCCCAGAGAAGACTTGAAGTCACTTGGGACACAACACTTCGTTTTTCTTGGGTTGTCAACAAGCAAAAAGCAAAGTCACCATGCCTAACTACACTCTCCATTACTTCAATGGCCGCGGCCGTGCCGAGATCCTCCGTATGATGATGGCCATGGCTGGCGTCAAATACATGGACAAGAGATATGAATTCTCTGACTGGGATCGTTGCAGGAATGGTAAGGCAGAGTTGTTATTTCTTAATTTTTAGGGATCCAATCGCTAATTCCACTTATTATATTTTCTGATTTAAAAGGTCAATCGTTCGTAAATATCAATGGTTTGGTTTCTTTGTTTTAATGGCATATCAACCTTTATGGGTTATTTAATGACATTTCTCCTAGAAGAGCATTAGTGGTGCTATTTAACCCATAGCTGGGAGGATAAGGGGGTTCATACCTTTCCCAAGGGTATTTGCCCGAAAGTGAACGTAATAGCGCGACTGGAGTTTGAACTCGTATACTACGATTCCGCAGTCCATCGCTTTAACCATTACACCACGAGGACACCCCTCTGAAAAGCAGGTTATATTGGAATCATTTTCTAACGCATAAATATGGAAGAGTCACTGTTGCATGAGTTCTATACTACGCGTATACATATACAAACATAAATATAAGCAAAGATAATGTCTAACTTTAATGAACGAACGTACACACTTCTTTTTAAAAATATATATCTCTCACACTTTACTCTCGATGTTTCTGTGGTGTGTGAGAGACAGGGACAGACTGCTATATTGACCCAACTTTTTCTCTTGACCATAGCAGCACTTCTTCCGCATCTTAGCTGGGGTTGCTCAACCGGGGGTCGCTGATGTCCACAGCCCTCAGGCTGCAAGCTGGCCCTCACTCTGGCCTTCCTGTCCCCAACTAACTCAATTGCCACCGACACCTGCTTATATTCTTTCATAACGCCCAATTGCTTCCGCTTCTGCTTACTTACACAGGTGCATCTCTGATTGACGGCTCAGTAAGGGGTCAGTATATAACAGCATGTTGACTAATGTGCTCGATTGTGACCTCGTAATAAGAGAGTATAAGGGGGTTCATACTTTTGCGGAAGGTATCATACCCCCTTATACTTCAACTATGAGTCAAATATTATCTCTACTGTTATTCTATAAGGATACACGAGGATCATTAAATAAGTTTCCAGACTTTCTCCGCATGGACACTTTTATTGATAGTACATACATGAAACTCAAGCCCCCTTCAAAGTAATCTCGTCAGGCTGCAATGCACTTGTTGTACCGTTACAACAACTGCTTGAAGGTTCCATGGAAGTCCTCCTGTGTGAGCATGTCAATGACCTTCGTCACAGCCTCTTTCATCTCCTCAATTGTCTTATAACGACAGCCTGTGAGCTTATGGAATAACCAAAAGTCTCAGGGAAAAAGGTCTGGACTATAGGGAGGCTGAAGAACTGTCTTGATGCCCATCTCGGTCAAATAGTCTGTGACAAGAATGGAGTTGTGGACTGGTGTATTGCCCTGGTGGAAATGCCACTAACCCGATTTGATGAGTGCTGGCCTCTTCCGAGAGAATCATTTCCTGAACTCCTTTAAAACCTCGACATAGTAACCCTAACCCTAACCCTTTGGCCAACCAACTCTGGTGTATTGACTTCCTTACTCCTCCTACACCTCTCATCATCCCTCACAGGCTCCCTGCCATCCTTGAATCTCTTATGCCAATCAAACACTGATGCACGATTCTGAAGCATTCCATACGTTTCTGTGGCATCATTTTTTTCCAAGTTTAAAAAAAATTTCATTGCATAACGTTCTTCTAAAATGCCCTCACGTCCAGATTGCATTTTTTTATTTTTTGCATTTTATTTTTTTAATTCACCAGCTGCGACAATCAGGTTTTAGTAGGGTGTATTCCAATTGCTGCTGTAGTTGTTGATTTGAACCTGAAATCATTAGAATTGGTCAGTCATCTCATATGATGTATAGTAATAACATAGTGAATTTTCAAGAGTCTACTACAATTTTAAATGCCTGAACAAAAAAAGTCTGGAAACTTATTGAATGTACCACGTATTTAGTATTAAATAACTCTCAATGGTTGATTTGCCATTAGGCGAATACTGGATTGTTACTTTGTGAGTATAAGGGGTTTATACCTTTGCAAAAAGTATTAACCCCCTTTATACTCCAACGATGAGTTAGATATTATCTCTACTGTTGTTCTATAAGGATATATTTAGTATTAGATAACCCACGATGGTTGATGTGCCATTAAATAAAGAAACCAATCCAACGTACGTACAAATTGTTAATAATTCTATCTATCAATCAATCTTACCTAGTCGGTTGGGGCTGTAGAATACACCGACTGCAAGACCCCACCAACGAGTGTCCTGGATATGATATTAAACAATCTAATGGTGAGGTTCCAGTGATGCTGGGGCTTTGGGGAATACGGAATACCCCTTCATTGCCATTACTCCCAGGTCCACTATGTCCCGGAGTGGTAGTACTTGATAGGGCCCTATCTATGGGTTTAATCGAACTAACTGCATACTTATTCTAAACTGAATTGTTTCAATTAGAATTGTTTGACTAAACTGAACAGTTTGGAATCGAAATATTTTTGACAATTAAATTGTACTTACATATAAAATTCGTGCTTATGCTAAACTGAATTATTTGAAATGGAACTGTTTTTGACATTGAAACTGTACTTACACTAAACTGAATTGTTTATTATAGAAGTGTTTTAACATTTAACAGAGTGTGAACAAAATCTGTTCTTAAACTAAACTAAATTAGCTGAATTAGAACTTTCTGAATAAATTGAATAGCTTGAAGTAGAAATGTTTTTCACAATTAAACTGTTTACTCATGCTAAAATGAATTATTTAAAATAGAATTGATTATTTGTATAATGGTGGATTGGGCGTTATAAAACTTACAAAGGTTGATATACCACAAATCCAAAACAACTGACCAACCAATTAATCAATCAATCTATCTGTCTGATGACTTTCTTTAATTCGAATTATTCTACAGTTATATTTTATACTCTTAATAACAATTTTCATTTTATAATGATCTATGAATTAAAATTTTCTTTCTTTTTTTATTTATTTATTTATTCATTCTACGCATATCTATCTATCTATCTATCTATGTAATCTTATTTTTATTTCTTCCATTGATTTTTTTCTTGTCTTTTGCTTCTTTGTTGTTCCTCCTTTTTTTACTTCCATAACATTAAAGCAGACAATAAGCGCCTGAAATCTAGCACTATCCCGTCTCCAGATATTTATCAGTTTAAACATTTTCGTTTTTTGTCCCGAGTGTTGATCACAATCCTGCAAATATTCTACGTAAATATTTCCCCTCTCCAAAACGTAATTATTTATAATTAAATACTGAGGAATGATTATTTTAATATCTTAAGTAGTTAGTGTGAGATTTTTTTTATCTAAAAAAATTCGTTCGATTAAAAACGTTTTGCAACAACATTGTTTCGTGTTGGTTATTGCTTATGGTTAGAATATCAAGCTCCTTTCACATGAGGAAATTTTGTTTTTTGCGTGAAGATCTCCTATGACAAATGAATACGAATGGCCTAGGTTTGATTACCTTTGCCGATGTGTGGATATCATGGAAAAAACCCAAAACTCCAAGAGCAATTGGGGAGGTGTAAAATAGATAGACCAAGGAAAGGGGATTATAGGTTGCTGGATAGGGCTATAAAATGGTGGTGGAGCAAAAAGCAATATTTTATATTTTTCAATCGATGATCGATGTCAGGGTGGAAAGAAAACAAAGAAAGAACGTTGGGTGGAACGAAGGAAATAAAAAGAACTAATCAATTCACGAAAACACGAAGGAAGAGAGAATTGATTGATTGATTCATTCATTCATTCATTTTAACGGCATGTCAGCTCATAAAGAGCTTTTTTATGCTAAGAGGTCAGGGAATCGCGTTCATAGTACGTTCATATTTACATCTTATCTGCAATTGTTTTTTAAAGAATTTTTTGCCACACCGTCCAATCAAATAGAAATTAACAACCTGACCCATAGATGGGATTATAAGAAGTATTGACAGTAGGGGTTAAAGTGGACCTGGGAGTAATGATCATGAAGTTGTAATTAACACTCCCCAAATCTCTATAAGGGGAGATTTACTGTTAGATGCTGATTAGTTTCAAATACAGGAAGCCAAGAGAGGAGGATAGGAACCAGAGAGAGAGACAGACTGAGACAGACAGACATAAAGAGAATGGTTTCCCCATATTGATTTTATATTTATTCTGTAAAAGCTTTTCTCGAATCGTTTTTACAAGCAAGATAACGTTGAATAATTAGTTGATGCAAACAAATGACTGATATTTAATTGAATTGTTAGTAATACATAAGAGTACTTGGAACCATTTAGCTTTGTTGACTTATGCTGAATTGAATTGTTTGAAATAGATTTCTTTGGTGATTTAACTGTGTGTAAACACATGACTGATGTTTAATTGAATTCTTAGTGATACATAGCAGTACCTTAAACCATTTAACTTTCTTGGCTGATGCTAAATTGAATTGTTAGAAATAGCAATAGAACTGTTTAATCATTAAACGGTGTGTTAACAAAGGACGGATATTTGATTGAATTGTAAGAGATACCTTGCAATATTTGGAACTACAAGTATTTAACTTTGTTGACTTCGGCTAAACTGAATTAACTGATATAGAACTGCTTGATCATTTAACTGTGTGTATCTACAAAATGAGTTTACAAACCAAATATTTAATTTATACATGTAAAAAGAGGATTTGGAATTAAATAATCAACAATGGATGATTTGCCCAAAAACTAAACCAAAGTAATCTTTCTAATTATTGATATATGAAAACTTATCAATTTTTCTTTTAGATTTTCCCTGCAATTACCTCCCCTGTTTGCAAATGGACAATGGCGACATGATGCCCGAAACAATGGCTATTTGCAGGTATTTGGCTCGTGAATACGGTAAGTTCATATCTTCATTCAAATAATCGTTTTTTTTTTTTAATGTTCCGCTGTTTTCTCAGCGGAAATATTTTCATTGTTGAAAATTTTTTGTTCTCACTATATAAAAGATTTACTGATTGTTCAAGAATAATTACTTCTCATCTGGTTAAATATTATTTTAAAATGAGAGTAAGCGATAAGATGGGTCAAGGTTTAATATTTAATTTCCATTTTACTAACATAGATATTAAAGTAACAATGATTAATTAACAATTTCAATATAAAATACCAAACCAAAAATAAAAAGATAAATAAATTCTTATTCAATTTCTCATTTGAAAAAGGTTGAGGTTAATTCATTAAAAAATTTCCTAATTAAATGAGTTGATTTCCTGTAGCGAACAAACAATCCAAATATATATATATATATATATATATAGATAGATAGATAGATAGAGAGAGAAAAAGAGAGAGAGAGGTGGGGAGAGATAGAAATGTCTTACAAACGAGAAGGATGCAATACAAAATCAATTTTCCTTCTCCTAGACTGGTTGCCATACCAAAGTTAAAGAATTGTTTTAGTAAGTTTCCATATCATGAGTGATAATTGTTGGATTCATATCTTTCCTAGAGGTATTATTGCTATGTGAAATGAAAAGAATTTTAACCAGGAATTAAACTCACTTCGCCATGTCCATTTCTGTTGACGATGTCTCTCCCCCCCTCTCTCTCTCTATATATATATATATATATATATAATGTGTTATAACATGCGAAGTTAAACAATCGTCATCAGAAGTTTTTACCGTAGGAGGATAAAATCTCTCATCATGGCAAACATTTTAAAACAGAAATAAAAACAAAAACATAAATTTACTGTATACAAGGAAGTGGATTCTCGAAATGGCCTAGCGCATGGGATAATTTAAAGCGCCGTTTACTCTTGTCTACCAGTACAGAATTACCGCTTGAATAATTCGGAAAGAGAAAATATAATTACCCCTATTTTTTTCCCAATTGTCCTTAAAACTTACTTTCATTTGGAAAGGAAGCACCTTAACTGTCCTAGTTATCCTTGCAGGCAATAGAATCGGTCAACTAAGTTCAAATACTGGACAAGGTTCTTCCCATTTTGCTTTTTACCAAAGCCTTTAGAAAAACATGACTTCAACTATTGTCCTTCTGCTACGGTGGGGCTGCAACGATTCTATTTCTGCTGAGAGGTAAGATTCCCTCAACAAGCATCCCGGGTATGACATTAAATAATCTGATGGTGAGGCTCCTGTAATGCTGGAGCTTTGGAAAATGCAGAGTACCCCTTCCTTACTATTGCTCCCAGGTCAGACCTGGAGGGAAATAGTAACACTTGATGGGGTCCTATCTATGGGTCAAATAGAATTGTTTGATATTAGTGTACTGATGCTAAACTAAATTGTTTGAAATATAACTGTTTTCATATTTAACTGTATGTTAGAAAAATTTGTGGACTTATGCCAAACTGAATAGTTTAAAATAGTTGTAATAGAGCTGCTTTTTACATTTAACTGTGAGTAAACAAAAAAACCTCATTTAGCTAAAGAGAATCATTTGAAATAGAACTGTTTTACATTCAACTGTATGTAAACAAATGACTTATGTTTAATTGAACTGTTTGCAATACATAGCAATCCTTGGAAACATTTAACTTTCTTAAAATGCTAAAGTGAATTGTTTGAAATAGAACTGTTTACATTCAACTGTATGTAAACAAATGACTGATGTTTAATTGAACTGTTTGCGATCCATAGCAATACTTGGAAACATTTACCTTTCTTGACATGCTAAACTGAATTGCTTAAAATAGAACTGTTTTACATTCAACAGTATGTAAACAAATGACTGATGTTTAATTGAACTATTTGCGATACAGAGAAATACTTGGAAACCTTTACCATGCTAAACTGAATTGATTGAAATAGAACTGTTTGATAATTTAACTGTGAGTAAACAAATACAATTGTTTGAAATAAAACAGTTGACATTTAAACTGTACTTATTCTAAATTAGATTGTTTGATATAAAAGTATTTTTCATATTTAAATCTGTGTAAACAAAGAATGTGTTTAAAGAAATGACTGTGTGTGAATGAAAAACTATATACTAATATTAGTCAGAATAGTTTGAAATTGTGTGAAACCATTTAACTATGTACAAAAAAAAAAAAGAGTTCAGACTCGTTTTAAAATGTTTACTCTACAATATATTCAGAAATCAGATGTTATATAGTCATCTACAGCATCACAACGACACAATAATAAAGACAGACTCACGCAGAAAGACGCAGGAAGACTTCTTTAACAATATTTTTTACCTCTCACTTTATTTGTAAGGGTTCGAAAGGGTTGTTCAAAGTTTGCGTGTGAGAGAGAACTGGAGACCGAACATAACTAAAATATTTTGACCCCAAAGTTATGGCCGTCAGCGTTGCGTCTTTCTCGTTCTCCATGGATGCTCAACCGGAACTCTGGAGTCCACTCTCCTGTGTGCTGGCTTTTCCTACTATATCGCGTCTATCTCCTACTACCACTGTACTGCTTGCTCTCTTCTCGCCTGTGTTCAACTGTCCTCAATTCGTCGGCTTTATATTACCTTCAAACTCCCATGCGGTGATATGGACACGCCTCCGCAACTTCTTCCGATATTTAGCGACCGGGATGTGTCACTTCCGCTAACTTTGGAATGGCCTGTGTGATCGTCATCGAGCGGAAATAACTGTCATCCAGTTCAGAGATCACACTATTCCGGTGCGTCTGTCTATGAGAGTATAATGGGATTTTTTTTATCTCGTCCCATTTCATCAGCCAATTTCCTCCCACGCGATTTCTTCTCACAACTGCCACTAGAATGTGTCACTTCCTTCCGGTGCATCACCTTGGAATGGCATTTTTGGCCGGGTCAAAAGGTCAAAACATAACATATACTTAAAAAATGTCTAAAAATGATTTGGCATTAAATAACCAAATATTTTTGATGTGCAATAAAACCAAAGCAAACCGAGCCAAACCAATCCAGCTCGAGGTAAATGGTCGGAAAAACTGCACTTTTCAATGTTTTCAACCTGCCTGGGATAATCACATCTCTGCATTTAAATCCGCCAAAAAATTGACCATATGTCGCATTCTACTAGTACCTGAGGGTTTGTATAAATACCTTTATGAAAGAAAATACAGTTTTTCTAGTATACTCGTATTTCTCTTTTTCTTAAGTAGATAAATTATATTGTGAATTGAATTACCATAACCAGATAGTCCGGTGAACACACGGAAACACTGGACAGTTATTTCGACCTTATTAGTTCACCTCAGCAGTGTATACAATGATCTCCACCACTGGGTATCGAACCAGCGACCAGGGATGAGTATTTCTAATCCTCTTTGCAAGACGTGGCCCTGGAGATGACCGTGTCCTCTGTAAAGAGTACAGTGTAACTTACGAGGATCATTAAATAAGTTTCCAGACGTTTTTCGTCTAGCACTTTTATTGATAGTACACGCATGAACCTCAAGTCCCCTTCGAAGTAACCTCCTCAGGCTGCAATGCACTTGTTGTACCGTTCCAACAACTTCTGGAAGGCCCCATGGAAGTCTTCTCCTGTGAGCGTGTCAATGCCCTTCGTCACAGCCTCTTTCATCTCCTCAATTGTCTCATAACGACAGCCTCTGAGCTTAGGGAATAACCAAAAGTCACAGAGAGCAAGGTCTGGACTATAGGAAGGGTGAGGAACTGTCTTGATGCCCATCTTGGTCAAATAGTCTGTGACAAGGATGGACCTGTGGACTGGTGTATTGTCCTGGTGGAAATGCCGCTGACCCGATTTGATGAGTGCTGGCCTCTTCCGACCAAATATCTTCCTGAACTTCCTTAATCATCCCTCACAGACTCCCTGCCTTCTTTGAATCTCTTATGCCACTCAAAAACTAATGCTCGATTCATGCAAGATGGTTGAAAAGCAGTCTGAAGCATTCCATACGTTTCTGTAGCATTTGTTCAAAATGAATTTTATTGCATATCATTCTTCTATAGTGTCAGATTTTGAAATTCACCAGCTGTGATAATCAGGTTTTTGTAGGGTGTATTCCAATTGCTGCTGTAGCTGTTAATTTGAATCTGAAATCATGAAAATTGGTCAGTCATCTCATAAGATGTATACTAATAACATACTGAATTCTCAAGTGTCTACGCTAATTCTAAATGCCCGTACGAAAAAAGTCTGGAAACTTATCGTATGCACCTCGTATATTGTGAATAGAATTATCATGGCCAGAACGACATACGGAAACACTGAACAGTTGTTTCGACCTTATTAGTTCTCCTCAGCAGTGTATACCGTGATCTCCACGAACCAGTGACCACGGATGAGTATTTCTAATCCTCTTGGGAAGACGTGGCTCTGGAGATAACCATGTTCTCCCAGAACTTTGGCGAATACTCTACCCACTGACATTCCATGTAAAATTCATATGAATTCACTTTTTAATTAATAGCAACGGTCAACTTGAGCTTAATAACGATAAACATTTTTATATTAGGTGGCCTCTCTTCGAAATAGATATGTAGGGACTATTTGTCATAATTTAGGAAAGTTTAACCCATTATAACTCAATGTTCTCGTTTGAGGACAGTTAATATAAGCATTAAAAAATCTCATTAAGTACTTACATTTTGGTTACTTAAATGTACTATTTGGACTCATAAAATGTATATCTATACATACAGTACTTATTGGATGTTTTAGAGATTTTAATGCCCATTATAATACTCGCTCATAGTCCTAGTGGGTAGATTGTTCGCCCATGGTCCGGGAGAACTGAGTTCAATATATATATATATATGATTATATATATATATATATATATATATAAGTCATACCAAAGACTTTAAAAATGGTACTTGATACCTCCTTGCTTAACACTCAGTGATATAAGATACGTATCAAGGGTAAAGTGGAGCAGGGGAAAGGAGTAGCACCTCTCCTTTCACCTCTGTGTTGTAGCTATTGAAAAGGGAGCCTTCTGGTTGCCCTCGACTATGGTCGCCAACTTTACTTTTACCTAATGTGTTTCATTAAAACAAGTTCATTATTAATCCGTAAATAAAAAAAAAATGGGTTAAAATGGGTTGATCTATCCAAAAACTGATTGCATGAATCTTGAACCCTTCAATTTTCTTTTATTCAAAATTCATTTGATAAAATGATATTGCTATGGAAAGTAAATGTATAAATAGATGCCTAATATGAACGTAAAAAAGATACTCGATTTATTCATGAAATAATATTCTATTTCTACAGGTTTCTACCCCAAGACCCCCATGGATATCTTCAGGTGTGACTATATCTGTGACTGCTTCTATGAAATCATGCACGATTACATGAGGTACTACCACTGGAAAAACGGACGCTTCAGGGTGAGTCTGATTTCTTGAATCTGATCAATATTTCTATCTTGGCCCTCTCAGCGGAGGGGGTGGCTATAAATACAGAGAATGCATATCTGCTGAAACCCCGCCAAGAAGTATGCTGGATATAACACCAAACAAGTTATTTATGAGGCTCCCATCCTAAAGCCCTGAGGAATGTTGAGTGCTCTTTTATTTTGACATTACACTAAGGGCAACTTTGATCTGGGTTGTAGTCCCTGTTAAGAGCCCATCTATTGATTGAATACAATTGTTTAAATATTTAACTGTGTGCAAATAATTGACTGATGCTAAATTAATTTGTTAACTTTATATTACGGTGCTTGAAATGAATTATCTCTGTGCAAAAATTGAATTATTTGTATTACATAAGAATATCTGAAACAACTTAACTGTTTGCAAATGAATGAATAACGTGGAATAGAATTTTCCATGTTAATGTCGGTCGTTTGGGTTTTATGGCACATCAAACTTTGTAGGTTATTTAAAGCCAAATCCATTTCTATGAAAATAGTTCTATTTCAAACAATTCAATTTAGGAAAAGTGCGCAGTTTAAAGTAAGTACAGTTTAATTGTGAAAAATATTTCTATTTCAAGCTATTCAAGTTAGTTTAGCTGTTCTAATTCAGTTAATTCAGTTTAGTATAAGTACAGATTTTATTTACACACAGTTAAATGTCAAAACAGTTCTATATTAAACAATTCAGTTTAGTGTAAGAACTGTTCTATTTCAAATAATTCAGTTTAGCCTTTGCATGCAGTTTAAATGAAAGTACAGTTTCATTGTCAAAAACATTTCTATTCCAAGCTATTCAGTTTAGATAAACAATTCAGTTTAGCATAAGTAAGCCATTAATTCTATTTAACCCATAGATCAGGCCCTATAAGGTGCTACCACTCCGGGCCAGAGTGGACCTGGGAGCGATGGCAATAAAGGGGTATTCCGCATTCCCAAAAGCTCTAGCATCACTGGAACCTCACCGTCAGATTGTTTAGTGTCATATCCAGGACACTCATTGGGGGGTCTTACTCCTCTGCAGTGGTCCAGTCGGTGTATTTTATAGCCCCAGCCGACTGGGCAAATTTTCGTGTTAAATATCAGCATTTGAAACTATTTACCTGTGTGCAAACAAATGAGCTCTGGCTGGTTTAAAAATGTTATCAATAAAGTTTACGTTTACAAATCATTTATATTTAATATGCATATAAAAAAAGAAGATTCCAAAAAATAATATTGAAAGATTATTAAGGTTAGATTGGTATCTTAAAACAAATCAATTTTCATGTTAAATATCAACATTTGAAACCATTTACCTGTGTGCAAACAAATGAGCTCTGGCTCGTTTGAAAATGTTACCAGCACACTATTTGTTTACAAATAAAATATATCTATGATTATAATGTATATTTGGCTGTAATAACCTACAATTAATAATATATATATATGTTATATCGTCATCTACAGTATCACAACGACACAATAAATAAACAGACGCATGAAATGATAATGACGCAGGAAGACTTATTTAACAAAATATATACCTCTCACTTTATTGCAAGGGTTCGAAAGGGTTGTTCAAGGTTTGCGTGTGAGAGGGAGCTGGAGACCGAACAGAAACTGCCATACTTTGACCCCAAACTTATGGCCGTCACGTTGTGTCTTTCTCGTTCTCTAGATGCTCAACCGGAGCCCTGGGGTCCACTCTGCTGGGTGCTGGCTTTCTTTACTGCATCTTATCAGCATCTTCTCTGGACCCCAATTCATCAGGGCCCCAAGTCCCTTCGGCCTGGGGTGCCTTTCCCTACCACAACTCATCTCCACTGGAACTCAACTCAACTCGTCAAACCCAACTGGCTGGAACTCGAACTCAACTGTTGACTTCTGTCTTGACCGAGCTATATAATAGTTCAACGTCTACACGATCGCCCACTCGATCTTTGAAATCGAATGTTTAATCGTCATCAAGCGGAAATAACTGTCATGCAGTTGACAGGTTACTCTCTTCCGGTGCATCAGTCTATGAGTGTACCATGGGAATTTTTTAGCTCGTCCCATTTCATCAGCCAATTTCCGCCCACGCGATTTCCTCTCATAACTGCCATTAGAGTGTGTCACCTCCTTCCGGTACATCACCTTGGAATTGCATTTTTGGCCGGGTCAAAAGGTCAAAACACAACATATATATATATATATATATATATATTGGCAGCTTTTTTTCTTTGATACATATTTTGCCGTATCGATCTTATTCGGCGGGAATTCGTTGATAAACATCCCATAATTAGTTATTTTCCAAGTACTCTCTACCCAAGCTTTGACCATCATCAGGGGAGGATATTTTTAAAATTACTTTCCATAATTCTTACCGAAAACACAACAATATTAGACCAACACAATAACAACTGGTTGTGGAGGCATTGCATATTTGAAATATACAAACTATATTTTATAGCATTAATTTTTAGACCAGTGCAATTGGACTTAAATATCTTTAGCTACTGACACTATTTAAAGAAACAAATTTGAAAAGTAAACGCTACACCATACAACAATGTAAACGCTCTTACAAAGTAATAATGTACATACAAAAGTTACTTTACTTTTGTAATACTCGTTTCAGACTGGAATTGGTGGACGAATTTACCAAAATTTTTCCGAGCTACGACTACAAATCCTAGAGTCCCTACATATAAAACCCCAAAAACCTAAAATCAATGGAATCATTTTTTAGAATAGTGACAATGTTTTGGAATTCTCTTAAATTTTTTTTCAATATTCCGTATTCCTTGATGATATTCTATTTCCGTTTAAAGCGTTCTGGGTTTTAACTTCATCAGCAAATCAGTTTTATCCAACTCAGCGCTTGCATATTTGTGTTATGTTATAAAAACCGAAAAAAAAAAACTTTGAAAAAGCTTTCAAAACTCATTTTAAAAATCAACAATTTTTACACATGCAAGTAAGGTGATATAGTGCGATCTCCAGTCTCCAACGCTCTAATACTATTCCTATAAGAAGCTGCTCTTCACCTTCTAGTCTGCCTTGGTATTAGTAGCTACTGCTATATATGGCAGGTGGACTAGTTCATTGTGCGGAAAAAGGTGGGTGATACCCAATACTATCTAACTATCTATCTCATTTTTCCTATCTATCTATCTATCTATCTATCTCCTATATTCTTCCTATCTATCTACCTATTTATCTATCTCCCCACAGAACTAATATCGTATTCAATAATAAATGTTACTAAATAATGATCCCAAATACCGTTTAAAATTACTTAAGATCTGTTTTTTTTTCTTCTTTTTCCCAGTACAACATGAACGACTATGGTTTCGGAGGTGACAGCAACTGCAGCAACTACGACGTAAGATTCAATTCTTCAAATTGTAAAATCCTTTTTGAACATCGTCAGAATATAATGAAGATAATATTCAATGAAATAAACCTGTATTTTGTTTTCGTTTTGCCCTTTTTCCATTCTCTCCAGCACCCAGTTAATCCAAAATTTTCTTTTTTCAGAACTACATGTACTGGAGATACATGAACACTTTCAACAGAGTCATGCCCTTCATGGAGAGGACTTTGGCCATGCGCAATGGTGGAAGTAAATTCTTCATGGGTGATATGGTAAGTTTTCATATATTTGTTTACTTAGCTGAATCAGATACGGTGTCCATTCAATAAGTTTCCAGACTTTTTTTTTTGTTAAGGCATTTAAAATTGTAGTAGAGACTCTTGAAAGTTCAGTATATTAGTGCTATGCATCTTATTAGATGACTGACTAACTTTTCTGATGTTAAGTTCAAATGAACAGTTACAGCATGAATTGGAATACACCCTACTAAAGCCTGATTGTCAGCTGGTGAATTTCAAAAATGCAATCTGGACCTGAGGAAACTTTAGAAAAACGATATGCAATAAAATTATGTTTTAAACTTAGAAAAAATGCCACAGAAACTTATGGAATGCTTCAGACTGCTTTTGGAGCATCTTGCATGAATTGAGCATCAGTTTTTGAGTGGCATAAGAGATTCAAGGAAGCCAGAGAGTCTGTTAGGGATGATGAGAGGTGTGGGAGGAGTAAGAAATCAGATTGGCTAAAGGGTTAGGGTTAGGGTTACTATGTTGGGGTTTTAAGGGAGTTCGGGAAGAGATTCGGTCGGAAGAGACCAGCACTCTTCAAATCGGGTCTGTGGCATTTCCTCCAGGACAATACACCAGTCCACAAGTTCATCCTTGTCACAGACTATTTGACCAAGATGGGCATCAAGACAGTTCGTCACCCTCCCTATCGTCCAGACATTGCTCCTTGTTACTTTTGGTTATTCCTTAAGCTCAAAGGCTGTCGTTATGAGACAATTGAGGAAATGAAAGAGGCTGTGACGAAGGTCATTGACACGCTCACACAGTAGTACTTCGATGGGGCCTTCCAGAGGTCGTTGGAATGATACAACAAGTGCATTGCAGTCGGAGGGGACTAGAGTTTCATGTGTGTACTATCAATAAAAGTGCCCATACGAAAAAAACTATTTCTTCAAAATAATGAATGAACTAGTAATTATTTACTAAGCAAGAACTATAAGAATTAAACATCGTTTTGTGACCTTTTTTGTAACATTATACACCTTGTTATACTACTAACAGAGTGAGTAACCAGCTTATCAAATCGGCCAATCAGAGAGACTGAGAATACGCTGATTGAATACCCAGCTGAAGGATAGAGAGCGCAATCTAATTCTGTTTATTATCTATCTATCTATCTATCTTTTCATGAGTTTAAAGAAAAACTACTTACAGCCTCGACGACTTCAATGACTTGAATCGACGACATCGTCCATGTGATGCGATACATGGCTGGTATTTAGTATATGTACAAAAGATATTAGATCTCTAAGTGTATAGCAAAAATCTATCTATTCATTTCAATCGATCTATCTATCTATCTATCTATGTCTATTCATTTCTATCTATCTATCTATCTATCTATCTATCTATGTCCATACATTTCTATCTATCTATCTATCTATCTATCTATCTATCTATGTCCATTCATTTCTATCTATCTATCTATCTATCTATCTATCTACGTCTATTCATTTCTACCTATCTATCTATCTATCTATCTATCAATCTATGTCCATTCAAATCTATCTATATATCTATCTATCTATGTCCATTCATTTCTATCTATCTATCTATCTATCTATCTACGTCTATTCATATCTATCTATCAATCTATCTATTTATCTATGTCCATTCAAATCTATCTATCTATCTATCTATCTATCTATCTATCTATCTATCTATGTCCATTCAAATCTATCTATCTATCTATGTCCATTAAAATCTATCTATCTTCATTCATATGTATCTATCTATCTATCTATCTATCTATCTATGTCCATTTAAATCTATCTATCTATCTATCTATCAAAAACGGGTGTGCCTAAACTGTATTTGATGGTGATAATCCATATTTGAAGATCAGAGGCATGTGAAGTACCTCTTTATAGCCTTAAGGACAATAAAAGAGTACTCCACTCTTCCCTGATCTCCGGGACGCCTCTCAACCAAAGTAATAGAACCTGTTAGGGTCTCCTTGATGGGGAAAAATATCTACTAGTAAATTTTTTGTATTCGATTGTAACACATGCTTCATAAAAGGTGTAAATATACGCAATTCCCAAATCTCTATTCATAAAGGGGGTGGGTGTCCTCGTGATGTAATGGTTAAAGCGATGGACTGCGGAATCGTAGTAAGCGAGTTCGTACTCCAGTCACGCTATTACGTTCACTTTCGGGCAAATACCTTTGGGAAAGGTATGAAGCCCCTTATCCTCCCAGCTATGGGTTAAATAGTATCACTACTGTTCTTCTAGGAGAATAGCTTTGGCATTAAATAACCAGCAAAGGTTGATATGCCATTAAACAAAGAAGCCAAGAAGCCAAGACTATTCATAGAATTAGCACACACAGGTTGACATGCCATTTAAATAATTGAATGAATCAGTCAAAAACAACCCAAAAGTAGTAATTATTTTTTATTTTTTCTCATCAATCTGAATAATTTTTCTGGGTCCAGTTCGCAGGGGTTGTAGAATACACTGACTGCATCTCTGAAGAAGTTAAGACCTCCCCTACGAGTGTCCTAGATATGACTCAAAACCATCTCATGATAAGGCTTTAATAATTCTGGAGCTTTGGGGAATGCGGAGTATCTCTTTACTGCAATCGCTCATAGGTCCATTCTGACTTGGAGTGGAAGCACCTGATATAGTCCTATCTCTGGGTCAAATAGAACTAGACTGTACACTTATGATAAACTGAACTGGGTGAAATAGAACTCATTTTAATTGCGTACTTATGCTAAACTGAATTGTTCGAAATAGAACTGTTTTATGTATAAAATGGATTTGGTATTAAATTACCAACAATGGTTGATATACCATAAAACCTAACCAAACTAAACCAAACCATATTTCTTCTAATCTTTTTAGACTTTTAAACTGTTTAAATATTCAAAATTCTTAAAGTTTAAAAGTCTTTTAAAATGTCTTTGAATTTTTCAGATGATGTGGTGTGATATGATGTTCTATTGTTGCATGGAGAACATGATCAGGGAGAACCAGTCTATGTTCAGCAACTACCCAAAAATGATGGCCCTCTATAACCGCGTCGCTGCCCACCCCAAGATCTGCAGTTACTTGAAGAGCCGCTGCAATACCTGCTGGTAGACAGAATTGGTCAGAGAAAATACCGTTGCAGAAATTATTACAGTCTTTCAAAATTGGATCGTTTGGTTTTTTGATAGAAGTCTATCAAACAAGAAATGAAAGTTGGGAAATAAACCTCTACAATAATCCTTATCATATTATTACCTAAATAAATGATGTTTAATGAAAAAGTTATTGCGACTATATTTATTCAAAGATTTTTTTTTAATGGGGAGAGACAAGGATTCTTTATTGTTTGTTTTTATCTCATCTTAGCCGAGGAATGTTCAACGATTTTTCGCGAGTTTGCAGCATTTTGCAGATATTGAATACTTTACTATTTTTTTTACTTTTTTTTTATTTTTTAAATTCCAAAATATATCACTCTAGCCAATCAGAGTCTGAAATATACACATGGTTTCTATCAGTTCTATCAAATGTTAAAATCTGTAAACTTGTTGTGTGGTGTAGTGAAGGAAGATTAACAACAATAAAAATGATTGTTTCGACAGCATTTTCAAAGTGTATATATATATATATATATATATATATATATATATATATATATATATATAAGAAAAACCTTAAAAATTACTCATATTAACAAAAGATTGTTTCGACATCACTTACAAGGTGTATATATATATATATATATATATATATATATATATATATATATATATATATATGTATATATATATATATATATATTTGTGTGAAAAATCTTTAAAATTACTTATATTTTTGGTAATAATATTTCTTTCAGCAGACCCGATATTTTTTACACGTTAGATGTGCATCTTCTGACAAAGAATAAGTGAGAAATTTCTTATGAAGATTTGAAATAAAATATATATATATATATACCAGCTACCAGATCTCCCTAGCCCAAATTTTATTTTATATTTTATCATTATTATTCTTTGTGTGTGTGTGTGTGTGTGTGTGTGTGTGTGTGTGTGTGTGTAAAGACCAGCCCATTTTTTTCCTGTCTGGTTGACAAATGACATTCAATTCCTATATCAAGATGAATCAATTTTTGTCTTTCACTTATTGGTAAACAAACATTTAAAATGAAGTAAATAAGTTAAAAAATAAAGAATAAAGGAATAAATGGATTTCCGAAGAGAAAATTATCTACAATTAACAATTTACATGGAAGTGCCCGTGGTGTAATGGTTATCGTCGCAGAAAGTGGACAGGGCGACGCGAGTTCAAATCCTGGACGAGACTGATTGCATTTCACATAGCATAAATACCTTCGGGAAAACTATGGGTAAATAGTAGGGCAGACAAGATTCTTCAGCCTTGGTGAGGCAACTAGTATAGGAGAAGGAAAACTCTGAATTCAAACCTGTTAAACTCCGCTTAAAAATTGACATTGTGTCATATCCTGCCCGAGCGGAGGGGTTGGTAAATATGATATGATAAACAATTTACATGGGTATTGATAACCTGTTAACAAAATTAGTGTTCGCCAGTGGTCCGGGAGACTTGGGTTCAATCCCAGGTCGAGTTACACCAAAGACACCAAAAATGGAACTTGATACATCCTTGGTTAAAAAAGTCTCTACATTTGAAAAAACCCTATTTTTTTCAAAAAGTCACAACTCTTTAAAAAAAAAAAAAGTCTCTACTTTTTTTTAAAGACATTTTTTTAAAAAAGACTCAACATTTTTAAAAAAAATCACAACTCTTTTTAAAAGAGTCTCTACATTTTTAAAAAAGCCTCTACTTTTATTCAAAAAGTCACAACTCTTTTTAAAAAAGTCTCTACTTTTTTTAAAAGATTCTCTACATTTAAAAAAAAAGCCTCTACTTTTTTCAAAAAGTCACAACTCTTTTTAAAAAAGTCTCTACTTTTTTTAAAAGATTCTCTACATTTAAAAAAAAAGCCTCTACTTTTTTCAAAAAGTCACAACTCTTTTTAAAAAAAGTCTCTAATTTTTAAAAAAGTCTCTACATTTAAAAAAAAACCTATTATTTCAAAAAGCCACAACTTTTTTGTAAAAAAGTCTCTATTTTTTTTAAAGAGTCTCTACATTTTTTTTAAAAAAGCCTCTGTTTTTTTTTCAAAAAGTCACAACTCTTTTTTAAAAAAGTCTGTACTATTTTTTTTTAAAGTCTCTGCTTAAACCCGAATATTCATTTTGTAAATAAATACAAAAGAATAAAGCAAAATAATTCATGTAACTCTCGAAGCAAATTTTGAAATACTTTTATATATATTTATATCAGAGGAGATGCAAGTGGAGAAACGACTATTGTCGTAGGAAAATGATACAGTGACCTCTCTTCAAGTCCTGGAGCAGGGTCTTTCCAATTTACATAGCGATGATAATCTTGAGAAATGTGGGCATGAAACTACCCTCCCTCAAGTGATAGGTAGATAGTAGGGCAGACTGGGATCTTTAACATTGGTATAGTTGTCGGTGTAAGGGAAGGAAAACACTGTATACAAATCTGTTCAAATCTGCTTAAAAAATCAAACTTGTTCGTATCATTTTGTCCATGAGTAAGGTGATATATATATATATATATATATATATATATATATATATATATATATATATATATATATGTGCGTGTGTGAGTGTATATATATATATATGTGTGTGTGTGTGTGTGTGTGTGTGTGTGCGTGAACTTTATGTCATCAGTGTCATTCAGGTTCTTATTTTAATATAATTTGCTTATCTAAGTATTTAAGAATATCATTTTCATCTTTCTACATAATCCAAAGTAAAACTCTTTAAACC